>BTHU01000013.1:44928178-46128178 GCA_036184795.1 Tokudaia tokunoshimensis
CATTAATTTGACTTATATTTCAATATTTATAGAATGTTTGTATTTCTTAGTTGGATTCAACCTTCCAACCAATCAGAGGCTTGTGGACTCCTTTGCCATCTTGATTAGCATTAGCTGCAGGTGTCAGCTTTAAGCAAAGCTGAAGCAAGTCAACCATTACTAGGCTGCCCTGGTGATGAGGGCAGCCCCAGTGATGATGGCCTGTTTTTCTCTCCTGTACTCATTAAAGAGCTCCGTGTGTGGTCATGACTCAGAAGGTACCACCACCTCTGACAGCTTTGATTTAAGAATAGACTTACTTTGTGACTTTAGCAATAAGTCTTTAGATAGCTTTGGATCAAGAGTGTGTGATGTAAAGTTGAAGCAGTATAACTCTGCTGAGCTCAGTTGTGATATTTCTGAAACTCACTGGGGGTGCTAAAGTACCCTGCAGTCATTGAAAGGATAGTCACATTTTGGGAAACAGATGGCAGAACTGATGCTAAGTTTATATGGAAACTCATCTGTGATGAATAATGAGACAAAGTTTTATAATGAAGAGAATACAAAGAAGAACTAATGACTAAATGTGGGGTTACTGGTATCCTGAAACGCAGGGAAGAGAGCAAAAAATGAGACAGAGATGTCTGCATAGAGGCTACAGAGAAAGCATTAGAAAAGTACAGCTGCCTCCAATCATTTTGAAATGAGATAAGGTTAACTTTACTAATAAATGAAAAGAGTTCAACTCAAAAAGATCTCCAGACAAGGAGAAATGTAGACACATGAACAGAGACATATTTATCAGACATGCAAATGATCAAGATAGTCTCTCTCATACATATAAGACATACATATGAACATAGAGGCATGGGGGGCTTATCTATTTACTCTAGGCATTTTCTGTAATGAACTAAAATCGAAAGGTATTCCAGGAAGAGATGTACCAAGGCAGAGAGACTCAGCAACCTGTATAAAATACATTGAGATACAGTTCACTGATAGACATCTCTGAACTGTTCTTTCTTATAATGATATACCTTCCCTGGAGTCTTTTAGGATTTTGTATTAAAGCCATTTAAAACTGTATTTCATTTTAAACTCTTCTGACAATATCACCTCTAGGCATTTGCTTCACAAGCTATATTAAAGTTATCAAAAGGTAAGTTTTGACTCATGGACCAGGGAGATTCCCCACTTCTCACCTTTACTAATAAAGTTGGTGGATATCACTATTAGCTTGCAATTATTAGTATGGTTTAATACATATTAAAACTTAAAATGGTCATTAATGTCCTGTTTGAGTATGGTGTAATGATTGTATATGCCACAAGGCAGCCACAGAATCTAATTCCTTTATATTTGTTAACGCACAGTAAGTATTTTTAGTGGAAGAGAATATAAGAAATTAATCATTCCATTGATAACTATGTATTTACTCTTTCATGAAGCTTTACATTATTTAAGGATTGATTTTGAATATTACATATATATTTCTATATAAAAGCAAAAAGTAAGTTTTTTCAACTTTTCAGTATAATTTTTCTAAACAAAAATTGAAAATGCTTACATTCTCCTTAACACATCACATAGCATTGCTAATTAGACAGTATACTTCTGATTTCTACTAATTCATTCCTTGCTCCGCTGTTTAAGTTCATGATCATACTGTGTGAAAATCGCCTTCTAAGATGTATGCCATACACACATAAAGATAGGTGTGCTTCATTTACACAATGGAATACTACTCAACTGTTAAGAATGAGGACATCCCGAGTTTTGCAGGCAAATGAATTGAACTATAAAATATTATCCTGAGTGAGGTAACTTAGACCCAAAAGGTCATGCATAGTATATACTCACTAAGTGTATATTAGGCAAAAAAGAAAAAAAAAAGGTATGGAATACCCAAGATACAGTTCACAGAACTCTGAAAGGTCAACAAGCTGAAGTATCCAAGCGAGGACACCTCAGTTCCACTTGTGGGGGAGAAGAAAGCAATTACAAGTGGGAAGGGAGGGAGGGAGGAAGGGATCTGGGAGGAAAAGTGGAAAGGGGTTGGAAGGGGTGGGGGTGGGGAAGAGGAAAACCTGATCTGGTATTGGATGATGGAGAAGAACCATAGCCCTGAGGGTCAGCAGAAAGAATGGAAACAGGCAACCTCTGGAAGGGGTGGGGGTGGGGGTACGCTCCAGAATGAACCATAGACCTGGGAGGTGAGAGACTCTCAGGACTCAAAGGGAGGGACCTTAGATGAAATGCCCAACAAGTAGGGAGAGGAAACTTAAAGAACCCACCTCCAGCGGGAAGACAGCATCAAGTGAGGGAGGGGGTTTCCATCCCACAGTCAAAACTCTGACCCATAATTGTTCCTGTCTGAAAGAATTACAGGCCGGGCGGTGGTGGCGCACGCCTTTAATCCCAGCACTTGGGAGGCAGAGGCAGGAGGATTTCTGAGTTCGAGGCCAGCCTGGTCTACAAAGTGAGTTCCAGGACAGCCAGGGCTATACAGAGAAACCCTGTCTCGAAAAAAAAAAAAAAGAATTACAGGGATGGAAATGAAGAGGATCCTGAGGAAAAGAAGGTCCAGCGACAGGCACAAAGTGGGATCCAGCTCAAGGGGAGGTCCCCAGGCCTGACACTATTACTGAGGCTATGGGGCGCTCACAAAAAGGGACCTATTGTGACTGCCCTCTGGAAGATCCAACAAGCAGCTGAAAGAGTCAGATGCAGATATTTGCACCCAACCAATGGACAGAAGCTGCTGACACCTGTGGTTGAATTATGGAAAGGCTGGAAGAAGCTGAGGAGGTGGGCAATCCTGTAGGAGGACCAGCAGTCTCAACCTGGACCCCTGAGATCTCTCAAGCACTCTACCCCCAACCAGGCAGCATACACCAACTGATGTGAGGCCCCCAGCACAAACAGTCAGAGAAGATGCACCTCAAGAGACTGGAGGCCCCAGGGAATTTAGAAGTCTGGTTGGGTGGGGGTTAGGGGGTGGAGACATCCTTGTGGAGACAGGGAAGTGGTAAGGAGGTATGGGATGTGAAACAGTCGGAGGGTGGACTGGGGTGGTGGATGGATACAATCTGGAGTATAAATAAATAAAAGACAGAAATAAAATAAAAAATAAAATATCCAATAAAAAAGTAAAAAAAAGGTAGGTAGTATATAATGGATAATTAGAAAACATGGTTATTATGGATAAAAAAAGATTACATGTTATTTTAGAGGAGACAAACACTTTTAATGTTGTCAAAAAAGAAAAATAAAATTTCTTCACTTAATTTTCAAAGATAGTGTAAATCATGTACATTTTAAAGAGTAGTATCAAAATTTCAAGTGGTATTAATATAGATGTTTTAGAGCATTATATATTGCCAAAACAGTTTTTAAAGTTCTATTTTCTCAACTTGTTACTAAATAACACATTGTCAAACTATAACATGAAATTCCAATTACCATAAAAATAAACTATCACATTATTGGTAGAAAGCTTAGATCAATTACAGACTATTAAAGACCAAATTTTTATGAATCACAGTCAGCCAAAATTGAGGTATGAACACTGAAGACAAGAAGTTCCTAAGATACCCTAAATGGATTTTGGCTTTTTGATAGTATTCTCATTCCCCCTTTGGATGATGGAATATGATCTCTTGTTTAACTAATATGAAATTGAAATAAGGTAGACTGTGACTTCCAAGGAAATTTCATGAAATATATTGACTCTCATTTCATTATCATAACTCTGGAGGCTAAGCCAAGTCACAGGACACACAGCTTCATAGAGGGGAGTGACCTGTCTTGGACACAAATCTGTCAGCGAGTCAAGCCTTCAGATAATTGCAACCCTGATTCAACATCTTGATTGCTGTCTTCATAAAAAACCAACTTACTTCATAAAGTACACTGAGTTGAACTAATTAATGGTTTTGTAATATCACTTGAGTTCATGATCCAAAGAAACAGAGATTATAAATGTATGTACTACTTGACTGTGTCTTTCACTGCCTAGTTCTGTACAGATCTTCCGGATTGTTTAATTTGAGAACACATTATAGTTCTGATTCTAATATTACATGTGTGGATGGCATTGTGATCAGCACTGGCTATTTCTGGGTCTCAGCTACATTATTTTTGCATTTATGTAATTAGAAATTATATTTAGATGATATCTATAATATTTTCTAGGTTTATGAGTATATGAGTGTATTAGCATTGAGTTAGTCAGGTCAAATGATAGGATTTGAATATCTAAAAGCCTCTACATTTATTAATATTAATAACTTGTTCTTGTTTTGTATGTAGGATCACTCAAAAGATAATAGAGTATTTAAAAATAGATTTAGTAAAAAAAATAGATTTAGTAGTCTATTATATACTAGCTTCCGTTTATTATTGACATTCCTATTATAGAAGATAAGTTGCCAGATGTATGACCTATTGATTAGAAATGAGGGAAAGATGAGTGATGTGCAGCTCTAATCTAGAGGCATATTTAAATCACTGAGAGAGTTTTAAAAATACTGATCCTGGAACTTCACCTCCTAGAAGCTAAATCAGAATTTCTGGTAAGTTCTGGTAATCTCTGGTAAGGGTGTTAGGAACAGTTTTTTTGTACTTTATATGTAACTTCAATTTATGGGCAGTGATGAAGACCTCTGACATTCATGGGCAGTCAGTTGTTAACACATGGAAACCATTTGGAATGAATGTGTTGTACACAAAAAGGACATTCACAGCTGTGCTTAAGACCTGTACACAGGAGGAAGAACCACTGGTCCAGGCTACTATGGGCAGGTTGAGCTTGCCATATGGTAGATCCATTTCTAGCTGTTTGAGAATTCTCCACAGTAATCTGAATAGAGTAGTTTCTATTTTAATCTCGAAGTGAAAGATAGATGTTATAGGTGAGATTTTTGAAATTGATAGTTTATGTTATCTCAAGATATTAATTATGTCTGGCCTGACTTTTAACAGACAACCATAAAATTTCAGTAACTTTGCAAATAGCATTAGAAGTAAAAACTTCATGTTGCAAAAATTAACATTTAAATTTTAGTAAGTTAAAAAGCTTCTTCCACAAAACAATAAAGATAAAAAGAAAATTAGTTATACCCATAAAATTATGGGCAGAAGGTATGACTTGTGAGCTAAGGAGCAAAACAAAACAAACAAAATAAAACACAAAAGTCAATGAACAGAAGAGAGATTGTCCATCCTAATAAGCAAATAAAACTTACTATAAGTTGCATCACTCATTTAAAATATTGGATATATTAACACCATTTTCATTCACTTCTGCAGAGTTACATGTTTCAACCCCCCCAAAAAAAGTTTACAAATCAGTATTCCATTTCAATATGGGAAAATACATTTACACGTAAACTTCAATTCTAATAATACAAAATAAAATTATTTTAGTAATATATTATATATAATGTATAATACATGTGAATAGACTTATAGTCACCATAATGTATGTTGTGACAGAGATTATGGGAAAAGATGGTCATAGCATCTGTCCATTATGACATAGTGGAAAAACTTTTACTCACTCTTTAGTTAGAGGTTATAGAGAAATCAACTTGGTCCTGACCAGGAAGGAAGACTCTTTCCCTCTTTGCTACATTTCATTTGTTTAATTTTTTTCATTTGTTGTAGTGTGTGTGTGTGTGTGTGTGTGTGTGTGTGCTCAAGTGTGTGTGTGTGTGCAAGTGTGAGTGCATGCGTCATGTTTCCTTTTTGTTCTCATGCAATAGTCCACTTTATTCACAGCGCCCAGCAATTTATACCCTAGCCCAGCAATTTATACCCTACAGGTTAAGAAGAATCACATGAGCAATCTGCACCATCACAAGGACAAGCCACAGGTGGCAAAAATATGCCATTCATTCCATAAAGGCATATAAACAAATAACAATAGCCAGTTGTAATGAATTATCTGAATTAACTCACTCCGATCCACTAAACATAAGAGGGGCACAACTAAACTGAGAACAATTCTGTATATTTTAAGAAACTGGGGTGACAAGAATCTTTCTTGGTTTTTTGGAGTTTGCTCTCAAGCAGAAATTGCCTCACACAACTTCATTCTTGGACTGTGTTCTGATATCATCTTCCTTTTTATTTTTATTTATTTTATTTGTTTACATCTCAAATGTCCCCCTTCCTGCTTTCACCTCTGCAATCCCTCTATTCCATCCCCCTTCCTCCCTGCTTCTGTAGGAGTGCTCCCCCAACCACCATCCACTCCTGTCCCCGCTACCCTGGCATTCCCCTACACTGGGGCATCGAGCCTTCACAGGACCAAGGGCTTCCCTCCCATTGATGCCAGACAAGGCCATCCTCTGCTCCATGTGCAGCTGGAGCATGGGTCCCTCTGCGTGTACTCTTCAAAGCTCTGCGGGGTGCAGATGGTTGATATTGTGGCAAACCCCTTAGATCATAGGACAAGTTGTGGCATTGGCTCTCTCTGTTCCTGTTGGAAATGGGAATTGAATTCAGGTTGTCATCAGTCTTGGCATTAATGGCCTTAACCTGTTCAATCCTCTTACTGCTCCTTTCCCTTTTCCAGTAAGTTATGTGTGTGTCTTTTAACCCAAGCAACATTGTGGAGACGAAAACAAATGAGAAAGAGAAGAGACTGTAAGGTCTGCTTCAAATAGCATTTCTCTTTCCTTTGTTGCTGCCTATAAGATTATGATATGTGCAATGTAATATATGATATGTAATATAGCAAATACATAATATAACAAATGTGTAAGTTACAACTAGTATATAATAAACATATGATAAATAAATGATATGTGATGAATATGATGGATGACATATAATACATGATATATACTATACAGTATATACTATATTATTATATGTTATATACCATATTATTACATCAGATATCATAATAGACTCTAGATACTAGATAACAGATAATAGATATATCATATATTATATATCTTATATCATAGTGTAATACATAGTATAATATGTACCTATATTCTTAGCTATTGCTAATAATGCTTGAATGAATATTGATTAGAGCTATCATTAAAGGAAAACCATCAGCTACAGTCCAATGGCTGATGATGAGTGTGCAACTCTGCAAAGGGACAACAATTGTGTCATATATAGTATTAGAATTCAGGCCATAACTAAGAAGCAATAAACCTGGGGGAACAAACCATACCTTGTAGTGAGCATTTGAAGCAATGTGGAGTCTAGTGACTCCAGATCCCCAGTCCTTTTTCAACCTGTGCTTCTATGTCTTATCCACTCATAGAAAAGTCAGGTGTGCTATATTAACCTGCAATGGGTTGTGCCCAGCCTCTTCGCTGCAATCCTTTTCCTTCTTATAATAATAACCTTGACTAGGAAAGTCAGCCCACTTAATCCATTACATGACAGCATCTTTTCCATTTCAGAGCATTCCTGTTCTCCCTGCCTTTGAGTTTCTGTCAGTTGCAGTGATGGTGACTGAGTTTCCTGTAAAGCAAATTCTAAATAAATAACCTGATCATTTTCAGATAGTTTCTGATTATTTATATCACCATAGCATGTAAATTTTGTGGATGTTTGTCTGAGAAAGATTCATTTATGCTTATGTGGTTTGAAAATCAGTAATATCTGATTTTCAGCTAGTTCCAGATATCAAGCTTAGGTAGCAGTAGGAGATGAGGTGTGGAGATGTTCTGTCTTCATGATATTTTGTATTTGCTTTGTTTTTCAATGAACACATAAAAGTCATGTATATAGAAACAAAATCCTTCAAGTTCTAGGTCAGGTTATTGTTTTTAGTCAGTTTTGCACCACTGTGACAAAGCGCCTGGGATAGACAGCTAACAACATAAAAAGGCTTCTTTTTATCCAAAGTTTCAAAGGTTTCAGCTCAGGTCTGCAACACCATCATTTTGTGCTTGTCAATGCTAGAAGACAGAGCAGAGGAGTTGCAAGGCAGGGACCATAGTCCATCCTATGACTTTGAGAGACACTTCCCTAGTAACCTAATTCCCTTCTACTAGGCCTCATTACCTAATGATTTCCCCATTTACCAGTAATATGCAGGAAAAAACTCCAGCTCTAGAGGACATTTAGACCTGAATTACAGTCATAATTATGTTTAATGTCAAAATGAAAATTCTGTATATATAAAAGGCATAGACATTTGTAACTATACATGACATATGCATGTGTGAATTCTATCCCTATGTGATGGTGCTTAGTTTATTAGACTTCCCCTTTCCTTAATTAGTCTTGAAAATAGTTTCTTCTTTTATGTGTCTGAAAAGTTTTATTATAATAAGTATTCCTTAAATATGAAAAATAAGTGGAATTGAGAAATACATTTTTAATTATAAAAATGATTAATGAGTGTGAACCATTGGAGGACTCCCTGATTCAATAGTCTCCATTATTTAGCCATAACTCAAATAACTATTATCATTCCAGGGTGAGAAAAAAGTCCCCTTAGATTAATAAACATAAATCTTCATGGTCATCAATTTTCCCTGATGTTTCTTTAACAAAGGCCAGAAAGATTAGATTTTTGAAGAGAGCATCGCTCATTTCTGTCAACATCTGATTATTTATCCTTCTAAGTTAAACAAAACCCCAGCTAAGACAAAGACAAAACTTTGAATAAATCTGCAACCTTCAATTAAACAGCAGACAGAGAGGTAAGTGTACAGGGACAATGTCTCAGCTGAGCCCAGAGCTGTTTTTCCTAGTTGAGGCCGAGGCTAAACATCTAACCACAGAGATGGGCCTTGTCTCATTGTGACACAGTGTGTTTCTGGTCTTGTAGTCGCCCCTCATTTAACCCAGATTCTCTCTGACATTCTCACCCATAGAAGTGAGATAACTACAAGGGCAGAGGCAGCACATGGGGACAAAATGGCTTTCAGACATAGATCTTAATCCTTTCTTCTGTCACACTGGTTTTCGTATGCATAGTGCTATGTGGGTTAATCCCTGCCACACACATACACACACATGCACAGTATACATATCACATATACAAGTTATTTATTTTTACTAAAAGCAACGATTTCATATTTTAAAACACAGCCTAGAGAAATCTTTCTACAATAAATTTGAATAACACTTTAATTCACCATTTGAGAATTTCATACATATTACAAAATATTTTGTTAATGTTTACTCTACCTTTCCTGTTAGCCACTCCTAGGTCTATTCTTTATTTTTTTTAACCACCCTGTCAAGTTCTGCCTGAGCTGTCCATATACTTCTTATGAGCTTCACATACACACACCACACACACACACACACACACACACACACAGAGAGAGAGAGAGAGAGAGAGAGAGAGAGAGAGAGAGAGAGAGGTTTTCATATAGAAGAGTCTAATTGGCGTTAATTTGCATGGGGGATAATAACCTGTCCAGAAGCCATAGGTGGCCAAATAAAAAGCCCAGGGCCAGTTGTAGAATGGTTCCCTCTGGAACCATTGTTGGTCAGGAGAGGTGCTGAAAATTCACCAAACAATACAGGCTACTGACATTGCTCCTGGCTTGCCACTAGAACTTGATGGTCAGAGTCTATTGTTGAAAAAATCACACTCTTTAATTACAGGACATAGAGAAATCAAGTTGTTTCTGACTTGGAAGTTTCTTTCCCCACGGCTACCTTTCATTTGTTTTTGTTTCATTTGTGGTAGTGTGTGTGTGTGTGTGTGTGTGTGTGTGTGTGTGTGTGCATGCACAATTGTGCACTCTGTGCATCATGTTTCTTATGTATTGAGTCAGAGGACAAATTGTTGGAATGGCCCTCTCCTATTTTGTGTGGATTGAGGATTGAATTCAAATTGTCAGGCTTGGTATTAAGGACCTTTACCTGCTAAACCATCTTGCTCCTTCTGTCCCTAAAATAAAGTTTGTGTGTATTGCTTAACCCAAACAGCACTGTGGATATGTAAACAAATGAGACAGAGGAAAGAAATTAAATTCTGTGTCTAATAACCATTATTCTTTCCTATGTGACTGCCTCTAAAATAAAAAATAATAATTTAGAAGTAGGAAGTTCTCTTAGTCAGGGTTTCTATTCCTGCACAAACATGACCAAGAAACAAGTTGGGGAGGAAAGGATTTATTCAGCTTACATTTCCACATTGCTGTTCATCACCAAATGAAGTCAGGACTGGAAGTCAAGCAGATCAGGAAGCAGGAGCTGATTCAGAAACCATGGAAGAATGTTACTTACTGGCTTGCTTCCCCTGGCTTGCTCAGCTTGCTTTCTTATAGAACCCAAGACTATCAACCCAGAGATGGTACCACCCACAACATACCATCCCACCCTTGATCACTAATTGAGAAAATGCCTTACAGCTGGATCTTATGGAGGAATTTCCTCAACAGAGCTTCCTTTCACTATGATAACTCCAGCTTGTTTCAAGTTGACAAACAAAACTAGCCAGTTCAGAAGGGAATATCAAAAGCATTGAATTCTAATGGAAATAAATTGATAGATAGAGAAATAAATAAGTGGAATGATATAAAAACATAATATGGGAGCCAAATTCCCATTGGTTAATCTGCATATCTTTGTATATTGGATATCAATAATAATAAGGGAAGGAACTGAAGAGTTGGCTCAATGGTTAAGAGTATTTACTGCTCTTGCAGATGACCAGGCTTTGGTTTCTGGAACCCACATCAGGCAGCTCACAACTTCCTGTGGCTCCAGTTATGGGCATCTCCAGATGACTTCTCCAGCCTCTGAGGGGATGCATGCATGGAGCATATGCACACAAAGGAATGAAGACATACATCATGCACATGCACAAAAAGATGTGCTCTTCCCATGATCTGCGCCAAAATATACATTACAGGTGTCTGTAAGTCTGTTCACAAATGTCTTATGAGCTTTCATTCAGTCTTGGGACAGAAAGGACATTTCCAAGTTAGATACGTTCTGAAAATTTCTTCCACACAATTAGGGTTGCTTTGGATATCACTGCTTTTCAGACACTCCACATCCCCCTGATAGCTTCACCCAGCCCACAGTGGTGTTATAAAAATACTTCTACTTGGTCATTTTGGAGTTCCTTATTCATTTACTCAAGAACTTTGATATTCTGAAGCACCGATTTCCAGTCACATATCTTTGTATCCTTAACGAGTCCTAGACTAGTGATTATCATTCACTATGAAGCTAATTATAGTTGCCCAAATGTTTGAGTTCTATGTGCCACAGTTGTACTTGTGCTTTCACAAATGGAAAATAATAACAAAAATTAACCAGAAGCAAGATCTAGTGTAAAATTCTTGAGTCCTACTAGAAAATTGCAGTGCATGCCTGTGATGTGTATCTCACCACTTCTGAAGCTATTTTTGCTAATCTGATCTGGTTTATTTTAAAAATGAGAAACCAGTATATGGACAGTCATGACAGGACCAGACCTCAGTTTACAGCTTGGGAGACACTCCCCTTCTTTGCTCCTTCTGGAGCCACCCTGGTGTTTCCTTTTTTGTGCTGAACTGATTGTAAGTTCAAGTTGGAAGTAGGTAACTGGCCAAATTCTTCCCTGTGTCCTCTGTCCACATGGTACTGCAGCTAAAGGAGGGCAATACTAATCTACACTGGCCTTGGAAGGCAGGAGGAGAGGTAGAGGTAGCCAAAAGAATGAAAAGGGATGTGAGGTTTCCTAAATTTCATTTTAAATCAGTTCTTTATCATCTTTAATGTGTTGGTGGTCAGGAGACTGAGGAGATAACTAAGTAACTGTATGGCAGAATGTGGGAAACATGGCCATTGTGAGGGAAGAGAGAGAGAGAGAGAGAGAGAGAGAGAGAGAGAGAGAGAGAGAGAGAGAGAGAGAGAGAAAGATTGTAGTCTTATACTGTCTCCTAGTGAAAATGGAAAGAACTTGATTTGTGCTAGCTTTTATGAGCATCTGCAGCCTCATGAATTAGTTTGCAGCTAAAACATGCCTTTCTTCCCTTTTGTTATCTATTCTACAGATGATGATTAATTCTGCACTAATTGGAAAAACCCAAATTGGTCATATAGTTATACCTTATCCACAAGAAGAGGGCACAGCTGCATTGTGGAAGCTCACTGCACTAGGGCAGTGTCTTCACTGACACTGGCAGTTTGTAGGAGTCTGTTTGCAACCAAATAATTGGGCCATTATATTTTGCTCTGACCACCAAGGGGTGATAGTGTCTTTGTTTAAGGAGAATGTCAGCAAATCTGACTTCCAGCTAGGTCTTAGTTTTGGAGTCATTCCCCTTAAGAGATGTAGTTCCAGGACCTCCACATAAAACCAGACACACTGAAACTAATAGAAAGGAAACTAGGGAAGAACCTTGAACATATGGGCACAGGGGAGAATTTCCTGAACAGAACTCCAATAGCTTATGCTCTAAGATCAAGAATTGACAAATGGGACCTCATTAAATTACAAAGCTTTTGCAAGGCAAAAGACACTGTCAAAAAGACAAAGCAGCAACCAACTAACTGGGAAATGATCTTTACTAACCCTACATCCGACAGAGGGCTAATATCCAATATATACAAAGAACTCAAGAAGATAAACTCCAGAGAGGCAAGTAACCCTATTAAAAAATGGGGTACAGAGCTAAACAAAGAGTTCTCACCTAAAGAATATCTAATGGCTGAGAAGCACCTAAAGAGATGTTCATCATCCTTAGTCATTAGGGAAATGCAAATCAAAACAACCCTGAGGTTCCATCTCACACCAGTCAGAATGGCTAAGATAAAAAACACAGGAGACAGCAGTTGTTGGCGAGGATGTGGAGAAAGAGGAACACTCCTCCACTTCTGGTGGGATTGCAAGCTGGTACAACCACTCTGGAAAGCAGTCTGGCGGTTCCTCAGAAAACTGGGCATGACACTCCCGGAGGATCCGGCTATACCACTCCTGGGCATATACCCAGAGACTTTACCTGCATGCAATAAGGACACATGCTCCACTATGTTCATAGCAGCCTTATTTATAATAGCCAGAAGCTGGAAAGAACCCAGATGTCCCTCAACGGAGGAATGGATTCAGAAGATGTGGTATATCTACACAATGGAATACTACTCTGCAATTAAAAACAATGAATTCACGAAATTCCTAGGCAAATGGTCAGAACTTGAAAATATCATCCTTAGTGAGGTAACCCAATCACAAAAGAACACACATGGTATGCAGTCACTGATAAGGGGATATTAACCCAGAATCTCGGAATACCCTAGACACAATTTGCATATCAATAGATTTCCAAGAAGATGGAAGGAGAGACCCCTGGTCCTGGAAAGACTGGATGTAGGGGACTGCCAAGACAGAGAAGCGAGAGGGAGTTGAATGGGGAAAAGAGGGAGGGAAGGGGGCTTATGGGACTTTTGGGGAGGGAGGAAATGGGAAAGGGGAAATGATTTTGAATGTAAATAAAAAAAACTTAGAAAATAAAATAAAATTAAAAAAAAAGAGATGTGGCTCCTTTAGCAGGAGATAGACTGTTAGGTGATCTGCAGGCAATCATGGTGGGTTAGCCAGTGATGGATGTGGTGTGTTCTAGATTTCATGGAATTAAATACAAAATAACTAAAAGTCACACCAAATCCACTTTCTGAAAACTCAAAAGAGCATAACCACTCTAAGTTTAAAGAAACCCAAAGTCTTTTCTATTGTATATGGGTTTATCAGTTACTTTAAAAGCATCTTGAAAGTAAAACGATACTTTTATAGATACAGATAAATCTAAACCTTTTTGGTTCAATTATCTTTTGCCATTTTTTTATAAACCAAAGAACATATTTTTAAAACATTTGTATATTAGGATGGATGGCCACAGGGCATCAGAACACCATTTAACATTTTTACTACTGCCTAGTCAGTTAGATGATAGAATATGCTGTCATTTTCCTTGAGAGATTAAGAAGAAAAAATGCCTAAATTTTTCTCTGGTAAACTATTTCAAAAGAACCCTATCCAATATTTCTGAAGTGGTAGATGTATTATCTCACTTCTGCCAGAAAGATCCCTGAGTCCCCTTTCAACCACTCTTAGTCAGTTTGTCTTATGGCATTGTCAGAGTACCTGCAGGATTGCTATTGACCTGTTTCTTTAGCTCACTCACTGCTGAGACATTGCGCAGGCCAGACTTGTCCTTTCAGTTATTTCCCAGGCAGACACAATCAAGAGGAGTACTGGGTACCACGAGGATGATCTGTCTTTCATTGGCTGTACTTGCTCTTATAGGTAATCTTTGATTTAGAAGCTACTGGAAGCTTTTTGATAAATTAAAAGCCATATATATTTAATTGACATTTGGAGTGAATTGGCCTTTGGTGGTGAAAGGACATTTTAAAATATTTTTTCCCCCTCTGGAAAAAGCAAAACTGTTTAAGCTGGGTTGAAAATTAATTAGGGTGGTTGAGGAGCTGACTCAGTGGATAAAATGCCAAGCAAGCCTGAGGCCCAGCATTTGGATTTCCAGTACGCATATAAGATACCAGTGGCTCGGTGGGCCACTTGCTATTGTGTGCTCTGGAGACTGACTCAGGAGTTCCCTGTGCAAGCTGGCTGACTAGACTAGTAGAATGGACAAAGTCCAGGTCTAGTGAGAGGTTCTATCTCAATAAATACAGGGGATAAGGATTGAGGAAGACATTCGGCATCAGTCTCTGGCCTCTATACACACCTATACACACACGCATGTGCACACATGTATGCTCACAAGTATGTGTACACGCATGTATGCACACATACCACAGACACACATGCACAATCAAAAATTAATTACAAAAGAAGCCAGCAATAAAACTAAATGATGACAAGATATTTTTAACATAAAATTAAAAATAAAACATAAAATAATTTTATGTGCAAAGGTCATATAGGGCAACTTTATGAAAATGGTTCTCTCCTCCAACCTTCATGTGAGGTCTGGGGATCAAACTCAGGTCATCAGGATTATGCAGCATGGGCTTTTACACACCTAAACTATCTCACTGTTCCCATTTGAGCAAAATAAAGCAACTTGTTAAGTGAGAATTTTTATATCACACTAATGGCCTATTCTTTATGACTAGCATACCTCTCTCAATTAAAAGCAACAAACCTGTATCTGTTATCAACCTTTATGTTTACATATGTGGAGATCAACGTGGGCAAATGAATCACATCACAATACAAAGATCTACACACACACACACACACACACGCACACACACAGACACACACACAGACACACACACAGACATACACACACACACAGTGAGGCAACAGAATGGAAAAACAACTTAAGAGAACTGGAGAAAATATTCATTAGTCATGAATCTGCTAAGGGATGGATTCCCAAAGGACACAATGAGTTCTGCAATGCCACAGCACAAATACCTAGTAACAAAACTGAAAGAAGGACAGAGGCTTAGGGACTTTTCAAGAGAAGGTATAGAATAAACAAAAGGAGTATGAGAACCCGGTGTTACCAATAATCAAGAAAATAGAAGAGATTATCTCAGGTCAGACAACATGACTACTATTGAAAGCAAAGTATTGATAAGGATGTGGAGAAATGGGAAGGCTTAGAGTCTTGGGTGATGGACAAAATTTTGCAGTTACCATGGAAAGTTGTACAGGGTTTTCCTAACAAATTAAAACTCTTATCTAGCAAGTTCATGGATTTTACTCACTAAAACTGAAAGTCAGGATCTGAAGGAGATATATCCTCTGCCATGTTTCAGATGGAATCATTTTTTTGTAGATCCAAGATGTGTAAATAATCTAAAAGTGACAAAGGGCAAAAGAAAACATACCATAAAACAGAGAAGCAGTATTAGTACTTAAAAGGAAGAGTCCATCACATGAGACAACAGAGGTGAGCTGTGATGAGCAGAGTGAAGCAGTCAGAAGGCATTCTTTTTTGTTATCATTGTTGTTTCTGTTTTATTCTTTAATCTTTTTTTACAATCCAGTCTTCATCTTCCTCCGTCTGCCTCCCCCCCCCAGACTGCCACTCCCCATCCCATATCTCCTCTTCCAGTCTCCAAGAGGATGTCTCCATCCCCCACCCTTACCATACCAAACCTCCCCACTCCCTGAGGCCTCAAGTCTCAGGAGGATTAGGTGCCTTTTCTATCTTCTCTCATTGAGGCCAGACTTGGCAGTCCTCTGCTCTATATGTGTCATGGGCCTCATATCATCTGGTGCATGCTGCCCAGTTGGAAGCTCAGTGTCTGAGAGATTGCAGGGGTACAGGTTAATTGAAATTGATGGTCTTCCCATGGCACCATCCTTCTGCTCGGCTTCTTCCAACTTTTCCCTAATCACAAGGGTCCCCGGCTTCTGTCCATTGGTTGGGTCCTCATCTCTTCATCTGATTCTTTCAGCTGCTTGTTGGGTCTCTCAGAGGGCAGCCAGACTAGGCTCCTGTTTGAAATCATACCACAGCATCAGTAACATTGTCAGGCCCCGGGGTCTCCCCTTGAGCTGGATCCCAATTTGGACCTGTCACTGGACCTCCTTTCTCTCTTGTTCTCCATTTTTGTCCCTGCAGTTCCTTCAGATAGGAACAATTCCGGGTCAGAGCTTTTGACTTTGGGATGGTAACCCCATCCCTCCACATGATGATGTCTTGTCCCTCCACTGGAGGTGGATTCCCCAAGTTCACCTTCCCCCAAGGTCATCCAAAGTCCCTCCCTTTGAGCCTTGAGAGTCTCTCTCTTCCCAGGTCTCCAGTACATAATAGAGAGTCCCCACCTCCTCTCTCCTGAGGTTGCCTGTTTCCATTCTTTCTGCTGGCCCTCAGTTCAGTTCTGTTTCCCCTCTCCTAGTACCTGATCATGTTCTTCCCTTTCCCTCCCTGTCCCCTCTCCTACTCAGGTCCCTCTCTCCCTCTGTCCCCTCCCCCTCCCCTTCCACCCTGTGATTGCTTTTTTCTCCCTCCCAAGTGGGATTGAGACATCCTCACTTGGACCCTTTGGCCTATTAACCTTAAATTTTGTGGATTGTGTCCTGGGTATTCTGTACTTTTTTGACTAATATTCACTTATTAGTGAGTACATACCACTTTTGGGTCTGAGTTACCTCACTCAGGATGATATTTTCTGGTTCTATCCATCTGCCTGCAAAACTCATGATGTCATTGTTCTTAATATCTGACTAGTATTCCATTGTGTAAATGAACCACATTTTCTGTATCCACTCTTCCATTGTGGGACATTTGGGTTGTTTCCAGCTTCTGACTATCACCAAAAAGCTGCTATGAACATAGTGGAACATGTACCCCTATGGCATGGTAGGGCACTTTTGGGTATATGCCCAAGTGTGGTATAGCTGGATCTTCGGGTAGATATATTTTAAGTTTTCTCAGGAACCACCAGATTAATTTCCAGAGTGGTTGTACCAGTTTGCAATTCCACCAGCAATGGAGGAGTGTTCTTCTTTCTGCACGTCCTCGATAGCATGTGCTGTCACCTGAGGCTTTGATCTTAGCCATTCTGATTTGTGTAAGGTGGAATCTCAGGGTCATTTTGCTTTGCATTTCCCTGATCACTAAGGACTTTGAACATTTCTTTAAGTGCTTCTCAGCCATTCGAGATTCCTCTGTTGTGAATTCTCTGTTTAGTTCTATACCCCATTTTTGTTTGGGTTGGTGAGAATCCACAGGAGGCAATTGGTGGTTGGCATGGGCTGAGGAAGGGATATAACATCATTAATAAAAGAGCAGAGAGTTTCTGTTAGAGAAGACAAACTCTAGGGATCTGCTTTCAGCATTCAGTCTGCAGTCAAGTGCATTTTACACGTGCACATTTTAGAACATAGATCTCACGTTATGTTCCCAGCACAACACAGTAAAAACATTAAAAAGCGATCTCTACTCTGTCATGCATTTGAAGATACAATTTTTTGGTTCAAGTATTAGATGTTCAGCCATCAGTTTGAATTGTGTATTTCCTTTAATGAGAAATGACATTTAAACACAGCCCCTGAGAGCAGTGCTGCTGCTGAACCTGACAAATCAGTGCGATGGATGAGGAGCAAAGAAAGGTGAGCGCTTGACTGCTCTGCCCTGAATGTCTGCTCAGCATAGAAGCTGCCCCAGACTCCACCCCCACCAGTTCTGTAGACAGGCTTAGGTGACTAAGACCAGGAATTTTGCATAATAGCTTTCTTCCCATTTAGCTTCCCACTGGCCAGTGGAGAAAATTCAGGGCCTTCCAGGTATACTTCAGCATAGCCACTCACTACATCAGGATGGTGTCTTCACTGAAGTGTCTGATAGAGCATCAGGTCATTTGTGGGACTGGCCGAGATTTGCTTGGAGCATCAAGAAGAGGCCAAAATACAGTGCTGTGTGTGAGACAATGTCAGTGGATCTAAACGGAACTAACTTCAGAGTCTTCCTTAAGGAGGTTGCTGGAACAACTGCTTATCACCTCAACAAGGGATAGGCTGCAGCGGGGATTTAATTGTTAAAATATTATTCTATTTTCAAATTGTGATATTATAGATTCCATATATCTATAAACATACTCATTGTTTCATGTATCTCATATGAACACAGAAAACATAATGCATGCGTATATCATATATATGTATATGTACATATATGCATATATAGAGGGGAGAGAGAGAGAACAAGAGAGAGAAACCTATGATTGTATTTTTAGCTTTTAGAAATTGACTCATGACATTAAGACTTGCAATAAACCTGATGGATCCGAGGATCAGTTAGTTATATGATGTTGAGTCCAGGAATACTGGGTTGGGACAATTTATTCAAAATCTAATGATTTTATCTTTGAATCGCACCAAAATGATAATTTCAGAAACATTGAGAGCAATATTTGAGAAAGTTTTTGGTAATGTGCCTGAGCTGAGTCATTGCATTAAATTAACTCTCATAGCTTGTGTCATGCCATGGTAGGAGGTTGGGATGGGGACTCATCTCACTCTTACAACATCAGTCCTTGGGGATACCCACTGAGCCATCCATAGTCACCCGCTGAGTGATCCACAGTCACCCTCTGAGAGATCCACAGTCACCTGTCACCTGCTGAGTGATCCACAGTCACCCTCTGAGAGATCCACAGTCACCTGTCACCCCCTGAGTGATCCACAGTCACCCACTGAGTGATCCACAGTCACCTGTAACCCACTGAGTAATCCACAGTCACCCGCTGAGCTATCTATGCAGTCACCCTCTGAGCTATTCACTTACCCTCTGAGGGATCCACAGTTTCTCTGTCCTTGATTTTTCCTTCCCTAGCTGCTGCAGTGTGTGGTTTCGCGCCCCACCCCCAGGCCCTGCGAGCACCAGTGCATTCTGCTGCTGCATCTGCTTAGTGTGTAGTAGAATCACAGAAGAACTCTCTGGCTTCATCTGCTCACACGCGTAGCCTAAAGCAGTGTCGCTTCCTGATGCCGATGAACCGCCAACCTTGCCTTTCTGCCTTTGAAACTCTTTCTTGCCTACTGAACTCTTCCCCTTTCCATATCTGGAATAGCTTGTTCACAGTTTTGTCGTCCTTGCTTGTTGTCACAAGTGTTCACACCTTTGTGTTTCAAAGTTGTCGATATAAACAGGGTTATAGCTGTTTGCTGTTCTTTGTTTTTTTTTTTTAATCTTGTAGAACTAGTAAGACTGAAAAGAAAGAACACATAGTTCTTATTTTATTTGCATCCCACATTAACTGTATTGTCTTGAAAGATAATGAACTGCCATGAAGATTATATTCTCTGGTGAACAGATTATATTTGTTGTAGCTCCGTGCCTTCTGAAAAGATTCCGTCTCAGGACTAGAGAGATGACTGAGCACACACTACTCTTCCAGAAGACCTGGGCCTGGTTTTCATCATCAACCACAGTGGGCAGCTCTCAACAGTGTGAAACTACACTTTCGGGGTTTCTGACACTGAATTATGACATCTGAGAGCACCTGCCAGGCAAGCAGTCCACACACAGACAAACAGGTATACATACATATCCATCAATAAAAGAAATAAGATTAAAAGATCCCCTGACTTTTATCCAAGCCCATTTGAAGGCTGCTTTATGTTTCCCTAAGCTCCACCCTCATGCTAGAGACCAAATCTCACTGATGTTAAGAGTTCACATTTTTTTTCCCCAGGGTCTTGGAACTTTCAAGTACAATTACAGTTTTTTAGATGTCCACTAGATGTCACCATTGACCAGTAAACGCTGACTAACTTGTTTTAGCCTTGAAACAGGTGTTTATAATGATTTGATTCCTAAAATAGAAACTAGTTGAAAGAAGTCTGTAGACAAAGGTTTTAAGAGGATTTTGAGCAGGAAGTAACAACTCTCTTCAGTGCAAGATAAGTCACACCCAACACTTCCGTTACCTTCTGTCCTACAAAACGCTACTGAGGAAACAGGGGCTCTTGTCTTCAGGTTGACTACTGGAAGCTTCTAACCTCAACTTTGCACTGGGAATATAAAGGTCCCTGAGGAAATTGTGTGTGTGTGTGTGTGTGTGTGTGTGTGTGTGTGTGTGTGTGTGTGTGTATGTGTGTGTGAACGTGTAATGTGCATGTTTTGGGGATGTGCATACATCATGCATACAGGTATATAAGGAGGCCAGAAATTGATGTTGGGTGGAGATCCAAACTCAGGTTCTCATGTTTGTGTAGTAGGAAGTTTATTATTTGAGTCATTAATCAGCTTCTCTAGTCAAAAACTTTAATTTGTCTTCAATTTCCTTACTTACGAAATGATAATAATATTATAGTAATAATAATAATAATAATATAAAAAGAATAATCCATTTCAATTTCAAATTGTAGTATTTCTAAGAGGTTCCTTTATCAGACCATAACTTCTTTAGCGTCTTTTCTAGAACTCATTTTGGAGTCCATTATCAGACTATGCTCCTTCTTTACACACAAGCGAGGGAGCCATTGTGAGCATTCTCTTCTGTGGCCATTGTTCTTTCTAGACTGGGAATAATGGTAGCAATGTACAGTGAACTAGGTAGTTTTGTTATGCATTTGTTTTAATTGTGAAAATCAGATTGACCCACCTTTAAATAAGAATTTTAATAATCTAGACTATCATACAAATATAATATATACTCATGTGTGTGAATGAACATTCAGAACCCTGCCTTGCCACACAAGAAAATCTACTCTTTTCTATTGTCAAAATCACACCAAGATTGAAGTTTACTCCCTCAATTTTTTTTCTCTTAGCCAAAAGTATTTGCCCCTTAGTTTCACCTTTCAGCTTCTTCATATTCTCCATTCGTGTAAAGGCCTCAGTATGGAAAGGATGTTTGTTTCTGTCTCCCACCTCAACATTACACGTTTCTTGGAAAAATTAAGTTAATATTTATCTTACAGTTTTTAAATGCCCGTAATCTTTAGGTAAGCCAAGGTATTTTTAAAGACTTATTAACATAATAACTTAATAACTTAAATGTAAATTATTTACTTAGTTTTCAGGGGTTCTTTGAGAAACAGAATATAACTAAGAGAGTAAGAGTTCATAGTGGTTGGGTTTAGAAAGATGGCTCAGTGGTTAAGAGCACTTGCTGTTCTTAAAGAAGACTCCAGTTACCTTCCCAACACCCACACTGGTGACTCACAACTACTTTTATCTCCAGCCCCAGAGAATCTAATGCCTTCTGGACTCTGCATGCACCTGCATTCATGTGTATATATATACCCCATACATATATACATAAAAGATAAAACAGACCTTAAAATAAACAGAGTGTGTAGTGGGGGAGAGAGGAGAATAAGCCAAACATACTTTTTAAAAGTATTTTCAGGGAATTTCTGAACTGACAATCAAAATGTGTAACATTTGCATTTATTTGCTCTTGTATTTACAAGATTTCTTTCTCTGTGACAAATGCCTAATAAAATAAATTTATGAGAGATTTCTCTCGGCTCAGTGTCTCTCAGATTTCAGTCCACAGTAGTTTGGTCTTCTTTCTTTATGACTATGCTAGAATAGCCTGGCATAAGCTTTAGTTCTCTTCCAGGTGACCAGAAAAGAAAAGTGAGGAAAGGGTACCTCCCTAATATCCTAACTTCCTTCTAGTGAGTCCCAATTTCTACCACAAACTACCAGTAGTACCACAGGCTGGAGGTCACGCCTTTGCTATGTAAGCTTCGGAGGGATAAAGGAGATCCAAACTTCAGCAGCCACCAAGTGCATACCTTCCATTTTTCTACTGCACATAAACTGAATCAGGATCCATGTGGTATGAGGTGAACATCAGGAGTGAATGGATGAGGTCAAAGTGGGATAAAGAAAAATTACAGAAGAAGAAAGTTTACATGCGAAAGATGAGGAAAGTGGTAGCTCTCAGTTTGTTGAAGTGCATTTCATGAGTCATTTGAATTTGAGTGTTACTACAAGGCTCGTTTTGACTATGTTAAGGGATCTGAGACACGCGGAGAGCTGATCGCCAAGGCTCACACATGAAGAAGCGTAGTAGGTGCTTATTGGAAACATCACTCTTGCAGCTGACACAGGTAAGTGGTTCTCTAGTAAAACCTTTTGATTCCCCCATGAAATTCATATTCATTTATGCTTCTATATGAATTGCAACTCTTTCGATAGACTTTCTTGGCAATCCCAGATGATCAGGGACATTTCTCAGACTATTTTCAGCTTGGAAAGAAATAAAGCAGACCTATAATGTCTCCATGATGGCCCTTTGGCAGGCGCAGTGCCACCCTTTCAAGGGGTTAAGAGAAAGCCCAGGCTGGAAATGGAGCAGCAATTACATACTGACTGGGAAAATTGCCAGTTGTTCCTGGTCTCTGACCCTCTCTACAAGGTCTCAGCTGGTATGCATTTGAAATTTCTACCTTAATCATACTTCATACTTGACATTGTTTTACATTTTCTAAGGAACATTTAAATACATCTTTTCCCTTGGATATTATCTCTACCATAGACCTACCCTGGTAGGCCAGATATTATCAACTGTGTTTACACACTGAAATCTAGTATAAAAACAAGGCAAAATTTTGTATAAGGTCACACAAAACTGTGTCAATGAGTGTTCAGATGCAGAAAGCTCATGTCTGTTTTAAAACACAACCTTTGTCTCACTGTTGAGAATATAACTCACCAAAGCTTCAATGTTCCAAATTAAAGACACAGCTGCTTTCCCCACTATACCTGCTATGCCAGATTCTCCCCACCCCTCACCAAGTATGCCTCAGAAAAAACTCCAGGGAAGTGAGACTAAAATGATGAATTAGTTGTTTCTGCAAAATGAGTAGTGAAATTTGTGATGGGATTTTGAGCACAGCTTCCACGTTCCTCATTTAAATAGAAACTCCAAGATCATTATTCAGAGTGGCACCAAGTATCACCAATTCTGATCTGCATGAGATGCAAATTTAGAATTTCCCCAAGTGTGATTTTTATGAGGGCTTTACGCAAAAAAAAAAAAAAAAAAAAAAAAACAACAACATGATTCTATGTTCAAAATAGTTAAAGTCCCTTATCAAAAGGCCTGCCCCAGAATCCCAACTGTCTGACATTCTTATTGGGGATCCTGGCTCATTAAAAAGTATGGTATCATCCTAACATGTTTTCCCAAAGACACCCATCCTCCAATTATACCAGGTGGAAAGCTATATTAGAGAGAAAAATGCTGTGATTCCTCTAGCACTCTTTTATTCTCCCAACACACTATCACAATTTAAAGTATTTTCTAGTAACGTTAAGCTAAGTGATGGTTGCATAAAAATTTCAGGTCCATAAATTAAGATTTAAAATGTATTGGTATTTGTATGTTTCTTGGCCAGCTGAGGAAAATTAAGCAAGGGAATTTAATTAGCAGTCTGTGTTTATAAGTCCCAAATGGCCCAAGCTTAAACAGCTAAACACGGCAGGGTCCTGGTACACATTGAGGGAAAGAGCTGTGAGAGAAACTGAGAGGTGCAAGGTCACAGAAAAATGTAATTTCCTCAACCATCTTCAGCAGAGAGGCCGCATCCTGAACAATCATGAAATCCTGATGGGCCTGCTTATTCCACAGCTGCTCTCTCTGGCTAAAATTGAATTTCCCTGGGTACTCATGAGACCGACCGGGAGCTTACATTTTCCCTCTACAGCTTGCTTTGCACTGATTCCAGAAGCAATTGAAACTTTTCACTCCTAGATAGAATGGATAATCTGTAGTGTTGAAAAGTGAACCTTTAACCCTTCCTTCTTTGAAATACTTCAGTGAAGATGTGAAAGAAACAAAAGGATGATGCCTTCCAGGTTCCATATTGGATGGGTGTGGTCTTGATGACTCCGACTCCCTTTTGAGGACTTTGAGATTCTCAGAGACACTTTACTTACACTGAACTTTAATTTCTGCTTCACAAGAACTTGTGAACAAGACAGAGATTAAGACCTCTTTTCACAAGAGATAGCATGATTCGTGCAGGATTGTTGATGTTTAAAAGGGCTGGCCTCCATGACTGGACTCCATTTATCAATTTGTTTTATTCCTATTATATAGATTAGTATACGTTGTGAAATAAAGTTCTATTTTTTCTTTTTGTTTTTAGATGATAATTTTATTACATTTCTTCCTCCCGTTTCCTCCTGCCAATCCCTCCCATATACTCCTTCTTGCTCTTTTAAAATTTATGGCTTTTCATTTGATTAAATACATAAATATAACCTGCTTTGTCTGGATAATGTTATTTGTATGTATGATTTTAGGACTGACAGATTTGGTACTGGACAACCAATTGGTGTGCTCTTTCTTGGGGAAGACTATTCTTCCGGATTGAAGCATTTCTTAGTTACCTGGAGTTTTTGTGTAGGGTTCAGCACTCACGGACTTTCCCCCATCCACTTCAGCATTCTGGTTGTTGGTGTCCTTGTCCAACTCCTGTTTTGGCAGCTCTGTTAGTGAAATGTTAAGGGTGTAGCTTCTGTCATTCCACGAGAGACGATCTCACAGGAAACGCCCTGCTCTCTCGGCTCTTACAATCTTTCCACTCCCACTTCTGCAATGATGCCCGAGCCTAAGATGCTGGAGTTGTGTTGTAGATTTATCCATTGAGACTGTGCTTCACAGTTTCTCATTTTAACTAGCTGTGGTTTTAAGGAGTGGTTTGCTTCTGTTGCTAAAAGAAGTTTCCTTGATGAATTTTAAGGGTTAAATTTATCTGTAGGTTTAAGGATAAACATTTATGTTGTTTTTTGTTTTTGCTTGTTTTTTCATTTTTTGTTTTTGTTTTTTGCAAAGAGGTGGCTATAGGTTTGATTCTAAGATCCATGACTTTATTAGCCTTACTAGGAGGACACATATGTATTTACATAGACACAACAATTAAATAAAAAATGTTCATGAATTTAAAAGAGAGAAAGGAATGTTGTTCACTGGAGTTTGGAGGGGAAAAGGGGAAGGGGGGAAGAATGTAACTATAATATAATCTCAAAAAATAAAAGAAATCATGCCTTGACTTCCAGTACCAGACATCACTTTCCTCTTGTTGAATGGGCCTTAAGGTCAATTAGACAGTGTTGGTTGTCACCAAAGAAAGCCCACTACTACTGCCCCTGGATTTTCATGCCATGCCAGTCATTGTTGTGATAATTAGAATATTTTTAAAAAATTAAAAATATTTGAATGGGTGCTATCATTGTTTTTAACATATACCTTAGGGTATTTGAATTTATTTCCTGTCTTCTGTCAATATAATCACATGTAGGGATGGAGAGATTGCTCCATGACCAAGAACACTTGCTGCTTTTATAGAGTATCTGGGTTTGGTTCCCAGTACCCACATCAAACGGCTCACAACCTCCTGTAACTCTAGCTGTAGGGCATCCATAGCCACTCCTGGCCTATGCAGATATCTGCACAAATGTACAAATCTGTAAACACACACATACCTTTAGAAATAATCACCTACATTGTTCATTTTTGTGGTAAAATAATATCTGCATCTCTCAATACTTCATTTGAAGTTGGTTTTATACATGCCTTTTTAAAATTTCTCTCCTTCCCCTTCTTTTTCTGTCTGTCTGTCTGTCTGTCTGTCTGTCTCAAAAAGTTTTATTTTAACCTTGTCCAAAGCTTGGGAGGGACTTCTGGGTAGTTATAAAGCTGCCTAGTGACTGGCGAGTTTTGAGATGACATTGGATGGTGCAGAGCAGAGAAGGCTTGTGGTCTGGGTATTCTGCAAAGCTTAGTCATGTGATCACCCATCATCTTATTGGTGAGCTTCACCTCCTCAACAAGGAAGTGGTTTTCTAGGAAGTCCCAGAGCTGTGCATCTGTGAGATCAGAACTCCAAGCATGAAGAACCTAGAAGGTCTGGTTCAGGTTCTTCTCCAGGGCCATGACAGTATCTATAGCCTTGTGGGTTTAACCACACTCATCTTTAAATGACTTCTGAACATCCCGGAAGAGTAGATGGTCCCTGTGATCATTTTGGAACTTGAGAAGATCCGAGGGTACTCTCATGCTTTTTGGCCAATTCACAGAAGTGGCCTATACCTTGCAGAGTTACAGAGTTACCCTGTTAAAATAGTAGCCTAAAATAGTAGAGTTATATGTAGGAAGCCAGCAGGTCTAGGTTGAGAGGTGGTTGAAGGAGGCTTCCCCTCAAGTACCAGAATATTCCTGGTCATTGTTGATCAGCAGTATGGAGCTAACTAAAAGGAGGTAGTGCTGACTGGTCCATAGAGCCTATGGTGAAGGTGACGGTTCCAGAGCTGTGACTGAATATAAGAAAGCTGTTGGAAGCTAACAAAGAGGGAGTCTACTGGTCTGTTCTGTCCTAACACACTTAAAGCAAGAACAAAGCCAGAGGATCTCCAGGGTACTGTCTTAACTGTTTTCTTAAAGACTTTGCTCTCATGAGGACTATGGAAACTGTGATTTATCTTTCTGTATTATTGTTATATTGACACAGTGTTCTATGTTGTCCTTCAGCTTCAGCGCTTGTGCTCTCCACTCAGTCTTACTACACTCTTCCAGAGACCTGGTTTTCCTTGCAGGAAAACATGGAAAAAAGATAGGCTCTGTGTCTGGTTATCCTTGAAAGTGACCATGGTAACCTGGGTGAATTCACTGACACTGTCAGGAAATTGGCTATGTATTCTGACACTCCCCTTTGCCACATATGTTCTTCACCTCAGAGCAAAGGGACATCACCTTTTGGATTTATTGAATTAGACTTCTTGACATTGGAAGCAGTTGAACAGTTTTATAAGTCATGATGGTCTTGTGTAGGCTGCCTGTATTAAGGAACAAGTGATGGGCTCATTAAATTCTTGTTTTCTGTCTAGAAGACTAGTTCAGAATTTATCATCACCCTGATGATGTGAATGAAGAAACAGGGATCCAGGTCTCACAGCTTCCAGCTGGTAAACATGGAATTTAATTCATAGCTAACTCTATTTTCTATTCTTAACAGATTTTATGGAATATATACTTGATACTTGTAGAAGATACTAAGAGCAAAATGATTTATTCTTTTGGGGGTTACCTATGGCTCCAATTCTACCCTTTCTTGAATCATCCTTGTGATACCAGGTAAGGGCTATCTCTATGAACTCTGCAGTGGCTCTCATGGGTCTCCACAAATCAAAGAACTGTTCCAAGAAGAATCACTATTTCTTCCTATTGAACAAATGTAGAAAGAATCAGTGCCCACTCTATCAGCCACTGTTAGAGTAAACTGAACTTTCATGCAACTTGAAGTATGGAAACCAGAAGTGGTCACTTGAAAGGGAAGAAAAAAATTCTTGTCATCTATTCTTTGCCAAGAATTTCAAAGGCCAGAGGATCTGTTTGTATGCATTTGCACAATTGTAAAACTTTGTTCAAAATAATGAGAATGAAATGCAATGTTGGTATATTTGATAAGGAAGACAAGCTATTAGCATCACAAGATGATGTGTTTGTGCTCCTTGTGATCTGTTGTGTCTGTGAGAGGTCAAATAAGAGATTCTTTTCTTCTCATTATGAAGGACCCCTGAATAATATTGTTACAGTCACTGGGTAACCCCCTTTCATGCTAGCTATACCACTATTTTTTAATCTTAACTTCAAAAAAGTAGACTTTTTGACATCAATTTCTTGTGTGAGAATTCTACGATAATTGTTTTAGTTTTCTAAGTTTTGTGGAAAAGTAGAGCCTAGAAAAATGTGACTTTGGAGGGATGTCTGGATTGGATACTGAAAAAATTAGGGAATTTAAATGGCGAAGGGAATGTGAAATATTCTTCAGTGGGAAAGAGCTGGAAAAGAGTAAATGTTGTGGAAGTTTCCCTAGTTTACAATTTGTCAAATGAACAATCTAGAATTGCCAGTACAATAGGACTCTAGATATTTTTTCATTAACTTCTTTTTCAAAAGCTGACACTATTAGTGCTTTCTATTACACTTAGTCCTTAGTCTCTTCTTCCTAATCTTTGTCTCCACCACCTTCTCTGTTTTTCTCTTGAAAACAAAGGCATCTTTACAGAATAGCTCGGTTGTGTAGTTGTGACCTCAAAGGCCACCCCCTTTATTTTCAGGATGGCTCTATCCAATACAATTGTAATTTTCATCATTAAACTTGGTTTCATTCAAACTTAGTTTCATCCTTCCATACAATTCATGTACAAACACCAAACCTACTCATGATTTGGCACAGACTTTAAAGTTAATACAGAAGGTACATATAAACATGTTTATAGTTATGAAGTGCTTTTTTTCAAAAGTTGGACACAGGGAGTCTATTAGAATGATATTCTTCAAAGTTTATTATTTTTAGTAGTCTCTTCTTCCTCTTGATTCTTTCTAGTGTTGTACGGAACTCTCTTTACTGACATAATCCTATTGCTCTATGATTTTGCTTTTGTTTGCTGTGCTTTGGGGGTCTTCTCTACAGAATCATTACTGATATTGATGTGTTTCAATGTTTCCCTCATGCTTTCTTTGGGCAGTTTTGTAGTTTGAGGCCTCAGGTTTATATCTTTGATCTATTTTGAGTTAGTTTTTGTGTATGTTGAGAGATAGGAGTCTATTTTTTTCTAAATATAAATATAGATCTTCCTAAAATCATGTATTGAAGAAACTGTCTTTTATGCATGGTGTTTTTGATGTGTTTCTCAAGAATCAATTAGTGATAGATACATGTTTTTTTTTTTCTGAGTTTCTTTATCTAATATTTTTCTCTTTCAACAGCTAACTATACAATCAGTTTCCCAGGTTCTAAAATATTAAAACATTTTAGTTAGCTTCAAATCTTTAGTAAAATACTACCAGCAAAGCTTTGAATATTGACTGATCTAGACCAAGACATCAGATCATAGCCAGCTCTACTCAGTGGTACTTCCCTTTAGGATGTGACTTCCATATCCTTCTACCTTTTCACTTTTATTTTTGTAGCTAATTGAGGTTACATATTCAGACTTACCTTGGGCTTCTGAGCTCTTCAGAAATGGGATGTTCCGGTGTGTTGAAGTAGAAAAGGCAGTTTGATATTAGACTGTTGTTTTCACTGACACCATAGTGGTTTGGCAATACTCATGTGAACTGAGAGTGAGTAATGCCCCAAGACTAGCTGATATTCTGAGCAAAGCAAAACTATAGAATAGACTCTTCTTTCTTATTTAGAAATATATCCACTCTTTTATCCTCACATCTCTTTTCTTATTCTTTTTACTTCTTTACCTCTCTCTCTGTGTCTTCCAAAGAACATATTGTACCTATGTGAAATGTGACAACTAGTATGAATTTTTTATTTGCTTGACAAAATATTGACAAGACATCATAGCATATGCATCCTTTTCCTTATAAGTCAGATTCAATGTATAAATTAGAAATAACAGCCTGGAAATATTTGTGCACATTAATTAGTGTAATATCATGTAAAGTGGGTCATTACCTAATTGGTCTGTTCTACTTTTTATGCAGATTGTATTTTCTGTTAGCACATGTTCCTTCTGATCCAACAAGATTTGAAAAGAGACTGAATTAGAAGTAAGAGTGCTGATAGATCCATTTGTTGGAAAAGAAGACAAAATTAAAATTTGTAATAAGGTAAAAAAACACTACCACCAGCACTTCCAATGGCACCAGCACCAGCACAACCAGCACCAGCAACATCACCAGCACCAGCATCACCACCAGCACCAACACCAGCACCACCACATCACCACCAGCACCCCCACCAGTACTACCAGCAGCACTACCAGTGTCACCACTGTCATCACTATGCCATCACTACCTTCAGCACCGCCTCCACCAGCACCACAACCAAACCCAGAATACTGTCAAGTTGAAAAGTCTGTAGCCTAAGGCAGAAAACACAAAATTAGGAATTTATCTTTGTACCAGTGGGACCCAAACCAAACAACTCCCTGACAACAATATTTTACAGACGCATGTATTGTATCTTCTTCATAGAAAAAAGTTTTGTATGGGCTACTAAATAGTGCAGAAATCTCATTATCAGAAAATGGAGACAAATTAGAAAAGGCTCACAAGCTGAAAGATAGGCAAAGGCCTGTGGAATTTATTCATTAAGAAAAATAAATAGGTGAAAAATATAGTTTGATTCACCAGGATAGAGCCTCTAAGAGTTTGATAAATGTAACACAGATCCACGTGATTGTATGAATATATGTTAGAAGGATTGCAGGGTGAGTGGGTTCTCGGTTTAATGGGCAGGAATAACTTTACTAGACAGCATTGCCAGTTCAGCATATGGTCTTAAGCTTCCATGAAGGTGACCAGAAACGTTGAGGCTATATTTTTAGCCTTAGAATACAAACAAACCCTCTAAGGATGGTCAACATTCTTGTTATAAAGACTTGGTGACAATGTTGGGTAAGAAATTTGGTGTGGGCCCGTTCACACTAGGTGTGGGAGAGAAAGAAGATTTGCCTCCAAATATCATCTTCTCCAGTGTAGGAAGTGATCAACTCAAGGTAAATGTCATCTTCTCCACTACAGGAAATGATCAGCTGGAGACAAATATTGTTTTCTCTACTATAGGAAATGATCATCTGGAAATAATGTGGAGATCTGAGAGCATAAGGATGTCTTGTGAGCTTTCTAAACAGTGCTGTGCTACAGAAACAAACCATTTGCTTTCTTGCCAAGCAGTGAATTCATGTGGGGATGATGATGAGACAGTAGAGAATTTCAAACCTCTCATTTAAAAACAAAGAGAAGTTGTATCATCAGCTGAAGGCAGAAATGTCAGTGATATAAGTACCAACCTGGAGGATGTTAGAACCTAGAAACATAATAAGCATGGCCTTTATGGGATAACATTCTAGATCCAGAATATTTGATGCAAAATGCAACAGTAGTCAGTACAAACTACTCTCCCCTTTGGAGGTGTTGCAAACTGCCAGCCACAGACCTGCAGTGGAATTTCTTTTGGGATGGTGAGGTATGAAGGGAATAAGGAAGAGTAACACAGAAATTTTAAGAAAGATTAACTCATTCATTAGGAGTATAATGACATTGCCTGACCTTTACTTGAACCAAGAACAAAATTTGGCTTGGAAAATTACAAGCCAAAACATGCTTGATCCAGGATTCTGTTATCAGGGAGACAGTTTTGTCTGCCTTTAGGTTTGTAAGTGGAGAAGAAAACAAAGATAATTTTACCAACTTTATACAATGTGGTTCAAGTAGAAGGTTGGTGTGGGATCATGTGCTTGTTCTAAAGTAGTGCACATCACAGACATTTAAAAGAATCTATATATTATATCTACAAACAGACATTTGCTTTGTTTTGAGACAGGCCCTCAATATGCTACCTTGACTGTCTTGGAACATATGATGAAGTACATGTTGGGCCTCAGATTCATAGAGATCTATTTGCTTCTTCTCTCCAAGTTCAGAGATTAAAAGTTGTTGCCACCACAAGCAGCCTCGAGAGATATTTAAATATTTAATTTCCTAATTTTCTGAAGTATAGAGGTCATACTATTGTGTTAAGAACATAAGGATGTTTATTGAATGTTCATACAGTGTAGTGTACAAAAAGATAGGAATAGGACTTGCTATTACAAGGTAGTAGCTATTAGAGTCTTTGCATCTTTAGCTTTAAATTGTGGTATTTGTTTGCACATATGAAATCTTTGGTTATTATAGTATATTGATGATGACTTATGTACAAGATGAAAATGATAAAACTAAAAGATCATTTCAAAAATATAAAAACATTTATTGTCAGCTTTATAATTTTATATATGTTGATATTTCATTATGTACAACCAGTGAAATCAAGAAATTGGCAGTTCCACTAATGAGAGGAGCGCAATGACAGGGACATTGCACTTCAATGTTATATTAGCATAGAGTTATATTATACATTGTACTGTGTGCTGTAGGACGGAATATGTTCATACATATTGGAATCACCTTAACATGCACACAACTGATGACAGTTCATTAGTTATGAGTGCACCTTGAATCTAAATGTCATCCAAAAGAGCTGCTGAGATAGAATGCAAGACTCAACAGTCTTGATGCTTATGATCCCTCCCCAAGTAATGCATGCGCACGCACACACACACACACACACACACACACACACACACAGAGAGAGAGAGAGAGAGAGAGAGAGAGAGAGAGAGAGAGAGAGGAAGTAAGTTTGATGAACCTCAGGGACAAGTTCCTCCCGTCCAGAGGCGTAAGACAGAACTTTGAATTGGTTTCTGGCCTTTGCTTTTTCCCCTATAGATTTCTCATAAAAATAGTAAAGGGAAGGCAGAATTTTCTCTGGCTTCCTATGTTGCTGGCCTTCTGAATAAAACAATGTAAAGATTAAATTTCAGCTTTCATGTATGTGAGGGCCACAGGACCATTTGCACTGTTGGCGATCAAAGTAGGACAGATTCCCAATCTCTGGTAAGTCACTGAGTAACAGAGTGTGCAGCCAGTGTCTGAGACCAGGAAGCCCTGGATTCCCATGTTGGGATTACTCTTAGGTGGCTGCTGAGAAATTTCATATAGGAATCTTCTCTTTTTCAGGTTCCTCTAGTATTTCCCATTGCCTTCACTGAGTCGAATTGCTGTGTTTTCTCATCTGTTTACAAGGTTAGGAAAACTTAAAACTTCTTTGGCTTTATATTTACTGTATTCTTTGATTTTGTCTTCCTGAGAAGCGGCAAGTGTAGTCTCTGGTTTTATGAAAGATTCCTCTTTTGTTCTTTCCTATTCTGTATAGTTTATATAGCACACCATTGTAATGGGTGGCACCTCCCCCATACCTAGAGTCAACCTCCTGGGGTATGTTGTGGCAACTCAGTACAGGTATGCTAATATTTACATGAAAAACGACAAGATGGTATATTGTTGTAATATAATTTGACCACTGTCTATATTGGGTTTTGGGAAAAGATGGCTATTGAATGGCTGGCTAAATAATTGTCTTAGTTATATAGTCCCTTTTGCTGTGATAAATCAGCAACAAAGGGAGCAAGGAATTTATGTTACAAGTATCAGGTCAAACTCCATCACTGAGGGAAATGAAGGCAGGAAGTCAAGGTAGGAAGCTTGAGGCTGGAACTGAAGCAGAAACTACAGAAGAGCACTGCTTATTTGCTTGTGTTTCCTGGCTTGTTCTTCCTGCTTTCTGTACCATCCAGGACCTCCTACCTAGGAATAGTACTGTCCAAAGTAGGTGAAGCCCTTCCACATAAACCATTAATAAGAAAACAAACAGAAAGGAACCTAAAGATCTGTCCACAGACAAATCTTATGAAGCCATTCTTTCAATTATAGTTCCTTCTTCCTAGATCTGTCTGGATTCATGTAGGTTGACAAAAACCAATCAACATAATTGATACCTTGTCAACTTGACACACACAATCACTTATTAATCTATAACTTTACTTTTTTTTTTTAACTCTAAGATCTGATACAATATAAAACATTCTAATGTTTAAAAGTCCCAGTTCTTAAACAGTCAAATAAAAGCTCAGTTTCTTTAAAATATCCAGTTTCCTTCAATGTCCAAAGCTTCTCTGAAATATCCAAAGTTTTTCTAAATTATGTAAAGTCTTTCTAAAATATCCAAAGTCTTTCTAAACTCTAAAGTGTCCTTAAAAATCCAAAGTCTCCCAACTGCAGGCTCCTATAAAATCAAAACAACAAGTTATTTCTTTCTTACTCCAAGAGTGAAAAAACTGGGGACATTCACAATCAGATCAAAGCAAAATATATATGTCTTCCAGTGTAAAACTCAATATTTAACTTCTGGGACTTATAATCATTTAGGGTTTCCCACTGCACACATAGTGCATCTCATAGACTCAAGCTGACTCCTCTCTGTAGGTGCTATTGGCATTGGAGGTTGTACTATGGTATTTGTAGCTCTAAAATGTTGGGGTAACTACTGCAACTGAGTGTGCAGCCTCACCAATAGACTCTCCTGGGATTTCTTCAGGGATCCTAACCCTGACACATGGTGCCAAGCCTCAGTTTCTCTCCATGACCTCTTCAATCCTGAGACTTCTGCAGCAGAGGCTGCACCTTTAGCAGTGGCCTTTTCTGGCCTGTCACTGAACCATTCTGATAGATACTTTAAGGGACTCTCAAACTTCTGAGACTTCACCAGCTAAGTCACATCCAGTTTCATTGTTCTCAGTATTGTCCTTCAGTTTTCCACAGAACAGCCACAGATCTTCATTGTTCTAAGCATCGTCTTCTAAATCTCCACAGAACAGCCACAGAACTCTGAGCACTTAACAGTTTTTCTAGCCAAAAGTTCAATTGCCATAACTACTGCCCCCAAAAATGTGTATGGTCAGGTATGCTACAGTAATACCACCTGACTTGGTACAAATTTCTTGGGTTTTCTGTGCTGTGATGAAACACCATAACCAAAGCAACTTGACAGGACTTATTCCATCTTGTAACTTTCATGCCACACTCAATCACAAAGGGAAGGAGCTCAAGACATGACCCTGGAGGAAGGAATCATAGAAGAAAACATTCTGGCTTGCTCTGCATGGTTTGCTCAGTCTATTTTCTCATACCATCCAGGACCACCTTCTCAACAATGGCACGCACAATGGCTGGAGCCCTACCACATCAACTATTAGCCAAGAAAACACCCTACAGACTTACTTTCACGCTGATCTTATGAGACATTTTCTCACTCAAGATATCTCATCTCAGCTATGTCTAGGTTTGTGTCAATTTGAGCTAACATGATCACCATTTCTCAGTAGGAGCTGTTTTGAAAAGGGAAAAGTAAATAAAGGATATTCCCTGTGATAAGGCTTTTGAGGTCGTACACAATTAAGATTCATCTCTCATTGGAGGAAAATTGATGGTACAGATAGAAAAGGAAAATGTTGTTCCAGAAAGCCAGAGCCTTGTGAAAGACAAAGAAGAAATAGATGAGGTCCAGCTGGCAGGTGTAAGACCCTTGATGTTAGCACAGTTAGCAGAGGAATTAACAACCAGCATTCCCAACCTAAGGGATTCTGGAGAAGATAAGAAAGAGACATTATCTGGAATGCTATCTCTTTTTTTTGAGCTATATGGGGTGTTCTTTATTGGTGGAGCTTCTACTGAAACCCAGGTTGAACAATGCTCTGAAGATTGTTCTTTAGTGCATTGTATGATGGCCAGTTGATGGGACACCACTGGGTCCTTATTCCCTTCGCTACTTCAGGTCTATGGAAATGAAATATTGGATGAACATCCTTTTGAAATGAACACCTGGAAGCAGTTGATTTAGTTGTCCCTATCCTTGTCCTGCAGCTCCAAAGCTGGGCAAATATTCAGGCCTTGCTAGCTACCCTGATTGGAAATAAAAAGTGGGTAGTGTTGATAAAGCTAGGGAGGAAGAAGGCAGATGCACTGGACAACCCTATCAAAACTCACTCCCAATCAGGCAGTTTCTTAGGGAAAGCCTTATTAAGCTATCATGGAGACTAGATTACTACATCTGGAGAGATGTGGGAGATGCATTTTGGAAGACCTTAGGAGAGGAGTACCAAAACAACAACAACAATAACAACAATAACAACAACTATAACAACAATAGCAGCAGCAGCAGCAGCAACAACAACAACCACCTCACTATGGTTTAGGTAGTTCCACAAAGATAGTGACAATCCATCTGAATTCTGAAATGGATCAATCAATATATAAAAAAAATACAGTTACATAGATCCAGAGGCTGCAGAAAATGTCAGCATGACCCATATTTCACAGAGTGCTTACTGTGCCCCTATGACTAGGTCTAAGGACTTATTCTCTGCTACTGAATTATGCTCCCTCACCCCTCCACATGCACCAGCCAAGAGAAAAGATACTATTCTTATAAGTGAAGCGGACATTGTACATGAAGCCTTAGAATAGTTTTTAGAAGCTATTTGGCAGGAGAATAAGCCGAAAGTAGGATACTTGAACATTTTTTTTTTTTGGAAGTTAAAAATGGGAAGGATAAGAGCATAAAGCTTATATGCTTAAAGCACTTCCCCCCAAAGAAGAATGTATGAAAGGGAGTGAGAAGACAGAGTTTAGCTCCTCACAGATGTGCCAGTTCAGCTTATAAGACTAAGGGATTTTGATGACTGATATGAGGCTTACAGAACACTTACTGCTTCTTGTGCATTTGTGGAGGATTTCTTTGGAACTTATCTTGAAGCCTAAAAATATTTTGCAAGAAAAGCAAAGGGAACTTTCAAGGTCTTCAACAGTCGGGGCTTGAGAGATATTGGCATATACATAATGCTTTAGGCGGAATATTTCATCAGTGACAATATATTATTCTTGTAACCTTACAGATAATGAAAAAACTAAAACCATGATACACAGAGATTTAACATTAAATTTTCTTTTAAAGTTGACCTTAGCAAGCATAGGTTTGGGGATATCATGACCCTTCCACATGTTTCTTGGTGAGATATGAAGAGAGATTCATTTTGTCTGGAAACAGATTTGCTCTTAGTAATAAACCAGCATCTTTAATAATAATAATAATAATAATAATAATAATAATAATATAAAAACCATTGGGCTATCTCTAGAGGGCACCACACCATTTTTTCAATCTTTTTTTAATTTTATTTTTACAAACAAATGAAAGCACATATTCAACTTGGTGTCATGAAAGTAAAGATTATTTTATAATTCTCTGCTTTTCCATATTTTTCCAAATTTTTACAGATGTAGTATACATGACAGTGCACCAGAATGATTGTATTAACGTCTCATACATCTTACATCTCTACTCTAAGCCTGCATGTTTAGACACAGAAGAGAAGAGAATGATCAGATCCATCAAAGAAAGAATAGAATAGAACTTAAATTACATTAAATTTCTATTTACGCTCTGAGCCAGTCAGAATGAGAGTCAAATATTTATGACATCCAATTTTGCTATCTGGCACCTATAAATTAACCTAGGACTTTATATTTTATTGACACAATTTCAGTGAATGCCTATGTAGTGTGTCTTATATTGCTGGGAAGGCAGTGCATCTCATGTGGGAAGCCAGATGGCTCAGTTGGTAACCTTGGGGAACTCTTGCTGCCTGACTTTGAAGCCTGGCTCATACTTCAGTTTACTCTGTTGCTTTTTCATGTTTGGTAGCTCAGTTCTTTATCTATGAAATGTATAGGTGAAAAAATAGCATCTACCTTCAAAACTGCACAGCTTGAATTGTTAGAAAGTGTCATGGTACTGACATGGATTTAGTTGTAAGGAAAGGGCCTGACTCGTAAGTGTTGATATTATTATCGTTGTGGAACAGGCACCTGTTCCTAAGGAGATGCATTGAACAGCTTTGGTGGTGCACAATCCTTTTTGCGCAGAAATTATTTTGCTTAGAGAATTTACATTCTTTCAATAAGCTAAAAAAATAAATAAATAAGAATAAGCCTCAGCAGGAATCTCTCTTAGATTACCCTCTTTGAGAGTGTTGGAGGGCAGAATGGTTGAAAACAGAAAAAAACATTACAAGGAACTCAAGACCTTAAAGGAATTAAAACCATTAAAGAGCATTGAGAAATGCATTAATCTGACACATGTCAGAGTGGCAGTATTGTGTACCAGGAAAGGGACCAAGTGGATAGCATGAATAATAATTATGCATTTTAAGTGGTTTCATATCTTTTAGAAGAGATATCAACAAGAAGGAGAAGGCCATGCCACAGTCTAGAGGCTGTTTTAGGAAGAGAGAAAAGAGGGAAATACAGTTGAAGGAAGAGGAGGAAAAAAAGAAATAAGGAATTTGAATCAGTTTTGATTCTCTTCCTAAGGGGAAATTTGAATAAAATATTTAAACAAAAGTAGCAATTATCAGCTATTATTTTTGCTAGGAAGTATATAATAACAAGATGCAGTCTGCCCAGTCTGAATTACTAAGTTGAATAAATATATTTATTAATATATTATGAAAATATGATCTTGGAATATAGTTTATCTATCAGAACCTTGAGGTCCTCCTTCCAATAACTGTAACCTCAAGGCTATAATGTTAGGGTCTAAAAATCACTGAAGAAACACACCCCAGACTCAAATAGTATCCAAAACAAAAACAAAGAGCATTTATTCAGCTGAATTGTTTGCAATGTAGAGGTTTCTCCATTTAGTAATAGAGACACCTAGTGGGCTTGCAGGGCCAGCTTTTATTGTCAGTTAAGGGAATTTCAGGGAGTGATATGGGCCTATTTACCTTTATTGGCTAGTTCTACGTCTAGAGGTCTGACTGATGCTACAATTTGTTAGGCTCTGGAAACTTCTCAGGGGATTGCTTACTTATTTCTTAGGGTTCTCTATTTTTTTCTGGCTCTTACATTCTTTTTGCCTCTTCCATTGGGGCTCTCTGAACTCCGAGGGGGGAATTGGTGCAGAAATTCCATACAGGGCTGAGAGTTCCAAGGTCTCTAGCCCTTTATGTAATATTTGGGAGTGGATCTTTATGTTTCCTGTTTGCTGCAGGAGGAAGCTTCTCTGACGGTGGTTGAACAAGGCATCATCTTAGCAACATCCTGGGTTGTTTGGGGATTCTCCTGGTGCCACGTTGGCTAGCAGTTTAAATAGATGTAACCCAAGCTAGCTATGAATATATAAGAATATAATTAAGAGTCATTTTATCATGACATTTTTAAAATTTCTATTTTTATTTAGTGTTTGGTTTTACTCTACGTCCCTGCGGTATCTAGCCTCTGGTTCTTGATCACTCAAGCAGTGCCAAGTATGGATTTGAACTTCTGGAGTGGGCCTTAAGTCAAATCAGATATTGTTGGTTACTCCCACAATCTTTGTGACTTCATTGCACTAGCATATCTTATAGGCAGGACACCATTGTAGACCAGAGGTTTTGAGGCTGACTTGGCATTATGTTTCTATTTTGCCACCATGCAGAATACCTTCCTATACCAAAGATTCTGGAACATAGAGGTGAAGACTATATGTAGGCACCAGCTCAACATTTTCATGTCCAGTAGGCTGTGTATGTATTTTCAGCAATAGGGGTTTGCTGTCAATTTGTAGAGAGCAACCTACAATCTTAGCAACATCCTGGGTTGTTTGGGGATTCTCCTGGTGCCACGTTGGCTAGCAGTTTAAATAGATGTAAGCCAAGCTAGCAGTAAAAGTTTCATTTGGTGACAAGATATGAATATTTGGAGCTCTGTCTACCCCATTATTTGGCAATTTCATTAGATTGCTTTAATATATACATATATTTTAGGAGGCTTATACTGTATTAGGTTTTCATACTACCCCTCAAATTGCCATTAATTTTAATTTTCTCTCCACACATTCTCTCCTAATACCCCATCTCCCTTTTGCATCCCCATGTGATCCTTCCATTTTAAACCAACATGTTCATCCACCCATTCGTAAATATCTAATCTATTTCTCTTTCCTTATGACAGATATCTATTCCCTCTAGTCTCTTACTCTATACATACCCTCTGTAGTTCTATGGATTAATATCCACACATAAGTGAATATCATCTTGAATGCACCTGATCTTGTCTGATCTCAGAAGCTAAGTATGGTTGGGTCTGGTTAGTAATTGGATGGGAGACATTTTAACTTCTTAAGAATAATAAATGTACTATTTATTCATGCTTGCCATATATCCGGGCACTATCTAGGGTTACTTTTTTTGATAGGTCATGCATGATACTTGTAATATCAAGTATATATGTAAAGCCCTAGTTGGTGTACTTTCTATATTTAATTCTTTAATCTTTAAGAATGCCCTGCAGTATCTATACTGTTACTATCCTGATATCACAGAGGAGGTAAAAGAGAAAACAGAAGGTGGGTTGTCTGCGATGACACAACCTATAAGAAGTAGAGACAGGACAATGCCTCTTTCTTGCTTTGGTGCTGAACAGTTAGTTCCTCAGAAGGAAGCATCCACAGCCTGTCAAGCCCTGGCCTCTTGTTACGTTTACTGCAATCTCAGTTCAGTGCCAATTCCCTCCTGGCCATCAAGAGAACTCTGATTTATTTAAAATTCCACGGAAACATTTTATGAGATAGACATTCTTTATTATTATTATTCAGGTTAATAAAACAATTCTTTGGAAATCATTTATGCTTGGATTTTTGAAGATTTTGTGTGCCTCTGACTCATTATGAGTTTTTTTTCCTGCTTTCACAGTAAGTCTAAGCGTAGACAACTTTTAAGAATTAAGTTATTAAGAAGGATTTTCTTGCCAGTGAGCATTATGTATATAATGTGGATGAAGAAAGACCAGATCATCAGTATCTCAAAGCCAAGATGGCAAGGATCGGATCACACAGCACTACTTCAGGGAAAATGCTTTCACTTAGATGTCCTAGACTAGCTTGGGTTTTTTCAGATTTCCCTTTTTACTTCTAGCAATAAAAGTGATATCGCTATTATTAACAGATTTGGATATACTGTTTTGATGAATTATTAAACGTGAGCAGGGGGAACATGGGGGATACTGGTAAGAATAGAGGACCTCAGGAGGGTTTCCTATAATTCCTTTGGTCCACCCGTCAACTTGAAAGACAAAAAGGAGGCAGCAAGAGCTGACTCAGAAGAGCAATTCACAGGACAGCAGCTGTCTCTGTGATAGTAAAGCACCCCCTCTTTCACCTTCTAACTTCTCTGATAAGTTGTCTTTTTCTCCCTGCATCTCAAGTGTGTCATCTTTTATGACACATGGGTCAGTCATTCTCCTCTTTTGTATTCGAGTATCTCATCTTTTATCACCATATGGTGTAGGAGAATGATCCTCACTCTACCCCACCAAGGTACCTTTCCCTGTCTATGTGTCTGGTGTGTGACAGTCTTTCCCTTTAATGTGTTTAGGAAGGGACATCTTTTTCCAGCGTGCATCCCATCCCTGACATCTTTATATCCTTAGGGCATCCACATTTCATTTTTTTTCAGGACTGTGTACTTTTATTTATGGTTGTTGTTTTTAACTTAAGTTTACTGATTGCATTTTTTTTCTGTGCTTCTGTGTCCTCAGTGAACTCCCTTATATTTTTATGTGCTAGTTTGTGTGTGTGTGTGTGTGTGTGTGTGTGTGTGTGTGTGTGTGTGTGTTGAGATGATGGGTGCAAATTTGCTTTTGGAGTGGGATGCTGAGGATTTGGTGGAGAAAATCAGGTATTCACTCTTTCTGTTATATAGAGATTTTATAAACCTATCTAATGCATCAGAATTTTCTATTCTTGCTTTTCTCTTAGCCTTAGCACTATTTGGAAAAATCATTGTTTACTCTTAGTAATCTCATGCTCAGGGGGACAAATGTATATATATTGTGTGTGTGTGTGTGTGTGTATGTGTGTGTTTGTGCCTACTTGTATGTGAGTGTATGTATATTTGTATGTGTGTATATGAGTGTGCAAGTGTGTATGTGTGTGTATGTATGTGCATGTGTGTATGTGTGTGTCTATATGTGTGTATGTCTATGTATATGTGTTGTATAAGCAGGTTTTTTCAATAACAACTAGGGAGATAGAAGAGATTTGTTTAAACACTTTCAGTGTGATATGCATAGGATTATATGTTTTCATATATTAATTCCCATTTAATTGATACTCAGTATAGTGTAATTGATAAAAGTATGGAATCAGAGGCTAATTTTAGGGTCAATACAGCATTTTTATCACTTACCACCTATTTGACTTTGACAAAGTCTCTTACTCTCACTGTGACCGGATTTCCTTATCTCATTTGTCAGATTTTTCTTGTGGAATTGAATCAAGCTAAAATGCTTTAAATTTGGGCCCTTTTCATTTATTTTTAGCATTTGTTCCTGAATATTTAGTTGTTTAATAATTTCTAAAAGTGACACAGAAATGCTACTTGGATCTACTTCTGAAGATAAGTAGTCCAAGTGAAGGAAAGTTAATTTTTTCATTGCAAAATTTCTGATGGAGCAATGATGGACTTGGGATCAGTCTGGGTTTTAGTAAAGGAATATCCTTGGTTCCTGTGATGATGTAAAGTATACATATATACGTTAGACTTTGGGGAATTTATATAGTCAGTGGGTTTGAGGACCCAGTATGTTTTCAAGATCCCGTAATTCTAAGGTTTTGCCTCACCAGGCTAATGTCCAGTCTTCCTTGAGCACAGTGTGATAAACATGGACAACATAGTTTTTTTATTTAGAGCAAGCATTCACAAGTCCAGACCCTCATTGGAATCACTGAGAAGGCTTTTCAGGTACATCAACTAGCAGTTTATCACCTCAGAAATTCTCACACAATTAGCCAGATAGAAAACTCAAGACATGAGTTTTGGTTTAATTGTCTCCTACTTAGTGCACGAGTGAAGGATGAATTTCTGCCTCAAGCATGAAGGCAACCAAAAACAAAACATCTGACTCCAAATAGATAAGACTGATAGATGACATACATGAATCATGTCCCTGGAGGAGAAGGATGCCACATGTTACAAAGTGTCACATGGAGCATGTTTTCAGTAGCAGAGTAAGCTAGCAGTATCTCTGGAAGTAGGCTTTCTGAATAAAGATGGTAAGACAATCAGATACGGGAGAATGTGGTTAACTCTTTGAACAATTCTGCTCACTGAGAGGAAAAGGATAAACACAGACAATGCCTCCTTTCTGGAAATGAGGTAGTTTGTGTAGAGCTCTTTATGCTCAGAACATGAGTGAGGAGGAGGAGTTACCTTTGTACCCTCAAAGTCCTCTCAATTTATAAGTCAGCACAGATTATTGGCCTTAATTTAATGTCTTAAACTATGACAGCCCACACTGAATGTCAGATCGGCAAGCCATTTTCTTTCATATGGTGACACAGCAATCCACATTCTTTATCTTTTTGTTAGAACCTTCATATGCTAGGGTTATGGTGTAGGTTACTTCTAATTATCCCAAGATAAAAAACAAAAGAAAGCAGAATGGACATTCCCTCCCCTCCTCTTTTTAACTCTAGGGTCTGAAGTGTCAAACTTGGACTTGTACTCTGTGATCACTCCTAGGGGCATGGACAGTTCAGAAATACAGCTGCTTTTAAAATCTTTCCATAGCTAAACTATCACTATGGAGTCAGTATGGGGCTTGAGCTAACAGCTATTTCTCACCATTTAATGTCTTTCTTTGTTTCTTTGTTTCTTTGTTTCTTTCTTTTTTTCTTTCTTTCTATTATTAATCATTCCTATTGTTTACATCTCAAATGATAGCCCCCTTCCCAGTTACCACTCCACAACCCGCCCCCCCACATCCCATCTGCCTTCTCTCCACCTCCCTTGTCTCTATGAGGGTGCTCCTCCAACTCCCTACCCTCTCTTGCCTCACAGCTCCAGCATCCCCCTATGCTGGGGCATCAAATCTACACAGAACCTAGGATCTTCCCTCCCATTGATGTCAGATAAGGCCATCCTCTGCTACATATGTATCTGAAGTCCCTGTACACTCCTTGGTTGGTAGTCTAGTCCTTGGGAGCACTGGGTGACCTGGCCAGCCGACGTTGTTCTTATAGGATTGCAGTCCCCTTCTGCTCCTCCAGTACTGCCAGCTTCTCCACTGGGGTCCCTGAGCTCAATCTGATGGTTGCTTGCATCTGGATCTGCATTGGTCAGGTGCTGGCAGAACATCCCAGGGAACAACCACATCAAGTTCCTGCCAGCAAGCGCCTCTTGGCAACAGCAACAGTGTCTGCAGACAAGATGGATCCCAGGTGGGGCAGTCCCTGGATGGCCCTTTCTTCAGTCTCTGCTCCATTTCTTCCCCTGTCTTTCCTTTGGTCAGAAACATTTCTGGGTTAAAAACTTTGAGATGGGTGGGTGACCCCATCCCTCAAGTGGGGGCCATGCCTATTTACTGGAGGTGGTCTCTACAGGTTCTTTCTTGAGTCTACATGTGTCCTTTTTCATTAGTCTATTTGTTTTAGGGTTATTCAGAGGGTAATCTTTTATGAGTGTTGTCCTGCCTCTAGGGATCTGTGGTAGTTTGAATAAGTTGAGGACATTTGAATACTTGGTCCCTGATTGGTGGCTTTTGATGAGGTTTAGGAAGTATGGCCTGACTGGAAGGATGTCACTGAGGTAAAGTCTTGCCACTTTGAGATAAGTATCTTTGTTTCTTGTTTGTGGATACAGATGTGACCTTATAGCTGCTGTCCCAGTGCAATGCCAGCCTGCCCACTCCCATGCTTCTTGCATGATGGTAATGGATTCTTATCTCTCTGGAATCATAAGTCTTAGTAAACCTTCCCTTCTTTAAGTTGCTCAGGTCATGTATTTTAGCCCAGAAACTGGAAAGTTTACCCGTGTGCTTAAGTCCTACTTTCTAAATTTTTTCCTTGTGAAATCTTTCCAGACTACTTTAAACCTCTTGGTTAAGCTGGGCGGTGGTAGCGCACGCCTTTAATCCCAGCACTTGGGAGGCAGAGGCAGGAGGATTTCTGAGTTCGAGGCCAGCCTGGTCTACAAAGTGAGTTCCAGGACACCCAGGGCTACACAGAGAAACCCTGTCTCGAAAAACCGAAAAAAAAAAAAAACCTAATAATTTAACTACTTTGTTGGTTTCACATTTTTTATATTGATTTAAAACATGTAATTAGGTATTTATTTCATTGTTACCATAGAGCACTGTGAAGTAAGAGAACAATTTATGGGAGTCAGTACTCTCTTTCTACCATGTGGGTTCTTGGGATTGTTGAACTCAGCAAGTATCTTTACATGCTAAAGATATTTACTTACAAGATGACCATCTTGATGATGTTGCTCAAATGTCTAAAGTATAAAGCCATATCTTGTGCCTCACTTGACCCTTTTGAGGTGGCTAGATTTGTGGATTGGTTATACATGTATACTATATATTTAATGCACATAAATTTGTTGATATGCTTAAAAGCAGTTTTATTTTGATGTTTCACTCATTCAACAGGAAGTTTTTCACCAGACAGTAAGTAAAATAGTGGGCGATTACATAGCTTAATGATTCATTCTAAATAACAGAAGAAAGTAATGGCATTTTTATTCACACTCTCAAGTTAAAACACAGATCTTTCCAATAAATTATATTAAGTTTAAATTCTTATATTCAAAGATATATGCTGCTTTTCCTCTCCAACCATCTGCCATATAGACGCCTACCTATAGCATGATGGTGTAGTTGACGCTCTTTTGACTTTTATGGTGATTTCTGCTGTCTTTTATTTCTCAGTTCTGCTAATGAAATTCCATTTGGAGAATTTCTACTGTATGTCTTTTTGTATACTTGCTAAATACTTTCATATTCCTCTATGCATTCTTGGAATTCTAAACACTTTTTTTTAATTTTACCTAGAGAAGGATCTTGTCTCCTAAGCCTAGAAAGTTTCTTTGTTCTTCCTTAGTGTATGCCCCTGCCCCAGTAGAGTGAGTGTGTGTGTGTGTGTGTGTATGCGTGTATGTGTTGATTTTTTATGTTTGAGTGTAAAAAGGAAATTATACTATTTATACACAATAGTAGGCTTCCCTATGCCCTTCCATACATATGCATAATGAGTGTATTCCATACATATGCATAATGAGTGTATTTCATACATATGCATAATGAGTGTATTTCATACATATGCATAATGAGTGTATTTCATACATATGCATAATGAGTGTATTTCAATCAGTTTCAGCACCATCAGCATTTGTTTTCTTCACCCCAATTCTGTTGACTTACTCTTCCCAACCAATCCCTTTCGACTTTCATTTTTTAAAAGATGCAATGAATTCCATCAGTGTTGTTTACAGGAGAGTTGGAGAAGGTTTATTTTTTTATTATTTTTTTTAAACAGGAACATGAGCATTATTATTATTATTATTATTATTGTTATTATTATTGTTGTTGTTATTTTTGGTGGTGGTGGTGGTGGTGGTGGTGGTGGTGGTGGTGGTGGTGATGGTGGTGGTGGTGGTGCTGGTAATGACGGTGATAATAGTGTTGATAGTAATATTTCAGAGAATGAACTCTGACCTCAGGCTGTTTTAAGCGTGAACTTCTGAAAAGAATCTGTGTCTGCAGGGACTGATTGGCTGATATGGAATGTCAGTCCCTTTGAGAAACTAAATTATCACAGGTGCAGAGGGTAATTACCTTATCTTGAGCTAACATCTGGCTCTCTAGAACAGCCATTCTTTGACTGGAACTAACATCTTGTAACAATATATAAAAGTCTTTTAGAATCAATTGGCTTCCGAGATTCATCTCGGAATACCCTAGACACAATTCACATATCAATAGATTTCCAAGAAGATCGAAGGAGAGACCCGGTCCTGGAAAGACTGGATGTAGGGGAATGCCAGGACAGAGAAGCCAGAGGGGGTTGAATAGGGAACAGAGGGAGGGAAGGGGGCTTATGGAACTTTTGAGGAGGGAGGAAACAGGAAAGGGGAAATCATTTGGAATGTAAATAAAAAAACCTTAGAAAATAAAAAAAAAGGAAAAAAAAAGAGTCAATTGGCTTAGTAGGCAACTAGCTTCTACCAATCCAAAAGCTAAGAATACTACCACATAGCATCTTGTGCCTATAGAAAAGCTTCACCCATCTCAATATACCTGACTCTTTGATGTACTCAACAATTCATATTAAACTTGCATTGATTCACGATGTCTTCTGTTCCATAAAACTACAAAAAAAAAAAAAAAAACCATTGTGAAACATGCCTCCATGTTGGAACATGAAATTTTGGGTAAACTAAGTCTGTGTTCCCAGCCATGATTGCTCAAAATGGCTCCAATATAAACTATCTCTTTAAGATGAGAGCTGTGGTTTTGCATCAATATGAGTGACTGTTCATTGAGCCAAGTGATTGCCATTTTGGTGAATTCAACTGTATCCCTTTGCAAAAGAAGATGCCCGTTGGGCTTGTTCATATCACTTCTGGAGACATGGAGGAGTCTTGAGATCTTTACCTGATTATCTCACTGCTTCTTATCACCTGTTGTAAACAACTAAGCCTTATTTGCACATGGCCTCAGGGGAGAGGCTAACACATGGGAAGGGAAAGTAGAGGAAGGGAGGCTTTATCTATGTGACTAGAAGATGCAGCCATGTTAAAGTAGACATTAAATGTGAGAGTATTATGTTTTGTTGTTTCTTTTAAAAACATTTTATTTAAGAAACATACAAACATCCTTTTGATCAATTCTCCTCTCTATTCCCAGGCCCCCAATTCTTTCTTTACCATCTACACAAACTTTTCCCTTTCAGTTTCCCAATCTCATTCTCTCTCTCTCTCTCTCTCTCTCTCTCTCTCTCTCTTTCTCCCGCTTTGAAATACCTAATGAAGATGAATAAAATATGGCTGTACATCCAAGTTGCTCATTCAGGGGACTTTGACTGGTGATGTAAGTCTGCAGTCAGTCACTGCTGACCACTGCACAAGGAAGCTACTCAGGCCAAAGCTGAAAGGCTCACTTCTCTATGGGCATGAACATTGTTGATTGGGGGGCAATTTGATTCCTGTGCATTTAGCATTGATGTCCCCCATGTCTCACCTGCCTATCTTCCTTCTCTTTCTCATTGGACTCCTCAGTGCTCCCTTCCTAATCCTGATGCCTTTCTTCTGTATACTGTTGCTCTTTGCCTTCTTGGAAGTTTGTCCCAGACCCTGTACTATGCTTTGGACAAAGGCCAGTCCTTCATCTCTGTTGTTTGTTCCCATGTGTGCTGGTTTCCTTTCTTTACACAGCACTTTTCCTTCAGGAGGTCATTTTACGTTATCTCTTGTATTCATTGTGGGGGCCTAGGACTAAATCTTTCATTTTCACTTAAACAGAGGATTTTGTTCATGTGCATCAATGTTTAGAAAACAATCATTTTCTGTTGTGATTGCTTGGCACTATCACCTTTGTATCCCACGTCGTAACAATTTTTCCTCTTGTCCAGAAGAACTGCCATCTTTGCTAACAGTTGATGATATTTATCCTCTTTTCTTTGTTTTATTAATAAATCTCACACCTCACATATATGAGTATATGTTTACCACAGTAAAGTATATGTTTACCACCTGGGAGAACAGGGTCCAAAATTGAGGCAGACTAATGTCTCACGCAATAATCAACTTCATTCAGAGCATCAGGCAATTTAGACTCTGAAGGTTAAGAAGAATCACATGAGCCGGGCGGTGGTGGCGCACACCTTTAATCCCAGCACTTGGGAGGCAGAGGCAGGCGGATTTCTGAGTTCGAGGCCAACCTGGTCTACAGAGCGAGTTCCAGGACAGCCAGGGCTACACAGAGAAACCCTGTCTCAAAAAACCAAAAGAAGAAGAAGAAGAAGAAGAAGAAGAAGAAGAATCACATAGGTAAGGTGTTTGATTGAAAAAAGATAAGTCACATGTGGTAAAAATGTTTTTTTTTACAGAAACATTATGAATAACAACAGCTGAAGTAAACTCACTCCTATCTGCTTTACCAGGGAGGAGCATGAAAACACATTCCAAGGACAATTTTGTTTTGAAGAAACTGAGATCAGAAGACCCTTGCTTTCTTGAAGTTTTCTCATAAGCACTCAGTATCCTCACATGACACCATTTTTGGACTGAGTTTCAACAGATAGAGTTAGGATTCCTCTTTGTAATTTGAAGTTCCCTTCTGGACCTTGTGTGGTTAAGAGTTCCAGCATCTCATTTCTACTGGGACCCTTCTCTTTTGTGTCCGGCACATCAGAGAGAACACATTATGAGCTTGATTCAAATAGTCAGCAACGACTTAGGTCTATATTCTCTACTACCTTGGCCGTGTATTGCTGCTTATTCTGTAACACAGCAATATGCATATTATTGAAGGTCAATATGCATAGCAATTTTCTCACAGGAGTCTTCATGGCTTTTATTCATATTTTTAGATTTTTTTTGGCTTACTATAATATGAATAAGTCATGACTTTGACACATGGGATGAGTATTGCAATTTGCTATATCTACCTCATGACATAGTAACGCCTGTCATTCGTTTTATTATGTCATAAACATCTTCCTCTTGTATTATTTTTATCCCCTTGTACTTTTTAGCACATTCTTATTTCTACCAGATTAATTTTACCAAATTAATTCAGACCATATGTGTCCCAAGTGAAATAGTGTCACCTGACTCTGAGCAACATTTTAATACACAAGCCAGTATTAAGACAGACAAGACAGAAATAAAATAATTAAAATTAGTTTTCACCAAAAGGAGGTTCAAGTTCCAGTTTGCTGTTCAAAGAAGTAAGAATATGCTAGTGGATAGAGGAATGCAGATGCCTCATGGAGAGAGCCGACCCTTAAGTCAAATGCTAGGCTATTTTACAGACAGGAGGGAAGATGTTCCTGATGGATATAATGACATGTATCTGTAGAGTAATAAGTCATGTAGCAATAAACCTTAATAATTTGGCATTGTTGAAAAAGCACGAGCTGGACAAGTTGTAGAAGCAAAGTGGATAAAAGGAGTATGTAGAACATCTTGTATCACACTATAGAGATGAGAGTATATTATTTTATAGGTGAGAAGAATCTATTAAAGGCAAATGTACTTATGGGAGATTTAGTCATAAAGCAAATATGTGATCACTTCCAAGGCTAAGAGTTGAGGTTTGCAATCTATAAATCTACCAGGTTAGTTATAAGGCAGTTGTTGAAGAGAGACGTAGGGAGGGGCTCAACAGTAATATTGAAAACTGTAACAGAAAAGAAAATTTTCGAGCCAGGCAGTGGTGGTGCACGCCTTTAATCCCAGCACTTGGGAGGCAGAGGCAGGCGGATTTCTGAGTTCGAGGCCAGCCTGGTCTACAGAGTGAGTTCCAGGACAGCCAGGGCTACACAGAGAAATCCTGTCTCAAAAAAATAAAATTTTCTTCCATGATCAGAAGAAGGAAGTCTGAGAATGTGGGCAGAGTTCAGGACCTGGTGGTGACATGTCACTCAAGGTAGATACCCGAGGTAACAGAGCAGTTTATTCTCCATGGTGGCCTTATGCATTATTTGTACTGGAAAAATAAAATCTCTTCATAACCCTGAACTTTTAAGCTTCCTGCTTCCTTAAGCTATGTTTTTGATTCGTATGTGAATATCATGTCTTTTCAGTAAGAAATATAGGCTTATATTCCGCTAAGGTACCCAGCTCCTGTCTCAGGTGGTTGTTATACATTGACTTAGATTCATAGAAGCTACAATCCTCAGAATGTTATAATTTTAAGTTACTTTGCACATACACTTTTTTAATATAAGGGTTGATACACAGAATCAAAATTTTAGTGACTTTTTATGATAGCCATAATTTATTATGTTTCTATATTAGGGTTTCTAGTGCTGTGATAAAACACTGTTACCAAAAGCAAATTGTCAAAGAAAGAGTTTATTTCATTAACACTTCACATCATAGTCCGTAATCATTTTGAAAAGTTGGGGCAAGAACTCAAGGCAGAAATCTAGAAGCAGGAACTGAAGCAGTCCTGGAGAAGTGTTGATTATGGGCTCACTCCTCATGTTTGCTTTGCCTGCTTCTTATATGATTCAGGATCCCCAACCTAGGTGTGGTACTGAATTCCTGTGGACTGGGCCAACTGATATCAATCATTAATCAAGAAAATGACCTCTAGATTTGCCTACAGACAATCCTCTGTAGGCATTATCTCAATTGTTCCTATTCTCAAATAACTTTAGGTTGTGTAAAGATGAAGAAACTAATTAGCACAATTGACCACTTGTCAATGTGACAAATGTCAATTATTAAACCATAACTTTTCTTTTTTGTTTATCCCTAAAATTTCATATTATTATCAATAGTGCAAATGTAAAATGTGTTCCATCTTTCAAAGGAGTCCCACAGATTTAAAAATCCAAGCACTTTAAAATGTTAAGCCTCTTTAAAATATCCCTAAGTTTTTCAAAGTTTATTGTTTCTCTAAAATATCCAAAGGATCTCTAAAATATGAAATGTCTCCCTCAATTCCCACATCTCACAACTTTGGATAACCGTAAAATAACTAATACTTTCTTACTACAAAATGAAAGAGCAAGGGCATAGTCACAATCATACCAAAGCAAACCCAAAATTTAACAGTGTCAAAAATTCAGTTCTGGATGTTTGAGACCAGTTAACAATCCTCTGGGCTCTACAGGGCCTTGAGAGCTCCATTTCTCTGTCTCTTTGATTTCCAAGTTCCCACAACAGTTCATTAAGCATTGAACAATCAATAGTTTTTCCAGCTCGAAGTTCGAACTACTTCACTATCCTCTCCATATTTGCTGAGGTTTGTGTAGCATCCCATTCTTGGTACCAATATCTATTTTAATTAGACTTTTCTATTGCTCAGACAAAGCGCTGTCACTAAAAGCAACTTGGAGAGGAAATGATTTATTCTGCTTATTTTTTCACATCTTAGTCCACTATTGAAGTAAGTCAGAGCAGGAACCTGGAGGCAGGAACTGAAGTGCTCTCTAGAGAAGCCCTGCTTATTGGCTTGCTAATTAGAGATCAATGAATCTACTTTGTTATATAATTCAGAACCACTAACCCACGTGTGACATCAACCACTATGAGCCATGTTTGTCAGTATCTATCCTAAATTAAAAAAAAAAATACCCTATAGATTTGCCTACAGACAATATGTTGGAAGCATTTTGTCAATTAAGATTTATCTTCCCAAATAACTCTAGCCTGCGTCAAGTTGAGAAATAACTAATTATCCTGTCTCAAAAAGAACAATCTCCACAAACAAACAAACAAATAAATAAAACTCACTAATTATTGTAGTCAACCAAACTGGATGAATATTATTTTATGTTAAATTTATTCATATTCTAGGTTCATGATTGACTCAGTATTTCAGATTTGTCTGTGTCTTTTGGAAAGGTGTTATATCAACCTGAGAATGTTATAGAAAACTCATTCTTTGGTCCTCTGACTCTTAATAATTTCTCTTCCTTCTTTTCTGAGAGGTACAGGAATTGTGTTGTAGATGGGTGCTTTGTAGGTAGGCTCTTCATGATCTCTGAACCATGCCCAGTTGTGGTTATTAGTAATATTCTCTGTTAGCTGTAAAGAGTTTTTTAGATGAGGAGAGATATCTATACTTATCTATGGGTATAATAACAAACTTTAGAATGCAGGTAGGAATCACACTGGTCTAGTAAAATGGTGGTAATGATCTCACAATTCCCAGGAAGTTGGATAAATTTCTTGCATTAGAGATAGTGATGTCCTCCTACTTATATACATACACATATATTTGTGTATCTATCTATCTATCTATCTATCTATCTATCTATCTATCTATCTATCTATCTATCATCTGTCATTTATTTATGTACTATCTATCATCTATCCCTATGTATCTATGTATCTATATATAATCTATCTATAACTATAATGATAAAAGGAAAAGAAGCCATCACTTTGATAGGGTATGGGGGGGCATGGAAAAAGTTGGAGGGGGAAAAGGGGAGAGGGTAAATGAAGTAAATATAGTTTATTTAAAATACATTGAAATCTCCTTCACTTCCCTCTGAAACTCATCCATGAATATATGATGTAAGCTTTTTATTTTTAATCACTTAAAATAGGTAGATAGCACATTTAGTAATAGAATCTTACCTACCTGAGCCAAGAATAATAAAATTATATCCATATTTGTTTGGAATGCAATGTTTACACTGCCCAAGGTATGGTCCACGAATATTTCTTAGACACTATTTTCAAAGTTCTCCAGATGCATTTTGAGTTCTCTCAATGCATCTCAAAGTTTAATTTTGGATTTCTTTCTTTTGTCCTTTGTAAGAATTTCTCTTTTACCCCAAAATAAGCTCTGTGCTCAGATTCTCTCTCCTGTATTTCCTTCCATGTGTTTAGAACACAGCTGGGAGGGGATTCCTATTATTCAGTTATCATGAATGCACAAGGCATACCAGCTTTTCTTCTTGCTAAATTATTATTCCTACTTTTGACAAAGTCCTGGAGGATCCATTTGTGCCAATGCTTCCCTAACAATTGTTTACCTTTCTATCAATGAACACAAAGAACCTCACTTTCTCCCAGAAGACCCCGAGGATATTTACTGCTCCTCAGTGTTCCCAAGAGCACCCTCCTCTCTCACAGCATTTATCAGCACATCCATTCTTGCAGCTCCTCCTCCAGCCCTCCTGTCCTGCCACAGATGTCTCTTCTCACTCCAGAGGCACCTTTACCCCATATGCTTCGTCTGTTCCCAATGTGATCCAGATGCCTTGAATTTCCTTCCAGGGAAACTCAGGAAGGAAATATAGGATCTTTACAAGCCATCCCCAGTGAGCCATCTTCCTGTCGTTTTGCCTGAGTCTGTTGTATTTTTCCCCAATGTACTACAGGTGCATATGGCTCTTCTAGGTGCAGATGTGCAAAGCTTTCACCTTCTGTTCCTGTATCATGGCTGATTTATGTGCCCCTGGTATACCTTTTCACTTCCCACGGTGCCTGCATGTTTCTTCTCTTCATTGCATGCATCTATCAATATTCTTGCTTTAGGAGGAGAACATGAGACACCTCTACTTTCCCCAGTTCAGTCACACAGTGACATTTTTCCTAATGCACAAAATTGGATTTTACTTTTTGGCACTGTAAGTCTTTTCTAGTTTGGATATTCCAATAGGGTCACTACTACTTTCCCTTTTTTGAAACACAATCTGATGTTAATATCTCTTTTCATGTTCATTATTTATTGCATAAGACCAACAGCTATTCGGGATTCATGAGAAACAAGGCACAGCTCTTAATCCTGTTTTTTAGAACAAAGGAGACAATGTGCTTACTGAGAAGCAGAGTATGTCTGAGCTTTTGGACGAATGAAATTTCTTTCTTTCCTTTCTCTCTCTCTCTCTGTCTCTCTCTCTCTCTCTCTCTCTCTCTCTCTCTCTCTCTCTCTCTCTCTCTCTCTCTCTCCCTCCCTCCCTCCTCCCTCCCTTCCTTCCTCCCTCTCTCCCTCCCTCCCTCCTCTTCTCTTCTCTTCTCTTCTCTTCTCTTCTCTTCTCTTCTCTTCTCTTCTCTTCTCTTCTCTTCTCTTCTCTTCTCTTCCCTTCCCTTCCCTTCCCTTCCCTTCTTCTCTTTCTTTCTTTCTTTCTTTCTTTCTTTCTTTCTTTCTTTCTTTCTTTCTTCCTTTCCTTCTTTCAGCTCCAGATTTTATCCTACTCCCCATCCCCCGTCTACCCTCTGACTGTTCTACATCCCATCCCTCCTCCCCAAACCCCTGTCTCCATGAGAATGTCCCTATACCCAAACCCCGTGACCCAGAAACTCCCTGGAGCCTCCAGTCTCTTGAGGGTTATGTGCATCTTCTCTGATTGAACCCAGACCTGTTAGTCCTCTGTTGTGTTTGTGTTGGGGGCCCCATGTCAGCTGGTGTATGCTGCCTGTTTGGTGGTCCAGTGTTTGAGAGATCTCGGGGATCCAGCTTAATTGAGACTGCTGGCCCTCCTCCTACAGGGTCAAATGGAATTTTTTATGTAACAATTTGTGTTTGTAAGAACACATAACAATTCTATAGGTATGTAATTTACCTGATATGTAGCTCTTTGTTGTCATAAACTAGTTAGGATAACTTTTTTCTTGATGGACTGTTAGGAAAATTCAACTGTCTTTTCTCCCATGTTCCATGATGACATAGTCCTCAGTATTCCCAGATTCATTTGTCTCTTAGTGAATCTCAGCTCTATGTAGGGATATGAAGAGTCTGCCATAGAAAGCATGGCTGGTCCTCTCACAGTAGTTGCTTACAGTTTTCCCTTAAGTTATCACAATGCAGGTTTTTGCCCTCATGGCAGTTCTAATGGGATAATTGTATGTAAAAGAACTAAGCAATATATTGGGGGTGGCAGTGTATTCCTTTAGTCTCAGCACTTGGGTAATGGTGACAGAGTTTAAGACCAGCATTTGCCACACGAGACCTTGTCTTGATAAGAGAAATAAAGATAGAATTATACAATGTAAGTCATATATATTTACCTCCTTGTTCATCTATCAGATCTTCTACTAGTTTGTCTCCATTCATATCAACTCTGAGAAGATAGTGCCCTTTCTCCTTTGGTTCAGCAAGTATTCCTGAATAGTTGTCCTCATCACCTTCAATGATACAAAGGGAACATCTTCTCTCCTTAATATTTCATAGAACTCCAGTTTCACAGCATCTTTTGCCTCTGTTCCTGGCACTGATTTGACTAAAAGAACTAACTGGCTACATGTTTGTCATTCTAGGTCATACTTAATATTTCTTTTTCAGACCATGAGCCCTTTAGTATTTTCCTACATGAGGATTAAAATAGTATACTGTTCATCTTTCTGTTGTTGTTACTTCTAAAACATACTGCTTTGCAGGGCTGGAGACAGAACTTAGGCTCTTTCGCATACCAGGCAAGTACTCTGACACTGAAATGCTTTCATAGACTTTTTCCTACTTTTACTTTTGAGACAGGTTCCTACTCATCTTCCCAGGCAGACTTTGACTAGCTTTGTTGCTCAAATACTACGCCTTGAACCTTTGATGCTCCTCCCTTGGTGTCTTGGGGAGATGAGATTACAGGCCTATTCTATTAAACCCATTGTTCATCATTTAAATATTCATTCTCTGAATATTTATTGAACACATAAAATGTGTTAGGAAATATTCCTGGCAGTTTAATATAGAAATCAAGAGGCTTGCTTCCATAAATCTCAGTCTTAGATAAGGAGACAAAAAGTAAAGAGTAAAGTAAGTCTAGGTTGTAGCAGTCCAGCGGCCATAGAGAACTGGATATACCTGGAAGGAGAGCTGGGGATGGAATAGGATGGGCAGGCAAGAGAAATAACGAGCCAAGACAAAATTCTCTAATCAAGGCTAAATGTTTAATTTTTAACTCTGAATATATAGGGGAAAACCCAAAGGCCCATCCCTTGTTGCAGCTGCCTTCTGTTGCTTTGTTTCTGCTGAATTCTGTTGCAAAACAAGCTCAACTGGCAGTCTGCTTCTACAGGAAGCTGCAAGTGGGCAGACAGGAGACATCCATCTAGGTCCTAAGACTCCACCCAGGTCCGGTGAAAAGCAGCTGAGGCAAACAATTAAGGTCTGTTTAGCCCTCTCAAGGACGGGGGAAGGGCACAACAGGTCACAGTATTGAGAGTGATAAATTCCACCAGAAGAAATGCAGAAAGAAGAGGTGATAAGAAACACACGGATGTGTATTCTGTTGTGTTGCTTGGAGGAAAGAGACTATAACTTACGTAAGTTCAGTGGGGCAGGTAGAGTATGTTGGTATCTGGGTGGAAAAAAGCTCAGATGAAGGGAACAGAAACTGCAATGAGGCATCCTGGGACTAAAATCACAGGTACTTTGGAGCCTCTGAGGAAGTCATGGACTGAAGTTGACAAGGAGTAAAGCATGCAGTTGTGGAGTTAGCTAAGTGATTGGGGTTGCGTGGGAAAACGCTTTGGAAGCCATTTTAAATTTCTTAAAATCTAGATTATGATCATCATTTTCTATGAGCTGCTGAAGAGTGACTGAAGAGTTCTAAGGATTTTGAACTTTCCCACAATTTTCCATGTATCCTGTCCTATCTCCCCTGTTCTGTCCATCTTTCTTTGTTTCCCTTCTTTTGTCCCCATGACATTGCTATTTTTATATCACAATTTATATTAATAACTTTGATATCCCAGTTTCATTTCATGAAGATTTCCTTCCATCTGCCAAGCTAAGTCCTCATGTCTCTAAGCTTATTTTAGACTATCATTTTACATTTATATGTTATTCAATCTTTTTGTTGAGGGACAGTCTTGGAATTGAACCCAGGAATCTGGATAGGCGAGGTAAAAACTCTTCCACCCATAATCATCATTTAATCGCAAATCACCTAAGAACACAGAACTTGAAACTTGAATATTTGCAGTAGGATGACTTGAAGGGTCCTTTTGTCTTTATGTACTTAAAAACCATACTGTGATTTCTACTTTTCCTTAGCTTCCTGATGATTTAGTCACACAACATACATTATATTATTTTCCTGGGTTGTAGCTTCTGCTTATAATTCTTCTTAAATGCAAGATGAGTGCATGAGTCCTGACCAGGAAAGCTTGGAGTGACTTTCTAGAGGGCAACCATTCCACGGTACACAATGAAACAAAGGACACACATATGGAATCATAACCATGCTGTCATCCTTCTCATGTGCATAGGCTATAGATAGTTTCCTCAAGAGAGCAATAAGAGTAATCATAAACTTATAATAAGTGTATTATAATGAGTCTTCACCTTCTATGATCTAAATGATTTCACATTTGTGCTTCCTGTGTGGAAAATTTCTGGAGAAACCTAGGACTTCTCTGTTTCCTCTAATCAGCTTCTTTCCTGATAATACACATAACATGACGGGAACCCACACTGACTTATGTAGATGTACTCATATTTATAGTTTATTAACTCTTCTAGATGGATATGAACCTACGTAAAGAATTGTAAGACTCTGAGGAGTCTTAACTTACTGGAGACCCCTGAGTGAACAATGTGGAGGCAGGAATTGATGCAAAAAGTAAGAGGAATTTTATTTAATCCAGCATGCTGGTCACCCTGCACATGGGGAGAGAACAACCACATGCAGCCTGCTGCAAGTCTTTATACAGTCTTCAGGGCAGCCACTATTAGGCACAATGCAATTGGCAGAAGAGTGTTGCCTTTGAACCAACTGGTTGTTAGGGAATGAGGTAGGTGGCCAATGTCTTGGCATAACTCTGGGCCTCCCCTAGCCTCAGGGACCTCCCTGTGGTCTGAGGAATGTAACTTGACTTCTCCCTTCTGGGAGGAAGGAACCTTCCCAAAGTTCCTGAGCTAACCCTTTCATTACCCCCTTTTCTTCAGGAACCTTCCCAAAGTTCCTGAGCTAACCCTTTCATTACCCCCTTTTCTTTGTGCATGCTTCAATCTGAAAAAAGTTGCTGGTATTCTGATAGCTCATACTCCTGGTCTTCTGTATCTAGTTCTCTGTATCTCTGCTTTAAGACCATTAGCTGTACTGTACCTATGTGTTTCTTAACAATATCGATCAAGCCATTCAAAATGTAGGGATCAAAGGTCAACAATAGCAGGAGAAAAATTAAGGGTCCTAACAGGATGGATATGCAGGTGGTTAAACAAGGGGAGGAGTTAAACTAAGACTCAAACTTACTCTGACTCTTCTCTCTCTTTTCTGCTTGGCTAGCCCTTTCCTCACCTTGGCCACTGACTCTTTAACAACCCTGGAATGGCCTATGTAAAAGCAACACCACTCAGCTAAGGCAGCCCATAGCTCTCCTATTCTGTAGTACTACTTCCGATAACGAAGTCAGTGATTCTTGAAGGTGACTGATGAAAGTTTCTATTCTCTCTACATCTAAATCAATGGCTACCCTCAGACTGTCATAGTTTTCCCTTTGTAAGACCTGGTATCTGCTCCCGTCATCCCCAACCCCAACAGAAAGGAGACAGTGAGTGCTGTAACAGGTTTGGTGGATGGGCACATAGGATGGGGGAAGGAACCAGAATCCAAGGTACCACCAGGCAGTCATGATCAAGGTCGAGTGCTCTTGACCTTGAGCAGATAGTCCATCTTCTGTACCATCCAGCAGGGGTCTCTGGAGAGTGGGGTATCTGCAGGTTTCACGTGGGAAGCATGCACCCAGACCTCAGGTCCATCCACCTTGAGGCCTGTGGGAGTTGCTAGCAGTGCCAGGAAGGGCCCCTTCCATCAGGGTTCCAGCAATTATCCCTGAAGCCTCCTTATATCCAGTCACCAGTCTGGAAGTGGTGAGGAGTCTCTGGCATTCTTGGAACATTTAAAACAAACAGTTTGGGCCAAATCTCATGTTGTGGGATATCTCCTGGGAGGGCCCAGTGGACAGCAAAGAAGTTGGGATACCAAACAGGATCTCAATGGGGGTCAGGTTAAAATTGTAAAGGCTGTTCTGGCCTCAGAACAGGGTCAAGGGGAGGGGCACCACACAGCCTGAGCCAGTCTTCAAGGTCAATATAGTTAAGGTCTCTTGGAGGGTTCTGTTTATTTTCTCTACCTGCCTTGAGGAACAGTACACCTAATAGTGCTTCCAATTAGTCCCTAATATCTCTTCCAAACCCTGACTTATCTTAAGAGACAAAAGCAGGACCACTGTCCGATTCAATTATCTTGGGTACTCTGAACCTCAGGAAAATTTCCTCTAATATCTTCTTTAGCTATCATGGCAGCTGTTTCCTGCTTGATGGGCAATGTCTCAACCCATCCAGAGAAAACATCTACAAACACTAGAAGGTATGTGTAACCATATTTTCCTGCCTTAACTTCTGTAAAATCTCTCAATACCCTCCAGGCTGTTCTCCCCTAGGTCTTTTACCCTGCTTACTCTTTGCTGCATAAGCATTCACTTGCTGGCATACCTTACACTGTTCTACTATCTCTCTGGCCCAAAACTTGAGTTTTATAAATATATACTTTAGGTCCCTTAACTGCTTGGACAAGCTTTTTATCCCCTAAATGAGTCCATCTCTGCATTTGGTTTTGAAGTTTTTTTGCATTCTTTCTGGGGAGTATAGCTATCTCTTCTTGTGTGCGCCATTGTCCTTTCTTGGTAATAGTTGGTAGGGTGGCTAGCATCTGAGTCCTTTTTTCTTCAGCATATTCTAAGTGAGGCTATCTCTTAATTTAGTTCTATTTCCCAGTGGGTGTCTCTTGCAGGCCCATAACCTGGATAGGCTCCTGCATAGCCACTTCTGGAGCCACTTGATCTGCTTGGTTATTGTCCACTGAGTCTTTTCCCTTCTGCTGTCCTGGGCAGCGAATAATACTCAGTTGCTGGCTTCATTAGGGCATCTATGAGGCCCAAGATTTCCTGTTTGTTTCCTCTGATGGGAGAAGTCCTATCTCTTGCCATATATCCCTGTGGATGTGGGCTGTGACAGAAGCATATCTGCTATCCACGTGGATGTTAATTTTCTTGCTGGCTCCAAGTTCCAATGTCTTGGTGAGGGCAATTAGCGCCACTTTCTGCATTGAGGGGGTGGAGGTTCTGCCCAGATGGCATTTGTACCATTCACCACAGCAGCACCTGCTCATTTCTGACCTTCATGGAGAAAACTGCTCTTGTCTGTAAACCAGGTGGCCTCAACTTTCAGCAGGGGTCAGTAGGAAAGGTCTCTCCTTTTGGGCCAGTTAGCTGGGGCCTATCGGACAGGAAGGATATCTGGGCCCCCATTTTGGAGAGTATGTCTCTCCCTAACAGGAGATATGGACAGTCTGGGGCGACCCTAAATGAATGGGCTACCCATCCCATCCCTAAGTCCACTGTTCTTCTCGTAGTTCCTAAGCATATTTTGGTGCCAGTGGCTTCTTGGACCCAAGATCTTTTCTTGGAAATGGGGCCATTGGTTTGGAGGACTGAGTATTCTTGGTGTCCACCAAGAATTGAGTGGATTTCCCCTCCACTCCAGAGTTACCCTGTGTTGGGGAAGGTGCTCTGAACCCCATCTCCCCTAATTACTGTCTTTACCCAGGGCTAACACTTGCCACATGGGGGCGCTTTTCCCAAAACCTGGGAATTCCTGCTCCCGGCTTCCATTTGTTAGGGCTCTCTCGAGTCCAGTGGCCTTTCTCCTTGCAATTTGCTCACTGGTCCTTTTCTGTCTCTCTTCTCTGCTTTTCCTAACTACTGTAGCCAGGATTCTCTGTAACTTCCTTCCCTTTTCTTTTCTTTCTTTTTCTCTGTTCCCTCTCTGTCTCAGTATACGGCACTATATCCCTTAATGGCTTATTCTGTCTTTCTAGCCTCCAAAGGTTTTTCCTGATATCTCTATTAGCCTGGTCTATAAAAACCATTGTCAGAGTAGCTTTATTCTGGTGTCATAGGGTGTATATTGGTAGAATGCCTCCAGGAACCACTCTAGAAAGGCTGAGGACTACTCATCCAGTCCCTGCTTAACCTCATGTATCTTGGTCAAATTTGTGGGTTGCCATGTGATCCCCTTGTGACCTGCCAATAAAGTCTGGTGATGAACCTTCAGGTGCCCCTTACCTTTTGCCATATTAAAGTCCTAGTCAAGTCTAGTCAGGGAAAGCTCTCTATCCATGACAGCTTGGTCAATCAATGGTGCCCCAGTGTCTGAGGGGGCATTCTTTCTGGCTTCCTGCATTATAAATAAAACAGGCTCAAAGAGATTAATCAGCCCCTTGGAAAATATACCCTTAGTGAGAGAGCCACTGTGGTATCAGGGAAGGTGTCTCTCAGATCTCTTCCCACTTCTCCCCGGTCCCTTATGGGCTGAAGATCCCAGAACCAGTACCTGCGCTAGCAGGACCATGGGAACAAGGGTAGGGAGATATAGATGGGGAAGGTCTCAGAGCAACAGGTCCACTGTTGAAGGACCTTGGAGTATCAACTTCTTCACAGGTCCAGATCTCCCTTCTCATGCTTCCTTTTTCCTGAAGGCAGAACCTGTGAGGTGGGTTTTGGGAAAAGAAAGGCTTTTATCTAAGGCGGGGGGGAAGGGGTTCCTCCACTAGATTCTTCCAGGTAACTATATAGGGTACCTGGTCCAGGTGCCCAAGGGATTCTGGCCTAATGACTCTCTCATCTACTGCTTTGATCACCTGCAAGTCAAAGGTCCCTACAAGTGGGTCATTCAGAGAAGCAGAGAGTAACTAACTTGCTTTTCAGTCAGTCTGATGTCCAAACAATGTTGTCAGTCTAAGTCCAAGAACACAGAACGAAATACCAACAAACACAGAGAAAAACAATCAGCATATAGACAACTCGACCCTGCCATGGGTGGGCATCTAGGTCCAAGAACACAGAGAAAGGCAATCAACACTCAGTTCTCCCCTTGATGGGCCCAGTTACAGACACCAGGTGCTCCTGCCATACAGGCAGGAACCAGATAACAGAATTGCTCAACCAGCTCCAGCCACGCTGAAATAAACTAGGTGCTCCTGCCCATATGGCAGGAGCCAGATAAACCAGGTTATAGCAAGACTTGGTTCCTGCCATTACTGTCTTGCCATTTCCAGAAGGAGCAGAGCCTTCCCCACTCTCTCCTGGGGCCTGAAGTGTCCTTCGGTCCCCTGAGGTCTTGACATTAAGGCACAACTTCTCACCCAACTCAACCTCACCAGACACTGTAGACTCTCTGAGCCTCCCAGACATTTGCAAGTAAGCCGAAAGTTCAGACAGGCTTACAGACTCAGACTTTGACCAACAGTGAGACAGACAGAAAAGGTACCTGTGCTTGAGACCTCTGATTCATAGCTCCAGTGTTCCTACAGGAGGTCAGATTCCCAGTCAATGCCCCAGATGTAAGACTCTGAGGATCCTTAACTTTTCTGAGACCCCTGAGTGAACATCGTGATGGGGCTAATAATCGATGCAAAAAGCAAGAGGAATTTTATTTAATCCATCATGCTGGAGTTGCCCTGCACATAGGGAGAGAATGACCATGCACAGTCCACTGTGTGGACCTTTATACAGTTCTCAGGGCAGTCACCATTAGGCACAAAGTGATTGGCAGAATAGTGTTACCTTTAAATTAATTGGTTGTTAGGGAATGAGGTAGTGGCCAAGGTCTTGGCAAAACTCTGGGCCTTCCCTAGCCTCAGGGACCTCCCTATGGGCTGAGGAATGCAATTTAGCCTCTTCCTTCTGAAAGGGGCAAGTGTTCCATGAACTTCCAATGTTCCTGAGCTCACCTTTTCAGAATCATCATGTTTTTGTTTGAAAATCCACTGTGACACTTAAAGAAACATGTCTCTGAATGTCAGTGCTCAGTAATGCATTTTGAAGCACTTGCATAACATAATTCTCTTTACAAATCTTCTATTTAACATACCTGTCACACTGGAATCCTTCAGATATCATCTTATATAATTTTGTAATTATCTTTACTAAATAATATTTGTTTATTGTACTAAGGATTAAACACAAAGCCATGCATTCCAGGAAAGCACTTTACCACAGAGTTCTATCCTTAGTTCCTTTTGTAACCTCTTAATTCTGAGACAGGATCTCACTAAGATATCCATGCTAGTCTTAAACTCTCTCCAGCTGAGGGAGTGTTGAATTTGTCATTTTGCCACTGCTTCCCAAGTAGTAAAGATTATATATAGACTGCAATGCTAGGTCTGGCTTATTTTTTACTCAAGGTAGATTTCTACCTTGAATTTAATTTCTAGGCTATGATATATGTTTCCTACTTTTATTCTAGACAGTATCACCCCTATCTTCAAGTACTCAGAGATATTTGTGCATTCATTGCTGAGCACTTGGTATTATGGGATTTGCTTATTCCTTATGAGTTTGTGGTTTTTAAGTGTTTTCTCTAATTCATTCTGGTAAAACATGTTATGGCCATTCATTTCTTGATGAAAAAAGAAATCTGAGTTTTCAGAAAAGGTTCTGGACTTTTGTGTGTCTTCTTTTGGGAATTACCCATCTAACTGTTGATTCTGGTATTTTTTTTCTTCATTGTGAAGAGATACTCTTACATGAAAAATGATAGCCCTTTGTCATGTAGGATGTAAAAGCATGTGTTTTAAATTGCCCTTTATATTTCCTCATGATAATATTTTTATACTGAAACATTGTATTTGTTCAACCTGTTGAATTATTTTTCCACGTGTACACAGAGAATGGTGTTTTATATCTGAAAATGCTAACAATCACTGTATTTTCTTTTGATTTTTACGTATTTTTAATTTAAGTATTTATTACCCCATCAGTAAGTTGGATATGTAATTAGAAAGAAATAACTATCTCCTCATCCAAATGTGGCTCCCACTTTTTCTTAAGTCCATGATTCTTCACAGGTTTGTTTAACATATTAAGCTCCATAGAAGTCTGTTCTGTCAAGTCCTGATGTATAAAATAGTACAGTGTACTTTTTCTTTTGTTTATATTTTGCTTATTTAACTCAACTTTCTCTAGTAAGCTTATATCCCCCATCTAAAATGCAGATGTCTTTTGGCATTTGCATGGGATGCTATGTTTCTGTACTCCTGCACTCTTTGTCTTTCTCTGTTGCAGAGAGCATCATACTTGACTAGAGTTGGAAGACAGCCTGCCTTTTCCACCCTCATATCTAAGGAGGTCCTCTGCATTCCATACATCTTCATTTCTGCTTACCTTTCCTTAAGCTCCTTTGTCCCTCTAAACGATTCATTGCATATTCTATATCTGTTGCATTCATCCCGACTTTTTTAAAAACTCTGAAATATCAGTTCTGCTAATCTGAGTCTTAGGTTGCTGTTCATTTTCATTTTTCTCCCTGGGCCTCTTGTTTTTGTTTTATTTGTCTGTGCTGTGATTTCACCTTCACTGCCTTGGAGTTCAGTTCACCCTTCCTGGCACTGTCTCAGAGGTTTACAGCCCTGCCTTGCCTATGTTGGATGCCTAACTGCTTGCTTGGCTTTCAAGGAACTATAATTTCTTTGACATCTGAATCACTGTAACTACATTCTCATTTTGGGCCGCATGAGTGCTGTCGTTTCATCAGCAGAGGATCCTGTCCCTTTCTATCTCACTTTGGTTTCCAGCCCTATAAAGTTCCCAGGGTTACCCCAAGTCCCTTCACATTTCTAGGTACTTCACTCTACCTCAATTTCTAGCCTATGTGTATCCATAATCTTTCTCTTTACTTGTATCAGTCAACTTGTATGATTTAAAATTGTTTCCTTTTGCTTTTCTTCAGGTGTGTTTACTTTTGTCCTTTATACCCTGGAGAGAAATGGGTTTCTCTTCTGTATCCAGTTCTCCCTATTTTGTATTTCACTCTTCAGTAAATGATGTTTTTGCCCTTACTTTCTTGCTTTAGTTCTCACTTACTTCCTTTTTTTTTTCATTTGTACAGTGAAATCTTGTCTCTCACATCTCAATTTTCTTTTTATGCTGTGTCTCTTGCCACCCTGTATCTGGGGACTGTTATGTTATTCTGTAATCCTGCACTTGTTGCTTCAATAAAGTTGGATAATCTTTGCTTTTGACAAACAATTTGCTATTCCTTTGAGAACACAGTAAATACTCTTTTTTTGTGGTCAATTTTTAAAGTGGTGGCCTGTCTGCTCTTGTTTTTGATTTCTATAAAGCTTTTACTTTCCTTAGACTTTAGTTTCTTTGATCTGTTATATTTTGCTTTCCAGTATTATTTATAGGACTTGTATATTTTCTTTATAAGTGGTTGATGCATTTATGTTTTTATAGATTCCATGTATTTTAATATTTTATGCTTTAAAAACTAAATTGCCTTGGTAAATTAAGAAAAAGTATTTCAATGTATATTTTCAGAAGAGTTATTTGTCAATTAACATACCAAGAACTAAAGGGGGTGCATAAAAAGTCCTGGAAGCAGATCAATCTGGACTATGTCAGTTAGAAAGGATTTGGGGAAAGTTTAAGGTTTAATTAATTAAATAAACTTGAAAGGCCTGCTGGGTTTTAGATTGCTTAAGAAAATACCAAATACCACAATCTGTCCATCCTGGTTTAAGCAGAGTGCTTCACTTTGGGAGACAAAAAGCGTAACGTGAGTTAAAGACTGTAGGGCCCTGACAATCACTAGTAAATTACATCCCATTTGTTTCAATATAGAGAAAGTAAAACTGAAAATGACCCTTATAACCCTTCCAACAAGAAGAATCTTGATGAAAGATTGTTGCAATAAACCCTAAGTTATCAAAGCGTGTTATTCTCCCTTCTATTATCAGGATTTCTTTTTGATTTGTATATCTTTATTACCCTGTCTTAATTTTAATCTCTTACATTCATTCAATTTATAGTAGATTCTGTAACCATACAATCCAATTAAATAATAGAATTAATTAAAATTTTATGTGATATAATATAAATAAACTGTCTATATTTCAGGAGTTACAGGCTTATTTGCTATCCCTGGAATATTTTCCTCATGGTAGCATTATTGGTTGCTTCATAAAAACAACAAGAAAGGCCTATGATAGCCTATTGACTCTGCTTGACATGGTGCCCTTTCCTGGGCATGATATTTCCATTGCCATGTTGTAACCTTATTTAGTTTCTATAATCATATCTGAAAAGATCCCTAGTCTTCAGAAATGACAAGTTTGTGTAACTCAGTTATAAGTATACAGTTGACTTAGACATTTATATGGGAGCAAATAACAGCTAATTTTGAGAAGGTATAAAAATAATATCTAAAGTGAGAAGATATAGTAACTGCTGAGTTTTGCTACTTACTGTAGCTGGAACATGGCCCTCATATTCTTACCAGCTTTCTCTTTTCCAATTCTTTTACTCCCTAAGCTTGGCTTTCCTAGAACTTGATCTGTTCATTAACCTTAACTCAGAAGATCTACACGGCTCTCAGGAATGCTAGGATTAAAGGGACTTAAGGGTTTCTTTAACTGGAACTTGCTCTGTCCCAGGCTGGCCTTGAACTCAAGAGATTTGCTTGCCTCTATCTATTGGGGTTAAAGGCTTGTACTATCATGCCTGGACCTAAATTTAGCTGGGGAGAGCTCTTGGTCCAAAGTCATCAGTCCCTTAATCTGCTGTCTCATATGTACACAGAATTCAGCTCTATTCTACCTCCTCATGCCTGTTTAATACTTGAACCATATACTTTGTAATTTTTTTTTTCTTTTTAAGCTTGCTGCAATTCATCAAAACACTCTTCATGAAACTAAACCACAGCACAGAGTCCAAACTGGGTTGTTTTGAGACCTACTTTGTCAGTACAATTAATTTGACTCTCTTCATGTTAGTCTCAGGCAGACTCTTCAGACAAGGCAAAAAGCAGCCACATTCTTTACCAAAATATCACATAAAACAGTCTCTAGGTCACATACTGAAATTCTTCTCTACTGAAACCTCTTGGGCCAGGTCTGTGCAGCTCAAATCACTCTCAGGAATAAAGTCTTCCATATTACTACTAGGATGGCCCATTAATCCACACTTAAAACATGCCGCTGCTTTCTAAATCCAAAGTCCTCAAATCTACATTGTTTTAAACAAAAACATGGTCAGGCTTATCACAGCAATAACTCAGTCCCTGGTACCAACTTCTATCTTTGTTAGGGTTTTACTGCTATGAACAGACACCATGACCAAGGCAACTTTCAATTGACTGGTGTACAGGTTCAGAGGTTCAGTTCATTATCATCAAAGTGGGAACATGGTAGTGCCCAGGCAGGCATGGTGCAGGCAGAGGTGAGAGTTCAAAATCTTGTTCTGAAGGCAAATAGAAGAAGACTGACTTCCAGGCAGCTAGGACAAGAGTCTTAAAGCCCATGCCCAAAGTGATACCCCTCTGCTAACAAGACTACACCTACTCCACCCTAATAGTGCTACTCCTTGGGTCAAGCATATTCAAACCACCACAATTCTAAAGCAGGAACAAATCTTTGATAGATAGTTTCATGTTTAGTGTGCTGAATTTGGGAACTTCTCAGGGTGGTCAAGTGAGCAGTTAGCTAGGCATATATTTTTAGTCAATGGGTGGTAGCTAAAGTCAAGCAGAAAGAGAACTTTCTTTTTTTGGAATAGACATCAGTGCCATGGAGACCTGAGGAATTAGGACGTAGGATAAGGAGGGGAAGAACTCTGTGAAACACTATCATAGCAGGTACCCTCCACCATGGATGCTGTCTCCAGCTCTGAAAGGTAAGAGATTTTGCCTTACTGTCACTAACAAAGTGGAATGTTATAGATTCAAAGATGCTGAGAGGAGATTTGAGGTTCTTGAGTCAGAACCAGAAGTCTCCAGTTGCTCAGTTGGTTCATACTGAGCAAAGGCTGTGAAATTTGGCTTTGGATAAATGCTGCCCATGGCTGGTTAGTATCTTAGATCTGGACATCAGAGCTGGGGATAAATGTGTTTTATTTAATTTTTTAAAATTTTATTTTATAAGGCGACCAAGCCAGCTCAGTCAGTCACCAGTTCTCCGGTGCAGAAGTGAGGATTAAAAAGAAAAAAGACAATTAGACAAAATTGTAGCATTACCCCATTTAGTTCTTAGACTGAGGTGGGCTTATTTTTTTCCAGTCTACTTTTATACCACTTTAAGTACATGTGTAAGACTCAACCAGTCTTAACTTATCAGACCCCCTGAGTGGACCATGCAGAGACAGAAATTGATGCAAAATGCAAGAGGAATTTTTATTAAATCCAGCATGCTGGGGCCGCCCTGCACACAGAGAGAGAACAATCCTGCACCTCGTGCTGCACTGTCCTTTATATCCTCCTCAGGGCCTCTGCCATTAAGCACAATGTGATTGGCAGAACAGTATTAAATTTAAAAACATTTAAACTAATTGGCTGTTGGGTAATGGGGTAGGTGGACAACAGTCAATCCTTCGAAATGTGTCCCCACCCTTAGGTCGGTGTCCCTCTCCCCTTTGTCATCTGAAGAATGTAATTTAGCCTCTGACCTTTTTAAAGTTTCTGAGTTAATCCTTTCACATGAAAAATGATAATATCAGTTCTGGGCCAAGAAACAAGCAAGGCAATAAACAAAACCTGGAGCCATGATATGTAGTGCATAATGTAATTCATGATATACTTTGAATCTGGCTTGCTGTGCTTCAGCAGTCTTTTAATACCGTTTTTTTTTTTTAGATAGACATAAGTATTAGTTCACAAGTAGGACTGACATTTTAATACTATGTTCTTCTTAGCACATATCGCTTTCTTCATAAGCCTGATGCTCCACCCTTGAAGAGCAGTTGAATATACAGATTCAATTTAGAAAACTTAATACTACTGTTCACCTGATTAACACGTGTTTACAATTTTTTGTTGTCCAGGACACCAAGGAATAAAGACTCAATAATTCCACGGTGCATGCAGTTATTAGTAGATGTTATTATTTAATATGCATATGAAAGACAGACAGAAACAGACAATGTTCTCTTCTTGCTGTTATTTCAAATGTATTGTCCTCACTTTGACAGCATACATACTAAAATCAGACTGATACAAAGAAGATTATTGTGGCCCTGCACAAGGGTGGCATGCAAATTCATGAAGTATTTCATAATTTAAAAAAGTAACACATTTAAACAGAGAAAAATATTTTCTGTATCTCTACAAGTGACAATCACTTATTAATGTGACTTGTACACCTGATGGGCATGATACAACTTTTTAGATTTCAGCACTAAGTTAGCCATTGCCATCCACATGTTTATTCTGTGCTGACTGTGCAAGGCAATGTTTCTCCTCCAAAAGAAATAGACAATGTTGCCCTACAAAAACATCATGTTTTTGATAGCAATGTTCTGGTATCTAGTACTAAATCTAAGAACTGTCTTTAGGTAGTATTTTATGTGATATATGGCATTGCTGTGTTTCCTTAGCAACTTAAAAGAGCCTACATTTCTCCAGATTATTCTTATTTATTTTTCAATTTTTATATTTACACATTTTAATTAAAACAGCATTACATCTATGTCCCCTTTTGCCTCCCTTCAGCCTTTCCCAAGTCCCATCCTTCTAGCCCCTGCCATGCTCCCCAATTCTCAAATTGATAATTTTTTGATTGTCATTGTTACACACATATACATGTGTGCATATTTATGCAGAAATACATAACTACAACCTGCCTAGTCTATTTTTATTGTTTGTGTGTATCTGGTTTCAGGGCTAAGCCCTTTGTATTGGATAAATAATTAGGGGAATCATCCCTGGAAAAGGCCAATTATCCCCCACTCTGCAGTCGTTTGTTGCCTGTAGTTCTTTGTCCAGGGTTGGGACCCTGTGAGATGTTTCCCTTCTGTGCCAGCATGTTTATTTATATTGGTATTTTTTTTTAAGATCTCATTTATGCTGCTGTTTCTATGAGAGACTTTTTCCCAGAAGATATTCTGGCATGCTGGCTCTGACAATCTTCCCACCCACCCCCTCCTCATTCCCAGCAGTAACTCCTATTAATCACAACAGTGACCAGCATGGCAAAATATCCAGGAAGGTACATAAGTGACACTCACATATTGGTAACCAACCGTTGTCTAAATTGGACTTAAAGTTTATTCAACAAAATGGAAATCATCCCTGGTGGTAGCCACATTCCCAATCTCCCAGAAACAATGAGGTCATACCTCTTTGAAGAGAGTCTATAACTACCACATTTCTAGACCAGCATGCTTCTCAAGTGCATTCTAACTCTTGGGCTTATTCCAACAGATAAGTAGAATCCCTCATCAGAGAAGCTTTTCTTCACAGCAAATGGTAAGCCACAACTGGAGACAATGGAGAGATCCAGGGATTGTGGGAAGCCCAGCTATGTCATAGTTCCTGCACCCAAGGTTCACAGACCATTGTGGGAGAGGCCATGGAAATCTTTTCAAGAATTAAAATTCCCAGATTCTTCATTGCAATGGCTTAAAGTGCCTGCATATTTAGGTTTGGAAAAAAAAAGATTTATACAGAAAAGAATTGAAAATAGAGTCTTAAGAATTTATTCTTTTATCAAAAATGTACTGATTGTTATAGTAATCTCCTATTAGCAAGTCCAAGGAAGCTTAGAGTCTAAGGTCCTTTTTGTAGATTTCATTAACAGTCTTAGAAATTAATATTGAATATTTAAATATTTGAGCTTAAAGATGGGCTGTCTGTGAAAAGAAGGCTCAGTGGATAAGACAATGTATTGTTCTTGCAAAGACCCCAGACCTGGCAGTTCATAACAACCTTTAATATTAGATCCTGGGGATCTGAACTCCTGAATACACTGTAGGTGAGATCATGAGACTTGAACTTGACAAAATGATATGATATGCCTTACACCATAAGGTTATGGTTCTCTCACTGGAGGCAGGCCAAGTGCATCGACTGCTCAGTGTAGTTGTACCACATCTTAGGCCTTGTCTTAGTTTGAATTTTATTGCTGTAAAGAGCAACTCTTAACATTTAATTGAGGCTGGCTTTCTGTTTTAGCAGCAGTGCAGAGGAATACCAGGACAGAGAAGGGGGAGGGGGTTGATTGTGGAACAGGGGGATAGAAGAGGGCTTATGGGACTTTTGGGGAGGGGGGGAACCAGGAAAGGGGAAATCATTTGGAATGTAAATAAAGAATATATCTAATTTAAAAAAGAGAGAAAAAAATAAACCTATTTAAAAAAATAAGTTCTATTCACTATCATTGTGACAGAAAGCATGGTGGCATGCAGGCAGACATGTTACTAGGGAGGTGGCTGGGAGTTCTATATACAGATCTGCAGGCAGCAGGAAGAGAGAGTGAAGTTGGGAGTGGTTTGCTGACACTGAAACCCCAAAGCCCACCCCGAGCTTCCTCCATCAATGCCATAACAAGGCCATACCTCCTAATAATGCCTCTTCTTATGGGTCTATGGAGGTCATTTTCATTCAAAACACCACAGGCCCCTTACTTAAATTGTAGCTGTCCAGTGGCCATGGAGAACCAGGTATACCTGGAAGGGGGAGTGGAGGATAAAATAGGACAGACTGACAAGAGAAAGACAAAGGTTCTGATCAAGGCTCAAAGTTTAATTTTTAGCTTTGTGTATAAGGGGAAAATAACAACAACAACAACAACAACAAACAAAATATCCTTTGTTTCAGCTGGATTCTCTTGCAAGTCAAGTGCAGCAGCTCAGCAGGCGGTCTGCTTCTACAGGAAATTGTAGGTGGGCAAGGCTTCCACCTAGATCAGAAGACTCCACCTAGGTGGGCTAGGTCAGTGGACAGTGGTAAACAATTAAGGTCTGTTTAGCCTGCTCAAGGCTGGGGGAAGGGCACAAGGCATCTTGGGATATTGGTGTTGCAGAAGTCCCTGAAGGTCTCACTAGACTATACCTGAGCCCGTCTCTCCTCTAACTGATATTGCTTCTGCTATTTATGTATAGAGTTTATTCTGAATAATGTTCACCAGTCAACTTGCTGCACACATTAATAACCTCACCATTACAAGAAGACATAATCCACAAATCCTTCTGATGACTGCATGGAATGTTTTTTGATCAAACACTATTTTACTTATGAGTGTACCAAAGGAAGTATTCTGAGTTTATTTGACCCTGTAATATTTAATTAATATGCACAATACTATACAATGTACAAACTCTTAGGGAACAAGTTGACTATCTTATTTCCCAATGAGATTTTCAAAAATTATATTATTCACATTATGATAAAATATACAAGACACAGAATTGTACTTAACCTTTGACATACCTCCCCTCTCTTCTCTCCAGTGAAAATTAGCACACAGATTCCAAGATATTGTATAATTTTAGGACACTGGAAATAATCCACTGTTAGTATCTATTTTGCTTCATTGTTTAACAATATCACATCTCAAGTTATCATTTTCTTGCTGGAACAAATTGTTTTGAACAGATTTCATAGGTGCAAATCATACATTAACATCAGTATAATGGGTTTTCCCCTTTTTTACTTTCTGTTTGCAGACATGAAACTGTAATGAGACTACATTTATGTAACTGAATCTTATAATTTGAATAAATATAAATTCAAGACCCTTTATATTTTGAATTCTAAAAGGCTAAGTATTTCAGAGTTTGGGAGCAGTGTGGAGTCCCCACTGTGTCTGTCAGTAGAGAAGAGGCCATACACAAAGTCTGAAAGAAGAGCCTTGGCCATGGAGGAGTGCACAGTGCTAGGTTGCAGGCTCAGAACAGAAGGGCAGAAGTCGTGCAACACCATCTGGTATCTTTGAAGGTATCTTGGGTCAGTTTGTGATAAAGCCTGAGCAAACTGGGCCCCCAGGGAGTTTGAGTGCCAGAATCCTGGAGTTTTGGGATATAATGAAATGCAAAAGGGTTTGGAACCATAGATTACTTGTTTGCTTTTAGTACTATTGCAGAAAAGAATATACAATTGGTTTTCTCAAAAATTGCAAGGGTCATAGTTTTGAAAAAAGATATGATGCTGTAGCTGCTTCAATTTTATCCACATTTGAGTCAACATTGGAACAACCATATATAAAGTAAAAGTTAAGGGGTAATCATTTTTGAAAAGTCTTTAAATTTATGATTCATTCTTTTGCCAAGAAATGATGCACATGTATCTGTTAAAGCTCTTTTTTAGGGAGTGAATAGGATGAGGACGTGTTTTCTTTGAATGGATCAGAAAATAAGAAAACCAAGACTACAGTATAAGGGCAATGTAGTTACATTTTTACTCTCTTGAATTTGAAGTGTTGACTATTTATAAATCCACTTCTCTGAAAATGTATTATTAAATAGCAGCCTCTCACAGGAGGGTTAACACACCAGATTTATCTGCATGTGAAACAACTATAGGGTGTTGTTGCGTTTTATTCCCTCTATCTCAACATCAAAGACAGAATGGAAGTGTAAGGGTCTCTTGTTAAGGAAAATGATGGTTTACTAAATTAGTGGTTGTAGATTCTCCTCCAATGATGGTTAGCTAGGTTTCCAGTACCAGGTACTTTCTCCCTCTTGTTGAACAGGTCTTAAGTCCAATTAGAGAACTGCTGGTTGCTTCCAAGGTATGTGTGCCATTACTTAATCTTTACAATAATCTTGCCTTGCTGGTTATTGATGTGGTTCTTAGGCATCATAATTAGATAGGACTATTCTTTGCATGCTTGCAAGGTGCCTTCTGGTACCATAAAGGCTAGTCCAAGGTAGGAAGCATCAAGAACACACCAATTGGTTATTCAGTGCTAAATGGTCAGATGTGAACATATACATACAAGTAATATTATATGGACTGAACAAGGTATGTTTAGGAATATATAACCATGAATACATACATACAATACTAGTGAAAAATAATGAATTTTAAGGAGAGTAGGGAAGGGTATGTGATAAGTTTTGGAGGGAGGAAAACAAAGAGAGATGTAATTCTATTACAATCTTAAAAATTGTTGACAATAAAAAAGAATGACAGAAAAGGAAATGGTTAAACAGTATAAAGATCACATTTCCAAAACTCATTTAGAACTCAAAAGTTTATTGTCTTGATATGAAAAGATGAAGATTTGGCTTGTATAACTGCAAAAGGCACACACTTTAGTGTCTTCATTCATATTATCAGCTGTACGTCTGAACTAGGGTAAATCCTACCCATCCAGGGTGGAACACAGGTCTTGTGCATTCTAGGTAAACTACAGCCCTAACCCTTAGCTTTATGAAGTAAGGTTTCACTGTGTAACTGGTTTCCAACTCATAATCCTCCTATCTGAGTCTCCAGAGATTGTCAGATTGCCATGACATCCTATTCTGACAAATACATTTTGCATTCTCAGGACTTTATTTTGATCAGGTACACACCCACATCCACACCCACACCCCTGCCACACCCACACACACATTTTGAAATTAATCTAAAAGAAAGAGATGCTAGTTAATAATAGCAAAAACTGGCAGCCAAGATTGATTATACATGATCTAGTTCCTACTCTGACACATGGATCCAAGATTTATAAAATATACTTCTGTCTAGACACAGTAGTATATACCTGTAATACCCACCTTTGAGAAACAAATCATCTACATAGTGAGTTTAAGGTTAGCCTATGAGGCATGAGACTCTGTCTCAAAAACCTAAAAACAAAATAAAGAAAACATAAAATTTATTTAAATTTTCCCCTGATTGATACTCTTGTATATAGTTAATTTTCATGAAGTCTTTGAAAATGATAAGCATATGTACTTGAACAATAAAGCTACAAAGGAAGTAGGTATAATTATCTGGAAATAATATAATGGCTTAAATTAAATGTAGCAGTTATAATACAAAATATACAATGGATTTCACATTCTTTAGTTGTATGTAAATTCTTCATTGATCAAGTTAATTCTATTCTTGTTATTTTCAATATAACTGAATTGGTGAGAGCCCTACCTTTTCAGACAGAATGGCAAAAAGGTTAACTATTAGTGGTATCATTTTGGAGAAGTTCCTAGAAAATGGTTCATATAAAATAAAAATCATGCTTACTCCAAGGACAATTGTAAGGTATGAATAGAGGAGACAGTGTTCGCATGTGGCAAATTTTCAGTATATTGAAGTAACAATTTTTGAACGAGATTTAGTGAGATGTGCTTTCAATCTATAGGCAAACTCTAAATGATCGGTTAGATAAGTCCTACATAGAAAATCACTAAGGCAAACATTCATTCTCTGGGAAGAATCAGAAAATACATTTTTGCATAGGTATGTTCAGCTCTAAAATATTCATTAAGTATATAGTTTCAGAATTATTCATATAAAGATGATTTTATGCTGCAAAATAACTCTTTACTAAGAGACTCATAAAATGATACATTTTGAATTTGCAATTTGTTTTAATGCATTCATAATGTTATATAACTGATGTATTTTTGTAAAGTAAATTCCATAAAGTGAGATGAGAGCCAAAACCATTATTCCAAACCATCAAACCTACTACTTTTATTATAGAATCGAGATTATGTCAAACTCTGTGGCATTAATTATTCTGCATATTTCTTTTATGCATAAAGTTTTAGATTAGTTTATTTCCTGGGGAAAGCCTGCAACTAATCCCTTCATATCAAAATCTCGCCAACCCAACAGTTATTGTGGAAATAATGAGAGTACAATTAATTCGATCAGTGCAGGCTTTACATACAATCGAAGTATGTAGGTTTCTTTGCATATTTTTATTGTGACTACTATTACATTTAATTTAAGCCCATATATATGTATATCTCCAGATAATTATAGTTATTTTCACTGTGGTTTTATTTTTCAACTATAATTCTCCAATACAATTTTAATTTGAGAATCCCCCAAAGTCATAATACAAATGTATGTTTAAAAATCTAAGGTCCCTCGGTGAATTTATTTTAACACATCACCTCCTGAATTTCATTACATGGATTAGTCTGGAAAAATGGAGAACAGCTGGCCTTCATCTGCTGTGTAGCATCTTTCCATACTCTTCTCTAGGCTAAATCACCCCAATTCCCTTAGCCTCTCATCCTAAATCCTATTTTCTAACATTTAAATCACTCTGCTGATCAACCAGGCCCTCTTCAAATTTACTCACCTCTCTGTTATGCTAAGCAGTCATAACTCATTAAGCAGCTTTCAATCAGCAATAAATCAGCCGCCACTCTGTGTGCTCCCGGTGGCATAGGAAATGCCTTGTGCATGGCGGGCACTGACACACACATATCATAACCGATTTCCAGGAGCTCTTCGCATTCCCACCTTTGATTATAGCCTTTGGTACAGGCTTTATGAATCTGTAAGTTGTGTTGAGTCAATTTCATTGTTTCATCCCCATCCCCTAAGTTTTGGCATCTCCCATGTTCCTGGCTGGTACCCCTGATGCAGGGATAAGTGTACAGACGTATCTCCTTGGAAGTTCTATGCTAACATGGCAAACAACACAAGTGAACAGAAATAAACAGTAATTAGTATGAAAATATAAAATGGTATAATTTTCAAGAGGGAAAATAAAGCATTTAAAAATAGAAGACAGTTTAAGCACGGGACATTGAGGATAAGTAAGAAGTCAAAGCTGGACCTATCTTTTCTTTCCTGGCTTACATAAAAGTGCATCAGTCTTAGGAACGATAATGACACCGATAGAAGCCAGTGTATGTCTCCTATGGTGCTGCATGCCTGCGATCCCAGGATTTAGGAAGCTGAGACAGGAGGACTGAGCGTTCAGATTAGCCTGGGATACATAGTGAAGCTGGGTTAAAAGGCCCAAACCAAAACAAACAAATAAAAACTACAAATAATGGTCACAGAATCCTTATATTTGTTGGACATAATCCTGTGGCCATCAGTCACACATAGGGCCAGGCCCCTAGTGCTCTGGCTGGGCTCCACTCCCACAGTCCCCGGGCTACAGCCAGGTTTTTCCTGCCCCACAGTTACCTGGTAACAACCAGATAACCCAGCCCACTATAAAAGGGGGCTTCTCGGGCCCTTCTAGCTCTCTTGCTTTTCTCTCTTGCCCTTAAGCTCTAGTCCCCCTGTCCCCCTTCTCTCCCCTCTTTCCACGTGGTCATGACCAGCTCTCACCCCTCTATCTCTTCTTTCTCTCTTTACTTCTCTATCTTCTTTTCTCTTTCTACTTCTCTATAATAAAGCTTTGAAACTATGGGCTGTCTCTTTTTATCAAAACCTGCTGTGTAGGACCATGGAACAGGCCTCAGCGTCTTCAGCCGCCAAAAAGGACCAAGCCTCTTCCCAGCCAGGCTTCCTCTACAGGTACAGGAGGCCCATGCCAGAACGGCACAGCCTTCTGGGCAAGGACCTTCTCTCCGCTAGCCTGGCAGCTTCCCTCCGCAGATATAGGCGCCTGCCAACCCTACACAGGGTTGGGTAGTATGCAGGCCCTACCCACCTGTTTTCCCAGCCGAGCAGACCCTCTGCAGAGTGTGCCACAGCGGCTTTAGTCGGGCAAGCTTCTCTCAGCAGGCACAGGGGGGGCCCGCCATCCCTAGATGGGTACTCGGGCCGCTCGTTTTTCCTACATATATCGTCTGGTTTACAAGCAAGATCTCATTTTTGTTCCATCAAGTCATCATGCAAACTTTAATTCGTTATAATTTTAAGCTCTCTCTTCTTAATATTCAGCCTGAGATTCCAAGGCTTTGGAACTCTACCTTTCCAGTTCCTTTGTGTGCAACTAGAGACTAAGCACATGGTCTCTCATGCATGTTGGATAAGTCATCCACCACCAAGCTCTGTTTCCAGCATTATCTAGGTAGTCCTTGAACATGTAATCCTCCTGCCTCAGTTTCCTGGGAAGCAGGTATTGTAGGCATGCATTGCCAGGTTTGCTGGAATTTGGCTGGTTTCCTAAGGTCATCTAATTGCAAATAGCAAAGTCTGAAGGAAAGTCTTGCATTTGTGTCCGTTTCTTAACATCTTAGTCTTTATATGTTAACTAGGACACTATATAATTATGATAATACATTATTATACATAGATATATTTATCTTGTCATTCTAGTGTTTGGAGAAATTTCAGACATTGGTTTTTGGTTAAGGTGATATTGAAAACATCAGTTGATCAAGTGTCTGACAAAATGCTTTTAGAGAAAGAGTGGAAGGCAAATTCTCAGTGTTTGCAGTGAGTCTCAGAAATGAATCTATGTAACACAAAAGTTTCATCATTCTGGACCAAAGTCCACATTTCTCAGAGGGTATTTTCTCTTTTATCTCTTGTGAAACTCTGGCCTTTACTATATTTTACATTGAACATTTCTTTGAATATGGTGAGTTCACCATTATTCAAGCACTGTTTAATCTTGGTCTAGTGGTACCAGTTGATAAGGGTGGTTTCTAAAACAGCTGGATAAAAGGAAAGAGGTTTTGAGGTATAAAGCTGAGCAGCAGTGGCAGGTTATATATCCTGGTTTTGATAAGGTTGCTGAGAATTGAGGAAAAACATGGGAAACATATCCATGTTTTCTTTTTAAGTTGGGGATGGGTGGGTAGAGTGTCCTCCATGCTCCTACTTAAGCTAGTGATGAAATTATTTACAAATGTGAATTATTCTTTAATTAGGGAATTATAGGCTAACCATTTGTCTAATTAATTTTATCACAGCCTCAGCATGTTTGTTATAAAGCTTGTGTGAGAGAGTTCCTTCTGGAAGACAAGGTAAGTCTCTCCCACTGAACACTGATAACTGCATTGAAGGAGAATGGCAAGATTACCTCATGGTCAGAATCCTTTATAATCCCTGCTTCCTGGCTTCCCATCAGACAGACCTGACTTCACTCAAATTCCATTCCAGAATTTTTCCTATTAATTACTGAACAATTTTCCATCTTAAGGCTTTGTTTCTGCCATAACCCTGGCCATCCAATCCTTCCTACCCCCTATCCCTCACTCACACACTCTAGTCTCTCAATGTAACCATTTAAAATTATCTAGCATTTATACCAATGAAGACATGGGAGGCATAAACTGAGGTAAAAACCTGCTAGCTCAGGGAGGCAACTTTATTTTCTTACCTATATACAAAGTACCATATATATATTCCTGATTCTACAACTAAACTATTAGTCCTTTAGAAATCATTTTCTATCTATCAATAGGTCCAATTCAATACAAAAGCAGTCTCTAGCTCCTTCCCTACACCCTTGGCAGGTAGAACCATGTCACCTCATGGTGGAGAGGCTCCAAGCCAAGTCAGTAGGAGGTGAACAGTTTCCCCTTTACATGTGTTAGTTTGAGGTCATCCAGCTGACTTTGCCTTGGGTTATAGAGCAAAGACCTATCCCAAGCAACTTGCATTACAATAGGCTGGAACTTTTTATTCTTTAGCATTTTTACCTAAGAAGGCTTTTAGAGGCACACTCAAATAATATCTTAATACCTAACTGCATCTGACAAACTCAATATCTATTTGAGTGTTACAGTTTTCTAACAATTAGCTTTTCTATGTACAATAACCAAATATCCTATAACATTCTAACACAACAGATGAGCATCATGGAAAGACAATGATGAATGAGGCTGCTGTTTTTGGTCAATGCCTATAGTGAAAACAGTTCTTCCTCTTTTCCAAGTCTCTTCTTCTTGCCATTCACCCCTCTTTGCTTACTTTGTATTCTTCTTATAAAGGCTCATCTTGTTTGGGTTTAGTGGCCCTCTTCTGGGTATATTTATGATATTCTGCTCTCTTTCTGTAGAAGATGGAGCCACATTCTTTATGGTGAAATGATGTTTATAGTTTAAAAGTTCTTGTATAGAACCTTGAGCACTTGGGGAAAAGCTACTATATAAAATTCAATAAAGAATAAAATCTTAAAGAGTCTGTTCAATGCTGAGTGTAATGAGAAAAATATATATGTATTATAAGTATATATATATGTATAAAGATATGGTAGTGAAAATTATAATATTGATATTGTTAAAAGAAATATCATGAGATATGTTTCCTTTCTGTCTTGAGCGTAAAAGACAAAGAAATGGATTTCAGTTGTGACCAAAGGAATTTGGATTAAAATACAACTGGCTTCTACAAATGAAACACAGCTATTTCCTGTGAATGTATCTCTTCAGTATGCTTGGGTCAAAGGGAACTCCAAGCTGAATAACAGAACTTGTATAGCATGATAATCCTTGTCTTAATTAGGGTTTTACTGCTATGAACAGGCACCATGACCAATGCATGTTTTATAAAAGACAACATATAGTTGGGGCTGGCATACAGGTTCAGAGGTTCAGTCCATTGTCATCAAGGCAGAAGCATGGCAGCATCCAGGCAGGCATGGTGCAGGAGAAGCTGAGGGTTCTACAACTTTATCCAAAGGAATCCAGGAACAGATTGGGCATGCTCAGGCATCTAGGAGGAAGATCTCCAAGACCATCCCCACAGTGACACACTTCCTCCAACAAGGCCACACCTTCTAATAGTGCCATTCCCTGGACCCCATAGGCTTGTTCAAACATGAGTCTATGGGTACCATACCTAAACATAGCATAATGCAAATTACATTTAGTTCAACTTCAAAAGTCCCCATAGTCTATAGCAGTCTCTTCAGGTTAAAAGTCCAAAATCTCTTCTGAGATTCATCCAATTACTTAACTATAATCCCCAAAGAAAGACAGAGAGCCAGCTGGGCAAACTCCAAACTCTGCATCTCCATGTCTGATGGCAAAGCAGTCTTTAGATCTTCAACTCCTTTTTCATCTTTGCTGACTGCAACAAGGTTCTTTCTCCCAGGCTGGTTCTACTCCCTGTTAGTAGCTTTCCTTGGCAGGCATCCTGTGGCTCTGGCATCTTTAACATTTTGGGGTCTCCAAGTCAACTTCAGCTTCACAGCTTCTTGTTCCAATGTCTGAGTTCCACACCTGATCTTCTGTGCATCTCCAAAGGGCTGGTGTTACTTCTCTAGCTCTGCCCTCTGTAGCACTCTAAGTTCAGGTTGATCCACATTGCTGTCACTGCTGTTCTTGGTGGTCATCCTATGGTACTGGCATCTCCAACATGCTGGGTTCTTCCACTGCAACTAGGGCTCTTATAAGCTCTCTTTATGGTACCAAGCCTCAACTCCTTTGCATGACCACTTCAATCCTGGGCTGTCCACTACAACTGAGGCAGCACTTTCACCAATGTCCTTCCATGGCCTTCACAGTGCCAAACCTCAGTTGTTCTTCATGATGCCTTCATGCCTTCAAAACCAGTACCACCTGGGTGATTCGTACACATTACCAAGAACAGCTGCAGCATGAGGTACAACCTTGGCTATCTCTGGAATATAGCTTCTTTGTGCTCTCAGAAAACACAGAAGATTTCACCTAAGTGATGCTGGTCTCTTCTTAATCACCACTAATTTCTTAACTCCAGCTAACCAGCATCAATTGTCCCAGTAGTCTCCTTCTCCTCTTGAATATAAAGCCAGAGACACATGGCCGAAGCTGCTGAGTTCTGCTGCTTACAGGAGCTGGAACATTGGCCCCATGGTTCTATTACATTATCACTAGCTTCCTTTTGTCCAACTCCTTCACTGCCTAAGCTTGGCTTTCCTGGATCTTGCCCCATAGACTGACTTTCAGCTCAGAGATCTGCATGCCTATCCCCTAAGCACTGGGATTAAAGGTGTGATCCACCAAGCCTGGATTTAAGTTTTTCTTCACCTAGAATTTGCTCTGTTCTAGGCTGGCCTTAAACTCAGATTTCTGCCTCTCTTTACCTCCTGGGATTAAAAGCTTGTACTACAATGCCTGGATCCAAATTTAGCTGGGTAGAATCTTGCCCCAAGGTCATCACTCCCTTAATTCAATTTAATATCCTTGAATTCAATTCCACTTCACTTCCTGGAGCTCCTTCAATACTCAAACTATATATTTTGTATTTTTCCTTTCTCAGCTTGTTATGTTTGTTCAAAATGCTCTTCATCAAACTTAACCAGAGAACAAAGTCTCTGTTGGGCTTTTTTGAGACTTCCTTTTTCAATGCAATTAATATAAATCTCTTTACCTTAGCCTTAGGCAGTCTCTTCGGACAATGGTAAAAAGCGAGGCCATGTTCTTCACCAAAACATCACGAAAACAGTCTCTCTGCCATATATTAAAGTTCTTCTCCACTGAAACCTCTTGGGCCATCAGGCCTACACAGTTCAAATGACTGTCAGCACCACTATCTTCCATATTCCTACTAGGTTGGCCCATGAAGCTCCACTTAAAGTATTCCATGGCTTTCCAAATTTCAAGTCCTCAAATCCACATTCTTCCAAAGGAAATCATGGTCAGGTTTATCACAGCAATACCCCAGTCCCTGGTACCAATTTCTGTCTTAGGGTTTTACTGCTGTGAACAGACATTATGACCAATGCAAGTTTTATAAAAGACAACATTTAATTGGGGCTGACTTACAGGTTCAGAGGTTCAGTCCATTGTCATCAAGGCAGGATCCAGGCAGGCATGGTTCAGGAGGAGTTGAGGGTTCTACATATTTATCCAAAGGAAGCCAGGAACAGACTGGGCATGCTCAGGCATCCAGGAGGATGATCTCCAAGACCATCCCCACAGAGACACACTTCCTCCAACAAGGCCACACCTTCTAATATTTCCCCTTCCTGGGACGAGCATATACAAACCATCACAACCCTAATTTCTGTAAGCTCATTGTCATGCCACAAAACAACTGTTCATGTGTTCATTAGCCTGCACAGCAGAAGCACACAATGATACTGGATTGAGAAGATCATTCTTGATATGTAAGATCAGTTGTCTCATGTTATACACATATGTTTGTGGATCAGAGACAGATAAGACAAAAACCTGTGTATTACAAACTCAGTCTCATTTTGTGTAACTGTGGGCCATCCTTATCCTCTCAGAATCTGTTTTCTCAACTTAAATTTGTGAGTAATATCATCCTGTTATTATTATTAAACATTCAAAAAGACCATTTGTATGTGGAGAGGAGCATAGAGTGAAAGCTGGAGGCAAAGTCAAACCTCTGGTCTGATCATTCTCATGTCCCTGGCATCAAATCAATTGCTGAAACTACCTTATCTTTGCCTCCCTATTCTTTCATTTTTTTCCCTATCAAAACTTAACTGACCAAATCTCAGGTATCATATTCTACAGTAGACATGCCAAAGAAAATTATGGAATGCATGCTATGGAAAACTCAGGGCAAACATGTAAAAGATCTTCTGTAATCAAAGGGGTGTGCTAATTGGCAATCTAGAAGAACTAGTCTCCCTAGGCATAGCAGAGTGAATGAATGTGATCATGGGGTTGGGACTGAGGCTTCCTGGCTTGAAGTGAAGGTTAGCTCTGCAAAGTTCCTCCAGGAACTCATATGTTCTATATTTTAATGTCATATTGGGCTTTTGGATTCATATTTCTCTTTAGTTGAACTTGGAACCAAGAATAGTAAAATTTAGGATTAGGTATTTTCCTATATTTCTTTAAATCAGTACTCCAAATAAAGAAGCAATGAGGCACAGATATACTAAAACAGAATGATGGAAAGAGATTAGTTAATCAAAATGTTAACTTTCAAGACACTAAAAGGGAAATGATACCCATGGGATGATTCAAAACAAATCTTCCTCTCTGTTCAGTGCTGGAGTAGGGCAGACTGCAGGATATGAATTTGGATGCAAGGATTTGTCTTGAAAAAAGAAATACAGTATTACAGAAAGTCTGGAATTTGGATGACCATTAACTCCAGCAAGCAAAGTACAAGTTGGGGTAGAAACTGAGCCTCGGATGGTTGTGCTTTTATTTAAAAAACATATATGAGATGACAGATTTCTTTATGACAGTCTTGTGCATCTTACGTTTGGTTGAACTACTTCCTGTTCTCTTCTTTCCCCTTCCCTTTTCTCCCCTTCCACTCCTAATATTCTCTCTTTCAATTTCATATCCCTTCTCTCTCCCTTACAACTTCATTCTACCTCTCATGTGTCCTTTCTAGTTTTTTTGACCTACCTATACTTTTTCCTACAACAGTATGCATATATTTAAATTAAATACTAGCCTATACATACACACAGGTAAGAACACCTGGCATTTGTCTTTCTGAGTCTGAGTACCATAAATTTTCCTTTAAATCGCATATTTCATTTTTCTTTATGGTTGAAAAAAATTCCAGTGTGGATATGTACCAGATTTTCATTTTCCACTCATTGTTGATAAACATCTAGGTTGATTCCATTTCCTTGTTATTGTAAAGAGAGCAGCAATAAACAATAATGTGTAAGTCTGTAGTAGGATTTAGAGTGTTCTAGGAATATTCCAGGGGTGGTGTAGTTAGGTCAGAGGGTGGTTCTACTTTTAACTTTTTAAGAATTCTCCACACTGATTTCTATAGTGGTGGCAGTGGTTGTACAGCAAGCTTCCAGATTGCCTTCTCGAACTACTACAGGAGGTGGTTGATTCTGTTCTCCCCACCAGCAGAAAACTTGAATTTTGTTTATTTGGGAGGTAAAATTAATAAGGTTTGACAATCTTGAAAAGGGAGTGTGTGTGTGTGTGTGTGTGTGTGTGTGTGTGTGTGTGTGTGTGTGTTTAAAATCAAAGGATTTGGGACTTGAATAATAGTTTATTGCTTCAGATCTTTTCTTGCTCTTGCGGATGAGATGAATTTGTTTCCCATGTTGGCCAGCTCATAATTATAACTCTGGCTCCAGGGAATCTGATGCCCTCTATGGACTCTGTACTCATATGCACAGACCTCCCCCATATAAACATAATTAAAAATAAAATCAAATCTTTATGAAGCTGAGCCTTTAATTAAGCTTTCATAGCAGAAAGACAAGATGTTTATCCTCTTCCTTTCTACCTCCTTGCTTTCATGTGAACAATTTATCTGATTGTTGTCTTTGACTTCATTTTCTAATCCAAAAAGAATTCATTTCTACTATTGAATACAATATCCAAGAGTGTAACACCAAGAATTTCTCTATGATCACTGCCAGGCACTCATTTTGACCTTACCTATATATTAGAATCTCTCAGGGAAGGTTTTCTGGTAACTTAATGCTTGTGTGCGACTACAAATCAAATGAGGGAAAATATCTCTTCAAAGGCTGATGTGCTTTTACTGTTCTTTGTTGTTGTTTTGTTTTGCTTTTTAAGCTTTTAGAGACAGAGTGACACCTCCTAGCCAATGAAGCTGCTTCTTCTTCTTCTTCTTCTTCTTCTTCTTCTTCTTCTTCTTCTTCTTCTTCTTCTTCTTAATTTACTTTCACTTTTTTATTTTAAACTCCAGATTTTATTACCCTCCCGGTCCATCCTCAGACTGTTCCACATCCTATACCTCCTCCCCATCTCCCTGTCTCCACAAGGATGCCCACACCCCTTATGCCACCAGAACTCTAAACCCTCTGGGGCCTCCAGTCTCTTGAGGGTTAGGTGCCTTTTCTATGATTAAACCCAGAACCAATAGTCCTCTGCTGTATATGTGTTGGGGGCCTCATATCAGCTGGTGTATGCTGCCTGGTTGGTGGTCCAGTATCTGAGAGATCTCTGGGGTCCAGGTTAATTGAGACTGCTAGTCCTCCCACAGGATCACCTTCCTCCTCAGCTTTTTCCAACTCTTCCCTAATTCAACCACAGGGGTCAGCAGTTTATGTCCATTGGTTGGAGCAAATACCTGCATCTGACTCAGCTGCTTGTTGGGTCTTTCAGAGGGCAGTCATGTTAGGTTCCTTTTTGTGACTGTTCCATAGCCTCAGTAATAGTGTCATGTCTTGGGGCCTTCCCTTGAGCTGAATCCTACTTTGGGCCTGTCACTGGACCTTCTTTTCCTCAGGCTCCTCTCCATTTCCATCCCTGCAGTTTTTTCATAGAGGAACAATTATGGGTCAGGGTTTTGACTGTGGGATGGCAACCCCATCCTTCACTTGATGCCCTGTCTTTCTGGGACATCCATTGTGGAAGTGGGCTCTACAAGTTCCCTATCCCCAATGTAGAACATGTCATCAAAGGTCCTTCTCTTTGAGTCTTGAGAGTCTTTTACCTCCTTTGTCTCTGGTATATTTTTGGAGGGTTACCCCAACCTCCTACCTCCTGAGGTTTCATTTTTCCATTCTTTCTGCTGGACCTCAGGGATTTCAGTCCTTTTCCCTCACCCAATACTCAATCATGTTCCCCTATCTGCTCCCCATCTCCTTTCTCCCCCAGGTCCCTCCCTCCACCCTTGCTATTGCTTTCTTCTCCCTCCCATGTTGGACTGAAGCATCCTCACTTGGGACCTTCATCTTATTGATTGTTTTGAGTTCTGTGGGCTGTATCTTGGGTATACAGCATTTTTTTGGGGGTGGGGTGCTCATATCCACTTATTAGTGAGTACATACCATGTATGTCCCTTTGGGTCTGAGTTACCTTCCTCAGGATGATATTTTCTAGTTCTACACCTTTGCATGCAAAACTCAGGATGTCCTCATTCTTAATAGCTGAGTAGTATTCCATTGTGTAAATGAACCACATTTTCTGTATCCATTCTTCTGTTGTAGGGCATCTGGGTTGTTTCCAGCTTCTGGCTATCACAAACAAGGCTGCTATGAACATAGTGGAATGCATGCCCCTGTGGTATGGTGGGGCATCTTTTGTGTATATTCCCTAGAATAGTATTTCTGGGTCTTCAGGCTATTCTGATACCTAAACCACACAAGGACCCAACCCAAAAAGAGAACTTCAGACTAATCTCGCTTATGAATATTGATTCAAAAATACTCAATAACATTCTTGCAAACTGAATCCAGTAACACATCAAAACATTCATTCACCATGATCAAGTAGGCTTCATTCAGGGATGCAAGGTTGATCCAATATATGAAAATTCATTAACATAATACACTATATAAACAAACTCAAAGAAAAAAAGCACATGATCAGCTCCTTCGATGCAGAAAAAAGCATTTGATGAAATACAACACCCCTTCATGTTAAAAGTGTTGGAGAGATCAAGAATTCAAGGCCCATACCTAAACATAATAAATGCAATATATAGCAAACCAACAGCCAATATCAAATTAAATGGAGAGATACTTGAAGCAATGCTATTAAAATCGGGGACAAGACAAGGATGTCCACTCTCCGCATATCTATTCAATATAGTACTCGAAGTGCTTGCTAGAACAAGATACAACAAAAAGAGATCAAGAGGATAAACATTGGCAAAGAGGAAGTAAAGTTATCACTATTTGTAGATGATATGATAGTATGCATAAGCATCTCCAAAAACTCTGTCAGAGAACTTCTTCAGCTGATAAACAACTTCAGCAAAGTGGCTGGATATAAAATTAACTCAAATAAATCAGTGGCCTTCCTTTGTACAAATGCTAAACAGAATGAGAAAGAAATTAAGGAAACAACTCCCTTTACAGTAGGCACAAATAATATTAAATATCTTGGGGGTAACTCTAACCAAATAAATGAAAGATCTATACGACAACAACTTCAAAGAAGATCAAAGATCTCAAAAAATGGAGAGATCTCCATGCTCATAGACTGGCAGAATTAACATAGTAAAAATGTCTATCATACCATAGGCAATCTATATATTCAATGCAATCACCATCAAAATCCCAACACAATTCTTCAAAGACATGGAAAGAGCAATTCTCATATTTATCTGGAAAGGCAAAAAACGAAGAATAATGAAAACAATACTTAACAATAAAAGAATGACTGGGGGAATCACCATCCCTGACCTCAAGTTTTACTACAGAGCAATGGTGATAAAAACTGCATGGTATTGGTACAGAGACAGACACATGATTAATGGAATTGTATTGAAGACTAAGAAATAAAACCACACACTTACAGGCACTTGTTCTTTGACAAGAAGCCAAACGTATACAATGGATAAAAGAAAGCATCTTCAACAAACGGTGCTGGTATAACTGGCTGTCGACATGTAGAAAAATGACAATTGGCCCATATTTTTCACCTTGCACAAAGCTCAAGCCCAACATGGATCAAGGACCTCAACATAAAACCATATACACTCAATCTAATAAAGGAGAAAGTGGTAAAGAGCCTTGATCTCATTGGCACAGGGGGAAATTTTCTAAATAGAACTCCAATGGCTCAAGCTCTAAGATCAAGATTGGATAAATGGGACTTCATGAAACTGGGAAGCTTCTGTAAGGCAAAGGACAAATAAACCAATAAGACAAATTGGCAACCTAGAGATTGGGAAAAATTTTTCACTAACCCCACATCTGATAGAGAGCTAATATCCAAAAAATATATAAAGAATTCAAGAAGCTAATCACCAAAAACCCAAACAACCCAGGCAAAAAATGGGTTAAAAATGCATGATATTGGTACATAGACAGACACATAGAACTGAACTGAGAATTCACAACAGAGGAATTTCGAATGGCTGAGAAACACCTAAAGAAATGTTCAAAGTCCTTAGTGATTGGAGAAATGCAAATCAAAATGACCCTGAGATTCTACCTTACACCAATCAGAATGGCTAAGATCAAAACCTCAGATGACTGCACATGTTGTTGAGGATGTGGAGAAAGAGGAACACTCCTCCATTTCTGCTGGGATTGCAAACTGGTACAACCACTCTGGAAATCAATCTGGAGGTTTCTCAGAAAATTGGAAATAGATCTACCTGAAGACCCAGCAATACAAGACTTCTTAAGTACAGAGCCATCACACTGATTTTAGTTCTGACTTCATTCACAATATGCATTTGGTGAAACTAAAGTGAAAGAACACAAAAATAAGCAAAGTAATGACACAAATTCTGCAGAAAGAATGCAGAGGCAGTGCACTGGCTATTCTTGGTTGTTATCTTGACTGTATCTGGAATGAACTACAGTCCAGAAATGGAGGGCACACCTGTGATCCAGATCTTGAGTTTGAAAGATGCATACTTTTGATCCAGATCTTGAGGTGGGATGACACATGAATCGACATACACTGCTAAGCCAGATCTGGAGGTATACCTTTAATCTGGGTCATGCCTTCTGCTAGAGGTCTACATAAGGACAACGGAAGAAGGAGGGTTTCATTCGTCCACCTCTTGCACTTCGTAGCACTTTTATTGGAGCCTACTTCTTAAGGACTGCAGTTTATACAGAAGACCAGCTGAAATACCCAGCCTTATGGGACTGAGGCTCTTGGACTTTCCATCACACCTGGCCTTTGTTGGATTAGTTGGACTACAGCCTGTACGTCATTCTAAAAAATTCTCTCTCTCTCTCTCTCTCTCTCTCTCTCTCTGTGTGTGTGTCTGTCTCTCTCTCTCTGTCTGTCTCCCCTCTCCATCTATATTAATCTATATTAATATATCATATTAATTCCATAAGTTCTGTGACTCTAGAGAACCCTGACAACAGGCAGATACTACAAAATCTCTAAGAAATCATAAGAATTAGGATATTGAACCTATGAGAAATGGGCATATCAATATGCAAAACAGGGAAAATGTCTGTCAGTTCAACTCTGTTCTGAAATGTTGGAACTGTACATTATTACACTTGATGTGTACTAGGTTTTTACCTCTCCCTTCCCAACCTCAAAAGTGCACTCCTGAACCTGCTGCTGTCAGAAAGAAATAGTGAGTCCCTCTCTCAGATCCATTTCAAGTTATTTCTGACCTTGGGACTTGTTAGAGAGTTGGTCCATTTGTTTGAGTGCTGAATCTTTGCCTGAGTTACCTTTCTATTTATTCTGAACACTTAATTCAGCTTTTACCTTTTCTAGAATGCCCCTTTCTCTCATTTTATGGTAGAATTACATAAACTTCCTGCAGAAAAATCTTCTCAATAATAATATATGTCTCTTCCTTGTGCCATAGAAAATTGTGTTACAGTCACGCAATCAGACAAATATAGAACTGGCCATTTGGAGGATTTTAATTCTGAGTATTTGTGAAAAACTCATTTAGGAAATAAAAAACAGACCATATTTCTCTATTTCTAAGTGAGGCTCAAAGTAACAATGTCTACAATACAGAGTTATGATGGACACAGAATGAGATTCAAAGAGAACCATTTTTTGTTGTTTGTTTGTATGGTTTGTAATGAGGGTGTCACTGAGCTTTTATGGAGGATATACTACATCGTGTGAAACATAATAGAAGTTTTAGTTACACAGCTGCTATTGCTTCCCACTGGCTCTCAAACCTTGTCTAGTTCCCAATCAGAGGCCAACCAACTGTCGGACATAAACACTGAACTTCAAGTTTGCATGCTGCACATCTTCATTATCATACAGGCCCTCCTTCACATACCCACCCATTTTCTCACTCTTTTCTACCTGGATGTTCAAAAAGAAATCAGTGCTTTCTTTATCTCTCTTCTTTTCAGTCTATTATCATGGGAAAAATTCTAATATTATGGGTATTTTTTTTTTTTTTGGAGAAGCAATTACAACAATCATTTCTTTCTATCTGTACTGTTAGCATAACAATCCACATTCTCCATGATAAAGTAAGTAGAAAGATCAGGGAAATGATTATTCTTTTAGAATACTGTTTCTTATTATGTGTGTTCTAGTTGACTTTGATTATACATTTACTACATAAAACTTGTATTGATAAACCACCAGAACATCATCTTTCTGAAGGCAGTGACTATATCTGGGACATTTTATTTTATTACCTTGTACTAAAAACATAGTGCCTTCTCTCTCTCTCTCTCTCTCTCTCTCTCTCTCTCTCTCTCTCTCTCTCTCTCTCTCTCTCTCTGTGTGTGTGTGTGTGTGTGTGTGAAGGTAAGTCCAGATGGTTTACATGTCATTTGGAATAAAAGTACGTTCTAATGCCCTTGAAACTATTGTGTTCACTTCTACATCATTTATTATAAGAAGAAATTGAAGGGATGAAAGTTTGGCACCATTAACCTGTCTTTTAAGTTAATGCAATAATTTCAATATATTATTTTCTTTCAGCTTAAAATTTAAGTGGTTGAGTTCTCAAACTTAATATTGAAATGTACACATTACAGAGTCTGCTAATATTCTAATATTATGTACTACTTCTGAATGAAGCTACACTCAAGTGTAGAACTTTTATGTGCATCTGAATTATCCCAGAATCTTTTTCAAGTAAAATTTTTTATCTAGTGGGCCTGCTGCTGAATCCCTATGAAATTTCCAGATTATGCCAATGATGTTTTTACAACATATTTCAAACAAAAAGATGAATGGAATGCCTGATGGAATTTATAGAAACAAGGTAGATGGAATACAGATCTTATAATACTCTGTCAGAATAGAGGAAAAAGAGAAATCAAGGAAGGCAAGGAAAGCACATTGTACTTTCAATAACATTTTACCAACATGCATTGCAAATCAACACAGCATAAGGAGCCCCTCTTTCTAATAGAGACTGGTGATTACAACACAACGTCATTACTGGTAGTTGCTGAAATGTCTAATGATTGTTTTAAATGTCTTCAGGTGTTGTAGTAAAATGAAGACAGCTTGCTTGTTGCTAATGTAATTATTGGCACAATGTACTTTCAATTGTTATGAAAATTTTACTTTATTACAAATGGCAATTACACAATTATAGCGATGAACATCACTTCCTGAAGAATATGCCATTTGCTTAAATTTGAATCATTTACAGTTAAAACACACTATGTAGACTTATTTTTAATACAGTAATGAGAAATTACAGCTTTATAGTTTGCAAGCCATTATTTTTTTGCGGGGTGGTAGGGAAAATAAATCTTATTCTCAATTAGTTTCTACTACTGAAACAATGTGCCTCAAATTAGGCACCTAAGCTTATTATTTAATATTTTAAATGTATTTTGAACATTTTTAGCATCAATATTTTAAAAATGTTGTATAATACTATTTACTTTAAACAGTTTAAATTAGAAATGTTTGCTAGACAAGAAAAGAACTTCTTTTCTTAATTGAAAACACTTTTGGAAAATAATTGGAATATTATTTTACTGCTTAAAATTTAAGTCAATTTCAAGTCAGGCATGATAGTGTAGTGTACACCCGCAATCCCAGAGCTTGAGAAAGGAATGGGAAAGAATCAGAGCTCCAAGGTCTGCCTCAGTAACATAGCAAGTTTGAAGCTAGCCTATGCTACATGAGCTATTGTTTCAAAAGAATTCTTAGGAATCAAGAAAACTTAGTCATTTGAAATGGCTCATAGAAGGTTGTTCAACCGATCATGAAGCAGATGTTTCCTCTGCTGTAAAATGACAACTTTCCAACAATGTCTAATTAATTTAAAAAAAAAAAAGCTGTTTTTCTCAGGAAGGGCAGTGTTAAACTCCCAGGCTTCTGTGCATTTGAAACTGATCCAGTGTACTTCCCACACCTGTTCCCTTTCAATGACTTATAGGAGAGTAGAAGAAAAGTGTCTTGGTGTCTTGTGTTAGAAATGTGGTGTGTTCTTCTGTGTGCTAATGGTGCTGGCCTTTAATCCCAGCACATGGGATGCAAAGGTAGGTAGATCTTTATGACTTTGAGGCTAGCCTGGTCTACACAGAGAGTACCAGAGTTAGACAGAGTTAGTACCAGACTAGCCAGAGTGAAATAAGAACATTCCTTAAACAAACAATCAAGTACGTGTGCGTGCACACACACACAGAGTAAACAAATACAATAAAAACGTAATGTTCATGTGCCACTAGAGAACATGTGCACACACGCATATGCAATAACTCCCAAAGGTTGCTATGACACAGTCAATTAATATGGGTTATAAAATGGAAAGCTTTCTATGTGTCACCTCAAATTCAAAAGATTCATATTTATGCTAAATACTTTTGCTAATGTGATTCTTCTGATCTTTTTGTTTGTTTTTAACATTTATCATTGCTTTCCTTTAATTTTTTAGGATCACTAAAATTCATAAGACCTGCATATAGACTCAACTTATCTGGAATGTTTTTCTTCCTCAGAATGTATTGGGAGGCTTGAGACTAATTTTTCCCTTGCAGGTCTTGCAATATCAAAGTGCAAATCAGAATTTGACAGAGTTTATTTCTCTGAGCATTTTCCTTGTTGTCAACTTAAAGGGCATTTTTTTTAGGTGAACTTTAATGACTTCAGCTTTCTAGAATTTGGAGTAACAGCAGCATCTATGAAGAATATTTGTAGAAACTGCTTTGCTGAAAAAAAGGACAATGTTTACAAGAATTACTAACACCAAATAAAGCAGGTGAGACATAAGAGTAAAGGTAATTGTAAAACTGTCAAGTGTATATGACCCCAACAACCATTTAATGCCCCCAAAGACACCACTGTGGCAACTGGTGTAAATTACAACTATGTGTCATGGAGATAGGAGGAGAAGTTACAGATTTCCTGAGTCGGAAGGCAGCATGATAATGTTGTGGAAATGAACAACCTTTCATATTGTTTCAGCTGTCAGTCGAATGTTTTCCTCTGGAACCAAGTCCTTCAGTATAAGTCAGGTCTCTGAAACGGTCCTGTTTGTTGTTAAGACTAACATATCCAGAAGTCTGTAGTGAGATTAGCCACAGTCCCTTCACAGTGGGGCATGGGAAAAATAACAGTGTGATAGATGTGACCCCGGGACAAATGTGGGCACAGAGAAATATCTTATTAAGTTTAAGTTAGCATACAAAGTAAATGGGATTCACTATGACAGCGTTCAAGCAAATGTGTCATTGTATTTACCCCCTCACTGCCTTCCCTATCACCACTGCACTCCCTTGCCATGCTAATTCCTTTACCCAAATTGTCACTCTTCCACCTTTTTTTTTGTTTGTTTGTTTTTCAAGACTGTGTTTTTCTGTATAGCCCTGGCCCCTGGTTGTCCTGGAACTCACTCACTCTGTAGAGGAGGCTGGCCTTGAACTCAGAAGTCAGCCTGCCTCTGCCTCCCGTGCTTGGGATTAAAGGCATGCACCACCACTGCCCGCACCCTTCCACGTTCATGTCACATTTATTCCTTTATCCTCTGTTCGCTGCCCAGATTTCACTGTTCTTGACATCACTTTCCCCCTTCTAATGGTTCTCCTTCTATTTTTATAATCTGTGTATGCAAACACATGCACACATAAACAAACATATTTTATTTCCTCAAATAACAAACAGCATGTAGTGCTTGTATTTTGAGCTTGACTCATTTTACTTCAATTAGTGATTTCTAGTTTTGCTGATCTTTCCTAAAAGATCATTTATGGTTTAAGTTTTCTTACTTCTAAATAAAATTCCATTATGCAAATGAACTACAGTTACTTTTCCCATTCACTGGTCCATGACTATCTAGGCTAGTTCCATTTCCTGTCTAATAAGAACTATGCAGCAATAAACATGATGTGTAGATATCTCTGTAGTATGATGACTTACAGTCTTATAGGGATTTTATCAACAATGGTAGAGAGAAGTCACAGGGTAGTTATATTTTTGAGAGAACTCCATGTGGATAGTGGATGCCTAAGTTTACATTCTTACCAGGGATGTGTATGGGTTCAGCTCATTCTCCATATACCCATAGAGAAGAAAAAAAGACAATGTCAGGATAGCAGCAACAGCAAACTGTACAAGACTTAAAATAGATTTAAAGTCAGTTAAAGCCAACAGATTACATAGGACACTAAAACAGAAAGCAGCAAAATTAATGTCGAATATGTCCTGGAGTTAAAATTATTTGGAGTCATTGTGCAAGTAGTTAATGAGTGAGATAAATCAGGCAGGGGAAAGGAAAACAGGAGAAGCAGAAATTAAGCCAAAGAAAGAGAAGGAACAGAAAATGTAATAGGGACCAGAGAAAGCAAGAGAGAAAAAATAAAGAAGGAAGGAAGGAAGGAAGGAAGGAAGGAAGAAAGAAAGAAAGAAAGAAAGAAAGGCAAAGAAAGAAGAAAAAAATTACTTTCTAATGATTTGACGTTGAAAGAAATTGGGTAAGCATATGAAGGAGTGTAAACAGCTAGAAAAGGAGTATTTAAAGGGCAATCACAGGATAAATTCAAGCTGCTAAATGTGTAGTAGTTAAAAAAAGGGTTAATATGAGCTCCAAAAAGGGCAGAGATTTAAAAAAAACCTACAGGAAAATATGAAAGATTACTAAATATCCCTCTCAATTAAACTTATTAGCAAAATTACATATATATATGTATATATATATATATGGAGAGAGAGAGAGAGAGAGAGAGAGAGAGAGAGAGAGAGAGAGAGAGAGAGAGAGAGAGAGATAAGAATACCATTATATATTTATAACTCAAAAAGTACAATGAAATTAAAATACTTGTAAAAGTAGAGTAACATGGAAAGAAAGAGGGGTGGAGTACAAGCTTTGAGAAAGCAAAAAGGAAGGGGAGAAGGTGTGGGTACTGGAGAAGTGGAGAGGACCGGGTATCTGTGCGGGTGGGGCTCCACTAACTATTTGTGTGCACTGTCATTCCTGTAGTTCTGCTGGTTATGTGTGTGCACTGTCATTCCTGTAGTTCTGCTGGTTATGTGTGTGCACTGGACAGTCCTGACCTCTGGCAGAACTGTCTTCACTTTAGCCCCTTCTGCTCTCTGTAATTCTGCAACCTTACCCCCACTCGACTCGTCAGATCATGGTCACTGGGTAGCTAATAATGTTCTTTCTAGCTTGGATGTCTCTTGCAAGTGTCTTGGGTCTAAGAACAACGTTCTACAATTGGTTCTATCCCACCATGTAGATCAAGGATGTAACTCCGGTAGTTTCTCTCTCCAGTTGGTGCTTTGCTCCAGTTTTCCAGGATATACACTGACAAATTTGGATTTTGCTTCAGTGCTAACTGCTTAACAGAGGAGTTACTCTCAGCAAAACCCATAACTGGACTTGGTGCTTATGAGGGTTGTGTTCTTGTCTTGAGGCTGGGACTGCTCACCTGTTCACTAGGGCCTGTTAGGAGATTTACTGCTCTACTTTTTGGGTGAGGTTCTTATACCTCTTCCCTCACTAGAGAGTCACACTGCTAGAGATGTATTTGACTTAGCTTGTTTTTAGTAAATATTTGCTTCCTTGGCTCATACAGACACTCTTAATGCCCAAAAGAAAGTCTTTATGGCCAGCCAGCAGCTGCATGGAGAATTTGCCCAAATCATGCAGCACCAAGCTCTTTTGTCTTGTCATTTATGAACAAAAAAAATTATATCCTGGTTGTCAGAGTTTACTTATCAAGAAGCAGAACTATAGAAACTTAAAAACAAGATTAGTACATTTAGGGATTGTTTTTTTTTCTCCCACATAATATTTTTATTTGATTCATTGGGAGCTTCACATCATGCACCCTGATCACAATCCCTTCTCAGTCCTTCCATGTCTATATCCCCTTGTGGACCCGCACTACAAAACAGATTAAAATATTAGAAATAAGAAAAAAAGAAAAAAGAAATCCAAACCAACCAATCAACCAACCTACCAACCTACCTACCAACCAACCAACCAATCAACCAACCAACCAACCAACCAACCCATCCCTAAGATCACTTTGTGTTATCTATATACTCACTGGAGGATAGTCAAACTCTCAATGGCCTCTTTCTTAAATAGAACTGAGTCCTTTCCCTCCCACACCTCTGCCAGAAGCCATCAGCTCTGGGGAGCTATTCCTCAACATCTCTGTCTTTGGGACTTTAAGCAAGCACAAATTCTTTGGAGGTCTCCTAGGATGAGCTTAGGTTGGTCCCCTTACAGTTGGCAAGATTGAAAGTGGAGTGAATTAATTCAAATCCAAACAAAATATGGATGACTCTAGGTGTAGGTTTTGTTTGGATAGTAAATTTGCTACATGAATTTTGACCATTTACATACAACCTGACATGTGCCTCTCTAACAGTGTCAGTCATACTAAGGTCTGGGAGTATGTTAAAAAAAGAAATGAGACAGTGAATTAGACACCTGCTATACTGCATCCAAAAGAAGGGGAGCACTGGTTGGGCCTAGGGAAACACAGATAATGGTTGTTTTTTTCTAGCTCCCAAAAGGCATGAGAGGTAATGTTTACATATTCATATTTTTTTCCTCTAATCTTGTTCGTGATATGTAGCTGTCCTGGAAAAAGATCCAGCAGAGTTTAAATGGGGGTTAGGATTGGTAAGATTGCTCACATTCATGCACACCTCTACAAGTGAGTGTGTGTGTGTTTGTGTGTGTGTGTGTGTGTGTGTGCTGTTTTTGTGTGTATGCCTATCACCAAAAATCATGTCTGTTAAATAATATATGCTCAGTTAGCTTTGCTATTGAATAAAATGTACAATATGTTTTAATGTGATTATTTAACCAATTTAACATTTTTTTCTATATTTTTTTTTATTTACATTCCCAATGATTTCCCCTTCCCTAGTTCCTCCCTCCCTGAAAGTCCCATAAGCCCTCTTCCCTCTCCCTGTTCCCCAGTCAACCCCCTCTCGCTTCTCTGTCCTGGTATTCCCCTACATCCAGTCTTTCCAGGACCAGGGCTCTCTCCTTCCATCTTCTTGGAAATCAATTGATATGTGAATTGTGTCTTGGGTATTCTGAGATTCTGGGTTAATATCCCCTTATCAGTTTTCTAATATTTGAAGTTGAATTATAGCTTCTAGAATAAACAAACACTCAATGAACTTAACTGATATTGTGGAGACAAAGAAGTAGAACTATCTTATTGGAAAATTTAGAAATAAAGACCTTTAACAGATAAAAAGAATTTATATCATTAAAAAATTGCCAACAACTCTGCCCCCTCCTAAAATCCCCAAACCCAGTCCTTTGTGTTTATCACAATGTCTGTCACACAGTAGCTATAGAGACTAGTTCTGGTTTCAGTTCAGTAGGTTGCACTTTGAACTCTGTTATTCTAGACAAACTGTAATACATGGCCACCATACATTTGTATACCTATCAAGAACAGGAAGAGAATGGTATTTACAAATTTTTATAAATCCAGTCTTCAGATGCCAGGAGTGTTTTCTATCTCTATTTGTATTATATATGAGGCTAATCATGTGTGAACTTATGCTATCAAGAGCCCCCTTACTTCACCTTGTGGCCCTTTTATTATGTAAGGAGATCCAGAGAAGCTCAACGTTTAACTAATAGAAAAGAGACCATAACACTGGTTATTGGGAGAATTTGATGGTAATGTCCATTTAGTTCACTATCCTCTCATCCTCACTATGACTAGAAAATCCATTAAGTGCTAGATAAATGCTTCTTTCAAGACAAAAGGAACACTGGCAAATTTAATGTCACAGTTTTTTTACTACCTGTTTTTGTCCCCTGTGTCCTACTCTTTGATCGTGTCTCTCCTGTAATATAGGAATTTAGCAGGTTTGAAATAGTCTTTATCTGAAAGCTCAATTATGTCTTCATAGTTTTTGATATTAAATCTTTTTTACATATGATTCACTTCATTTATTTAATACTTATTTACCAAACACTTATTGATTGTCTATACAAAACCAAGTATTTTGTAGTTCTGAAGATATTTTAATTAGAATAATAGACAAATATTTATATTCTGAAGGTGCCTTACAACATGAAGAAACAGACAAAACAAATATATACATATGAATGCAAGATTTAATGGGATGTACTCATAGAAAGAAAGGAATTTGAATACAGTATTGGAAATAAGAAATTATGGAGGCTATTATGCTGTTAAAATTTATCAAGATGGAATCTCATGCTAGGAACATTTAGATTCAGGATTTTAAGGAAGTGGCAGACTATAAAATCTAGAAGAAGCAAAGTGTTCTAGGTCAAAGTTACAGCTTGGTATAACTTTCCAGAGACAAGACCTGACTGTTTCCATGGGTAGAAAAATGGTCACTGCAGTTAGGGGAAAGCAAGCATAGCAGAAGATGAGACGGGGAATAGTAATAAGGACATATAGGGTAAGATGTGTGCTATGTTCCACTGGACAGTTTCAGTCATTCTAAATATGTTGTCTCCTTTTACTGCATGGGGACTTTTGACAAGAACATGTGGTCAAGAGGTAGAGTAAAGAGAGTTATGATGTAATATGCATTTGGACAGTGTCAGTCTGCCGTTTGTGTGAATAAAAGCCTGAAAAGGTGCCAGGCCGGGACAGGAAGAAATGTCAAGAAAGTGTCATCCCCCAATTTAAAGATAACTACTTACTCAAAAACAGGTGGCGACACATACTTGGTGATGGTTACTGATGGTATAGATACAGGATTCACTCAGGGTTTGGGAGAAAAACTTGTTTTTTTTTTTATACTCAAAAGATGTAAATGCTGTGATTCATGTATCTGGAAAAAAATGGATGATCAGACAAATCCTGTCTGCAATTGTGATCTATCACAGTGGCTCCTCATTCTCTGAACTCATTATCTTCTGTGAGTAATACAACTTCTCAATTTTCAACTTTTGGGAGGTATGTGATACAAAGAACTTACAAACCTTGACATATATTTTGATGGCAATGCTCCTAAATTTTTTTAAACAAGGTTTTAATTTCGAATACAAAACTGCTGACTACCAACTTCAGTTATATATTTTGCCTTGCAATATTATTTTAGGTATAAAAGAATATTTTATTTTTCCAATTAAGTTCTGCAGTCAGCCATTTTATTCTGAATCTGTACAAAAAGTTATTTTATTATTATGAATTGTGTGCGTGTGTATGTTGCCAGGGAAATATTAAAAAATGAAACTTCACGTTCTGGCACTTTTGCTGGCAACTTTGCCCCAGCAGCCTTGCCAGGCTTACACTGGTGGGCAATGGCCAACCTGTTTTTGTCTTGTGGAGACTCTGACTCAGAGCTCCCAAATCTTTCCACCCAGCTTGCTATGTTTCCATTGACCAGTTACTACCACACCAGCTCCATGATTCAGTACCCCCATAGCCTTGTGGAGCACCTCAGGCAAACCCATGCTTTGCCGCTGTACCTTTCTCTCTTGAACCGAAATGAGCCGCTGTGAGAAGGGAAACGCAACACAAACTCAGTTCATAAACAAAGGCAACTCAATCGATGGGTGCAACAACTAAAATCCTAATCTTGTAAGCCTTATGAAATCTAAATACTCCCGTGGTGAATCCTGATGGATCCGCCATTGAAACTGTCCCTCCTGCTATTTCTCTTCCTGTCTCTAACCCAGAAGTCCTGCCTACTTGCCCAGTGATTCTTTATTCATTAGGGGATTAGTTCACAAGAAATCACCTGAGTATGACTCACTCCTTGTCCGAAGCCCCTCCCAGGACAGCAGAATCAGCGTCAACATACAAACAGCATCAGGCCCATCTGCATCACACATAAACATACACACACACACACACACACACACACACACACTGTTGTATGTGCACTTGAGTGTAGGATGCTCTGGAGGCTAAAGGCATTGGATCCCCTCGAGCAGGAGTTGCAGTCAGTGGTGAGCCACAGATTGTAAGTGCTGGGAACTGAACTCAGATTCTCTGGAAGAGTCATACATACTCATGCCCTTAACCACTGAGCTATTTACAGCCTCCCAGCCCCATACTGGCTTTCAAATTTCAGGTTTTTGTAACAAATCCTTGAGATTGTCTTCTTGATTTGTTGGTTGTATGAAACTACACTTGAAAATTAATGTGCATGGCAACAGCTGGAAAGACACAAAAGTGAAACAAATGAAGCAGAAATAGATTCTAGTTCAAATAGGAATATATCTAGAGCTTAGAAACATCTTCTCATTATCTATATATTCACAGAATAAAATTCTTTAAGAAGAGTGTAGGTGTGTGGTTTATTTTCCTCTCATTTTTATCTGTATAAAATACTAGACTGGATAAGTACCATGCCAAGTGGCAGAATGATGAGGTACTAGCAACCAGTCGGTAATTGATTGATGAATGCACCTCAGAGGGTGTTTGTAATGAAAATATTCCATGTCCAATGCTTTTAGTAAAGCTTATTTCTGTTTGTGTTAACTCTTTTCTTTTTAGTTTATAATTTAAATACAGCCTTTTTTTCTTCCCTTCCTCCCTCTAAATCCTCTCATATAACCTCATATAAATTCAAAATTATCACATGAAACCTGAATTTTTTCTTTAAATATGAACACAGTGTCTCTGTTTGATTTCTTGCAAATCAAAGCCAGTGCCTTTAGGAGAAGATGCAAGTAAATGCTAGTTCTTCAAAAACTGAAGTACAATGGAGTATCTTTAAAGATATGAGAACATATTGCAGTATTGGGGAAAACAGTCATAAACAGAGTCTATCTTCCTTAAAATAGTTGCCTAATATTTCTTAGGATGGGATTTTAAGTAGCAATAAAGCAAGAACTGAAAGCTCTATAAACTACAAAGCACAGGGCACAGAACAGGGAATGCCATTCACAAGACTCCTGAAGGGACACTTTCTTACAATTTGTTGCAATGACATGAATTCTTTTTTTTATTTTTTTCCCACTTAATATTCTTTATGTATCTGAAAATGATCAATTACTTTATGGTATAATCTTTTCAGCAGACTGTTCAGTTGTAAGATTATTTGTGACATGGTCTCTTTGAGACCAGATGGCATTTTATTTGTGTTTTCAATGTGTTACAAACTGAATACATTTCTGGTCCTCGATTTAACAAGGAAGCAATTGGTCTATTTTAATTATTAATGATCTGCATTTCTTCATGTCAACACAACAGAAGGAAGAATTTCAATTGCTACTTCAAATAATTTCATGTAGTTTGTCTAATCGTTTCAGTGTAAAGTAGCATTCTGACTGGTTTTAGAGGGACAAACATACACTGAGATAAAGACTATGTTCTTTTTGGCCTCTAAACTGCATTAACTTGATCACTGGACCCCTGTATCAGTTTCATAAAAATCTCAGAACTCTTTCTAAAACAGAATTTTTTTTTTTTTTAAAGAATAGAAGAAAACACCCAAAACTTCAAAGGAAAGCAAACATTGAGATTCAGTTCACACCAGAAGGCTTCTGGGATTCTACATGTAAATCATCCATTCTAGCTAAGAGTCACTTTATAAATATTAAGACTTTTAAAAAATGAGTAGGGAATTTAAGTCAAGTAGGCTGATTCTACCTTTTTGTCATTCTTTCCCTAGCCTTCTGTCATCTTAATATCCTTAGGCATAGCTCCAGATCTGTGGCCTTCCTTCAATGCTCCAAGTCTATGCCCCATGAAGTGGTTTTGTTCAGGATTCTATCTTGCCTGGAAAGTATCTTTTTCCCTCTCCCCATTCTCCAATTCCACCCTACTTATGGTCATCTCAACACTCAACTATCTAGCTTCAGACCTGTTTGGGAGACATATTTGCCAGGTCCACTTAAATGAAAGTAACAGAAATGGCCTGCAAAGGATATCTTGATCAAAATGAATAGTCTTATAGAAAAGTTCTCTAATGAGAATTAAGTAGATAACTTCCAAGACACAGAATTTAAAAGAATAATTGTGGGCTTTATAAAAGAATTCAAGAAGTTTACAGAAGATAATGGATAAATGTCTTAGTGAGGGTTTCTATTCCTGCACAAACATGACCAAGAAACAAGTTGGGGAGGAAAGGGTTTATTCAGCTTACACTTCCACATTGCTGTTCAGCACCAATGGAAGTCGGGACTGGAACTCAAGCAGGTCAGGAAGCAGGAGCTGATGCAGAGGCCATGGAGGGATGTTGCTTACTGGCTCACTTCCTCTGGCTTGCTCAGCTTTCTCTTATAGAACCCAAGATTACCAACCCAGGCATGGCACCACCCACAAGGGGCCCTCAACCCTTGATCACTAATTGAGAAAGTGCCCCACAGTTGGATCTCATGGAGGCACTTCCCCAACTGAAGCTCCTTTCTCTGTGATAATTCCAGCTTGTGTCAAGTTGACACACAAAACCAGTCAGTACAATAATAAAAATAATAAAAATCAAAACAGAAATCAATTAAAGAAAACAAAAATAAACAGTATCAATTAATCTAAGATCTGGCTCTTTGAGACAGTAAACAAGATGAACAGACACCTGAGCCAGCTAACCAAAATAAAGAAATATATAACCCAAAGTGAATCCAGAATGAATAAGGAAACCAAAAGACACAAAAGTAATTCAGTATATTATAAAGAAGTGCTTCAAAAAATGTGTACTCCACTATACTGGAAAATGTAAAATAAATGAATAGAATTTTTAATTTATACAACCAAAGTTAAACCACGAAGAGGTCAACAATGTGAATAGACTCAAAACAAATGAGGATATTAGAATAGTAAAAAAAGTCTTTCTGTTAGAAAAAAAGTCCAGAAGCAGAAGGATTCACAAGAGAATTTTATCATAAATTCAAGAATATCTACAATCAATACCTATTAAATTATTAAAAACACAGGAACAGTTGGGTCACTCAAAAACTTGTTCTATGAATCTAGTACTATACTTATACTAAGACAAGATAAAGACACAATACAACAGCAGCAGCAGCAGCAGCAACAACAACAAATCTCCAGACCAATAAATATGTCTGAGGAACTTAGATGCAAAATGTAAAATATTAAAAAGTTGAATATAGGCACAAATCAAGATGATTATCTAGCAGGATCAAGCTGGCTTTACTCTGGGAATGCAAAAATGATTCAACATTCATTAGTCAAAAGATATAATAAATTACATAATGACAATTTTAGACAAAAACTGCATGATAATTTTAAAAAATACGTTGGTAAAACAAACACACAAAACAAAACAAAAACATGCTTTCATGATGGTAAAAGTCCTAAAAGGAGTAGGAATGGAGAGAACATACCTCAACATAATAAGAGTTATCTATGACAAACACATAATCAATGATATTCTAAATGAGCACAACTTTAAGCAATCCCATTAAACTCAGAATCAAGACAGTGTTGTTAACTATCTCTATTCATTTTCAATACAGTGCTTGAAGCACTAGCTGGAGATATCAGGCAAGAGGAAGAAATTAAAGGAATACAAACAGAAAAGGAAGAAGGAAAATTGTTTCTATTTGCAAATGATATGATATTATATCTAAAAGATCCCTTGAGTCTCACCAAAACCCTAAAATTGATCAAGAATTTCAGGAAACCAGCAGGATATAAATCAATTTATAAAACTCAGCAGCCTTTCTATAGACTACAAAAAGAACATGATGAAGAAGAGATTATGAACACATTCCTATTTACAGTAGCCTCAAAGACAATAAAATATCTTGGACTAAACCATGACAGCAAATGCTGGTGAGGTTGTGGGAAAGGGGAACCATCACTCCCTGTTGGTGGAAATTCTAATTGGAACCACAAATCAGGAAATGAGCATGAAGAATCTTCAAAAGCTAAAGTAAACCCAATGCATGAAGCAGCTCAACTATTCCTCGGCATACACACAAAGATCTTGATATCTTTCTACAGATTCTTTGCTAGACATCTGTGGCTGCTTTAGTCACAATGTCCAAGAACTGGAAATAACTGAAATGTTTTTCAGCAGGTGAATGGATAATAAAAATGGAGTAATATGCACAATGAAATACTATTTTGTCCCAAAGAAAAATGAAGTCATGAAATTTACAGGTAAATGGGTTGATCTAGAAAAGAGTTTGCTGAATGATATAACCTAGACACCCCAATGAGAAATGTCTCATATTCTGTCTCATGTGAGTATATAATTGAAGTAACTGCAGAAAAACAAACACAAGAAGGGATCATGGGTAGTGAAGAAGCTCTAGAGATAAGTAACAGGGATCAGGTGATATGAATGGGAAAAATGAGGAGGGAGCTCTAGCTGGGGAAGAGAGAGATCAATACAGGATGAGGGAGAAAGGACAAATAGCATCAAGATTGCCTGATAAAACCTTAAAGCAGCATTTTATTTTATATTTCTCTCATCTCTCTCCACATATAATATACAACATAATATTAAATACAATATCTAATTATTACATGCTAATATTATATTAATAGATGACACATTATATATCACATATAAATATATAATATGTAAATATTACAATATATAATGTTATTAGTAATGTACAGCTATTATATAATATATATTGTGTCACATAATTCATATAATATATAACATGTAATATATAACATATGCATATCTAAATAAAACATGTATATATATAAACATATATGCATATATATTATATATACATGTATCTTAAGTGAAGTTTGAAGCACTATAATTTGGACTTAAAATACTCCTTGCAAGAGCCCTAGACTGACCATCTAACAGAAAGTCTAGTGTCAGTGTGAGAAACTTCCATTTCAGTTATTTGCCAGGATAGTCCAAGTCCCTCCAAACCAATAGAAACTGTTGCTCTTTCCCTTAGTAGCCAAAAAAGAGGTTGAAGGTAAGCCCCTATTGATGAAGACACTACACACTTAGTTGACAGGACTCAGATGATTTTAGCTGGAATTACCCTCAAAGCTTCCTTCCTGTGGTCTGGCTTCAGTAGTACTAAAAGTATTGCGCGAGCTGCCAAGGGAAGGAAACGATCAATAGTTCTATCCAGCTGTGAAGCCTGTGAACCAACAGCATGTAGCATGGCAAGATAATATAGAAGCACTTTTATGTTGTTGGTAAACAATAACTGTCTAATTAGACGTAAGACTCACACTGGAAACTTAGCCAATTCCTCAGGACTAGTAGTAGCATTGGATCTTAGAAGAGAATCAATTACTGCTGCCTTACTAGACTAGCACAATTCCTAACTACAATGTAAAACTTATACCCACAAGGAAGTGTATATACATATATGCCCTCATCACAGAAACTTCCCTTTACAGTAAATGAAGACCACTGCAGAAAACTACAACTGCAAATAATGTAGAGATCGACTGATCTTGGAAAGACTGTCCCTGGTGAGTACATCTATAACACAATCTTGCCTCTAATGCTCAGAGAGCATTGTATGAGAGGGGATGAAAAGGTTGAAGTGGATATTTGCTGCAAGACTATCTCATAGAAATGGCTGTATAATAGGAACTAAACAATGATACAATAGACATTCTTATGAGGAAGGGCAAAAATTTCCCAGGAGCCTACCCTGAACTAACAACCATAAGCAATGAATGACTGCAAAAAGAGAGAATTAGTCCAATTTGATAAAGTGTCAGCTTTGAGACTGTATATATGCAAACAACAGAAAGAGCTTCAGAAGGTTGTGCTTACATATGTTCAAAAACATAAACATATATTGTAACAATAACAACTGCAAAGGCGTATCTCAAACTGCATTGGAGTTGAGGGGTGGTGTGGAATGAGTTGGAGAGAAGGGGCATGGGGATGGAGGGAGAGAGTAAAAGGAAAGGGGAGTGATGTAATTATATTTTAATTGAGTATATTAAAAAAAATAAAATGAATATTCATATTCTCAGTTTGTATGTTATCAATAATATCCTATGTAGTTTGTGTTGCGGTAGGTTTTTCTCAAGGTTGCCTTGTTATCAAACCAGTTTAAACATTTGTGCCAGAGGAAACTTTGTTTCTGGGGGCATTTTAGTGCTTGAAACTATTCTATTGATTATTTATCTTAGTGGGAGTGCTAATGTTAGGTTATGTAGCATCCCCAACACTGAATCCCTTTTGGAATGATTCATTCACATTACCCCAAGCTTGTTATTCTTCTGTTTGTATATGAAACATCTACAGTGTCCTTCCAGTTACTAATTGCTTCAATTTCTGAACTTCTGTTATTGACTGTCCTCAAAATGTGGTTTTTGTCATTCATTATGTGAGTTCTTAGCCAGTGCTAACAGTGCTAAAGCTACTTAACCTTACTGAAAGAGGTACAGTAAGTTTCCTTGGTTTTTTTTCCTGTTTCAGTGATGACATACCATGACAACGGCAACTCAAACAAGAAAGAGTTGATTTTGGCTCACTGTTTCATCAGGATGGTGTAACCCATTGGGATGGAAATAAAGGCAGAGGGGGCCTGAGCAGCTAGTCACACAGTAACTTCGGTCAGACCAAGTTAACAATTGAGATTAGCCATCACACTGTACATCAATCTAACCTGATTGATGGTTCTACTTTCCAATAAATAAAATGTTGCAGAGATTGTTATATACTACTCTATAGGGCTTGGGAGCAGAAGCTATAAATTAATCGAGTTATATGATATGAAACCCAATCAAATTTTGATCAAAGTATTTTTCCTCACATATTTTACTCTTAGAAGATGCTTTAAAATAAACTTAACTGTTCATGGATCTAGTCTCTGTACAAATCACTTTACAAGAAAAATAAATAAATAAATTTGGCTGATTAGTCCTGGAGGCTAGTTCCCACATTCAGACCTTTGCTGGCTTTTGTCTATGGTTCATCTTGGCATATCACAATGCAGATGGGCAAACTAATGAGGACAGATGGCCATGAGAATGATCATGCCAACACAGCATTCTGCGCGTTACTCAGTAAGAACTAGCATTTCTTTCTTTTCCATCTTCTTTACTCAAGAATCTTCACATGACACAGTGGGGCAGCAGTCAGAATTTTGAGTGGACCTCTCCCACTCAGAGTTAAAAACAATAATTGCAAAATCTTGCCATACGAAATAATCAATTTCTGTGTTAGAGAAGCAATAGCTTCAGGGTAATCTTAAATAATTGAAGGGGAGACATGAAATGATGCCATGAATATAAACATACATTAACTTCTGTTTGATGGAGATTTTCAAGTTATGCTTAAATGATTTTTGGGTCTAGATTTATGTTTTGTCAAGTAGACAAAATAGGAGCAGATACAAAGCTGAATCCCACTGTGAGAAATTATGGAAAAAAATATTGTTTTATTATTCCCTGCCCTTTGGGTTATCTATCAGAAACCTCAAAACTAAAAAAAAAAAAAGCATAATAAAAACACCCATGGATCTGGGCTGGGAGTTTGAATATCATTCATATAGAATATGCAATTATGAAAATCACATTTCTCATTTTTAAGTGAACTTGCTTTTCTAGTATAATTAGTTTTAAGACACAACATCTCAATAACCAGAAGGCAGAACATAAATGAAGATAACTGAGAAATGTTCTTTTGCTTAAAAAAAATCAATCAAAAGAATCATAAAACTTTACCTTGTAAAAAATATCTGTAACAACAATGGATATTTTAGCTTTAGGTAAAATGATGATTATTTTTCTGGAGATGGAGAATTGTAACATTTGCTTTTCTTTTAGCCTTAAATGCTTTTTTCTGCCTGTCTGATTTTGTAATTAGAATCTGCCACAATGCTATTTACATGTGCCATTATTTGCAAGAGAAGAAACACATTCAGGGCGTCTGGGTTGATAATGCATAAAGTGAAAGCCCTTGCTGCTTTTACTGAAACTTTGTTATTTAAGTGCAATCCTGACTAAGATGAATCACGATTCTTGAACGAGAGGCTCATCCATGCACAATTGGGCAACTTTCAATTATAAAATTCTTGAGGCTTCTTGTGAATAGGACTAGTTACTAACACTGGCCTCACACTGAGATAAAGCTACATTTTTAATCTTAAAGTACTCACAGTGTTTAAAGCAGAGCCACTATGAGAGCTTTTCCAGTGTCCTACTGTTTGGGCGCACACTGCCAGTATCCTGAGAAATCTTATCTTTGTGAACTCTCAGTTGATGGTATCAGGGAATACGGCTGTTTACATGGGAGTGCATGTTTAATGTTATTCTCATTAACTCATGTCTGTGCTTCCAAAATGCAAATGTCTTTTATTATGATAAAACTTGCTATTATCTTTTGGGCCAAAATACTCATTTCTTCCTAAGAGATGCGGTGGGGGGGAAAGTATACATGATCATAATGGAGATTTAGAGAGGTAATTGTAAGTAGAACTATTTTTGAACTGCTCCTCTGACTCAAAAAATTGGTCATCTATCAATGCAGTAACAAGAATCCATTAGAGATACTATGAATTAAATTATGGTATAAAATGACTATTCCTCAAATGGGTATTCTTTGTTTTCATTTGGGCTGAAATAAAAGAAGTAGACAATTAACTTGCCATGTAAAATAGAGCTACGCAATAATTAAACCAGAAAAAAGTGTTTTTAGGTTTTGATTACATAAAGCAAATAGTCCCTTCAAGCTAATGCTACAATAACAGCAAATGTTTCAATTCTCCATCTTCAGCAAAATAATCATCATTTTACCTAAAGCTAGGATATAGGTAAAATTTTATGATTCCTTTGATTGATTCTTCAATTTGTTAAGACCCAAGGAATAGCTACTATTAGCTGGGGTCTTTAAGGTGAACTTCGTGTTGAGTATTAGAAGCATGAGAAGACCTTTATTGTGAAGTGATCTGAGAGAAGGTGAGATAAAAGAAAAACATTACTGGTAGCGATGTGCTGTGACTGACCAGGAGCTATACAGATACAACTTTCAGTAAGACCTTTCATAGTGTGGATGGACTGAAGAAGAGTCGGCTTTGGAACTCAGGTGTAACTTGCAGTCTGGCAAAACTGAAAGAGCTTGCCTTGCATCATGAAAACGTTATGAACATCATATGTTCCCCAGATTTAAATATGTATAAATCTTCTGATTTTCTCTTTTTATCCCCTCCCAACTGGGTCTTCACAGTTAGAAGTTAGATTCTATTAAGTGTTGTATATGTTCATTATAAAATATACAAGCCCCTGTTTTGCTTTATAAGTAAACATTTGCAGAATTTGGTGAGAGACCTAAGTTGAGTATTCAAACACCAAACATAACCAGTAATGTCAAACCTAGATTAATGCTGAATGTACCACCACCAAAACAACACATTCAAAAAATATTTACCTCCATTATCAGTGTATAACTTGTATCTGAGGCATCTATTGAGTAGATAATAGGTTGTTAAAATGTGAGTGTGGAAGATCAGGTACCATCAAGTGGAAGAAAGGAACTTTGGCTGTTTTTAGACCAATGTTATATCTTTGTTCCAACAGTAAATTAGGGATCACAATGCAATGAGAGAAAGAACAACTGAACATCACTTTCTCAGAAAGAATTGAAGCCCAATACATTTGTTATGCAACAAATATTGACTTGGAGAGTCTGAGACATATTCTGAATATTAGATTGTATTATTGACCTGTCTTGAATTTATGAATTCACGTACCTTTTCAGTTTTCAGTTTTAGTATTTCCATCTGGTTTCTATATTATAATTTCAGTTCATCGTCTCATGTGTTTCTTTTTTAATTCAGCAAGGCTATAGTTTTCTATACGTCACTGGATTAAATGATAAAGCTGATTTTATTTCTTGTATATTGTGGTTACTCACCACAATGCTGGTTTATATTTATTGTTATTTCTCCTGAAAATGAGTAATACATTTTTACATTGTATCATTAATATAATTACTGTGATGTAGAGCCAGGACTCTTAAATTAGCAGAAAGGTCTTCTTTTTAAAAAGTGATATTTAAATCTTCACTCCTGCGACTGAGCAGCCTGTTACACCCAGGAGCATAGAGAACACACGAGTGTAAGATCACTTGGGACTCTGTCCTCCAGGGCCCCACTTGCAACCAGGAGCTGGGCAGCCCCACAGCACTCTGTGCCAGGGGAAAGCCGGTCACCCAGAGGTGCTGAGTTAGGTGTGCAGGCACACAGGAGGGACAAGGACCAGGCAGTGACAGCAGGACCACCTAACACCAGAGATAACAGGATGGCAAAAGGCAAATGTAGGAATGTTACTAACAGAAATCAAGGCAATATGGCACCATCTGAACCCAATTCTCCCACAACAGCAAGTCCTGAATACCCCACCACCAGAGAAAAGCAAGATTTTGATTTAAAATCACAGCTCCTACATACTGATCAAGGGAAAAATCCACCATCAAGAACTCTCAATTCTGAATATCTATGCTCCAAATGCAAGGACACTCTCATTCGTAAAAGAAACTTTACTAAAACTCAAAGCACACATCGCACTGCACACAATAATAGTGGGTGACTTCAACACCCCGCTATCTGAAAGGGATTGTTCAGGAAAGCAGAAACTAAACAGGGACACAGTGAATCTAATTGAAGCCTTGGACCAAATGGAACTAACAGATATATATAGAACATTTCATCCTAGAGCTAAAGAATACACCTTCTCAGCACCTCATGGTACCTTCTCCAAAATTGACCATATAATTGGTCACAAATCAGACCTCAACAGATATAAGAAGATAGAACTAATCCCATGCCTCCTATCAGATCACTATGGAATAAGGGTGGTCTTCAATGGCAACAAAAACAAAAGAAAACCCACATACACATGGAGGCTAAACAATGCTCTACTCAATGATAACTTGGTCAAGGTGGAAATAAAGAAAGAAATCAAAGACTTTTTGAAAGTTAATGAAAATGAAGGCACAACATACCCTAATTTATGGGACACAATGAAAGCAGTGCTAAGAGAAAAATTCATAGCCCTGAGTGCCCCCAAAAAGAAACGGGAGACAGCATACACTAACAGCTTAATGGCACACCTGAAAGCCCTGGAACAAAAAGAAGCAAATACACCAAAGAGGAGTAGAAGGCAGGAAATCATCAAACTCAGGGCTGAAATCAATCAAGTAGAAACAAATAAAACCATACAAAGAATCAACAAAACGAGGAGTTGGTTCTTTGAGAAAATCAACAAGATAGATAAGCCCTTAGCTAGACTAACCAGAGGGTACAGAGATAGTATCCAAATTAATAAAATCAGAAATGAAAAGGGAGAGATAACAACAGAAACTGAGGAAATTCAAAAAATCATCAGATCCTACTACAAAAACCTGTATTCAACACAACTAGAAAATCTTGAGGAAATGGACAATTTCCTTGACAGATACCAAATGCCAAAATTAAATCAGGATCAAATAGACCATCTAAACCGTCTTATAACCCCTGAAGAAATAGAAGTTGTCATTGGAAGTCTTCCAACCAAAAAAAGCACAGGTCCAGATGGTTTTAGTGCAGAATTCTATCAGACCTTCAAAGAAGATCTAACACCAATACTCTTCAAACTGTTCCACAAAATAGAAACAGAAGGAACACTACCCAACTTGTTCTATGAAGCCAAAATTACACTAATACCAAAAGCACACAAAGATCCGACAAAGAAAGAGAATCTCAGGCCAATCTCTCTTATGAATATCGATGCAAAAATACTCAATAAAATTCTTGCCAACCGAATCCAAGAACACATCAAAACGATCATTCACCACGATCAAGTAGGCTTCATCCCAGGGATGCAGGGATGGTTCAATATAAGGAAATCCATCAATGTAATCCACTATATAAACAATCTCAAAGAAAAAAAACCACATGGTCATCTCATTAGATGCTGAGAAAGCATTTGACAAAATTCAGCATCCTTTCATGCTAAAGGTCTTGGAAAGATCAGGAATTCAAGGCCCATATCTAAACATAGTAAAAGCAATTTACAGCAAACCGGTAGCCAGCATCAGTCTAAATGGAGAGAAACTTGAAGCAATCCCACTAAAATCAGGGACTACACAAGGCTGCCCTGTCTCTCTATATCTTTTCAATATAGTACTTGAAATTCTAGCAAGAGCAATTAGACAACAAAAAGAGATCAAAGGGATACAAATTGGAAAGGAAGAAGTCAAACTATCACTATGTGCAGACGATATGATAGTATACTTAAGCGACCCAAAGAACTCCACCAGAGAACTCCTACAGCTGATAAACAACTTCAGCAAAGTGGCCGGATATAAAATCAACTCAAGCAAGTCAGAAGCCTTCCTATACTCAAAGGATAAGCAGGCTGAGAAAGAAGTAAGAGAAATGATACCCTTCACGATAGCCACAAACCATATAAAGTATCCTGGTGTGACTCTAACCAAACAAGTGAAAGATCTATATGACAAGAACGTCAAGTCTCTGAAGAAAGAAATTGAAGAAGATCTCAGAAGATGGAAAAATCTGCCATGCTCATGGATTGGCAGGATTAATATAGTAAAAATGAGCATCTTACCAAAAGTAATATACAGATTCAATGCAATCCCCATCAAAATCCCAACTCAATTCTTCATAGCGTTAGAAAGAGCAATTCAAAAATTTATTTGGAATAACAGAAAACCCAGAATAGCTAAAACTATTCTCAAGAGTAAAAGAACCTCTGGGGGAATCAGTATCCCGGACCTCAAGCTGTACTACAGAGCAATAGTGTTAAAAACCGCATGGTATTGGTACAGTGACAGGCATGTAGATCAATGGAACAGACTTGAAGACCCAGAAATGAATCCACACTCCTATGGTCACTTGATCTTTGATAAAGGAGCTAAAACCATCCAGTGGAAAAAAGATAGCCTTTTCAACAAATGGTGCTGGCTCAGCTGGAGGTCAACATGCAGAAGAATGCAAATTGACCCATTCTTATCTCCTTGCACTAAGCTCAATTCCAAGTGGATCAAGGATCTCCACATAAAACCAGACACACTGAAACTAATAGAAGGGAAACTAGGGAAGTACCTTGAACTTATGGCCACAGGGGAGAATTTCCTGAACAGAACTCCAATAGCTTATGCTCTAAGATCAAGAATAGACAAATGGAACCTCATTAAATTACAAAGTTTTGCAAGGCAAAAGACACTGTCAAAAAGAACTCAAGAAGTTAAACTCCAGAGAGGCAAGTAACCCTATTAAAAAATGGGGTACAGAGCTAATCAAAGAGTTCTCACCTGAAGAATATCTAATGGCTGAGAAGCACCTAAAGAGATGTTCATCATCCTTAGTCATTAGGGAAATGCAAATCAAAACAACCCTGAGATTCCATCTCACACCAGTCAGGATGGCTAAGATCAAAAACACAGGAGACAGCAGTTGTTGGCGAGGATGTGGAGAAAGAGGAACACTCCTCCACTGCTGGTGGAATTGCAGGCTGGTACAACCACTCTGGAAAGCAGTCTGGCGGTTCCTCAGAAAACTGGGCATGACACTCCCTGAGGATCCGGCTATACCACTCCTGGGCATATACCCAGAGACTTTACCTGCATGCAATAAGGACACATGCTCCACTATGTTCATAGCAGCCTTATTTATAATAGCCAGAAGCTGGAAAGAACCCAGATGTCCCTCAACGGAGGAATGGATTCAGAAGATGTGGCATATCTACACAATGGAATACTGCTCTGCAATTAAAAACAATGAATTCATGAAATTCCTAGGCAAATGGTCAGATCTTGAAAATATCATCCTTAGTGAGGTAACCCAATCACAAAAGAACACACATGGTATGCAGTCACTGATAAGGGGATATTGACCCAGAATCTCGGAGTACCCTAGACACAATCCGCATATCAATAGATTTCTAAGAAGATGGAAGGAGAGACCCCTGGTCCTGGAAAGACTGGATGTAGGGGAACGCCAGGACAGAGTAACGAGAGGGGGTTGAATGGAGAAAAGAGGGAGGGAAGGGGGCTTATGGGACTTTCGGGGAGGGAGGAAACGTGAAAGGGGAAGTGATTTGGAATGCAAATTAAAAAAAATAAAATAAAATAAATAATAATAATAATAAAAAAAAGACAAAGCGGCAAGCAACTAACTGGGAAATGATCTTTACCAACCTTACATCCGACAGAGGGCTAATATCCAATATATACAAAGAACTCAAGAAGTTAAACTCCAGAGAGGAAAGTAACCCTATTAAAAAATGGGGTACAGAGCTAAACAAAGAGTTCTCACCTGAAGAATATCTAATGGCTGAGAAGCACCTAAAGAGATGTTCATCATCCTTAGTCATTAGGGAAATGCAAATCAAAACAACCCTGAGATTCCATCTCACACCAGTCAGGATGGCTAAGATCAAAAACACAGGAGACAGCAGTTGTTGGCAAGGATGTGGAGAAAGAGGAACACTCCTCCACTGCTGGTGGAATTGCAGGCTGGTACAACCACTCTGGAAAGCAGTCTGGCGGTTCCTCAGAAAACTGGGCATGACACTCCCGGAGGATCCGGCTATACCACTCCTGGGCATATACCCAGAGACTTTACCTGCATGCAATAAGGACACATGCTCCACTATGTTCATAGCAGCCTTATTTATAATAGCCAGAAGCTGGAAAGAACCCAGATGTCCCTCAACGGAGGAATGGATTCAGAAGATGTGGTATATCTACACAATGGAATACTACTCTGCAATTAAAAACAATGAATTCACGAAATTCCTAGGCAAATGGTCAGAACTTGAAAATATCATCCTTAGTGAGGTAACCCAATCACAAAAGAACACACATGGTATGCAGTCACTGATAAGGGGATATTAACCCAGAATCTCGGAATACCCTAGACACAATTCGCATATCAATAAATTTCTAAGAAGATGGAAGGAGAGACCCCTGGTCCTGGAAAGACTGGACGTAGGGGAACACCAGGACAGAGAAACGAGAGGGGGTTGAGTGGAGAAAAGAGGGAGGGAAGGGGGTTTATGGGACTTTCGGGGAGGGAGGAAATGATTTGGAGTGTAAATTAAAAAAAAAATAAAAAAAAAAATAAAATCACAGCTCATAATGCTGATAGAGGGCTTCAAGAAGGACATAAATAACTCCCTTAAAGAAATACAAGAGAAGACAAGTAAACAGGGAGAAGCCCTGAAAGAACTACAGGAGAACAAAACAAAATAGGTGAAGGAATTGAACAAAACCATCCAGGATCAAAAAATGGATGTAGAAACAATAAAGAAATCACAAAGGGTAACAACTCTGGACATAGAAAACCTAGGAAAGAAGTCAGGAGTCATGGATGCAAGCATCAACATCAGAATTCAAGAGAAAAAAGAGAGAATCTCAGATGCAGAAGATACCATAGAAAGCACTGACACAACAGTCAAAGAAAATGCAAAATGAATAAAGCTCCTGAGCCAAAACATCCAGGAAATCCAGGACAAAATGAGAAGACCAAACCTAAGGGTTATAGGTACAGAAGACAGTGAAGATTTCCAACTGAAAGGACCAGTAAATGTCTTCAACAAAATTAAAGAGGAAAACTTCCTTAACCTAAAGAAAGAGATGCCCATGAACATACAAGAAGCCTATAGAACTCCAAATAGATTAGACCAGAAAAGAAATTTCTCCTGTCACATAATAATTAAAGCGCAAAATGCACTAAACAAAGAAAGAATATTAAAAGCAGTAAGGGAAAAAGGTCAAGTAACATATAAAGGTAGACCTATCAGAATTACACCAGACTTCTCACCAGAGACTATGAAAGTCAGATGATCCTGGGCAGATGTCATACAGACCCTAAGGGAACACAAATGCCAACCCAGACTGCTATATCCAGCAAATCTCTCAGTTACCATAGATGGAGAAACCAAGGTATTCATGACAAAAACAAATTTACACAGTATCTTACTGCAAATCTAGCCCTTCAAAGGATAATGAATGGAAAATACCAACAAAAAGAAGAAAGCTACACACTAGAAAAAGGAAAAAATTAGTCTTCTTTCAACAAGCCCAAAAGAAGATAACCACACAAACATAAAAATTGCATCAAAAAATAACAGGAAGCAATAATCACTATTCCTTAATATCTCTTAATATCAATGGACTCAATTGCCCAATAAAAAGACATAGACTAACAGACTGGATATGAAAACAGGACCCTACGTTTTCCTGCATACAGGAAACATATCTCAGTGTCAAAGACAAACACTACCTAGAGTAAAAGACTAGAAAACAATTTTCCAAGCAAATGGCACCAGGAAACAAGCTGGAGTAGTCATTCTAATATTGGATAAAATAGACTTTCAAACAAAAGTCATCAAAAAACCCCACAAAGGACACTTTATACTCATCAAAGGAAAACTTTACCAAGAAGAACTCTCAATTCTGAACATCTATGCTCCAAATACTAGGGCACCCTCATTCACAAAAGAAACTCTACTGAAGCTAAAAGCACACATTGCACCTCACACAATAATTGTGGGTGACTTCAACACACCATTCATCTTAATGGACAGATCGGGAAACACAAACTAAACAGAGACACAGTGAAACTAACAGAAGTTTTGGACCAAATGGATTTAATAGATATCTATAGAACATTTCATTCTAAATCAAAAGTCTATATACCTTCTCAGCATCTCATGGTACCTTCTCCAAACTTGACCATATAATTGGTCACAAAACAGACCTCAACAGATATAAGAAGATTGAACTAATCCCATGCCTCCTATCAGATCACTATGGAGTAAGGGTGGTCTTCAATACCAACAAAAACAACAGAAAACCCACATACACATGGAAGTTGAACAATGCTCTACTCAGTGATACCTTAGTCAAGGAAGAAATAAGGAAAGAAATCAAAGACGTTTTAGAATTTAATGAAAATGAAGGCATAACATACCCAAATTCATGGGACACAAAGAAAGCAGTGCTAAGAGGAAAACTCATAACTCTGAGCGCTTTCACAAAGGAGTTGGAGAGAGCATACACTAGCAGTTTAATGCCACATCTGAAAGCTTTAGAACAGAAAGAAGCTAATATACCCAAGAGGAGTAGAAGGCAGGAAATCATCAAACTCAGGGCTGAAATCACCTGAGTAGAAACAAAAAGAACTATACAAAGAATCAACAAAACCAGGATCTGGTTCTTTGAGAAAATCAGCAAGACAGATAAACCTTTAGCCAGATTAACTAGAGGGCACCGAGGCAGTGTCCAAATTAACAAAATCAGAAATGAAAGGGGAGATATAACAACAGAAACTGAGGAAATTCAAAAAATCATCAGATCCTACTAAAAAAGCTTATACTCAACACAACTGGAAAATATGGATGGAATGGAAAATTTCCTAGACAGATGCCAAATACCAAAGTTAAATCACAATCAGATAGGCCATCTATAAGGTCCCCTAATCCCTAAAGAAATAGAAGTGGTGATTGACAGTCTCCAAACCCCAAAAAAAAAAAAACCCAAAACAAAACAAAAACAAAAAAACAAACCAACCAACCAAAAAAAAAAAAAAACAAATCACAGAACCAGATGGTTTTAGTGAAGAATTCTATCAGACCTTCAAAGAAGACCTAACACCAATACTCTTCAAACTATTCTACAAAATAGAAACAGAAGGAACACTACCCAACTCATTCTATGAAGCTACAATTTTGCTGATACCAAAACCACACAAAAACCCTACATCCGACAGAGGGCTAGGATCCAATATATAAGAAGAACTCAAGAAGTTAGAGTCCAGAGTTCCAAATTACCCTACTAAAATTGCATTACAGAGCTAAGCAAAGGATTTTCACCTGAGGAATTTCGAATTTCAACATCCTTAGTCATCAGAAAAATGCAAATCAAAACAACCCTGAGATTTCACCTCACACCAGTCAGAATGGTTAAGATCAAAAATTCAGGAGACAGCAGGTGTTGGTGAGGATGTGGAGAAAGAGGAACATTCCTCCATTGCAGATGGGATTGCGAGTTGGTACAACCACTCTGGAAATCAGTCTGGTGGTTCCTATGAAAACTGGGCATGATACTACTGGAGGACCCTGCTATACCACTCTGTGGCATATACCCAGAGGATTCCCCAGCATGTAGTAAGGACACATGCTCTACTATGTTCATAGAAGCCCTATTTATAATGGTCAGAAGCTGGAAAGAACCCAGATGTCCCTCAACAGAAGAATGGATACAGAAGATGTGGTATATTTACACAATGGAATACTACTCAGCTATTAAAAACAATGAATTCATGAAATTCATAGGCATATGGGTGGAACTGGAAAATATCATCCTTAGTGAGGTAACCCAATCACAAAAGAACACACATGATGTGCCCTCACTGATATAATGCCTTCTGACATTGCCCAGAATCTCTGAATACCCAATATACAATTCTTGTATCAAATGATGCCCAAGAAGAAGGAAAGCGAGAACCCTGGTCTGGAAATGTTTGATTCATCAGTGTAGAGGAGTACCATGACAGGGAAGTGGGATGGGGTTGATTGGAGAATAGAGGGAGGGGAGAGGTCTTATGTGACTTTCAGGGAGGAGGAAACCAGGAAAGGGGAAATCATTTGAAATGTAAATAAAGTATATATCTAATAAAAAATTTGCATAAAAAGTGGTATTTAATGTTGTATTTAAACTAGAAAAATTACTTCTTAGGATACAGTCAAATCAAAAGTTCATGTCATTAGCACTTAAAGAACTACTTTTAATTTAGATTAATCACACATAGTTTCAAAATAAGTCAAAGGTTTTGCAAAAACCTAATGGTATCTAGTACTGTTTTCTTCTTTCTGTTGTTAAGAATTTACCTTGAACTCATGAGTAATTTCAATCAACATGTATTTTTTGCCTCTTTTCATTAAGGTCAGAAATTAAATATTTACTACTGTAGAATGGTATGATTTGAATACTTGCCTCCTTCAAAAATGTGTTTATATTTAATTATGTGTGATAGTGTTTTCCAGAATCTGAGTACTTGTTCTTAGACTTCCTATCTCCCAGAGCTGTGAGCTGATACATTTCTGTTCTTTATAAAGTATACTGCGACATACAAAGGTTTTTGAAGTAAGCTTCAATCATCTCTCTAACTGAAATTCTTTCTTTAAAAATAAAATTAAGGGGTATCATGGGATTGCTCAGTGGTTAACAACACTGACTGATCTTCCAAATGTCCTGAGTTCAATTCCTAGCAACTACATGGTGGTTCACAACCATCTGTAATAAGATCTGATGCCCTTTTCTGTTACATCTGAAGACAGCTACAATGTACTCATAAAAATAAAAAAAATAAAATTATAATTATTTGTTATTTATTTATATTTAGTTAGTGATTACATTCCTAATTTACTGTGTTGGCCTTCTTCTTCTTCTTCTTCTTCTTCTTCTTCTTCTTCTTCTTCTTCTTCTTCTTCTTCTTCTTCTTCTTCTTCTTCTTTCTCCTCCTCCTCCTTCTCCTCCTCCTCTTTCTTCTCCTCTTCTTCCTCCTTTTCTTTTTTCTTCTGCTCCTCCTTCCCTTCTCTGTCCTCCATTTTCTCACATTTCTTCCTCCTCCACTGTTTTTAAACCTATTTTATTTTATTTTATTGTCTTGTGTGATTGGATGTTTTACCTCTGTGTATGTCTGCATACCATATACATGAAGTACTCCTGGAGGCCAGAAGAATTGTCTGGTCTCCTAGTTCTAGAAAAGTTGTGAGCTTCCATGGGGGTGTTGAGGATCAAACCCAGGTTCTTTAGAAAAGAATCCAGTGCTCTTAATCAATGGGCCATTGTACCAGCCCCAACATCTATTGCTTGATGTGACATAAAAAAGCACAGAACATTATAGGATTATTGAATGATAGGATAAGTACATCATTGCTAGGACCTCCTGCACAGTAGTAGAAGCAATTGACAGAAAGAAAGGAAAACAAACCAGATAGGAGGAAATATGTGCCCATTACATACATAGCAAGAAGTTAATATCCAAAATATGCAAGCAACTTTTATAACTCAATAAAAATAAAGTTAAATAATCTTATTTAACCATGAACAAATTCTCCACATTCTCCAAAGTAAACATAAAAGTGGCCAACTGGCATTAAAAATGATCATCAGTAATACCATCTATCAGAAAATGGTCACTTGATCTTTGACAAAGGAGCTAAAACCATCCAGTGGAAAAAAGATAGCCTTTTCAACAAATGGTGCTGGCTCAGCTGGAGGTCAACATGCAGAAGAATGCAAATTGACCCATCCTTATCTCCTTGCACTAAGCTCAATTCTAAGTGGATCAAAGATCTCCACATAAAACCAGACACACTGAAACTAATAGAAGGGAAACTAGGGAAGAACCTTGAACATATGGGCACAGGGGAGAATTTCCTGAACAGAACTCCAATAGCTTATACTCTAAGATCAAGAATAGACAAATGGGACCTCATTAAATTACAAAGTTTTTGCAAGGCAAAAGACACTGTCAAAAAGACAAAGCGGCAACCAACTAACTGGGAAATGATCTTTACCAACCTTACATCCGACAGAGGGCTAATATCCAAGATATACAACGAACTCAAGAAGTTAAACTCCAGAGAGGCAAGTAACCCTATTAAAAAATGGGGTACAGAGCTCCACAAAGAGTTCTCACCTGAAGAATATCTAATGGCTGAGAAGCACCTAAAGAGATGTTCATCATCCTTAGTCATTAGGGAAATGCAAATCAAAACAACCCTGAGATTCCATCTCACACCAGTCAGGATGGCTAAGATCAAAAACACAGGAGACAGCAATTGTTGGCGAGGATGTGGAGAAAGAGGAACACTCCTCCACTGCTGGTGGAATTGCAGGCTGGTACAACCACTCTGGAAAGCAGTCTGGCGGCTCCTCAGAAAACTGGGCATGACACTTCCGGAGGATCCGGCTATACCACTCCTGGGCATATACCCAGAGACTTTACCTGCATGCAATAAGGACACATGCTCCACTATATTCATAGCAGCCTTATTTATAATAGCCAGAAGCTGGAAAGAACCCAGATGTCCCTCAACGGAGGAATGGATTCAGAAGATGTGGTATATTTACACAATGGAATACTACTCTGCAATTAAAAACAATGAATTCACGAAATTCCTAGGCAAATGGTCAGAACTTGAAAATATCATCCTTAGTGAGGTAACCCAATCACAAAAGATCACACATGGTATGAAGTCACTGATAAGGGGATATTGACCCAGAATCTCAGAATACCCTAGACACAATCAGCATATCAATAGATTTCTAAAAAGATGGAAGGAGAGACCCCTGGTCCTGGAAAGACTGGATGTAGGGGAACGCCAGGACAGAGTAATGAGAGGGGGTTGAACGGAGAAAAGAGGGAGGAAAGGGGGCTTATGGGACTTTCGGGGAGGGAGGAAACGGGAAAGGGGAAGTGATTTGGAATGTAAATTAAAAAAATAAAATAAAATTAAATTAAAAAAAAATAAAAAAAAAAAAAAGAAAATGTACCTTAATAGTCAGTGAGATATATCCAGCAAGCAGAATGATTATTAGCCAAATGTCTGTAGGAATGAGAAAGTTTGGGATCTTAGTATACTAAGTGGTATAATTATTCCTCTCCACATTAACATATATATATGTATATATATATATGATATATATTTCTACTTCTTGATCTTGAAGTATTTAAATTGGGATTTCAACAAGTTATCTTCATTTTCACAATTGCTGCAGAATTTGTCACAGCAGAAAGCATATGGGGAAAACCTGAATGTTAACAAAGACATGAATAGATAAAGAAAATGGGGCTTATTCATGCAATAGACTGTTATTTGTCCATAACACAAAAATTCTGTTCCTTGTATCACGTTAAGCAAATTAGGCTAGTCAGAGGAAGAAACATCTACTGATTCCATCTCAGTTACAATGGACTACTTTCCTTTTTTGTTGTTGTTCTTTTCAAGGCATAGTGGGTGTCATTAGTGTCATTATATAGGCTTGGCTGACACGGAACTAGCTAAATAGTTCAGGTTCACTTAAACATTATAGACATGTTCTTGCTTCTATTTTCCAAATGTTGGAATTAAAGGTACACGCCACTTCTTTCTTCTTTCTTTTTAATTTTTTCCCTCTGAGACAAGGTCTCACTTAACCCAGATTAATCTTGATCTTACACTGTAGCCATGAACAACCTTTTACCACTGGTCTTTCTCCTTACCCCTCAACTAGTAGGATTGCAAAATTGCTACTTTCCTTGGTTTCTGAGAGAGTGACCTTTTTCAACATTATACAGACATAACAAGTAGACTTCACTTTAAAATATCTAACTTTATTTTTAATTTTATGAAAATAGATATCTCCTAAGCCACCTTATAGCTACTTCTGATTATGGAGGACATTTTTTATACTTTCTATTTACTCACCCTAGTTAAGAGGGTGTCTTACAGAAATACCCAAGATGTTTTTCCACTGCTAAGCCTTACAGTGATATGCAATTAGCTCAAATGCAGTTATTGCCTAAATATGGTTAATTGAGACCTTTCTATTTGAATTCTAATCCATATTCTGCTGTACTTACTGGAACATGCAGTTTGCAAAACAAGCTGGGGTTGATTGCAAAATGGCTGACATTTTGACTCTTTTTTACTAAGTACCGAGAAATTGGCCCATTTGGTTTTTAAAATATAGTACCATAGAATTTAAAATGTCTTTGGACATTAGTAATGTGTGTGTGTCCCTGTGTGTGTCCCTGTGTGTGTTTGTAAATGTGTGGAGTATGTGGAAAGACAGCTGTGTCTCATCAATCAATGCCATTTTGGGCAGAATGTTTGCTTCTCCTTGGGTGACATATATACCAATTATCCATGGGAATTCTGTGCTGTCTCAGCTGCTTCCAGGTCTTATTTATGGGTTTCACTATCTTGCAGACCTTTCCTAGAGGTGCAGCAGTGTCTGTATATGTCTAGATATGTCAATTTCATTTCTATGAGACAATTTTGATGAATACTGTACCTGATGAGTCAGGAATAGTCCAAAATAGAGAACAAAACTGGGTATAACATATTTTTTTTAAAAAAAAATATATTTCAATTACATTTTCTATGAAACATAAACACTTATATAACAATAGTAGTGACTGAATCTAGCATATGGCCCTAAAATTGTGCTCCATTTTCTTCTCGAAAACACATCTCACAGTAAAAACTATTTACTCTCAGAATAGATATCTCACTTTAGATTGTCAAACTGTTATCATTGTTCTGAGTGAAGGTTAGTAAATATTATATTTACTTCTAAAGTGTTTATAGTAAAAGCCACCACCAAAGGCCAAGGTAAGCGACTGAAAAGAAGCAAAGTCAGACAAAATGGGATACACACTGGCCACACAGGAAATTTGGGTTATTATGTTTCTTTGATCTATTTTTGTAGATTTGACTATAGATTTAAGATTTTAGTTTTAGTCTATGGCTGTACATCTGCAACAATATATTTCTAAAAGTGTTACAGTGCCCTCTAGATCCCAGAAGACATATGAAAAAAGCCCTAAATAGTGATGGGCAAGTTGATATTTCTTTCTGAATCAAGAATAAATTATTTTATCATAGGACCAGATTATTCAGGGTATTCCTCTATCTATGCACAGAGTTTTGGTAGTTATATATTTATATCATGTTAACACAACCAGCAGAGTAGTACAGGCAAAGTGTTTGCTAAAACTTATATTCTATAATATCTGTGTCATGAATAATTTTATACACCTTATAAACTTGAACTTAATGTAATCTTCATAAGACTCCATAGATGAGTATTTTATTTATTTACTTTTTATTTTATTTTTGTAAAATGAAGCATAGGGCAATTAAATAACTTACATGAAGTTACATCTTAATTAATGGATAAGACCCTAATTGTAACTTAATAAAGACTGACTCCAGGTTTTTTAGGGGTATTTTTCTCAAAGAAATCAGTAAACATGTTAATTCTTAGAATTTGGAATTTTTTCATAAAAGATATAATTATCCAGTCATTACCACTCTCAAAATTAAAAGCAATCCACTTGTAAGCCCATTTTTTTCTTATAAACTTTTGGAAATTATTCCATTTCTCATTCTAAAAAATAGGATTGCCCAAATTACATTTTGGATAAATAAAGAGCAAACTTCTGCAATTTAGTTTTAAGTTCTCTAAAAACAGAACTCTATCTTAACTGTTAATGTTAGCACATTTAAAGAGAAAGAATTGTCAACTAGAAGACAGGCTCAATGACTAAGGCACCAAAGTTGCCCAACCTGTCTTGTGTCTTCTAAGCTCTTCACTTAGTCATTTATTAATAAAATCTTTGAGGAAAATCCATTTCCCCATTTCACAAGGACAGTGAATTGAACTTCAAGGAGGGGTGATGATTTATTTAAAACCACATACCTACAAAGTACATAAGCTAGCATTTAATTCTTCTTGATAAAATCAGTTATTGTTCTATATTAGTAACTATTTTTGTTGGTGTGAATAACAATCTGACAAAAGAGACAAGAAAAACAGGCTTAGTTTGATTCTCAGTTTGAGTGCTCCATTGTGGTAGCAGAAGCCTGAGCTGTTGGTCATGTTGCATCTAATGAAGATGCAAAGAGAATACATGCTTGTACTCTGTTTACTTTCTCCTTTTTATGTACCCAACACTCCAGCCCATGGAATGGTGCTGTCCCCATTTACAGCAGGCCTTCCCGACTCAATCTAATTTAGGAAACCTCTGAAAGACCTATCTAGAGACTTGTTACTTCAGTGATTCTGGACCCTGTAAAACTATCAGGTTTAACCATTGTATGTTCCACCAAGCTTCATTTCCATGTAAAGATCATACATACATACATACATACATACATACATACATACATACATAAATATACAGCTTTCTTAGCAGAAATAAATGCTTTGGGACTAAATTTACTAATGAAGTAGTTCAGGAATTTTTGGGTAAATTGCCACTTATCCAAAACTATACAACACCTTCAGATAATCTTTTATATCTACTCCTCAGTGGCAACTGAAGTAAGTGATTATTGAATTTAATGTACATAAATACAGTTATGTCAAAATCATTCTAGTGAAATCCATCTTCCAGAGGGTTAAATTTAAGAACAGGATTTAGAGTACAATATGGAGAAGATAATGTACATGAATTGACCAAAAATGACCAAGTATATAGAATCTGACACAAAAAAATCATTATCTTTTCAAGATTTATTTTATTTACTAGTTACTTATATATGATTCTAATTTTTATAATTTTCTTTAATCATAAGTATCATCATTAGCAATTTAGAAGAATAGTCAGTAGTATTGGCGAGCAAAATGAGATAGTATGAAGAAAGAACTGTCTAGAAAATATAATTTTTATAATTATGACATTTATGTTTGTTTTAGTATTTTAAGCTCAACTTTTAATGGTACTAGGATTATATTAACTACTTTCTCCTCCCTGTTTCAGAATACCTGACAGGGTAATCTAATGGAGAAAGGATTTATTTAGTCTCATAGCTTAGAAGTTAATAGCCTTCATGGTGGAGATGGCAATAGTGTCGGCACAATAGTTGAAATAGATTGGTCACGGTCTTGGTAACTTGCAATGGCTGATCGCTTCCTGGTAGATCAGCTAGATGCTAGATACAGAGCGTGTGACCAGGATATAATTCCTAAAGCCTACCTCTAGTGGTGTGCTTGCCAGCCATGTTTCCTGCCCAAAATGTTCTATTACCTCCTCTAAAAGGACCACTAGCTGGAAACAAACTGTTTAAAAAAATGAGTCTGTGGCCATTTTTCACATTCAAACCATAAATATTATTTTCACTATATTTAATTTTTTAGAGGCGTCTCAGAGTAAGTAAGGAAATTGTTTAATCTTGTAAAGCTGCTTAGCTTTAAATTTTATAATATTTTAAATTTGGTACAACCTATTTATATTCATTTTGTTGGGAAGAACATAGATTTCATCAACTTCTCAGGGGGAGAATATCTCCCTTGTTGATACAAAGAGGATATTTATGCAAGGACTCATCACAGTCTGAGCGAGGTGTAGATTCTAAGAAAGAAGGTGATGAGTGACATGTCTACCTGGTAAGGCCTGCACTTTGCCCACAAAGAACAGGACAGCATAAATAACCAAATATATTAATGATAATGGATGACTGCTTCTCACTGTTGGAAGAAGGACTTGCAAATGTGAAGTAGTGGAAGCTGAAGTGTAACTGCATTGCACTGCAGTTAGTTATGGCCTATGGTTTTCAGAATGTGATGTATATAGAATAAATGTATATAAGTGCATGTACATGTGCATATGTATATATATATATATAAAAACAAACATTCAATGACTGCTGCTCAACCCAACTGCTTAATCCAGACAATTAGACCCCATGTACTGAACTTCTTAACCACATTGCTATAGAATGTAAAACTTGCTGATGTGTAGAAAGTGAGTGTTGCAGGATAACTGATCACAGTGTGAACACTGGGATTGTATTATTTTCTGAAGAGAACTAAAACACAAAAACCATGTTTCTAGTTGTGGGGTGGCTTAGCCCTAGGTACACACTTATCATCCCAAACAATGAAGGTAAAGTTAGTTTGTAGAAAGAAGCACCATCTTTGAAAGTGACATCTAATTTAGTGGCAAAGTGATGAATCAGAGAAAGATTTGACAGAATGCTCAGCTCTCACTAACAGATAGAGAAAAAAGAGACATCTTAAGAGAGGACAGCACAGAGAGAAAAAAAAATAGGAGGCAGTTTTACTAGAAGAATTTTACAAGATAGGTTGAAGAGAAAATAACCTACACAGGGGAAGACAGAACCAGCCAGATAATGCAAAGGACACAGAAGATTATAACGGATTGCTAGAGTTAGTCTGAGGGCAAGCACAACAAAAATTCAGAGGCTGAGAGAGAAAGCAGATCCAGTTCACCAGCTTGGAGAGAAGTTTTGATCCAGAACAATTGAGCTGAACCAAGCAGAGTTCAGAAAAGACAAGGAAAGGGTGAGATTGTTCAGCAACAAATCTCAGAGGCTGAAAATATTCTAGGTCTAGATTGCTTGTATGGAGGCTAGACTCTTCTAGGACTATGCCTAGGTTAACAGAATGAGGTAGTAAGGTTCTGTGGGATGACAATTACATCAGGCAAATAAGTTACTGTAACAGGTGAGAAACAATTTTTATCTGATGAAAATATTTTTTCCAAGCCTCCAATAAAACATGAAAATCTTTGTTCTTTCAGTGTTACTTTCCAAACCTATAGCTTAACATCTGTTTTTACAGAGTAGTTCCTTTTCACAATAGAATATGTAGACTTTTTTGTAATTTAACCAATTCAGATATTTGTGTGTATGAATCTAATTAAAAATAGTAATTGCTAAATTATCAGAATGTGCATTAGCTAATCAATGCAGTACCATATTTCATAAACTGTCTCAGTTAATTCCTACAAGATCCTGAATTTGAATCTGTTAGTAGCTTTACTTTTTGAAGGATGAATTTCAGTGATTCTACTTATTAAGGTGATCTGATAATTTATTTTAGGCTTTGTTTCACTATTACTATTGGCTTATACATTATTCTGGAATCACAAGCCTAGGGCATTGTGACTCAGATTTACTGGATATTGATGGAAGAAGAGATTGGACTAAAACATTTCTCTATGTTTCAAAAACAAAGCCTTTGTGGGAAGTGAGTTCATGCCCCCCCTTTTATAGTCTGTTTTACCCTGGATAGATGAAATTTTGTGATGTTTTAGAGCAGTATTTTAAGGAATATAGGATAGTTGGACATGAAAGCTCATGCAACTTTCACTACTCAACTTACTTTGTCTTCTAGACATTGTGATATTATTTTCTAAAAAAAAAAAATGAAAGAAAGAAAAAGGTCATTTTATCATGCAGAGATAGACCTAGAGCTAATATGCTCCACATGCTTGCCCTGACATAGGGACTGTCAATTGGTGGAAATGTTAGTGAGAACTAGAACCAAGGATTAGAAAGGCTTTTAAGATATTCAGTCACACTGTGCTTGCTGAGAAAGACATGGAAGTATAAGCCCCAAATGACTCACTGAAATCCCTGTAGAGATTTGAACCAGTGGTAGAAATGCAAAGCAGAAACATGGGAATTTTTTTTCTATATTTTTTTATTTACATTCCAAATGATTTCCCCTTTCCCGTTTCCTCCCTCCCTGAAAGTCCTATAAGCCCTCTTCCCTCCCTCTGTTCCCCATTCAATCCCCTCTCGCTTCTCTGTCCTGGTATTCCCCTACATCCAGTCTTTCCAGGACCAGGGGTCTCTCCTTCCATCTTCTTGGAAATCTATTGATATGTGAATTACGTCTTGGGTATTCCGAGATTCTGGGTTAATATCCCCTTATCAGTGACTGCATACCATCTGTGTTCTTTTGTGATTGGGTTACCTCATTAAGGATGATATTTTCGAGTTCTGACCATTTGCCTAAGAATTTCATGAATTCACTGATTTTAATTGCAGAGTAGTACTCCATTGTGTAAAAATACCACATCTTCTGAATCCATTCTTCCATTGAGGGACATCTAGGTTCTTTCCAGCTTCTGGATATAATAAATAAGGCTGCTATGAACGTAGTGGAGCATGTGTCCTTACTGCATGTAGGGGAATCCTCTAGGTATATGCTCAGGAGTGGTATAGCAGGATCCTCCAGGAGTGACATGCCTAGTTTTCTGAGGAACCGGCAGACTGGTTTCCAGAGTGGTTATACCAGCTTGCAATCCCACCAGCAGTGGAAGAGCGTTCCTCTTTCTCCACATCCTCGCCAACAACTACTGTCTCCTGTGTTTTTGATCTTAGCCATTCTGACTGGTGTGAGGTGGAATCTCAGGGTTGTTTTGATTTGCCTTTCCCTAATGACTAAGGATGTTGAACATTTCTTTAGGTGCTTCTCAGCCATTAGATAACCTTCAGGTGAGAACTCTTTGTTTAGCTATGTACCCCATTTTTAATAGGGTTATTTAGCTCTCTAGATTCTAACTTCTTGAGTTCTTTGTATATATTGGATATTAGCCCTCTGTTGGATGTAGGCTTGGTAAAGATCTTTTCCCAGTTTGTTGCTTTCCACTTTCTCCTTTTGACAGTGTCCTTTGCCTTACAGAAACTTTGCAATATTATGAGGTCCCATTTGTCAATTCTTGATCTTAGAGCATAAGCTATTGGTGTTCTGTTCAGGAAATTTTCCCCTGTGCCCATAAGTTCAAGGTTCTTCCCTAGTTTCCTTTCTATTAGTTTCAGTGTGTCTAGTTTTATGTGGAGGTCCTTGATACACTGGGAATTGAGCTTAGTACAAGGAGATAAGAATGGGTCAATTTTCATTCTTCTGCATGTTGACCTCCAGTTGAACCTGCACCATTTGTTGAAAAGGCTATCTTTTTTTTCCACTGGATGGTTTTAGCTCCTTTGTCAAAGGTCAAGTGACCATAAGATTGTGGATTCATTTCTTGGTTTCAATTCTGTTTCCTTGATCTACATGCCTGTCATTATACCAATACCATGCAGTTTTTAACACTATTGCTCTGTAGTACAGCTTGAGGTCCGGGATACTGATTCACCCAGAAGTTCTTTTACTCTTGAGAATAGTTTTAGCTATCCTGGGTGTTCTGTTATTCCAGATGAATTTTTGATTTGCTCTTTCTAATGCTACGAAGAATTGAGTTGGGATTTTGTTGGGGATTGCATTGAATCTGTATATTGGTTTTGGCAAGATGGTCATTTTTACTATATTAATCCTGCCAATCCATGAGCATGGCAGATTTTTCCATCTTCTGAGGTCTTCTTCAATTTCTTTCTTCAGAGACTTGAAGTTCTTGTCATACAGATCTTTCACTTGTTTGGTTAGAGTCACACCAAGATACTTTATATGGTTTGTGGCTATCATGAAGGGTGTCATTTCTCTTATTTCTTTCTCAGCCTGCTTATCCTTTGAGTATAGGAAGGCTACTGACTTGCTTGAGTTGATTTTATATCCGGCCACTTTGCTGAAGTTGTTTTTCAGCTGTAGGAGTTCTCTGGTGGAGTTCTTTGGGTCGCTTAAGTATACTATCATATCATCTGCAAATAGTGATAGTTTGACTTCTTCCTTTCCAATTTGTATACTTTTGACCTCCTTTTGTTGTCTAATTGCTCTAGCTAGAACTTCAAGTACTATATTGAAAAGATATGGAGAAGGAGTGCAGCCTTGTATAGTCCCTGATTTTTGTGGGATTGCTTCAAATTTCTCTCCATGTAGATTGATGTTGGCTACCAGTTTGCTGTAAATTGTTTTTTACTATGTTTAGATATGGGCCTCAAATTCCTGATCTTTCCAAGACATTTAGCATGAAAGGATGCTGAAGTTTGTCAAATGCTTTCTCAGCATCTAATGAAATGACCATGTGGTTTTTTTCTTTGAGATTGTTTATATAGTGGATTACATGGATGGACTTCCTTATATTGAACCATTCCTGCATCCCTGGGATGAAGTCTATTTGATCGTGGTGAATGATCGTTTTGATGTGTTCTTGGATTCGGTTGGCAAGAATTTTATTGCGTATTTTTGCATCAATATTCATAGGAGAGATAGGCCTGAGATTCTCTTTCTTTGTCAGATCTTTGTGTGATTTTGGTATTAGCGTAATTGTGGCTTCATAGAATGAGTTTGGTATTGTTCCTTCTGTTTGTATTTTGTGGAATAGTTTGAAGAGTATTGGTGTTAGGTCTTCTTTGAAGGTCTGATAGAATTCTGCACTAAAAATGTCTAGACCTTGGTTTTTTTTTTTGGTTGGAAGACTTCCAATGACCACTTCTATTTCTTCAGGGGTTATAGGATGGTTTAGATGGTCTATTTGATCCTGATTTAATTTTGGTATTTGGTATCTGTCTAAGAAATTGTCCATTTCCTTCATATTTTCTAGTTGTGTTGAATACGGGCTTTTGTAGTAAGTTCTGATGATTTTTTGAATTTCCTCAGTTTATGTTGTTGTATCTCTCCTTTCGTTTCTGATTTTGTTAATTTGGATACTGTCTCTGTGACCTCTGGCTAGCCTGTCTATGGGCTTATCTATCTTGTTGATTTCCTAAAGAACCAACTCCTAGTTTTATTGATTCTTTGTATGGTTTTATTTGTTTCTACTTGATTGATTTCAGCCCTGATTTTGATGATTTTCTGCCTTCTACTCTTCTTGGGTGTATTTGCTTCTTTTTGTTCCAGGGCTTTCAGGTGTGCCATTAAGCTGGTAGTGTATGCTCTCTCTTGTTTCTTGTTGGAGGCACTCAGGACTGCGAATTTTCCTCTTAGCAACGCTTTCATTGTGTCTCGTAAATTAGGGTATGTTGTGCCTTCATTTTCATTAACTTTCAAAAAGTCTTTGATTTCTTTCTTTATTTCCTCCTTGATCAAGGTATCATTGTTCAGCTTCCACATGTATGTGGGCTTTCTGTTGTTTTTGTTGTTATTGAAGACCACCCTTATTCCATAGTGATCTGATAGGTGGCATGGGATTAGTTCGATCTTCTTATAACTGTTGAGGTCTGTTTTGTGACCAATTATATGGTCGATTTTGGAGAAGGTACCATGAGGTGCTCAGAAGAAGGTATATTCTTTTGCTTTAGGATGAAATGCTCTCTCTATATATCTGTTAGTTCCATTTGGTCCAAGGCTTCAATTAGTTTCATTGTGTCCCTGTTTAGTTTCTGCTTTCCTGATCGATCCATTTCAGAGAGCGGGGTGTTTAAGTCACCCACTATTATTGTGTGAGGTGCGATGTGTGCTTTGAGCTTTAGTAAAGTTCCTTTTACGAATGAGGGTGCCCTTGCATTTGTAGGATAGATGTTCAGAATTGAGAGTTCTTCTTGGTGGATTTTTCCTTTGACCAGTATATGTAGTGTCCTTCTGTGTCTTTTTTGATGACTTTAGGTTGAAAGTCAATTTTATCTGATATTAGGATGGTTACTCCGGCTGATTTCCTGGGACCATTTGGTTGTAAAATTGTTTTCCAGCCTTTTACTCTGAGGTAGTGTTTGTCTTTGACACTGAGGTGCGTTTCCTGCACGCAGCAAAATGCTGGGTCCTGTTTACTATCCAGTCTGTTAGTCTATGTCTTTTTATTGGGGAATTCAGACCATTGATATTAAGAGAGATTAAGGAATAGTGATTATTGCCACCTGCCACTCTTGATGCTATCTTTATGTTTGAGTGGTTATCGACTTTTGGGTTCGATGCAAGAAGGTTACTATGTCGTTTTTTCCAGGGTGTTGTTTCTCTCCTTGTATTGTCGATTTCTACCTATTATCCTATGCAGGGCTGGGTTTGTGGAAAGATATTGTGAAAATTTGGTTTTATCATGGAATATCTTGGTCTCTCCATCTATGTATGGTGATTGAGAGTTTTGCTGGGTATAGTAGTCTAGGCTGGCATTTGTGTTCTCTTAGTTTCTGCATGAGATCTGCCCAGGATCTTCTGGCTTTCATAGTCTCTGGTGAGAAGTCTGATGTGATTCGGATAGGTCTTCCTTTGTATGTTACTTGGCCCTTTTCTCTTACTGCTTTTAATATTCTTTCTTTGTTTAGTACGTTTGTTGTTTTGATTATTATGTGACGGGAGGTATTTCTATTCTGGTCCAGTGTGTTTGGAGTTCTGTAGGCTTTCTTGTACGTTCATCGGCATCTCTCTCTTTAGGTTAGGGAAGTTTTCTTCCATAATTTTGTTGAAGATATTTACTGGCCCTTTAAGTTGCAAATCTTCTGTCTCATCTATACCTATAATCCTTAGGTTTGGTCTTCTCATTGTGTCCTGGATTTCCTGGATGTTTTGGGTTACACGTTTTTTGCATTTTTGCATTTTCTTTGACTGTTGAGTCGATGCTTTCTATGGTATCTTCAGCACCTGAGATTCTTTCTTCCATCTCTTGTATTCTACTGTTGATGTTTGCATCTATGACTCCTGATTTCTTCCCAAGGTTTTCTATCTCCAAAGTTGTCTCCCTTTGTGATTTCTTAGTTGTTTCTACTTCCTTTTTTAGATCCTGGATGGATTTGCTGACATCCTTCCCTTGTTTGTATTTTCCTGTATTTCTTTAAGGTGTTTTTGCATTTCCTCTTTCAGGATTTCTGCCTGTTGACCCAAGTTCTCCTGTATTTCTCTAAGCGATTTTTGTGTTTCCTTCTCATGGGATTCCATCTGTTGATCCACAATCTCCTGCATGTCTTTAAGCAATTCTCGTGTTTCCTTTGTAAGGGCATCTATCCATTGATTCATTTCTTTAAGCAATTTTTGTGTTGCCTCCTTATGGGCATCCATCTGTTGACCCATAATCTTCTGCATTTCTTTATGCAATTTTTGTGATTCCTTTGAAAGTGCATCTACCCGTTGATTCATTTCTTTAAGTAATTTTTGTGTTGCCTCCTTGTGGGCCTCCTTCTGTTGATCCATGTTCTCCTGCATTTCTCTAAACGATTTTTGTGTTTCCTTTGTAAGGGCTTCTAACCATTGATTCATGATCTCCTGTAATTCTTTATTAGATTTATTTGTGTCCTTCTTGTGATCCTCTAATAGCATCATGAGAAGTGATTTTAAATCCAGATCTTGTCTTTTGGGTGTGGTGGGGTATCCAGGACTTGCTGCTGTTGGAGAGTTGGGTTCAGATGGTTCCATATTACTTTGATTTCTGTTAGTAATGTTCCTACGTTTGCCTTTTGCCATCTGGTTACCTCAGGTGTTGGTTGGTCCTGCTGTCACTGGCTGTTGGTTGGACCTCCTGTGAGCCTGCAAAGCTATTTCTGGCCCACCTAGATTACTGGGATTCCCCTGGCACCAATTTCTGGGGCCTGCCCTGCTCCTGAGTGACTTTGGAACCCTGATGTGCCTTTCCCCAAGTGATGTTATATTGGGGAATCCCTGCACATCCAAAGGCTCAGCTTAGTGAATTCCCTGACCAGAGGTCGCCAAAGGGAGGCTGGTAGGCTCCCGCCCTGTGCAGGGGTGTGTGATCTCTCCCAGAGGGGGGAAGGGGGTCCCTCTGCAGGGCAGAAGACCCACAGCAGAGCTGGTGCATCGGTTACTGCAGACCTGCCCAGCTCTTGGGAGCATGGTACACACAAGCTGCCTGAAACCCAAGCGATATTATTCCTGTCTGTCTCTGAGCCTGGAGGTCCCAGCTGCCCCGATGCTGGAGCAAAGATGGCGGAGTGCACTCTTCACTCTCTCTGCGGGCGCAGGTCACTCTGCAGGGGAGCTGGCCCACAGTATAGCTGTCGCCCAGATGACCGCAGTGCTGTCCCACTCTTGAGCGCAGATGGAAGTCCCAACAGGCCGTGTCCCAATCGATGTTATATTGGGGAGTACCTGGGTACCTGTCTCCTCAGTGCAGTTGATCCAGGAACAGAGGTCGCCAAAGGGAAGTGGCAGATGTACCTTTTAAAGATAGTAACTACTGGTCTTTAGCTAGTGTTCTCATTCTTTTGATCTAGTCTTCCAAATAATAAAAGTTTCTTATTTTAATGACACATGTTTCATCAATTATTTGTTTTATATCCTAACCCTTTGGTATTATAACTATAACCTTATCGTAGAGTCACAATGATCTGGATTTGCTGTTACGTTATCTTCTTATAGTCTAAAATTTTTCAGTTTTCTGGAGGATATAGGATCTGTATTTATCTTTATTGGATGCTGATAATTTTTCTGAATGACTATCATTGTCCCTGTATTGTATTTGTTTTTTGTCAAAACAATTATGCCTGCATGAGATATTTCTGAATACTCAGTGTATCTGTTCTGCTTGGGTCTCTATAATATACTGTTTTGCTTACTATAGCTTTATAGTAAGTCTAGAAATCAGGTAACTGAATTACTCAAGCTCCATTTTCCTCTTTTAATGTAGGATTAGCGATTATTGAGTTTTGACCCTTAGTATAAAGTTCAGAATCAAGAAACAGCTTTTTCATGATTGTTATTACTCAAATTACTAAGAATTTGTTGATGACATGCAACGTTTTTTGTGGATATCAGTCTGTAGTTTTGTGGGTTTGTTTTTGTTTGTATTTGGTTTTTTGAAATTTTTATTATATGTAGTGGGTTAGCCTAATGCTGCTTGCATTCTACTGTTAATTTGGATTTGGGTCTCCCAAAACTGCCTCTTAGAATGGAGATTCTTCAAGTAAGACACTGAGTGACCCTGCCCCTAGTTAAATGTGATTGAGAATAAAGATGCCAACAGCCAATAGCTGGGAAGAAGAGAAATAGACGGGGTTGAGTTTTCACCACAAGGGAGAGAAGGAGAAGGAAGCCACCATGGAATAGAAGAAGAACTTGCAGAAGGTGAAGAGAGAGAAAGAGAGCGAGGGAGAAGAAGAAAGAGAAGGAGAGGGAGAGGGAACTAAAAATATGTGGCCCTGTACACTGACCAATTGGTACTAAGAGCAGCCCAGATGAAACATAGCAAATAGTAAGTAATAATTCAGTGTTATCAATAGGGAAATGGATTCTAACAGCATGCAGGGCTGACAGCTGCCCAGCTATTGTGCTAATTAAGGCATGTGAAAAATATGAAGGCTGATTGTGTCTTTTATCTGGGAATATAAATGGTCTAAGATGTGGAAGAAGCTCTAGGTTGGGATTTTTAAAAATGTTTTTACTACAATTATTATTATTTTTAATGTCTTCAGCTGCTTTTGATATCAGGATAGTCATGGAATCACACTATGGAGGGAACACTTCATCTGCTTTTAGATTCTGTATGACTATGAAGAATTGTGTTGAAGTGAGATGGGCTGAATCCTTTTTGTCAAGTAGAATACAGGAATAGTAGCTAGAACTGGATGTTTTTCCTTATTGGAAGATAACTAGGCTCTCATAAATATCCAGCAGGTAATATTCTGGTTAGAATTTCTTCTTAGGGCTGGCCTTGTTAAGGAAGGGCGCTGTGTCCTCATGGCTATCAACACAGTCGTTTGCAAGCACATCTTGGTGCAAACAAGATGACTTTTCTCAGACACAAACTGTGAGATCTGTGAGTTGTTAGAGAAGACCATGACAATTTACTCAAGCTCATGAAAGTTTACCTACCCTCAAAGAGCTTTTTATGTCTATTTTTTTAGAATAAGGAGCCCTTCACAAGTTTATGTCTTTCTTGCACAGGATCCATGCTAATCCTCTTTCGATGTCATTGTAATTTTAGTATACATGCTGTCAAAAAAGTATCTTTAGAATTTTTAACCCTCGGGCATGACCATAGCAAACCTGCAGAAATGTGTCAAGACCAGTTCAGGGTTTCCTGTCTCAGCACTGGTTTCTGGAGTGGCCTGGGTTCCCTGTGTCTGATAAGCTTTTCCATTCCCTGTTCATATGATATCTGAGACCCCTGTGTCCTCACTCCTCTTGAAGTAAAAAAGAGTTGTGTATTTTTTTCTTTTTCTTTCAGTTCTCTTAGCTGTTTTACATATTGTTCAGGCAGAGTGGTAGCGTATAAGCTCCTTATGTACAGAAATAGAAATGGGTTGTCTGGCTGCTTAGATTTGAAAAAAAGTGCTTTCCAATTATCTACACTTGTCAAATATTATTTTTAAAATCACTTTTTCCAGACACAAAACTCTGGTGTGCAAAATATATATATGTATTATATGCCTCTTGAAATTTATTTTGCAGTGAATTAAGATGTAGCTTAATTTTCTGAATATTGTTGAGCATATATCAGTTCAGTTGCCATTAAGCTGAAGGTGTTGAGATTAACCCATAATTCCATTTGTCTTGTAAAAGAAGATGCATAAACTGTACTATTCTATAATTAACTACCAAAAACTTTAAATATGTGTGTGAATTTAAAACAGGAAAATAATAGTCCACTTTAGTCATTGATATATTTTGAGAAGACTTGGTATAAATATGTGAATGTCTGAATAAAGCTTGATTGTTGCCACATGGGTCATAAGTACATTTAGTATAGATAAATTATATAAAGAAGAACCAACCACAGGCATGCAGTATATGGAGGGGAAGATTTGGCTTTAGCTAGGGTTCTCACTTGTCCTCCTTCAGAACAAGTGTAAATGACTCCACTGAACATCTTTAAAAATTAAATGTGTAGGTATTTGAAATTCATGCGTACAGAAGTTTTATCAAAGTAAACTCTCTCCATATATCCATATCATTGAAAGCATAAACCTGCAAGGCAAATTGCATGATATGTTCTACACTGAAATGTTCAAAGACACTTTTGCTGTTCATTTTGCCAAACCGATGTAAATTTCAATAACAGAACTAAAATGTTTTATGTTCGGTCAATTTGATTCCAGGATTTATAGATAAAAGAAAATAATCAATATGTAGTCCCAGAATGCTATTTACACAAAACATATAGTAAACGGTCCTATATGAACTGAACATTAATTTTTATGCCTCTGCTTTTACAGTTCTCTTTTTCTCACCCTCCTTTCTTGCTCTGCCTCTTTTTCTCTCCGTTTCTCTCTCCCTCTCATTGTTTCCACTGCAACTATTTATTTTTGAAAGTTATCACAGGCTCTCTATGACTTTATAAATTAAAGGTAATAGGCAAGTTAGTTATCCAGGTAATGTCTTACCTAGTAAAGATAATCTATGAATCATTACTATATCTTGGATACTTCTCTGTGGTGTTTTAAGATCACTATCCAAGTTTTTTTTCTTTTCTACAAACTGTTTCTAACCATGTACATGCCCATACAAATTTAATTGTTTGAAATTTCATATATACATAATATTTATCTTCACTATGCCCAATGCCCATACTTCTGTCCTGCTTCCAGCATGTCCCATTGTCTCTCCCTTCCAACTTCATAAAAATTATAGCAGGGAGATGAGGCTCCTGAGGTCCTTCCCCTGAGGCGAGGAGTTGGTGGGTGCTAAGGGGAAGAGAATCATTTTCCTTTGGCTGTGTGGTCCTTGGTAGGCTCAGGAAGCCACTGTGGATGACCCCACACTTCATGCACATATGGGCAGTACTATTTGGACTCAGTGGGTTAAAAAATGTTTGGAAAAACACATAAGAAAGACAAATCTAGTTGCAAAGGAAGTGATGATATGACTCTTGAAGAGGTGTCCACTAAGGAAACTGAGCAGAGTCTCTGGGGGCATAGTGTGCTATTATTTCCTCTGAGACTTTAGCATATTAGTTGATTTGGACATAGAAAAGACTGACAAATAATAAAAAAAATTAAAAATTGGGAATTCCAAGAGGCTCCAAGTATGGAGTTGACATTAGATTTCCAGAAGTAACATGGGATTTTCTGCTGCTAATTTTGAGTAGTATACTACATGCTCTTTATCATTATTATTATTATAGACAGAAATATGTTAGGAAGAAATATGAGTCATTGGTACACCAAAATGAAAAGAGCAATAACTTCATTACTACAAAGTCAAATAAGTAAGTTAAACAAATGTTCTTGATCCATGGTTGCCAGAGTGTAATTTTTCTCTTCTCTTCCTTTCCCTTCCTTTCTTCCCTCTCTCCTTCTCTCCTTCATCTTCCTCTCCCCCTCTTCTCTTTACTTTCCTCCTGATTCTCCCTCTCTCTCTCTTTCTCCCTCCCTCCCACCCTCCCTCTCTCTCCCTCTCTCTCTCTCCATTTCTCTCCCCCTCTCTCTTCTTCCTTTTTTGAGTTTAAAAAGATGGCATGGGGTGATGAGATAGCTCAACAGATAAAAGTGCTTGCTCCCAACCTGATAATTCCATTTTGATGTGTGGAAGGAGAGGCAGACTTTCTCAAGGTATCCTCTGACTTCCTAATGTGTTCCTTGGTACACACACACACACACACACACACACACACACACACACACACACAGAGAGAGAGAGAGAGAGAGAGAGAGAGAGAGAGAGAGAGAGAGAGAGAGAGAGAGAACCATAGACAAAGAGACAGAGATAGAGATAGAGACAGAGAGTAAATAAATAAACTTTATAAAACATGTTGAAATAGTGTCTGTAAGAGTAGTATATATGCTGGTAAACATCTTACCACACCATATCTCATATATATTTTTAGGAATGGGTTTTAAGGAGATAAAAATTTAAAACCACACATTTTTCACATATGAGTTTGTGTGTGTGCATGTGTACATGTGTTCGTATGCCTGAGTACATGCTTTGGTATGCTTATGGAAGTCAGAGTAACCTTTCAGGTCCTGAGGATTGAATATAGGCTGTGAGGCCTGGCAGGAAAATTATTTCCTAACTGAGCTATTGTGATATGGTTCGCCAAGCCCTGTAGGTGTATATTATTATGCTATTGGATAATAATGAGTTGATAATAAGGAAACTGAATCCCAGAATAATTTACCTGAGGTGATGAGTGTAGCAATGAATGGGGCAAGTATGAGATCCTCAGTCAAGCTGCTATGCTGTGCTGCTTTGAGTCCTGATCTGTTTAAATTCAATCCCTCTCATAAGTCTGGACCTTCCTGTTTAATTTAGACATTGCCTACCTCACAATAATGCCTTGTCAACAAGGTCTACTACTCAATGTCTTAGAAAAGAACAATTACAGTAAGAAATCTTCTTTCTGTTAGGTTGGAGGCAAGTTTGTATGAATACTGTTTTGCTAAACAAGACAAGAGAGTGAGCTATGAATTCAAAACTGACCAATGGCCCCTTTCATAATGCCCATCATTTCTTACTCAGACAAAACCTTAGAAAGGAGAACTATAGAGGAAATTCAGTACAAGAGCTACACATCTGTAAATTATGATTCACATTCTTTTGACAGAGAGAGTCAAAGTCATTCAGAATGGTGTTCGATTGTCCAAACCATGGGGAAATGCACTGGAGATGGAGAGTATGGTTGTTTCTAATATTGATCAGGAGAAAGCAGTAAGGTAAAGAATTAGCTCAGGGACCCAAAGACCAAGTTCTCAGCACAAAAGAGGATTACCTGCTCCAGAGAGATATAGGGAATAGAATAAGAGACAAGAACAAGAAATAGAGGAAGAGGGAGAAAAGATATGGAATGCTGAAGAGGGCACATAGACAGCTGTCTGAGAGGGCAGGACAAAGGACTGCCACTGGATAGAGAGTAGAAATGACCGGCTTTATGAAAGGGGCCTTGGTCAGCTTGGAATTCATTCAGCTTGGAGTTCACTCTCTTTACTTGTTTAGCAAGACATTTTATTAAGGTAAGGGGGGATGTGGCATTTAATTTTAATTGTGCATATAATTGGGAATGTTAATTAGGTGAGCCAAAGGTAGCTTTTGATTGCTGGACTTTATTACCTTGAGAGCTGGACCTACGTAGTCAGCCTCAGAAGGGAGGAATTGTCCAAGTAAGGCAATAGACCTTGGTGGCTAGCTATAGGAATGTAATCTATTGATTTTCCTCAAGGTAGAAGAAATCAAGGAGATGGCCAAAGCCTGCTAGGGCTGTGCTCGCCAAGCTCAAGTTGGCTGAGTCCCTTCCAAAGTTCTCCATAGCTCATTGAAGGTGAACTTTGAAGGGGAGAACACAGCTGAACAATGAGATGGAAGTCTGTAGCAGGGAGTAGAGTAGGACAAAGGGGCATCAGACATACCTGGAATTCCAGAACATTTGACCATGAGAAGGAGATAAAATTAGATTTGATAAAGTAGAAGCTGAACATCTGCTGTGGAAATTCCAGCATGTTTTGACATGTTTCCCCTAGTTATAAGGAATGATTATTTAGAAAAATAAAATCTGCTTGAAAATGCTTGCCAGCTGCAAACCTAATTGTTTTATTAATACTTCCCTAATTATTGCTCTCCAGTTTACTTTGCATTCTTTTCTCTTCAAGCATTGTGTGTTTTAAAAGGAGCATTGTTGATAAACCAACCATGTAGGAAATGGAAGGTCAAGTATTTCTATTGGCTTTGCATTGTATTGTTTATTTGCCAGATTTCCCATGCTGCTTAATGAATTACCAGTTTAGAAGGCTAATGAGAACATTTATGATTTGTGCTTGACATTGCAGTGCTAAACTTGACTATTTAATCATCAAATTAATTTAATGGTTATAACCATGGTATTGCACAATGCTTACATTTTAAACATCTGGGGACTTTAAAGTAGAAAAGTGTTTAATATTCCTAATTGTTCCAGTCTGTACACAGTTATCAGATTTAAAAGTCTAAGAAACACACAAAGAGCTATTAATAATCATGCACTGTTGATACAGTGCAAAAGTTTGTACCACTGTTGTCTTTCTGATAACATTTGCCCTTGGATCTTAATTGTATTTTATATGTTTGGTATACCTGAAAACTGAATATAGTATCAACAACAGTTGGCTTTGGCACGGAGTGATAAGAGTAGGATTTAATAATAATTATGATGATAAATCTTTCATGAAAGGTTTTTGCTTGAAGTTAGTTACCCCTCCCCACCAAGCATTATTATTACTCAGAATTTACTATTCTCTTATTAAAGAACAAAAGTATACTCATGTACAATAAACCAACAAAACATCTATAAAGTTCCATTTTGTTAGAGAAAACAGAGAAGCCAAATCATGTTTTTGCTTTTTGAATTAAAAAAAAAGAAAAAAAGAAAAAGAAAAAAGTGAGCTAATGGGATGGTCTAGCAAGTAAAAATGCTAGCTGCTAAGCCCAATGCATTGAGTTCAATCCGCAGGACCCAAATGGTGGAAAAAGAACAAACTCCTACAGTCTCGTGGTATATATCCTAATGCTTTCGGTAGATAAATGAATATAGCAAAAAATTTAAGGCAGAAATGAGTATATATAAAGAATCTACAGTTTATTAATAAGCATTATAAATCTGTTGTTGGAACAAAATGATATAAAGTACTATCTGATTTTCTCAGACCAAGGAATATAGCGTACATGGGAGCTACTATGGAGGATATGCCCCTTAGGGGCCAGTATGTGCTCATTATTTTACTGTGGGGATTCAGGAGTAATGAAGAGAACAGATAGTAGGTAAAAGATATATATTCTGGCTTCCCTGCAATGAGATCAGACCATGGACATGTCTCAGGAGCTCCAGACCTTCCCTGTCCTTCTCAGCAGAAAATTTTTATCCTAGGTCCAAACAGCAAATATGTGATAGAGGTGAACTATCATTGTACGTAACACTTTATTTACATTAATATCCTGGACTTGAGCTGTCATCACAATAGCACCAGGCCACATGAGGGCACTTAAATTTAAATTAAATGAAATTACAGTTGCTCAGTTCTTCCTTTTCAAGTATCAGGTAAGGGTCTCATTACTAATCGTAAGGGAAAACAAGAAATCCAGCAAAAAAGAAAAAGAATTCTAAGAAAACATGACTTGTATAAACATGAAACATAATTCTGTCTTTAATTTTGAGTCTTTTTTTTTTTTTTTTTGGTTTTTTCGAGACAGGGTTTCTCTGTGTAGCCCTGGCTGTCCTGGAACTCACTTTGTAGACCAGGCTGGCCTCGAACTCAGAAATCCGCCTGCCTCTGCCTCCCAAGTGCTGGGATTAAAGGTGTGCGCCACCACTGCCCAGCTGAAACATAATTCTGAATAAAACTTTGGATTATATTCAAAACTAATTTGTTGAGGAATTCACTTTTCAGAAATATGAAGTCACCAAGAATATTTCCAAAATGAGAGATAATTTGTTGTTCAATGGGTTCTTTTTCCTGAATGTGTATATGTTGTCAAGTATGTTTAATGTTTCCTTAGCTGTGGGAGATGTGTGCCCTACAGATCTGCTGTCATAATACCTATAGTTAGTAATACCACACTACAAAACTGAGAATCTCTCAAGAGGATGGTCTCAAGATAAATATTTTGATTTTATTGTGGTATGGTTCACCCTGTGGTAAACACATGAACATTCGACAAAGTACATGTGAACATAAGCAAACTTATTTAGTACCTTCATTTTGGTGATGTTTCATGACATGCATATGTCCAACCAACTCATCAAGATGTATATGTCCATCAGATGAAATTTTCTGTGGTCAATTATACCCCAATAATACATAAATATTTTATTATCTTAAAAATTCTTTCCCCAAAGTCATGAATGTTAGTCAAAAATATTAAATTTCATGGAACAGTTCTGAAAAATTGAAAATTGAAATTTCAAAACTCCAAGTATCAGTATTTTATGGTTTTATAGTTGCCTGAGGCAGTGTTAAAGAGCTTAATTTAATGTGGCAGATGAGCAAGGAAGAAAGTCTTTGTTGTTCTTTTATTACTTTTTAACTTTAAGGACTATGGAGTATTAAACCAGTAAATAGTACTTTTGTGGCCTGCCTAAGTTAGTGAGCCTTCCCAAGGTGCAAACCATCAATGACTGATGAGCTTAAACCTAGCAACCACATAGTACACAAGATGTAATTTATACTAATTATTCCCTTCCCTCCCTGTAGGCTTTCCAGATGACTTCTGAAGAAGCACAGCTAAATGCTGCTTAAGCGCATGCTATCTGCAGTTCCAGTCTTTTGCATAATAATCTACTACAACATGAGCATGCTACTTTCCTTTAGCTATGACTTCACGGGATGTTTAAATCATGTACATAGGATCTATAAAACTGTTAGTTAATGAGGAAGTAGAGATGAGAAGAGATGCATATTTTAGTAATAGAAATAAAACCATAAGTCAAAAGAATGGACATCAGTTTTAATAAAAGTAGTAAACAGAGGAAAGGAGCATATTTTTATTTGTGTCTTAAAGCGTCTTTTCCTCCAATAGTCTTATAAATCTGTTCTCACTATCCCATACTCAATGGAAGCTACAGGAAGATATAGGGTATCCTTCAGGAGGTAATAACAACAGGAGGCATTGGGCAATATCAACTTGACAATTAAAACTTCAAGACTCTACCACAGTTTCCTATGGCATTAGAACAGAGGGTAACTAAAAGATAGTTATTGCCCAGTCATAATCACCTGGAAAGTCAGCACAGCAGGTATAGATAAGTGGTAAACTGGTAGGCAAGAATGGGTAACTTAGAACCTGGGCTGAGGCAGGATCATAGAATCTGTTCACAGAAAAAAAAATGGCAAAAGTCTAGATGAGAGCAAGTCCTATGGACTCTTGGAATTGTTTGTAACTGTTTAAAAAAATAAAGCAATGGACAACTTTAACTAATAGAAAAGGAAATGAACACATATGGAAATTTCATGAACTGAATGATTGTGTCCTTCTGAAATTCTTACTTCCAGAACATATTCTCTGGTAGGATGGTATTTAGGAATGGAATCTTTGGCATGTAATAAGGTTAAATTAGTTCATGATGGAATCTGCATTATTATAGGGTGGTGAAGGGAAAGGAATCTCTTATTTGCTATGTGAGAATGGAAGAAGAAGAGGCCTATGTGCAAACCCAAAGGAGTACCATTTATAGACACAAGATCTTCTGGGTTTGGGGTCTGAAATTCCCAACCTGCAGAACCATGAGAGATAAATGTCATTTAACCTGCCCATTCTGTAATGCCCTGCTATATTATTCCATGGTGATGGTACCATTTTCTTTCTTCCCAGGATGCTAAACAGTGACTAATTTTTTCTTTGTTTCATTCTATCAGTGTTCCTCTAATTCCTTGGATGCTTCTAAACACATTTCAGAGCATTTGGAGGAAAATGTTTTCTCAACGAGTTAGGACATGTCATGATCATTTATATATTTTAAACACATCTAGAATTACAAGGAAAACAATAAAAGGTGTATATGATTTCCCAGAGGTTGGGACTGGGAACATGAAGAAAGACAATCTGTAGCTGGAGGAAGGATAACAAAAAATCCTCAGACATATTATCTAGATGATCCTTGAAGCACAGACAGGGGTCAATCAATAGAAAAGGGGAAGAAAAGTCATTTTGGGAAATATTAGATAGTAACTAAATTGTCAACCTATTGCAAAGTCCTTGTCTTTGTGACATTATGCACTTACCTCTTAAGTTTCTAAAGCTAGTATCTGATCCACTGAGGATCAATGGAGCAAAAGTGATGTGGATGCTAAAGGAGATGGTACTTTCAGGACACTGCTTGCATTTCAGGCAACTTAGTAGGGCATCTATGGTGGGGGTGGGAGTTCCTGTGGCTGCAGGATTAGTCTTGTGGTATGTGCAATAGCATCATGTTGAGCTGTCTTTCCAAAATGAGACATATTTTGAGGTTTTGGTGTTACTCATGTAAAAATAAAACAGAAATAGAATAGTTCTTGTTCCCCTTCTGATTTGAAGAAAAAAACATGTCACATTTATCACATAACTCTGGCTTATATTCTAAATGTTTCCTAAGACTTCTGGCTTTCATAATGTCCCCATGCAGGACATCGGTCTATATGAGACACAGGTTGTGACTGGTTTGATACTTGGGCCCTATGATCCAGAAGCTCCAAGAGTCTGTAATAGATGTTTTCTCATAAATCTTAATATTAAAGAATAATCCAGACTCTTCAGTGATGGCAGAAGGCCATCATGTCTTCTGACCATAATTTTCATTCATGGTAAATCAGCTCTTGGTCTGTCACTGGAGCACAAAGTGACTGTGCACTCCTAATTGCCCATTATGAACTGAATATTACATGGTCTACTCAACTATAAAATTGAATGTGCACAGCAGCATTCTGCTATAAAATGGAGATGTTATGTAAGAGACTAGAATTGAACTGCCTCAGAAGGAATGCATAAACGGCACTCCTAGGTGGCTCAGATCCCCAGCACACCAGGTCTCTCTGCTCTGTTGAGACACTCTAACCTATAACATTGATCTCTTGAGTAGGAATCTATAAGAAATTAAAGGAGGAGAAAAATAAAAACCCTTGTCTGGTTTATGCATGACTATATATGACATGCTAGAGTTAGCTAGAAGTGGATATTTACTTCATAACAGCCCTACTGAGAAGCTCTAAAAAGTATAGTGAAGAGAAAGAAGCCTCACAGGTAGAAATCATACCACTAGGCTCTACTGCCCAAAAGAATTGTAATAGACCCCCTGACCTCACCTCTTATGTGGGAGATAGGCAAAGCTCAGCATGCATGGAGATGGAGATCTAAGCCACCTAGAAAACTCTGTTTCCCATCTAAAAGCAAATCAGATACCTTAACTGAAGTTGTTCTTCAAAATCAAAGAGGACTGGACCTCATCATTATGAAACAAGGAGGTCTCCATGTGGCTCTGGAAAATAACTTGCTCCATCTATGCCAACAAGTCATAGAAAATTTTAAAAAAGTTACCCATAGTAAAAAATATTCTGCATGATATAATGAAGAAAGAGGAAGAGAAGGATGAGGAAGGAGGAAGAAAAAATAAGGAAGAAGGAAAAGGAAGGAAGGAGGAGGAAGGAAGAAGGAAGGAAGAGGAAGGAGGAAGATGGAAGGAAGTAAAGAAGAAGGAGGAGAAGAAGGAGGAGGAAGGGAGGAAGGGGAGGAGGAGGAGAAGAAGGGGAAGGAGAAGGAGAAGAAAAAGAAGAAGAAGAAGAAGAAGAAGAAGAAGAAGAAGAAGAAGAAGAAGAAGAAGAAGAAGAAGAAGAAGAAGAAGAAGAAGAAGAAGAAGTTTCCTTCTGTAGCAGATAGGGATAAATATAGTCCACAGTGAGACATTATATAGAGAGTGAGGTACCTACTTAACTATGTAAAACAGAGATTAAACTCTGATAAATTGCTATCATTGAGGTGGCACGATATAACTCTGCTCCATGAATTCATGTTTTGAATCCTGCCCATAGAACCAGCAGGGAATGTAATAGGTTCCTGGACCATAGAACAACCAACACAATGTTGGAGGAAACATTCTGACTTTAAAATTCAGGACATGGGCCTCAATAATTGCAAAATAGAAACAAAGACCTAATTCATCAAAGATCTAGTCCATAGTTCCAGGATTCAGGAAAGTCCCTAAATGCATTAATTAACCTTGCTTTTTTAAACTTCTGTTATCCCCTCCCCCCTCCTCTTTCATTTTTTTTTCTAACTGCTCAACCAGGGTATGGTTTTGTTTATGGAAGACAAAGAATAGTGAGGCTTAGAACTGCATGATTTGGGGAAGTTCCCTGTGCAGCAGCTGGTCAGCTCTACAGATGTTCTAGCAGGCGTTAAGTGTGTCTGTATATGTTCTCTGGTGGATTTAACATGCGGCAGAATTTCATGCATTTCATTTATTCATCCATCTTTCCTATTGCCCAGTCTCTTAGCAACTATGGTCTAATTTTTTGTAAACCGTTTTTTTTTTATAACTTTTCATTTTTCTAGGACAACCTAAATGGGGTCATGGATTATAAACTTGATTTTTTTTTAACAATAAGCATTGGAAATTGATATGAATTTTTCATGCTTTGTAATCTACTTTCTTGGAGTTTTTCTTTTCATCTCATTTTTTTACATTGTATTTTAATTACAACATTTCCTTCTCCTTCCTCCCTCATCCCCTTCCATATCCCTTCTAGCTCTCCTTCAAATTCATGGCCACTTTTTGAGTTAATTGTTATTTCATGTATATATGTGTGTGTTTATATATACATATACTGTGGGGGGATGTAAAGGTCCACCTTGGGAAGGAATACTGGGATGGAGAGCAAGCTGCTACAGGATCCTGCAACGCCTCAGAGTCCTGGTCTGCCTTACATGGCAGGAGACCTAAGATGGAAACTTGTGAGACAACAAGATTGTTCAAATATCTAAAGGCTTGGGACTGGTTCAAATACTGTATATAAGCTTATGCACTACACTATAAACTCAGCTTTACACACCGGTGTTGATCTTTTGTGTCTGAACCCTGGGATCTGTCATGTGATTTTGTTGACTGTTTCCTCCCAACCCTTGGGCGTATAACCACAATACATATTCCCATATGTGTGTGTGTGTCTCTGTGTGTGCCTACATATTTTATGTTCATATATATGTATAAAATACATGTATGTATGTATATAACATATATAATACATATGTATATGTACATATAATACAATACATGTATATATAATACATATTTATACATACACACAGAAATATATATATTGATGTATCTATTTTTTTTCTTGAATATAAAAGTTTGGGTAGCTATTTATTTAAATTACTTTTGTAAGCTTCTATATTTGCATATTGATGTAATTGAATCCTATGAGGATGTCATTCTGTACACCTGCTCTATTGTTTTAGAGAACATTTTTACTAAATGTGTCTTAATTGTTTCATTTGTGTGTACAACACATCCTGATTTCTGATGTTTCCTTTTGGTTCTCAGATTTAAGTGTAGCGATCTTTCTTCATGTGACATGATTTCCTAATATGTCAGTTCCTCATTGATGTCCTTGGTAGGATTTTAAACTTACTCATTGTATTTTTTTTCTTATAATTTCTGTTTGGTTCTTATCAATATATTCATTTATCCTTTCTCTTTTTGGCAGTCATATTTATGGTACTTTCATTTAATTTTATATTTATGTTTCCTCAGAATGTTCAAGACAGTTGCATTAAAGTCTTGCCTATTAAATCCAAATCTTGAGCTTCTTTAGGTTAGGTTGATAAATATTGGTTTTGATCCTTTGAATAGGTCATAATTTCCTGTTTCTTTGTATAGATAATGCTTGTATTGATAATGCTTCTTAGAAAGGTGAACATTTAAGTAAAAATTCAGTTCTTCTAGTCTTTATAGTACAGTTTTGTGCAAGAAATGCACAAATGCACAAATGGTATGAAGACTAATTTTTATCAGGAAATGGTTGACTGTAATCCTGTGTCTATGTGATATATATATATATATATATATGTAATGAAATTAAGATAATTAATGGCATGTATATGAATATACATATAATATACATATGTAATGAAATTGAGATAATAAAAGGCATACATATGATTATATATATATATATATATATATATATATATATATATATATGTATATATTCATTCATTCGTGTATCCTCTCGGGGACTTATATGGACAATGTCCCTCTTTCTGAAATCACCTTTTGTTCTGAGGTCTTCCATATTCCTAAAAAATATTTAGAAACTATTATTTCTTTTATTGACCTACATTCAGATTCCAACCAAGACGTTTTGATCTAAGGCCTGAGTCAGGTAACACAGAGTTCTATGTCCTAGGAAATTGCTTGATGAAACATCGTACTGCAGAAGCCTATATCCTTTTTTATTTGCTCTAAGGAAGGAATGACGGTTTGAACATATTTCTTCCACCAAGTCTATGACTGCAGGGGAGGATTACACCATGTGCCACGTCTTTTTTTTTTTAACCTTTTAATCTGAAACTTTCCTTGGTCTTCTGTTTCTTCTGTTTCCATCAATCAGTGAATAGGTTTTGGAGCAACCACAAAACCATTTTCTCCACATTTTTGCTCTCCTGATTTTTGGGAAAACTAAGCTCAAGAGCTTCCAAATTGCATCTTGCTAATGTCACCTCTTGGTTATTAATAATTGCTTATTTTTTACCCAGCTTCCTATTCCAAGCTACTTTACTTTCTATTTGCATTTTGTGACTCCCCATCAAATATTATGGTTTCTTAGGCTAGGTAAGGAAGTACTTACAAAAGTATGGCTTACTATCAGTGATTATATCACTGAGGGTAATGTGTCTTTCTCCCCCAGCAAAGCATAAACTGACTATATAAACTCAGATAAACTGGCACTATTGAGTTAGTGTGGGCTTTGTAATATGCTTGCCTATAGCTACTTGCCTGAGTCTGAAGGGAAAGTCAAGTCTTTATACATAATAATATATATAAAGACAATAATGTGCTTCACTCTTCTTCTTCCTCCAGCTCTTACACTATTTCCACATTCTGCTTCTGCAATGTTCCCCGAGGCTTCTAGAGGATGACATAGTTGTGTTATTTGCGACTGAGCATTCAACAATTTCCTGTTCTGGTCACTTTTATCAGTAATTAGTCTCTGATATTAGTGTTGTCCACTGTAAAAGGGATTTTTTTCTGGATAGAATTGATGTAAACTCTAATGTATTAGAAAAATATAATTATTTAGAAGGTAGTCTTATGGGCACATATTATCCAATTAGTGTGACACACTGTATAATCTTCACCATAGTTTGTGATCTCCCTACCTTATTAGCAGGGCTAAATTATTAAATGTGTATTTTCTCCTATAGTATGGGTCTCACGTACAACCAGAATCCCAGTGGTTATCACAATTACTGGCTTGCCACTAAGGAACCAATGGGAGATTTTAGTATTGCTGTTGGAAGCATATACTATGGAATCTACAGCTCAGGTATATATTTTGATGATGGAAATTATGATGTGGTAACTATTGTGCTCTTTGGCAGTTTTGAATTAGTGTTTTTTTTTAATCTAGTTGTATTTAGTTGATGAGATTGAATCCAAACGTATCTATTTGGTATGTACATGTTTATACTTCCAATGTCCTTTTGATGGATTGTTCATTTAGTGATATGTTAAAATCTCTTCTCTCTGTACCCCATTTTTTAATAGGGTTACTTGCCTCTCTGGAGTTTAACTTCTTGAGTTCTTTGTATATATTGGATATTAGCCCTCTGTCGGATGTAAGGTTGGTAAAGATCATTTCCCAGTTAGTTGGTTGCCGCTTTGTCTTTTTGACAGTGTCTTTTGCCTTGCAAAAACTTTGTAATTTAATGAGGTCCCATTTGTCTATTCTTGATCTTAGAGCATAAGCTATTGGAGTTCTGTTCAGGAAATTCTCCCCTGTGCCCATATGTTCAAGGTTCTTCCCTAGTTTCCCTTCTATTAGTTTCAGTGTGTCTGGTTTTATGTGGAGATCTTTGATCCACTTAGAATTGAGCTTAGTGCAAGGAGATAAGAATGGGTCAATTTGCATTCTTCTGCATGTTGACCTCCAGCTGAGCCAGCACCATTTGTTGAAAAGGCTATCTTTTTTCCACTGGATGGTTTTAGCTCCTTTGTCAAAGATCAAGTGACCATAGGAGTGTGGATTCATTTCTGGGTCTTCAATTCTGTTCCATTGATCTACATGTCTGTCACTGTACCAATACCATGCGGTTTTTAACACTATTGCTCTGTAGTACAGCTTGAGGTCTGGGATACTGATTCCCCCAGAGGTTCTTTTACTCTTGAGAATAGTTTTAGCTATTCTGGGTTTTCTGTTATTCCAGATGAATTTTTGAATTGCTCTTTCTAACTCTATGAAGAATTGAGTTGGGATTTAGATGGGGATTGCATTGAATCTGTGTATTACTTTTGGTAAGATGCTCATTTTTACTATATTAATCCTGCCAATCCATGAGCATGGCAGATTTTTCCATCTTCTGAGGTCTTCTTCAATTTCTCTCTTCAGAGACTTGAAGTTCTTGTCATACAGATCTTTCACTTGTTTGGTTAGAGTCACGCCAAGATACTTAATATGGTTTGTGGCTATTGTGAAGGCTATTATTTCTCTTACTTCTTTCTCAGCCTGCTTATCCTTTGAGTATAGGAAGGCTTCTGACTTGCTTGAATTGATTTTATATCCGGCCACTTTGCTGAAGTCGTTTATCAGCTGTAGGAGTTCTCTGGGGGAGTTCTTTGGGTTGCATAAGTATACTATCATATCGTCTGCAAATAGTGATAGTTTGACTTCTTCCTTTCCAATTTGTATCCCTTTGACCTCTTTTTGTTGTCTAATTGCTCTAGCTAGAACTTCAAGTACTATATTGAAAAGATATGGAGAGAGAGGGCAGCCTTGTCTAGTCCCTGATTTTAGTGGGATTGCTTCAAGTTTCTCTCCATTTAGATTGATGCTGGCTACAGGTTTGCTGTAAATTGCTTTTACTATGTTTAGATATGGGCCTTGAATTCCTGATCTTTCCAAGACCTTTAGCATGAAAGGATGCTGAATTTTGTCAAATGCTTTCTCAGCATCTAATGAGATGACCATGTGGTTTTTTTCTTTGAGATTGTTTATATAGTGGATTACATTGATGGATTTCCTTATATTGAACCATCCCTTCATCCCTGGGATGAAGCCTACTTGATCGTGGTGAATGATCGTTTTGATGTGTTCTTGGATTCGGTTGGCAAGAATTTTATTGAGTATTTTTGCGTCGATATTCATAAGAGAGATTGGCCTGAGATTCTCTTTTTTTGTCGGATCTTTGTGTGCTTTTGGTATTAGTGTAATTGTGTCTTCATAGAACGAGTTGGGTAGTGTTCCTTCTGTTTCTATTTTGTGGAACAGTTTGAAGAGTATTGGTGTTAGGTCTTCTTTGAAGGTCTGATAGAATTCTGCACTAAAACCATCTGGACCTGTGCTTTTTTTGGTTGGAAGACTTCCAATGACAACTTCTATTTCTTCAGGGGTTATAGGACGGTTTAGATGGTCTATTTGATCCTGATTTAATTTTGGTACTTGATATCTGTCAAGGAAATTGTCCATTTCCTCAAGATTTTCTAGTTGTGTTAAATACAGGTTTTTGTAGTAGGATCTGATGATTTTTTGAATTTCCTCAGTTACTGTTGTTAATTCTCCCTTTTCGTTTCTGATTTTATTAATTTGGATACTATCTCTGTGTCCTCTGGTTAGTCTGGCTAAGGGCTTATCTATCTTGTTGATTTTCTCAAAGAACCAACTCCTCGTTTTGTTGATTCTTTGTATGGTTTTATTTGTTTCTACTTGATTAATTTCAGCCCTGAGTTTGATGATTTCCTGCCTTCTACTCCTCTTTGGTGTATTTGCTTCTTTTTTTTCCAGGACTTTCAGGTGTGCCATTAAGCTGTTAGTGTATGCTGTCTCCCGTTTATTTTTGGGGGCACTCAGGGCTATGAATTTTCCTCTTAGCACTGCTTTCATTGTGTCCCATAAAGTAGGGTATGTTGTGCCTTCATTTTCATTAACTTTCAAAAAGTCTTTGATTTCTTTCTTTATTTCCACCTTGACCAAGTTATCATTGAGTAGAGCATTGTTCAGCCTCCATGTGTACGTGGGTTTTCTTTTGTTTTTGTTGCCATTGAAGACCTCCCTTATTCCATAGTGATCTGATAGGAGGCATGGGATTATTTCTATCTTCTTATATCTGTTGAGGTCTGATTTGTGACCAATTATATGGTCAATTTTGGAGAAGGTACCATGAGGAGCTGAGAAGAAGGTGTATTCTTTAGCTCTAGGATGAAATGTTCTATATATATATCTGTTAGTTCCAGTTGGTCCAAGGCTTCAATTAGATTCACTGTGTCCCTGTTTAGTTTCTGCTTTCCTGAACGATCCATTTCAGAGAGCGGGGTGTTGAGGTCACCCACTATTATTGTGTGTGGTGCGATGTGTGCTTTGAGTTTTAGTAAAGTTTCTTTTATGAATGAGGGTGCCCTTGCATTTGGAGCATAGATATTCAGAATTGAGAGTTCTTGATGGTGGATTTTTACCTTGATCAGTATGTAGTGTCCTTCCGTGTCTTTTTTGATGACTTTAGGTTGAAAATCAATTTTATCTGATATTAGGATGGCTACTCCACCTCGTTTCTTGGGGCCATTTGCTTGTAAAATTGTTTTCCAGCCTTTTACTCTGAGGTAGTGTTTGTCTTTGACACTGAGGTGCGTTTCCTGCATGCAGCAAAATGCTGGGTCCTGTTTACATATCCAGTCTGATAGTCTATGTCTTTTAATTGGGGAATTGAGACCATTGATATTAAGAGAGATTAAGGCATAGTGATTATTGCCATCTGCCATTCTTGACGCTATCTTTATGTTTGAGTGGTTATCTACTTTTGTGTTTGATTCAAGAAGGTTATTATCTCATTTTTTCCTGGTTGTTGTTTCTCTCCCTGTATTGGAGGTTTCCACCTATTATCCGTTGTAGGGCTGGATTTGTGGAAAGATATTGTGAAAATTTGGTTTTATCATGGAATATCTTGGTCTCTCCATCTATGGTGATTGAGAGTTTTGCTGGGTATAGTAGTCTAGGCTGGCATTTGTGTTCTCTTAGTTTCTGCATGAGATCTGCCCAGGATCTTCTGGCTTTCATAGTCTCTGGTGAGAAGTCTGATGTGATTCGGATAGGTCTTCCTTTGTATGTTACTTGGCCCTTTTCTCTTACTGCTTTTAGTATTCTGTCTTTGTTTAGAACATTCGGTGTTTTGATTATTATGTGACGGGAGGTATTTCTGTTCTGGTCCAGTCTGTTTGGAGTTCTGCAGGCTTCTTGTACGTTCATCGGCATCTCTCTCTTTAGGTTAGGGAAGTTTTCCTCCATAATTTTGTTGAAGATGTTTACTGGCCCTTTAAGTTGCAAATCTTCACTCTCATCTTTACCTATAATCCTTAGGTTTGGTCTTCTCATTGTGTCCTGGATTTCCTGGATGTTTTGGGTTACACGTTTTTTGCATTTTGCATTTTCTTTGACTGTTGAGTCGATGCTTTCTATGGAATCTTCAGCACCTGAGATTCTTTCTTCCATCTCTTGTATTCTATTGTTGATGTTTGCATCTATGACTCCTGATTTCTTCCCAAGGTTTTCTATCTCCAAAGTTGTCTCCCTTTGTGATTTCTTAGTTGTTTCTACTTCCTTTTTTAGTTCCTGGATGGATTTGCTGAGATCCTTCACTTGTTTGTTTGTATTTTCCTGTATTTCTTTAAGGTATTTTTGCATTACCTCTTTCAGGATTTCTTCCTGATGACCCACGTTCTCCTGCATTTCTCTGAGCGATTTTTGTGCTTCCTCCTCATGGGATTCCATCTGTTGATCCATCGTCTCCTGCATTTCTTTAAGCAGTTCTCGTGTTTCCTTTGTAAGGGCATCTAACTGTTGATTCATTTCTTTAAGCAATTTTTCTGTTGCCTCCTTATGGGCATCCATCTGTTGACCCATATTCTTCTGCATTTCTTTATGCAAATTTTGTGATTCCTTTGTGAGTGCATCTACCCGTTGATTCATCTCGTTAAGCGATTTTTGTGTTGTCTCCTTGTGCGCCTCCATCTTTTGATCCATGTTCTCCTGCATTTCTCTAAGCGATTTTTGTGTTTCCTTTGTAAGGGCTTCTAACCGTTGATTCATGGTCTCCTGTAACTCTTTATGAGATTTATTTGGGTCCTTCTTGTGATCCTCTAATAGGATCATGAGAAGTGATTTTAAATCCAGATCTTGTCTTTCGGGTGTGGTGGGGTATCCAGGACTTGCTGCTGTTGGAGAGTTGGGTTCGGATGGTCCCACATTACTTTGATTTCTGTTAGTAACATTCCTACGTTTGCCTTTTGCCATCTGGATACCTCTGGTGTTAGTTGGTCCTGCTGCCACTGGCTGTTGGTTGGACCTCCTGTGAGCCTGCAAAGCTATTTCTTCCCCCCCTGGATTACCAGGATTCCCCTGGCACCGATTTCTGGGGCCTGCCTGCTCCTGAGTGACTTTGGAGCCCTAATGTGCCTTGCCCCAAGTGATCTTATATTGGGGAGGCCTTGCACATCCAAAGGCTCAGCCTAGTGGATTCCTGGAGCAGAGGTCGCCAAAGGGAGGCTGGTAGGCTCCTGCCCTGTGCAGGGGTGTGTGATCTCTCCTGGGGGGGGCGTCCCTCTGCCAGGCAGAAGTCCCACAGCAGAGCTGGCGAGCTGGTTACTGCAGATCAGCCCAGCACTTAGGAGCCGCATACACACAAGCCACCCGAGACCCAAGCGATATTGTGCCTGTCTGTCTCAGAACCTGGCTGTCCCAACTTCCCAGTCACTGGAGCAAAGATGGCGGAGGGCACTCTCCGTGGAGCTGCTCACCCTGCAGACGCGATGGCCTGCCGATCTGGCACCCAGACGACCACAGCGCTGACCCGTTCTCGGGCGCATACGGAAGCCCCAACAGGCCGTGTCCCAAGTGATGTTATATTGGGGATAGAGCGTGGATACCTGTTGCTTCAGTGCAGTCTGCGGGAACAGAGGTCGCGGAAGGAAAGCTGGTAGGCTCCTGCCCAGTGCGGGGTCCCTCTGCCAGGCAGAAGTCCCACAGCAGAGCTGGCGTGCTGGTTACTGCAGATCAGCCCAGCACTTGGGAGCCGCATACACACAAGACGCCCGAGACCCAAGGGATATTATGCTTCTCTGTCTCAGAACCTGGCTGTCCCAACTTCCCAGTCACTGGAGCAAAGATGGCGGAGGGCACTCTCCGTGGAGCCGCTCACCCTGCAGATGTGATGGCCTGCCGATCTCGAGTTGGGATTTTGATGGGGATTGCATTAGCTAAACAAAGTGTTCTCACCTGAAGAATATCTAATGGCTGAGAAGCACCTAAAGAAATGTTCATCATCCTTAGTCATTAGGGAAATGCAAATCAAAACAACCCTGAGATTCCATCTCATACCAGTCAGGATGGCTAAGATCAAAAACACAGGAGACAGCAGTTGTTGGCGAGGATGTGGAGAAAGAGGAACACTCCTCCACTGCTGGTGGAATTGCATGCTGGTACAACCACTCTGGAAAGCAGTCTGGCGGTTCCTCAGAAAACTGGGCATGACACTCCCGGAGGATCCGGCTATACCACTCCTGGGCATATACCCAGAGGCTTTACCTGCATGCAATAAGGACACATGCTCCACTATGTTCATAGCAGCCTTATTTATAATAGCCAGAAACTGGAAAGAACCCAGATGTCCCTCAACGGAGGAATGGATTCAGAAGATGTGGTATATCTACACAATGGAATACTACTCTGCAATTAAAAACAATGAATTCACGAAATTCCTAGGCAAATGATCAGATCTTGAAAATATCATCCTTTTGAGGTAACCCAATCACAAAAGAACACACATGGTATGCAGTCACTGATAAGGGGATATTGACCCAGAATCTCGGAATATCCTAGACACAATCCGCATATCAATAGATTTCTAAGAAGATGGAAGGAGAGACCCCTGGTCCTGGAAAGACTGGATGTAGGGGAACGCCAGGACAGAGTAACGAGAGGGGGTTGAATGGAGAAAAAAGGGAGGGAAGGGGGCTTATGGAACGTTCTGGGAGGGAGGAAACGGGAAAGGGGAAATGATTTGGAATGTAAATTAAAAAAAAATAAAATAAATAATAATAAAAAAATCTCTTCTCTCTAATTTTTGTTTGAGGTCTATTTGGTCAGACACTAGAAAAGTAGTTATTGTTTGTTTTTTAGGTTCCTTATGCTTGCCATACCTTTTAAACCTCTCACAGTATAGTATTTCCTTTGACAATGGAGTGTTTTCCTTGGAGGCAGAAGTGTCTGTAACTGCAGCTCTCAGGGACCTAATTCCCTCTTCTGGTGTCAGTAAGGATTGCATGCATCCAGTGAATAGATGATCTTGATGCCAAAAACCGATTAAACATAAAATAAATTTAAAATCGAAAATAAAAAAAGTCTAACTTGCACTATTATTGCCTTAAAGAACACGCATTGAATTTTTGAGTCACGAATATGAAAAATGAGAGTATGCAGGATGGCCTGGAGGGAGAAAATAGAAGGAGGGGAGGATTAAATTATAGTATAATCCCCCAAACTGAAAGACATAATTTTTTATGAAGGCACACACACATTCAAACACATCGTGTTGTTTTGTGTTGACCTACTACCCATCATCATGAGGTCTTATGAGGAATGCTGTTGATATATCCTGATGCACTCCATTGCAGAAAGTGATTTTCCATCTTCCAGGAGGTATAAGTTGCATAAAGCTTCTTGGATAGGCATAGGATTTTGTGTCTACTGTCCAATTTCTTTTTTTTTAAAGTTTTTTTATTTACATTCCAAATCATTTCCCCTTTCCCGTTTCCTCCCTCCCCAAAAGTCCCATAAGCCCCCTTCCCTCCCTCTTTTCCCCATTCAACCCCCTCTCGCTTCTCTGTCCTGGCATTCCCCTACATCCAGTCTTTCCAGGACCAGGGGTCTCTCCTTCCATCTTCTTAGAAATCTATTGATATGCAAATTGTGTCTAGGGTATTCCGAGATTCTGGGTTAATATCCCCTTATCAGTGACTGCATACCATCTGTGTTCTTTTGTGATTGGGTTACCTCACTAAGGATGATTATTTTCAAGTTCTGACCATTTGCCTAGGAATTTCGTGAGTTCATTGTTTTTAATTGCAGAGTAGTATTCCATTGTGTAAATATACCACATCTTCTGAATCCATTCCTCCAATGAGGGACATCTGGGTTCTTTCCAGCTTCTGGCTATTATAAATAAAGCTGCTATGAACATAGCGGAGCATGTGTCCTTATTGCATGCAGGTAAAGCCTCTGGGTATATGCCCAGGAGTGGTATAGCTGGATCCTCCGGGAGTGTCATGCCCAGTTTTCTGAGGAACCGCCAGACTGCTTTCCAGAGTGGTTGTATCAGCTTGCAATCCCACAAAGAAGACCAAACACCAATACTCTTCAAACTATTCCACAAAATAGAAACAGAAGGAACACTACCCAACTCATTCTATGAAGCCACAATTACGCTAATACCAAAATCACACAAAGATCCAACAAAGAAAGAGAATCTCAGGCCAATTTCTCTTATGAATATCGATGCAAAAATACTCAATAAAATTCTTGCCAACCGAATCCAAGAACACATCAAAAACGATCATTCACCACGATCAAGTAGGCTTCATCCGAGGAATACTGTCCATTTTCTTTTCTGGGATTTTGTTTGGTTTGAAGTTGTACAGGTCTTTCTCCTGCTGTCACACTCTCTGTGGGTTTATATGTCCATTGGAAGTTGTGTCTAGAAGACACTATTTTGTTTTACTTTTTAATCTTGTATCTTTGAGAAATTTCTATTGCATTGTGTGCTGACTAATTTACATAGCTTATTTCTTTCATTTTTGAAAATTCTAATATTTTGTCGAAAATTCATTATTGATTTATCTGTTGAATATATTTATTTTTTTGTTTATTTAGTTATTTAATGTTAGGGGATAAAATTTTGGATGTGAACATGATGGACAAGTTCTTTACCACTGAAAAGCACTCAAATGTTAAGGGCCTTTAACTTTAAAATAAATCAACAAAATCAAGTCACATCCTGTAGCCTTGTTCTGTGTATAGATACCATGTAACTTCCCTATATAGCCTTGCTTTCAGAGATGCAGTAAACTCTGTCCTTTCAAAAGTGAACTAGTTCTATGCAGGATCATTTAGCCCAAACCCAGAAATGAAAAAAAAATAAGAAACCACTGACAACAGGCCCAAGATGTAGGAATACCTGGTATAACATTTTATAGCCCTAGAATCTTTTCTGAAACATCATTTCAGTTTGATCTTGAATGTTCACAATTTGCTGCCAAATTCAGTATCTCAGGCATCTATGTCCTTGTGTTTCTCATTCTCCACCCTCACTTCTGGAGGGCAAATGGGAAAATCACAAGCAGATGAGGGCCATCAGTATTCAGACCCATGGGAATCAGGTGAGACAGACATCCACAGTGATAGAGAAGTTTCCTTGAAACTCACTTAAGCCTACATTTTATACAACAGCATTTCAGGAGGCAACTGCCTATTTGGTCTTCTTGGATGGGGCATCCCAATAATGACATTGATTCTCTTCCCTTTTGTTGACATTTTTAGTAACTTGATAAAAAGCCCATCATGCTTTAAGCCGTTTTACAGTTCTGTTGCTCCAGTGTCGCAAACTTGGGGGTCAGAAAGTGCTCAAACTCCTGACAGGCCAGAAAAACTTTAATAGAGGTTTTGCACTTATGCTGTTAATATCTTCTTCAGCTCTGCAACAGAAATGTTCATCAGGCAGTCCAATCTCCATTCCTTCTTGCTTTGAACTTTGTCTGTTTCTACAGAAAGTAGACCATAATAGACTTGGCTGAAATGGGCTAATAACTTCTCGAGAGGTATCTTCCTCCCCCGTGACTCTGCAAAGTCTGGACTAGGAATATGATTTTAGACAGTGTCCAATAGGGCTGACACAGTAAAAGGGGTTGAATTTTCAATTTTATTAGCATTTCTGCTGTGCTTTTACTAAGGCAGCAAAATGATGGTCATAGTTCCCACTAGAAGTTCCTATGGGACACTTGGGGCCAAACTTATCCTAACTGGTGTTCCATATTCTATTACCCCATGCTGCTTCCTAGGAACCTGCTAGCTTGGCCTACCCTATCCTCACTCTTCACTCCCACAAACTATGCCTGTGTATCTCCAGTTCTTGGTATTTCTTTTTTGAGTAATACTGATTATTTTTCAAAGTGTGTCTGTGTATGCATTATGATGGTTAAGTTAGGAGGTCCCAGAACATCGTTTCCATATAATTTATATTTTTCAGGTTTGTTGTAAGAAAATATCTTATTAATGAGTTGAACCAATAAAATATTAAAAGTTTAATATGGGTGAATAATAAGAAATTTAATAATAATCTATATTAAAAATTTTTGTGTGTATATACACATACACATGTGTGTGTGCACATGGGTATATGAGTGCTAGGTATATGTGCATGTTTGTGTAAGTGTGAGTGTGTGTGTGTGTGTCTATGTGTGTGTGTGTAGGTCAGAGGATGATTTTGTGCAGTTTGTTGTTCTCTTCTATCACATGGATTTCAGAGATTGAATTCAAATCCTTAGAGTTAGCAACAAATGATTTTACACACTAAGCCATAATCACACTAGGCCAAATTTTAATCTTTAAATTTATTTTTAACTGTTACATAAAATGCCTAAAATTTCTACATATTAATGGAGCCTCATGGAGTCCTTTGACATAAGCTGGGTATTGCTTACATTAACTTAAACATTTCAATCTCCTCAAACATTTATCATATATTTATTATAAATACATTCAAAATCCTTTTGTTTTACTTATCTATTTATTTTGAAACTATTCTTAAATTATCATTTTATTTATATGGGATGAGTGTTTTACCTGAATATATGCATATCTCTGTACCACATAAAATTCCCATAAGAGCCAAAAGAGGGTGTCAGATCCCCTTATGCTGGAGTTTATAGGTGTTGTCATCTGCAATGAAGGTTCTGGGAACTGAACTGAGGTCCTTTGGAAGAGCAACTTTTCCTCTTAACTGCTTAGCCATGTCTCTACCCTTCTTATTGTTTTAATATATATTAAATTATTGTCTCTTTTCACCCTAGTGTTCATTATCAAACCAGAACGACTTACCACTAAACTGTAACTTAATACTGATCAACAGGAACACTTTTAGCAAATCATTAAAATGTTGGATTTCTATTACATACTTGTAACATATGTACACATAATGCATGCATGTAACACATCTATAACACACATAGCCTACATACAACACAAGCATATAACACACATACACATAATACATACATATAATACACACATGTAACACATAAAACATAAACATATCACACAGATATATATTTACATAAACTTATCAGAAACCTGATGTAATTTTCGTGAGATAATTCTTGGCTTTGATGTTCCCAGGGTTCTCAGGACTAATGTTAGCATACCATGAACACACTAGTATCTTGTTAACAATTGTTCTTACCTAGTCAACTTCATCCTTATGGTTCTGTCTTATACAGAAATTTTATTTCACCACATTTTATTCAATTTTGATATTGATATTTGCTTCTCATTTATTGGATTAAAAATTTTTGGCAAAAATTTTATTTCTCACATTAACTCCCTTCACAATAGCTTAGGGATTTTAGCAGGGCACTGACAAAAGAATTGATGGATAGGCTTTTTAGAGCTTCATGTTCGAAGCATATATTTATGATCCATGGAAACTTTGAAAACAAAGTCATCTCTCAAAAAGCAGATTTCAGGATATTTATAGAAATTCCTGTTGAAAAATTTCCAGTACTTTTTTCCCCCTTTGGTTCATGGAAATAGACTTGTCTTGTTTTTCTGATTCCATAGTATTTTACAAGAGGAAAACAGCATAAAATTAACTTACTGGCATTTTTCATTGACGGCTTTGATTTAGTATTTTTAAAATGTTCCTACTAATTTTCATATCATTTCCTCTTCTGATGTAAGACATAATATTAAATTTCAAACTAAAGAAGCCTCCATTAAAATTCTTCAACTAATATCATTAAAACACAACATGATACTAAATATTGAATTATACATTGGTCATACTAACTACACTTTAGGAATTTCACTCAATGCTAATGAAATCCTTTACTATATATAACTACTATAATAAAAGCCACAAAAGGATTTAGGGTACTTTTACTGAGGTTGGTGCTATCAGATACTGTCTATATACTGATAAGAATCTATCTGATACCAATTATCTTCTGACAAGAATCTATCTCATAACAATGTTAAAGGTCACTTACTCATTTGTTATTTGGCAGATTTTATAAGCTAATGTCTTTCCAGATAGCAGAAGCTTCCAGACAGCAGGTGCTCCTTGGATCCCAGAGTTATTTTTTCTTCTGGAAATTGGTTTCAAGAGTGCAGCCCATTGGCCCCAAATGGCCTTAAGTAATGTAGTTTTCCAAATCCATTGACAACTCTTGCACAGTCGAGTCCTGACTACATTAGTCTAGCCAAGAATGGAAGAATATCTTCATCCAGGAGGGGTAGCTGTGTGATGCTCACCTCTTAACATCTGTGTTTCTATAATAAATTTGGAATCCTTCACTAGTGAATTTAGCTGTCCATGGCACAGACAGTGCTTTGGTTTTTAGCAGAGAGTGTGTACGTAAAACTTACATGTGTTGTTAATATAGCTAAGGAATGAAAACCAAATACCTGGAGAGAAAAGCAAATAATATGACAGAAAACTTGCTCATTTTTCAATTTCCCACATGGGTTCCCATAGTTAACCATTCCCCATCATACAGGAGTTTTGAATACAACATTCAAAATGGAGATATTCACAAGGAAGCAGGTACTTTTCTTCCCACTCAATGAACAGTCATTTTGTTAGTTTCACATTCAATCCTAATACCGTCATTTTATTTTAAGTATTGCTATTTCTATCTTTTGAAAAAAATTATCAATAGCATTTTCTGTTACAATAAATACAGTGTCTATACAAGGTATTCAACAAATGGAAGAAGTTGTTATTTCAATGTCATATGTACTAGAAAATAACATTAACTTTCAGAACTGATATTTATTGAATGCTGCTTCTACATAACATGCAGAATCTTATTTGATCCACGGATCCATATCACAAGAAGGAACTGTTAGTACTGCTTTTCTTTGACAGACTAAGATATTAAAGATTGGATAATATCACAGAGTTTGGTCATTTTGAGGTCAAAATTGAATATTATTGTCTTGCCTTGAACTGGTTAGTATCTTGTAGCCCATCCCTGATTTCTTGATCAAAGTTTATGTGTGTGTGTGTGTGTGTGTGTGTGTGTTGGTGTTGGTGTTTTGGGATTGAGCAAGGAAGAGATGAGCATCAATAGATTAGTGACTTGGTTAACTAAAGAAATATTCCTTAACCATGAGCAAGAAGACAAAGGCATGGTGAGTGTGAGAGTGTCCCTTTTCAGGGACAAGAGGGCAGATGGCTTAAACTGTTTAGAAAGGATATTTAATAAAATAATATAACACTCTCAATATCCAGACATTCTAATTTTATACTAATATAATTTTTATTCTTGATTATTGAATTTATTCGTATTCAATAGCAATTGTCACTTTGACAAATATCACCATAAACTAAACATTTTGGATCAAAATAAGAGTAAATAATATTTATAGTCTCTGATAGTGATGTCTTCTCAAGTTATTCAGAGTGACAGGGAATCTAAACGAAACTGATTCTAAGAAGAATTTAAGATGCCTATAAAACCTAAGATAATGGTTATACTATTTGCTCATATTTTAAATGGACAAGAGAACTAATCTCCAGAAACAATTTAGTTGTTTATACTGTTATTTTTTTTTTATTAAAAGGAAATTTTAAGTTTTCTAGATTGGACTTGCCAGTTTTAACAAAGCTTTTCTGAAAAACATCCTTTAAATAATCACCCATCTCTGCGGGATTGGGTTCAGATAGTCAACTGTGATGGAAATAAATTGATACACTGTAAAAGGGACCAGAAAGATAATTTATATTCAGCAGAAGCTCAAATACTAGTTCAGAGAAAAAAAATCTCAAGATGAAATACATCCTGGAGTTAAGAAATCTAATTACGCTGACTGCTGCATTTCTCAGCAAGCCAAACTTTGTTTTTGTATCTATGACATTAAGACAGCATGCTACTAGGGTTATTGGAAGTGTTTTTCACTAATATCTATAGATTTTGCAAATTTTTTATAACAAAAATATTCACATTTTCAGAAAAGAGTTTTTGTTACTAATTCTGTATTCACAATATTTTATCCAGTGATTTTATTCATTTCAAGACTTATTAGAGCATTAAAATCACATAATCAAAAATCTAAATATTAAGAAATAAAAATAATTTTATTTGGAGAGTTTTATTATTACTTTTCCCCAAATGAGCATGTTTTTCCTTTGCACTGTCATGGAGTTTTGTGATCCTATTATTTGAACATCTTCATAATAGTTCAGTTTAAAGTATAATATAGATCCTCTTACTGACTAAAAGAACCCGTGTAAACTATGATCAAAAGACAGCAATACAACTATGCAGCTTTTAAATATCACAATCTTTAACTTCACATCAAAAGAACCCTTTTGTGTAAATATCTAATTGCTCTGGATAATTTGACCTTTGTTGACTAAAAGATGGAGATACAGTTCTTCCTGAACATGACCTCCTTTATTTAGCATTTTTCTAGTAACAAACAGGCTTGCTGAATTCTTTAAGCTATTGAAATAGATCTGAGATCCAACAATGACCCTGGCTACAAATAACAAGCTCTGCTTTATTAATCTCCCTAATAGCTACATAAATGTTCCTTTTCTCCTATCTTCTTAGAAGAAAAGCAACAAAATGTGTAGATCAATGGAGTTAGCAACAAAGAAAAGGACACCATTATCTGAATTTTAAAGTTACAGTCCATTCTTATCTCCTTACTCTTCTTAGTCCCAACACATCTTAATACTATTTTGCTCCTTATTATATAGCACTTCTTTGTGGTTTTGTGTTAGTCCTGCTACTGGGCTGTGGAAACACATTTACTCTCTGCCCCCCATTGGGTGTTGGGCTTCAGGGAAGCACCTGGGTGCAGGAGAACAAAGCTTAGGGTGTGGGAGGTCAGAGTTGGGGTTCCCTGACTTCTGGGCATCCAGTCGTCACTGGAAACTGAATAAGTAAGGGTAAGGGGTCCACGGGCCTACAATGAGGAGCTCAGGGCCAGGAGTTCCCCTGGGCATCCTGAAGCCGCTGGAAGTCACAGAGGATCCAAGAACAGAACAGAGAAAGTGTGCAAGCTGAGGACTAGGATGTCCCCTCCGCTAGGGTATGTGTGTGTGTGTGTGTGTGTGTGTGTGTGTGTGTAGGGGTGGGGGTGGGGTGGGAAGAAGCAGGGGTGGGATGAGGGAGGAGGAGGGACAAGGGATGGGATGGGAGTTTCTGGGAAGGAGGAGGAACCCGGAAAGGGGATAACATTTGAAACGTAAATAAAGAAAATATCCAATAAAAACAAAAAAAGAAAAAAAAAAAGCCAAGTTTTTTGGCCCCTCTCTGCAAGCCTATCACTCAGGGCATAAAAAATGGATCCTGTCTAGTCAAGATAATGTGATCAATGTGGTCCTTACATAGCCAGAGATTACGACTCAAAATTTACATAGAGCACTATAAAGGAAGGCAAGTGACATCAGCTTCTCAACCTCTACATAGCCACACACAGAGACAGATGCACACATATCCGTATCACACACACACACACACACACACACCACAAACACAATGTATATATACACACAAATATAATTTCAAATGGAGAAGAAAACAATGATTATATATTTTTGAACACCTTTTTTTTAGCTAAAATTTTGTAATTTTTAAATGTGAAGGTGATTTAAAATTAATAACAGAGTGTAGGCCCTGGTAAGTGGCCAATCCACTAAAAGGTCAAACTTCCACGAATATTTGGGCAGTACAGGTAGTTTTGTGATGGGCTCCAAACCAAAACCAAAAAAAAAAAAAAAGAACACAATGTTTGGTGTGAGGAAAGGCAGCGTTGTTCTGTGAAAGCTGAGGGAGGTGAGGATATGATCAAAACACACTGCATGAAACACACTGCATTCTCAAAGAATTAATTACATACACTCATGCACGCACACACACACACACACACACACACACACACACTCACACACACACACATTCAAACAAGAACCTTCCTAGATAATATCAGTAATGTGTGTTTACATTTCTGTTCAAATTGAATAATATGGGGCTAATATAAAATTTTGTGTCTGACCTGAGACCGTGTTCTGTTCTATTATGCTTCTGGTTACAAGAATATTTCCCTAGACACAGAACATCTTGATGGTTGCTTATCAGGACCAAGTCTTTCTGGGACATTAATAATTTCATTATGTTTGCCAAATACATTTTATAAATCACTTATAACCCTGGGGATGTTTCACTGTTGAAATAGCCTGTCACCTGCAGCTTTTTGCTATTCTGAATCCTGTATGTTCCACATCCTGTCACAACGGGGCATATTAGCATTTACTGCTGCATAAGAGTAAAGGATAATCTTCACTCAAGGCAGTAATATGTGTCTGTGCCTCTTTCTCTAAGCTGTTCTGTGCCCTTTCCCCTTTTTCATCCATAATTATTTAAGTGCCCTTCCTACATTAGTTCTATTTACCAAAATATTCCTCTTAAGCCTGGGTACACCGTTTGATTGTGTCATATTGACTAATTATCTTACCCTCATGAAATTTACTGTATACAATTATGAGAGACTATATCTCTGCTCGGACTCCACTAGCATGCTTCATATAGCATCTGACTTGCTGGGTGGTCATTCTCAAACTCTTCATTGCAATGTTACTGTTTAATCAGTTAAGGGAGAACAGGTCGTCTGTGTTTCCTTTGCCTTGATTTAACTGACAGCATCCATTTACTTTTGATCTTGTTCTTCCCTTGATCTCAGTGACATTCTATTTTCTTGATTTCCATGCTGCAGAATCCAAGGCCGCATACTATCCCCACTTAGTCACTCTTGTACCTCTCTATGAGAGTCTAAAGCAAAGCCACACTGATCTCAAGTGTTCTTTGCTGCAAAAGCCTGAATAAAGTCAAAGTTTTAACTTGTTTGTCTTTCTCTGACAGTGCCCTTAGCATTATTTCTCCTAGTGATTTCTTTCTCCTTTGTGTGGCAGAAGTAATTTTGTTCTCTCAAGACTCTCCAGCCACTCTCCATCAACTTCTAACTCTCAGGTGTTTTTCTGTATGGCTCCTTCTGAACCTTTTCCTATTTTAAAAAAGAGTAACCACACCATTGCCTAAGTAATCAAATCTTTTCAATACTATCAACTTCCACCAAATAGAGGCTTACTTTGAATCATCATATGAATAGTTTCAAGAGCTTTGTGAAATCTCCCAATAAATCTGTACTTCTTCAAAATCAACATGGGCAAAGCCAATTTTATGGTTACCTCTCTTCCTGCTTCATTCAATCTTCATATGAGCTTTTTTATTTTTTTTATTAGCATAATGTTTAGTTAGATGCTTAGACCAGGGAGCTGACTCTCCTCGCAGTTTCTCTTACCTGCAGTATCCAGTTAATTCTATGCATCCTATTAATTCTTTACAGAAGGACATGTGTTGTTTCTCTCATTGTTTTTCTCTTTAAAAGACTTTAGAGAAATCACATTTATTCCCCATGATATAAATCATAGTCTCATTCTGAACCATAAGTTTTGGTTACTTATTTCCCTCATAAAAAAATATCATGTCAAAGCAGCTTAAGAGAGAAACAGATTACTTTGGATCACAGTTTGTAGTCATAGTCCATCATGGTGGGAAAATCACAGTGTCTGGAGCTTCAGACAGCTGATCATATTGCACCCAGAATCAGGAAGCACAGAATGAGATAAATGCTTGGGCTCTATTCAATTTCTAGTGTGTATGCTGTCCAAGATTGCAGCATAGTTCCCTGAAATGGTGTCACTCACAATAGGGTGTCTCTTATTTCAAGTAATCTAATCAATATAGTCTCTCATGAGCATGCCCAAAGTCAACTCTTTTAGATGATTTTAGATGTCACTATAATGAAACTCATCATTATATCATCCTTTACAATATTGTTAGTATTTTTCCACAAAGTATATCTATTTGTAAATGGATATCAAAAGTTTGTATTAAATTTCTTAATATGATACTGTTATTATGGTATCTGAACATAGCATCTAGTATCAGGATATTTCTAAAAGGCCATATCCTCCAAACTCAGTCTGAGTTTCAAACATAAATTCTAAAATAGAAATGTATTTTGCATACATCCTAGCTATTGTCAGTCATGATCCTAGTCACACATGATCTGCTTTGCTCATTTCCTTTACTTCTTTTCTGAAAATTTTAAAACTACATCTATTGTATGAGTTCTTTATCTTTAATCATGTAGCCCCACTAAGATCTCTTATAGAAACCATGTCCTACATTATGATTTTTCAGTTGGTCACTGTCATAAAGCTTTTCATAGAATGATAGATCTGAATAGAGTAGCCCTATTCATTTCTCTGAGTATAAAGTAGCACATTGCCCTGAGATTTCCATTTATAGCCCCTAAGATGTGTTCCCCACTACTGCACAGACTTTTGTATCATGTCTATTGAGGGTCATGCTGATTAATGCAAATATCCACAGAGATACTGAAAACAAAATCATAAACTCATTCACCTGCCACTTTGAAAGAATTTCTTTTAATAAAAAAACAGGAAAAAATTATAGCAATACAAAAACCTTTCATGTGAATGAAGAGCGTTTGAGTTCATGAGCCCTAGGAAGTTATACAAGTACAGGTTGGAAAAAAAACATTATTACCCACTGTATGGCAGTTTTATGGGAAAGTTCACCTTTCACTAACAACGATTTCAATTTATTTGATAGGCAAAGGGCCAATGCCATTCTTCTCCTCATTAGTTTTTTATTACACAAGGATGTCTTTACCAGGAGAGCAAGATAGATACTCTGTGTGAAACAAGATTTGTGATTTTAAGTCATTTTCCAGAGCTTTGCCCAATTGCATGTAATCTAGGCCCCACAGTCTCAATTAACAGCTCTATATTTGCTTTTAGCTCATCCATACTTTTTAATGTGGAAACCTCATCAAATTAATTAAGCACCCTTTTTTTTTCTGCCTGAGAATAGATAACAAATATCAACTACGGTGATCCTTAACAGTCTGTGTGGAGTTTCAATCCTGAAGGGGGGCTGCAATCAAGATTGGAACATAGCGTGCTTAGTCTCACAGTGTGGTGTTCTTTTCAAAGGTGTCCTTGTTAGGAAGAGGGAAGCTGGTAGGGTTCCATGGAAATGTAGTTATAATTATGTTGGACATATGCTACTGTGAGACTTTGGCCAGCCTCATAAACATATTTGATTCTATCCTCATTGATGAAAGCAAAGAATATATATATATATATATATATATATATATATATATATATATATATATTCCCAGTAGACACTTTGGTAGTTTTGGGATTATTAACTTTTTACATCTCCTTCCACAGACAATTCTGATATAATTCAGATAACTCCCCTTTATCCACATAGCATACACTTCAAATCAACTGGTGCTTTTTTCAATCCGCTCACCTTTCCACTAGTTATTTGAGGAGAGTTATGTATTCATGCCATTTATTTCTATGGTCCTTGGTGCAATTTTATTCAACATTTTCATAGCATGGCTAGGATTGTTCCAACGCTGCACATCCATTGATAAATATGAAATGGAAGTCATTTTCATGGCCACTACACTATACAGCCCTGCCTTTCAGTCTCCTAACAATTCATTCTTGGGCTTAAAGATAATATACAAAGTTTTCTTTAAATGTGAAGATTTTCTAAACTTCTGAATTTGCCCTGACACTACGGTAGAGAAAGAACTCTGGTTTGAGTTTCTACTTGTTGTGTTAACACTGCTGTGGAGGGTAAGCTAAGAACAGAGTGGCCATAGATAGAGTGGGAGGGTTTCCCAGAGAATTATGATGATTTTCTGTTTTCATATACTTTATTAAAAGCCACAGTAATTATATTTTCCCACAAATCATGTATAACTGTATATATATACCTTGTGGGTACAGGCACATGCATACTCATTTTCTGTGAATCCATTTGTATTTATCCTCATTTTGACTTCTCATGTGGACACTGAATGGTCAAGCAATGGATAAATTTTCTCTAGCCCCTGAATTGCTATTTTGATTATGGTCAATAATAGTAAATAGTTTAGTTTGTCTCACATTCTGACACCTTCTCTCAGTATATTCAGAACTAATGTTTAAGAGGAAGTGATGTTCCCATTCTCTGTATATTTATTATCTGGACTCTACTAACCTGGGCAACACTTGCTTCTTATAGACTACCTTTTAATGGCCCTCTGTTTCCCCTACAGTTATGATAGCTTTTCTCTGTAAACAGCTCATTGACGAGGATTTCAGTATACTGTCAGAGGTATACATCTTGCTGTAATCCCCACTACCTTATATCTGGTTTCATACAGATCTGTCAGAGCTCATTGGGATGGTTATTCTAAGACTTCTTTGACAGATATGTGCAAGGAATCCATTGAAGTAGAAAATTATTTGAAGAACACAAATTGTGCTGAAGTAAGGGCTTAGAGGTTGATTATAACTGTTGATGAGACTGGGATTTGTTTGATGAGGCTGAAAAGGGAAAAGCAAAATAAAGCACAGAGAGTTTTTAGTGAGGGAGAGTGAAAGAGAGACAAGGACTAGGAGAAAGGGAAAAGGGAATAGGCCTTGCCTTTAGAAATTATCACTGTCTACGGTAGATTTAGGTAGTGATGGCTGATTGTGAGAGCCACACTGTGGACAATACTGGACTTCTTCTATAGCCTATGCAGACACCTAGTCCAACAAACACATTTTTTTCCAGAGATAGAATCATGAAGAACAAAGTTGGGTTTCAATATCACCAAGAAACAATAAAAACAAAGAATGAATCATAGTGATTTATAAGTGAGCAGAATATAGTAACACATGTTTAAATTTTAATATGACAAAATTATTACTATAATCTATTTTTGCTTTAAAATTTTCAAACATGTAATGTAGGTGTTTGAATAATTATATAAAAATCGGGTGTCAGTGTAGGAGAATGCCAGGTCAAGAAAGGGGGGGGGTTGGTGAGCAGGAGAGGGAGGATGGAATAGGAGAGTTTTCAGAGGGGAAATGAGGAAAGGTGATAATGTTTGAGATGTAAATAAAGCAAACATCTAATTAAAAAACAAAAGAAAACAGGTGTCATAAAATAAAAGATAACCATGGTATAGATGTGATGTAACAACAAAACACAAGAATGCCAGTTATCAGTGACTAATATATGATATGAATACAAAGCCCAACCTGTATCTCATAAAAAAGATTTACAGCCAAGAAAACAGTTCACTAAGGAACAGATGAAATTTTGCTAAATAATGAGAAGTGGTTAATTAGGAATGAACATGAGGCATTGGCTCAGCTCTTAGGAGTACTTCCTGCTCTTGCAGAAGTCCAGAGTTTGGTTCCCAGAAATGGCTCATTTTGCCTATAACTTCAGTTCTAGAGGATTAGATGCTCCTCTTCCTTTTTTTATTTTTTTTTTTATTTTTACCTCACTGGGCACCTGCATTCATGAATGCATATACAAATGCACACCAGGGTACATGTGCATGTGCACACACACAATTCGAATTCTCAACAGAGGAATCTCTCATGGCTGAGAAGCACTGAAAGAAATGTTCAACATCCTTCATCATCAGGGAAATGCAAATCAAAATGACCCTGAGATTTCACCTCATACCAGTCAAAATGGCTCAGATCAAAAACTCAAGTGACAGGAGATGCTGGCAAGGATGTGGAGAAAAAGAAAAACTCCATTATTGGTGGGATTGCAAGCTGGTGCAACCACTCTGGAAATCACTCTGGCAGTTCCTCAGAAAATTAGACATAGTACTGCCTGAGGACCCAGCTATACCACTCCTGGGTGTATACCCAAAAGATGCTCCAACATATATCAAGGACACATGTTCCACTATGTTCATAGCAGTCTTATTTATAATAGCCAGAAGCTGGAAAGAATCCAGATGTCCCTCAACAGAAGAATGAATACAGAAAATGTGGTACATTTACACAATGGAGTACTACTCAGCCATTAAAAATAATGAGTTCATGAAATTCTTAGGCAAATGGATGAAACTAGAAAATATCATCCTGAGTGAGGTAACCCAATCACAAAAGAACACACATGGTATCTACTCACTGATAAGTGGATAGTAGGATAAAAGCTCAGAATACCCAAGATATAACGTACAGACCATATGAAGGTAAAGAAAAAGGAAGAACAGTGTGTGTGTGTGCCTCAGTCCTACTTGGAGGGGAAACAAAATAATCATGGGAAGTTGAGGGCGGGTGGAACTTGGGAGGAAGAGACAAGGGGATGAAGAAAAAAAAGAGGGAATTAGGTGTGGGAAAAACAGGCAAGATGTACAGAGAGTCAGGAAATTGAACAGAGGTATGTAGCAATGGGGGATGGGGAACAGGGTAAGCCACCAAAAAGTCAGATGCCAGAAAAGTAAGAGGCTCCTAGGACCCAAGGGGATAACATACACAACAAAGGGAGGGGAGTACCTATAGATACCGTATCCAGAGATTAGGCATGGTCCCCAGTTGAGGAATGGGGCTACCCACCCTTCACAAAATTTTAACCCAGAATTGATGCTGTCTAAATGAAATGCAGAGACAAGGAGTGGAGCAGAGAGGGAGGAAGGGGCCATGCAGGGACTGCCCCACCTGGGGGTCCATCCCATGTGCAGCCATCCATCCCAGTTGCTGATGCCAGGAAGTGCTTGCTGACAGGAACCTGATGTAGATATCTCCTGAGAGGCTCTGTCACAGCCTTATGGATACAGATGTGGATGCTTACAGCCAAACATTGAACTGAGCATGGGAACCCCAATCGAGGAGTTGGGGGAAAGACTGAAGGAGCTGAAGGAGTTTACAACTCCATAGGAGGAACAATATCAAACAACCAAAAACCCAAGAGCTCCCAGGGACTAAACCACCAACCAAAGAAAACACATGGAGGGACCCATGATTCCATCTGTCTATGTGGCAGAGGTTGCTCTTGTCTGGCACCAATGGGAAAGGAAGCTCTGAGTTCTATGAAGGCTTGATGTCCCATTGTAAGAAATGGTAGGGTGGTGGAGCAGGAGTTGGTGGGAGGGTGGGGAACACCCTTGTGGAGGCAGGGGGAGGACTGGGAGGTTTTCAGGGCATGGGGAACCGGGAAGAGGAATAACATTTGAAATGTAAATAAATAAAATAACCAATAATAAATAAAATAAAAATAAAATTTAAAAATATAAATATAACTGTTGTGCTACACAACTGACAATGGATTCATTATGCCAAGAGAATCAAAATTAACAGTTTTATTTAATATTACTTAGGGTCTGAAAAATATAGGTTATTATATCTAGATGGTAGATAGGGGACTGATAGCCACATTAAGTGTCTATGCAGATTTTCTGCTGAAATATGGATATTTTAAAGTAAACCAATTTTGATTGTCCTCTGTGCTCTAGTGAGTGTTAGAGAATCATCTTCACACATGATATGTATCTCCATAGCTAAGCCTTCACAAAACTCCAGATAATTGGCCCTAGAAGTCTGAATACATTTTAGTCATGTCACTAACTTCTTTAAGATTGTAGCAGAAAGGTGAATCATTTTGTTAGACTCCTGATATGAAATCATTTCATGTCACCAAAACTATTAATAAATGTTGACTGTCCATGAAATGTCAAATGGTCACTATCCTAACCTAAGTTATAGAAGAGAAGGGTTAGGGAAGGAGATGGGGAGAAATAGATGGGTAAAAAGGAGGGTAATAGAGAGGATGAGAGGGAAGAAAATAAAATTAATGCCATTTATCTGAGTCTAATAAATTCAAATTTGATCTAAAAATATGTATTTTATATATCAATATCTTCAAGGTCATTTAAATTGTATACATATCTTTTTTTACTGAAGAAGTATTACACTATACACTTCCAAATAAGGTATTGTCTTTAGCATATTTTTATCATTAAATAACCTGTCTAAATTTCTAAACAAAGATTATCTGGCCAACTTAAAGGATCAGTATTTTATTATTAACCATTAAAATATCAGGGTTTACTATTTATTAAGTATAAGAAAAAGGTTGGCACTCTTGCATGCCTCAGCGATGTCATGTTGAATAGGTTTCTTAGCAGCTATTCTTGCATGGTATTGATCTTGCCCCAGAGAATATTGGTTTTCAATTCTCCCCTGGTTCCGACTAAGCTTCCCACAGCATCGTTTTAAAAAATGTTATTTGTACCAGGATTCTCTCTTCCATGAAACCATATTTATAAAATCACAATGGCATGGTGCTACAGAAAGCATCCTTTCACACACTACAGCACACAATTATTTAGAATTAAGATTTAGGTGCAACTTTATCTCTTCACTGGAATTTCTAAATACTATGGATCTGTCACATTTAGGGATAGGTGGCAACTGAAAAACAAAGAACACACATGGTATGCACTCACTGATAAGTGGATTTTAGCCCAAATGCTCAGAATACCCAAAATACAATTCACAGACCACATAAGACTCAAGAAGAAGGAAGACCAAAGTATGTGTGCTTTGGTCTTTCTTAGAAAGGGGAACAAAATACTCATGGGAGGAAATACAGAGACAAAGTGTGGAGCAGAGACTGAAGGAAAGGCCATCTAAAGACTGCCCCACCAGGGGATCCATCCCTTATACAGTTACCAAACCCAGACACTATTGTGGATGCCAAGTAGTGTGTGATGACAGGAGCCTGATATAGCTGTCTCCTGAGAGGCTCTGCCAGAGTCTGACAAATACAAGGATGGATGCTTGCAGCCAACCATTAGACTGAGCATGGGGTCTGCAATGGGTTCCCATATGGAGGAGAAAGGACTGAAGGAGCTGAAGGAGTTTGCAGCTCCATAGGAAGAACAACAATATCAACCAACCAGACTCCCCAGAGCTCCCAGGGACTAAACCACCAACCAAGGAGTATGCATGGAGGGACCCATGACTCCAGCTGCATATGAAGCAGAGGATAGCCTTGCTGGGCATCAATGGGAGGAGAGGCCCTTGGTCCTATGAGGGCTGGATGCCCCAGTTGTAGGGGAATTCAAGGGTGGGGAGGCAGGAGTGGGTGTGTGGGTTTTAGAACACCCTCATAGAAGCAGGGTAGGGGGATCGGATAGGGAGTTTCGGGGGGGGGGAAACAAGAAAGGGGATAACATTTGAAATTAAATAAAGAAAATATCCAATAAAAATAATTAAGAAAAAAGAGTAAAATGATGGGAAACAATTAAGTCCCTTATTTTACAGCTAAAATTTTGAATTTCAAATTTGATAGTACACCATAGATTACACTGTGCAAAAACAATATTTTAATTATAACAAAAGGAGTTCTTATTAAGGAAGAGTGAAACTTGATATAGTCAACAAGGATACTCAGTAGTGTCTCATGCTGTCAGCATTAATAGAGAATTCCCATAACAGCACAGCACTTCATCCCACAGTTTAGAACGAGCCTGTGAACTTCACACCCTGTCTAAGAGCTTGTAACAATTTCATATTATCTGAAATTTGCTGCCTTTCTACACAAATGATCCTTTAATTGGTGCATAAATTTACATTTTAAGCTCAGCATCAATTGAAACAAATCCTAACTACCATTGCTATTCAGGCTAGTATCTACTGCACATCAAGACAACAAAAAGGGGGAAAAATTGAAATTTAAGTTAAAAATATCCAATAAAAATAAAATAAATAAAAAGTTCTACAATCTCATATTATTACTCATCCACTTATTTTATTAATTTATATCCTGAAACGATACTTCAGTAAGAACCATTTTATCTTTTCTACTCAAAGCTAATTATTCTTACAGAAGTCCATAGAAGATAGAAATATGTGTGTGTATGATATTTACTATATATATATATATATATATATATATATATATATATATATATAAAAGTAAAAAATACTTTAGTTGTCTGAAGGAGGTCCTAATAATGTTATTAGCTAGATGACAATTCATTTAAGAAGAATATGCACAAGAACTTTTCACTAAGTAAATTAAAAGATTAAGCACCTTCAAAGAAAATACTGACAAAACTTAAACATATTTTTATTCCTTCTAAATTATAAATTCATTCAGCAAATTGTAGATGAATTTAACTCAGTGACTATATTTAATCAAATTGATATTTTTTTAATTTCCATATTGTTTCAATATATGCTTATGCAAACATCTGTAGGGCCAGTAGAATGTGTGTGTGTGTGTGTGTGTGTGTGTGTGTGTGTGTGTGTAATTTGGTTACACTAATGAGCAAAACTTTTCTACTGTGTTCATTATAGATTTTGATGGGATGTATAAAGTTAGAGTGGAATAGTTTATGTGATTTTTTTTTTTTATTTTGAAGTCATTTACATTGATCTCCATTTTACTATCATAACTGTATATATTTTCTCCTCAAGTTAAAGACACTAAATACAATTTATATTGATATTGACATATACACTGTCTATGACTATTGATGTAAGAAAAGAGAAAAGGAAAAGAAATGCCAACATCAACTGAAACCATTTTTATTTATTTTTTTTTAAATTTTATTTTCTAAGTTTTTTTATTTACATTCCAAATCATTTCCCCTTTCCCGTTTCCTCCCTCCCCGAAAGTCCCATAAGCCCCCTTCCCTCCCTCTTTTCTCCATTCAACCCCCTCTCGCTTCTCTGTCCTGGCATTCCCCTACATCCAGTCTTTCCAGGACCAGGGGTCTCTCCGTCCATCTTCTTAGAAATCTATTGATTTAATGAGGTCCCATTTGTCTATTCTTGATCTTAGAGCATAAGCTATTGGAGTTCTGTTCAGGAAATTCTCCCCTGTGCCCATATGTTCAAGGTTCTTCCCTAGTTTCCCTTCTATTAGTTTCAGTGTGTCTGGTTTTATGTGGAGATCTTTGATCCACTTAGAATTGAGCTTAGTGCAAGGAGATAAGAATGGGTCAATTTGCATTCTTCTGCATGTTGACCTCCAAAAGCGGCAACCAATTAACTGGGAAATGATCTTTACCAACCTTACATCCGACAGAGGGCTAATATCCAATATATACAAAGAACTCAAGAAGTTAAACTCCAGAGAGGCAAGTAACCCTATTAAAAAATGGGGTACAGAGCTAAACAAAGTGTTCTCACCTGAAGAATATCTAATGGCTGAGAAGCACCTAAAGAGATGTTCATCATCCTTAGTCATTAGGGAAATGCAAATCAAAACAACCCTGAGATTCCATCTCACACCAGTCAGGATGGCTAAGATCAAAAACACAGGAGACAGCAGTTGTTGGCGAGGATGTGGAGAAAGAGGAACACTCCTCCACTGCTGGTGGAATTGCAAGCTGGTACAACCACTCTGGAAAGCAGTCTGGCGGTTCCTCAGAAAACTGGGCATGACACTCCCGGAGGATCCGGCTATACCACTCCTGGGCATATACCCAGAGGCTTTACCTGCATGCAATAAGGACACATGCTCCACTATGTTCATAGCAGCCTTATTTATAATAGCCAGAAGCTGGAAAGAACCCAGATGTCCCTCAACAGAGGAATGGATTCAGAAGATGTGGTATATCTACACAATGGAATACTACTCTGCAATTAAAAACAATGAATTCACGAAATTCCTAGGCAAATGGTCAGATCTTGAAAATATCATCCTTAGTGAGGTAACCCAATCACAAAAGAACACACATGGTATGCAGTCTGATAAGGGGATATTGACCCAGAATCTCGGAATACCCTAGACACAATTCGCATATCAATAGATTTCTAAGAAGATGGAAGGAGAGACCCCTGGTCCTGGAAAGACTGGATGTAGGGGAACGCCAGGACAGAGTAATGAGAGGGGGTTGAATGGAGAAAAGAGGGAGGGAAGGGGGCTTATGGGGCTTTCGGGGAGGGAGGAAACGGGAAAGGGGAAATGATTTGGAATGTAAATTAAAAAAAATAAAATAAATAATTAAAAAAAAAGTAATCTATTGATATGCGAAATGTGTCTAGGGTATTTTTCTTTTTACATAATTGTTTTACTACAAAATGTAAGACCAAAATTTTTTAGGCAACTCCCTTAGAGGTGTCTTTGCCTCCTATTCACCCTAAACTGATTGTTCTGATTGTTTTGTGCTTTTAAACAAGTCTCCCCAACAGGATTTACAGTGAGGTCATTACTGATCAAGGTCAGGGAACCAAGCTCACTGCTTGGTTCTTTTTTCATATGCAAATATTGTTTGACTCTTAATTCACTTGTTACTTTGTGTTTAAACCAGTTTTCTATTTCTCATATGATTGACATTGCTCTTCTTTTAGGAGTCTTTCATCTGCTTCTCTTTAATGACCCTGGGGACATTCAGTAATTAATTTCCTCCTCCACTGACAGGTCCAGGACATTCAGGTGTTGCACGCTCTTTCTTCTTATATCTGAGCTGACTTTGTGGCTGTTTTGACCATGCAAAGCTGACAACTGACAGTTTCCTTGTGGGTAAGAAAAGATTTAACTTTTCATTAGTACCAAGGAAGCCACAGATATTTCAAGGCAAACTGTTGTATGTGACAAACTAGCTTGCCAGTGAGTTCATTTATGGTAATGCTAAGGAAGTGATGAGTGGCTTACTGTTCCTTACTGAGTGTATCAGTGACATACACCAATGTCCTATTTAGTGTCCAGGCCTTATGTATCATGTCAGATCAGAAAAATTTAGTCTCATGTAAAAATAAAAGTGTGGGATATTTATGAACTCTTCTAATGTCAACAAAACAGCCTCTGCCTGGACTCAGTCCTTGGATGTGTCCTTTTCCATTAGAAATGAACATGTATGCTCCCTACTTTAATTTGAAACATGTAAAATTATATTGCTATATTTACCTTCATGTTGCCAGGAACATGGAAAGAGTGAATTGATAACTTTTGTGTAATTTGGCTTTATAATATTAAAAGCAATTGGGAGGGCTATTTGGAAGTTGATGGTGGTTATCCTGAGGAAGATACACTACTATCCACACAAATCATAAGAATCCCCACCACAGAGTAATGCACATTGTATGTTAAGTTTTAAACTTTATCTAACCATACTTGCTTCATCTAAACTGAGTTATGATTTTGGATGGCATAACATAATTTCTTATTCCTTAAGGTATAACACAGTAGATAAGACTTAAAAATATTTACTGGAGGTACTAATATTATAACAAGAAGGGAAATAATTGAAATAAGCTGAAAGGTTATTAATATGTTCTGCATATTTTATCTGTATAACATTATATTCACATTAAACTAGGCAGCGATTATAAATTGAAAATAATTTTGAAGATATGTAAGGTCAATTTTTGGTAACATAATCTCAAACAAATCTTAAGATTTGCCTAGTAAGTGGGCCTTTGAAAATTTATATTTCTGTTCTCATAGGAACTGTAAATAAGATAAGAAGCAGACTTGCATTTCTGCAAACTTTATAATATAATTTTATGCACCAGCTACTTTCTTCTTGCTATGTGTAGAAACTCATGGGTTTGTAATCTTTTTATATTTTCTTTTTCATATTTTTCTCCTTTTCTGTCTCTCTCTACCCCTTCTTCTTAGCAAAGTCACTCAAAGGTAATGCTCTCAACATGTTTTATTGATGTTATTGTACTACTGCAGTGTTTATTAGACTAAGATTAACCCAAAGGATTAGAATCAAAGAAAAAGACTTCTAAAGATTAATGGGAGCAAAGCACTTACCCAACACAAAGGAACCCATCTTAGATCCCAGTGCTAGAGGAAAATACTTTAATAGTTTGATGATTGGGAAGAAAAGTAATGTTAAGACAAAGTGAACTACTAAGATACAAAGTGACACATCAAAGTTGCTTTGTAACTTAAAAAAGAACATGGGCAGAATGGGGGGATTTGAACTGGGAAGTGAAGAGTTGAGGAGGGTGCAATAGGGAGGAAGAGGAAAGAAGAGGGTAAATAATAAGAGGGTGTTTTAAAAAAGACTAGAGAAAGATTATTGTATGCTCTTACATAACACACACATGCACATACGCACACAGAGGGAGGGAGGGAAGGAGAGAAGGAGGAAGGAAGGGAGAGTGAGAGAGCAAGAGAGATAGAGAGTGAGAGAGTGTTAGAGAGCATGAGAGAGAGAAAGAGAGAGAGAAAGAGAGAGAGAGAGAGAGAGAGAGAGAGAGAGAGAGAGAGAGAGAGAGAGAGAGAGAATGAGAATATAGGCTATTTCCAATGTTCACAGTCACCTCTTAGAACTTGAATGTAAGACCCCATTACTGACAATAACATATACTTCATACATAGGGCTTGCGTGATAGAACTTACATGGGAGCCTTCTCCATGAGAACTAGTTCTTATACTATCTGAAGGTGCTTTGTAAGTTGTCAAAGGAGAAAAGGAATAGATAATCTTACCTGTCTGTAAAGCCTGTGTACCACAACAATGACCAGCCTTGCCACATATCTCCAGTTTTTCAACAGTGGCAATTTTATCTTGGGGGTAACTAATGTTATTTCCTTAGACTAAGGCTACTCAAGAAGTTTGAATTCATGCCTTGTTTGGTAACCTTTACCAATTACTTCCGGTTGGGGATGTAGAACCTAGAGAAGAATATACTGTTGCCATTTTCGTAAACCCACTTAATTTCTATTTTATTATAAAAACCTATCATTTTACCCATAGATAAGTATAGCTCTTACTCCTCATCAAAAACTACTTTTTGAAACAAGTGAATACTATGAGAGAGATTCGCCACACATGTTACACTTTAAATTCATCCCTTTAAAATCCACAACTTCTTCATTTCAATATGCAAAGAGTCTAAGTGACCGTGGAGTTACCAATCTCGACTGAAACATCTATAATAAATCCCTATATCTCAGGGTCAGGGGAAATCAAAGCATAGGTGCAGAAAGATTTTAAGAGCCAGAGAATCAGCATGCCTGCTGCTAGACAGAGTTTTCTGCACGAACAGGAAGATTGCACCCCGGAGACTGCAACAATATGGCAGACCTGCAAATAACACCAATTGACATGCCAATGTGAGTGGGCAAATTTTGCAAGGTTCCACCCCTGGAGGAAGAGCTACAGGCTGTCTTTCATTGGCTGCTCTGAGAGGGAGAATCATTTCCCTCAGTCACTAACTCCCTTAATAGTCTATGCTGTATCAAGTGGTAAGGTCTCAACATATACATATACATGAACTCAGTAGGCCACATACATACATATTTGTATGTATGCATGCATTTATTTAATAATATTATTAATTTACTAATGAATAATAATAATTATAAATAGTAAATAAGAAGAAAGGGCCATGAATTCCAGAGGGAGTTGGGTGAACTAGAGGGAGAGTGGAGATGTATGGGGTCGGGTGGAGCTAATGTAAAAAAAAAGTACTAATATATAAAAAGTGAATTAGGGGGCAGGAGAGATGGCTCAGCAGGTAAGAGCACTGACTGCTCTTCCAAACGTCATGAGTTCAAATCCCAGCACCCACATGGTGGCTCACAACCATCCCTAAAGAGATCTGACGCCCTCTTCTGGTATCTGAAAACAGTTACATTGTACTTACACATAATAAATAAATAAAAAAAAAGTGAATTAAAGTGAGTGGATTAGATAATTAAAAATAAATATTATTGTATCTGTAGGCAATAAACATATATAATGAATTTCTAAGTATAATTCTAAGTTTAAGAAATGAGAACAAATTAAGCTGTTGTAAGATTTGTAATATTTTTATAGTGAGATTTTTTCCTATATATATTAAAGCTTATCACTAAATATTCTGCACTATTAGGAAAAATAAACAAAATATTTTTAGTAGTTATGACCATTTTGAAGATGGGTAGAGTCAAGAGCCAATTTATAACAATTTCTCAGTCTATTATTCTAATGAATTACCTGACTCATAAGAAATGAAATATTATAAAATGAAATATAATTATTTTAGCTTTAAGGGAATCTCAATAATGATACATGTTCATTATTTTTAATAAATTAGGTGTTATAGCATCATTAACCTGCATTAAGAATCAGGTTAGAGACTCAGTAGGAAAAATGTCCTATTTTAGCTAGCAAGAACTTTATGTATTTTTTCTTAATCAATTTTATTCTTTCATCTTTCTACTTTCAGAATTAATTATTAGCCTTTCTATTAGTTTCCCAGGGCACAGGCCTGTATTACAAAAATCAGCACAAGTATTTGAACTCAACTCTTCGCAAGTCAAATAGTGTATTTTGTTTTTTCAGAAGGTAATTGCAGAAGATAAAGGACCCAGTTCATTGCACAGTTCTTGTGCACATAATTGGAATCACATACCTTTTCAGCATGACAATTATCTTAGCTATTGTTGGCTTTATTTCCTAATTGAGGGGGAAAAAGAAACACTATTCAAGTAATTATCATATTTTCAGGATTTTTGTTTCAAGAATAAGTCACTTAAGGATCTAACTTATTGAGAGCCCTTCCTTTGTGGAATGTTAATCTAAATGTGCACAGACAATAAAGTCTGATTGGAATAACAGGTCTCCTGCTCATTCTCTGACTTTCTTGCTGTAAATCCAATTCTTTGTAATCTGACTACTAACATAGATTTCTTTTTCATATGTTCAGGTACTAAACTGAAGAATGTATGTTTTACGAATAAAAGCACATGAATAATAAAATTATTTCATAATTATTTCATAATTTTTCCAAATAGAAAACAACATACATGTTTCATAATTCATAATTCATAATTCATAATTCATAAGTCAGTCCTTTGGAAATTTGATTATTTTTATTCTGAACATTCACATATGTATTTATAAATATATGTACCTATTAACTAAATGAACCTTTATTCTGCATGTTTTAGAAATAGTAATTAACTAATTATATTTTAATTAATTAATTAATTAACTTTACATCCCAACTGCAGTTTCCTCTCCCTGATCTCCTCCTAGTCCTTCCCCTTTGCCCTTCCCCCCATCCACCCTCCCCCCCACCACTACTTTGTCTTCAGAAAAGGAGAGGTCTCCCATGGACATCTGTCATCAAGTTGTAGTAAGTCTAGACTCATCTTCTCCAATTGAGGCTAGAAGAATGAGTCCAGTAGCAGGAAAGGACCTCCAAAGGCAGGCAACTGAGTCAGAATCACTGCCTCCACTGTTAGGAGTCCCACATGAAGACCAAGCTTCACAACTGTTACATATGTATAGAGAACCTAGGTCAGCCCCATGCATACTCTCTGGTTGGCAGTTCAGTCTCTGTGGGTCCCTATGGGGCCCGATTAGTTGATTTTGTAGGTTTTGTGGTGTCCTTTGCCCCTCTGCCCCTATAATTCTTTCTCCTCCTCTTCTACAGAAATTCCCAAGCTCTGCCTAATTTTTGACTGTGAGTCTTTCATTTTTTCCTATCAGTTGTTTGCTGAAGACTCTCTGAAGAAGGTTATGCTAAGTTACTCTCTGCTACTATAGCAGAATATCATTAGCAGTGTCAGAGGTAGGCTCCTTCTCATGGCATGAGTCTAAAGCTGGACTAGTTATTTTTTGACTATTCCCTCGATTTCTGCTTCATCTTTACTCCTGCACATCACATAGGCACCATGAATTGTAGGTTGAAGGGTTTATGGCTAGGTTTGTGTCCCAGTTCCTCCACTGGTAATCTTGCCTGGTTATATAATATTTCACAATTTTCCCTCAACTGAAGAATGGATATAGAAAATGTTGACTATTTACACAATGTAACACTATTCAGCTATTAAAAATGAGGATATCATGAATTTTGCAGGCAAATGGACAGAACTAGAAAAATCATCCTGACTAAGGTAACCTAGACCCAAAAGGGCATTCATAGTATGTACTCACTGATAAGTGGATATTATCCACAGCCTTCAGAATACCCATGATACAACTCATCAACCAAATGAAACTTTAAAAGAAGGAAGGCCCAAATGTGGATACTTCAATCCCACTTAGAAAGGGGAATAAAATAACCATGAGAGGCAGAGGGAGGAAGGGACCTGGGTGGGAAATTTAGGAAGGGGGAAAGTGGGGGCAGGATCAAGTATGGGGAAGAGAGAAGAGAAGCACAGAGGGCCAGGAGAATGAACAGAAGTAAGAAGCATTGTGGTGTGGAAGGTGGGGAACCTCTAGAAAGTTCCAGAAACCTGGGATGTGGATGCCCACAGCCAAAATGCCCAACAGCGGGAAGATAGAACTTAAGGAGGCCACCTCCAGTAGAGAGACATGGTCCCCAGTTGAGGCATGGACTACCCACTCATCTTCTATTTTTAAAATTTAATTCACTTTTTTTCCTTATTCACTTGATATATCACTCACCACACCTCTCCTGGTAAACCTCTCCCACAGTCCTGCCCCCTCTCACTCCTCCTCCTTTGAGAGGGTAATCCCATTCCTGGGTATTTACCCCAACACTCTGGTATTTCAAGTCTCTGCTGGCTAGATGCTTCCTCTTCCTCAGATAAGGCAGCTCAACTAGTAGAACATAACCCATGTGCAGGCAACAGCTTTTGGGATAGCCCATGTTCTAGTTGTTCAGGACCCTCATGAGGGCCAAGCTGCACATTTACTACACACGAACAGAGAGGCCTAGGTTCAGCCTGTGTATGTTCTTTGGTTGGTGGTTCAGACTCTGAGAACAACAACGGTACAGGTTAGTTGGTCTTTCTGTGGAGTTCATTTTTAGGGCCCGCAGTCCTTCCTCCTATTCTTCTATAAGTGTCCCCAAGTTTCATCCACTGCTTGGCTGTGGATTTCTGCATCTATCTGAGTCAACTACTGGGTGGAGTCTATCAGAGGACAACATGATCCTGTCTGCAAGCATAAAAAAGTATCATTAGTAGTGTTAGGTATTAGTGCTTGCCCATGGGATAGATCTCAAGTTGGAAGGGTTATTGGTTGGCCATTCCTTCAGTTTCTGCTCTAGCCCCCCTTGACTTGATACCCATTGATTCTTGGGTATCTACCTTATCCATGTCTCTGGAGATGCCCACTCCCCACCTCTTCACACTTGTCAGTTGCAGATTTCCATTCATTTTCATGAGGATCAAGCCACCTCTCCTATCCTTCCCATCTGATCCTGAAGCTTCCATTCCCCTCCTCCCCCTTCTCGCTCCCAGTTCCTTTCCATCTGCCTCTTTTTTTTTTGACTATTCTTTTTTTTAATTATTTATTTTATTTTATTTATTTTTTAATTTACATTCCAAATCATTTCCCCTTTCCTGTTTCCTCCCTCCCCGAAAGTCCCATAAGCCCCCTTCCCTCCCTCTTTTCTCCATTCAACCCCCTCTCCTTACTCTGTCCTGGCGTTCTCCTACATCCAGTCTTTCCAGGACCAGGGGTCTCTCCTTCCATCTTTTTAGAAATCTATTGATATGCGGATTGTGTCTAGGGTATTCTGAGATTCTGGGTAAATATCCCCTTAACAGTGACTGCATACCACGTGTGTTCTTTTGTGATTGGGTTACCTCACTAAGGATGATATTTTCAAGATCTGACCATTTGCCTAGGAATTTCGTGAATTCATTGTTTTTAATTGCAGAGTAGTATTCCATTGTGTAGATATACCACATCTTCTGAATCCATTCCTCTGTTGAGGGACATCTGGGTTCTTTCCAGCTTCTGGCTATTATAAATAAGGCTGCTATGAACATAGTGGAGCATGTGTCCTTATTGCATGCAGGTAAAGCCTCTGGGTATATGCCCAGGAGTGGTATAGCCGGATCCTCCGGAAGTGTCATGCCCAGTTTTCTGAGGAACCGCCAGACTGCTTTCCAGAGTGGTTGTACCAGCTTGCAATTCCACCAGCAGTGGAGGAGTGTTCCTCTTTCTCCACATCCTCGCCAACAACTGCTGTCTCCTGTGTTTTTGATCTTAGCCATCCTGACTGGTGTGAGATGGAATCTCAGGGTTGTTTTGATTTGCATTTCCCTAATGACTAAGGATGATGAACATCTCTTTAGGTGCTTCTCAGCCATTAGATATTCTTCAGGTGAGAACACTTTGTTTAGCTCTGTACCCCATTTTTTAATAGGGTTACTTGCCTCTCTGGAGTTTAACTTCTTGAGTTCTTTGTATATATTGGATATTAGCCCTCTGTCGGATGTAAGGTTGGTAAAGATCATTTCCCAGTTAGTTGGTTGCAGCTTTGTCTTTTTGACAGTGTCTTTTGCCTTGCAAAAACTTCGTAATTTAATGAGGTCCCATTTGTGTATTCTTGATCTTAGAGCATAAGCTATTGGAGTTCTGTTCAGGAAATTCTCCCCTGTGCCCATATGTTCAAGGTTCTTCCCTAGTTTCCCTTCTATTAGTTTCAGTGTGTCTGGTTTTATGTGGAGATCTTTGATCCACTTAGAATTGAGCTTAGTGCAAGGAGATAAGGATGGGTCAATTTGCATTCTTCGCCATATTGACCTCCAGCTGAGCCAGCGCCATTTGTTGAAAAGGCTATCTATTTCCACTGGATGGTTTTAGCTCCTTTGTCAAAGATCAAGTGACCATAGGAGTGTGGATTCATTTCTGGGTCTTCAAGTCTGTTCCATTGATCTACATGTCTGTTACTGTACCAATACCATGCAGTTTTTAACACTATTGCTCTGTAGTACAGCTTGAGGTCCGGGATACTGATTCCCCCAGAGGTTCTTTTACTCTTGAGAATAGTTTTAGCTATTCTGGGTTTTCTGTTATTCCAGATGAATTTTTGAATTGCTCTTTCTAACTCTATGAAGAATTGAGTTGGGATTTTGATGGGGATTGCATTGAATCTGTGTATTACTTTTGGTAAGATGCTCATTTTTACTATATTAATCCTGCCAATCCATGAGCATGGCAGATTTTTCCATCTTCTGAGGTCTTCTTCAATTTCTCTCTTCAGAGACTTGAAGTTCTTGTCATACAGATCTTTCACTTGTTTGGTTAGAGTCACGCCATGATACTTAATATGGTTTGTGGCTATTGTGAAGGCTATTATTTCTCTTACTTCTTTCTCAGCCTGCTTATCCTTTGAGTATAGGAAGGCTTCTGACTTGCTTGAGTTGATTTTATATCCGGCCACTTTGCTGAAGTCGTTTATCAGCTGTAGGAGTTCTCTGGTGGAGTTCTTTGGGTCGCTTAAGTATACTATCATATCGTCTGCAAATAGTGATAGTTTGACTTCTTCCTTTCCAATTTGTATCCCTTTGACCTCTTTTTGTTGTCTAATTGCTCTAGCTAGAACTTCAAGTACTATATTGAAAAGATATGGAGAGAGAGGGCAGCCTTGTCTAGTCCCTGATTTTAGTGGGATTGCTTCAAGTTTCTCTCCATTTAGATTGATGCTGGCTACTGGTTTGCTGTAAATTGCTTTTACTATGTTTAGATATGGGCCTTGAATTCCTGATCTTTCCAAGACCTTTAGCATGAAAGGATGCTGAATTTTGTCAAATGCTTTCTCAGCATCTAATGAGATGACCATGTGGTTTTTTTCTTTGAGATTGTTTATGTAGTGGATTACATTGATGGATTTCCTTATATTGAACCATCCCTGCATCCCTGGGATGAAGCCTACTTGATCGTGGTGAATGATCATTTTGATGTGTTCTTGGATTCGGTTGGCAAGAATTTTATTGAGTATTTTTGCATCGATATTCATAAGAGAGATTGGCCTGAGATTCTCTTTCTTTGTTGGATCTTTGTGTGCATTTGGTATTAGTGTAATTGTGTCTTCATAGAACGAGTTGGGTAGTGTTCCTTCTGTTTCTATTTTGTGGAACAGTTTGAAGAGTATTGGTGTTAGGTCTTCTTTGAAGGTCTGATAGAATTCTGCACTAAAACCATCTGGACCTGTGCTTTTTTTGGTTGGAAGACTTCCAATGAAAACTTCTATTTCTTCAGGGCTTATAGGATGGTTTAGATGGTCTATTTGATCCTGATTTAATTTTGGTACTTGGTATCTGTCAAGGAAATTGTCCATTTCCTCAAGATTTTCTAGTTGTGTTGAATACAGGTTTTTGTAGTAGGATCTGATGATTTTTTGAATTTCCTCAGTTTCTGTTGTTATCTCTCCCTTTTCGTTTCTGATTTTATTAATTTGGATACTATCTCTGTGCCCTCTGGTTAGTCTGGCTAAGGGCTTATCTATCTTGTTGATTTTCTCAAAGAACCAACTCCTCGTTTTGTTGATTCTTTGTATGGTTTTATTTGTTTCTACTTGATTGATTTCAGCCCTGAGTTTGATGATTTCCTGCCTTCTACTCCTCTTTGGTGTATTTGCTTCTTTATGTTCCAGGGCTTTCAGGTGTGCCATTAAGCTGTTAGTGTATGCTGTCTCCCGTTTCTTTTTGGCGGCACTCAGGGCTATGAATTTTCCTCTTAGCACTGCTTTCATTGTGTCCCATAAATTAGGGTATGTTGTGCCTTCATTTTCATTAACTTTCAAAAAGTCTTTGATTTCTTTCTTTATTTCCACCTTCACCAAGTTATCATTGAGTAGAGCATTGTTCAGCCTCCATGTCTACGTGGGTTTTCTTTTGTTTTTGTTGCCATTGAAGACCACCCTTATTCCATAGTGATCTGATAGGAGGCATGGGATTATTTCTATCTTCTTATATCTGTTGAGGTCTGATTTGTGACCAATTATATGGTCAGTTTTGGAGAAGGTACCATGAGGAGCTGAGAAGAAGGTGTATTCTTTAGCTCTAGGATGAAATGTTCTATATATATCTGTTAGTTCCATTTAGTCCAAGGCTTCAATTAGATTCACTGTGTCCCTGTTTAGTTTCTGCTTTCCTGAACGATCCATTTCAGAGAGCGGGGTGTTGAAGTCACCCACTATTATTGTGTGCGGTGCGATGTGTGCTTTGAGTTTTAGTAAAGTTTCTTTTACGAATGAGGGTGCCCTTGCATTTGGAGCATAGATATTCAGAATTGAGAGTTCTTGATGGTGGATTTTTACCTTGATCAGTATGTAGTGTCCTTCTGTGTCTTTTTTGATGACTTTAGGTTGAAAATCAATTTTATCTGATATTAGGATGGCTACTCCACCTCGTTTCTTGGGGCCATTTGCTTGTAAAATTGTTTTCCAGCCTTTTACTCTGAGGTAGTGTTTGTCTTTGACACTGAGGTGCGTTTCCTGCATGCAGCAAAATGCTGGGTCCTGTTTATGTATCCAGTCTGCTAGTCTATGTCTTTTAATTGGGGAATTGAGACCATTGATATTAAGAGAGATTAAGGCATAGTGATTATTGCCATCTGCCATTCTTGACGCTATCTTTATGTTTGAGTGGTTATCTACTTTTGGGTTTGATTCAAGAAGGTTATTATCTCATTTTTTCCTGGGTGTTGTTTCTCTCCCTGTATTGGAGGTTTCCACCTATTATCCGTTGCAGGGCTGGATTTGTGGAAAGATATTGTGAAAATTTGGTTTTATCATGGAATATCTTGGTCTCTCCATCTATGGTGATTGAGAGTTTTGCTGGGTATAGTTGTCTAGGCTGGCATTTGTGCTGTCTTAGTGTCTGCATGAGATCTGCCCAGGATCTTCTGGCTTTCATAGTCTCTGGTGAGAAGTCTGATGTGATTCGGATAGGTCTTCCTTTGTATGTTACTTGGCCCTTTTCTCTTACTGCTTTTAGTATTCTTTCTTTGTTTAGAACATTCGGTGTTTTGATTATTATGTGACGGGAGTTATTTCTATTCTGGTCCAGTCTGTTTGGAGTTCTGTAGGCTTCTTGTACGTTCATCGGCATCTCTCTCTTTAGGTTAGGGAAGTTTTCCTCCATAATTTTGTTGAAGATGTTTACTGGCCCTTTAATTTGCAAATCTTCACTCTCATCTATACCTATAATCCTTAGGTTTGGTCTTCTCTTTGTGTCCTGGATTTCCTGGATGTTTTGGGTTACACGTTTTTTGCATTTTGCATTTTCTTTGACTATTGAGTCAATGCTTTCTATGGAATCTTCAGCACCTGAGATTCTTTCTTCCATCTTTTGTATTCTATTGTTGATGTTTGCATCTATGACTCCTGGTTTCTTCCCAAGGTTTTCTATCTCCAAAGCTGTCTCCCTTTTTGATTTCTTAGTTGTTTCTACTTCCTTTTTTAGTTCCTGGATGGATTTGCTGAGATCCTTCACTTGTTTGTTTGTATTTTCCTGTATTTCTTTCAGGTATTTTTGCATTACCTCTTTCAGGATTTCTTCCCGATGACCCACGTTCTCCTGCATTTCTCTGAGCGATTTTTGTGTTTCCTCCTCATGGGATTCCATCTGTTGATCCATCGTCTCCTGCATTTCTTTAAGCAGTTCTCGTGTTTCCTTTGTAAGGGCATCTAACCGTTGATTCATTTCTTTAAGCAATTTTTGTGTTGCCTCCTTATGGGCATCCATCTGTTGACCCATATTCTTCTGCATTTCTTTATGCAAATTTTGTGATTCCTTTGTGAGTGCATCTACCCGTTGATTCATCTCGTTAAGCGATTTTTGTGTTGTCTCCTTGTGTGCCTCCATCTTTTGATCCATGTTCTCCCGCATTTCTCTAAGCGATTTTTGTGTTTCCTTTGTAAGGGCTTCTAACCGTTGATTCATGGTCTCCTGTAACTCTTTATGAGATTTATTTGTGTCCTTCTTGTGATCCTCTAATAGCATCATGAGAAGTGATTTTAAATCCAGATCTTGTCTTTCGGGTGTGGTGGGGTATCCAGGACTTGCTGCTGTTGGAGAGTTGGGTTCGGATGGTCCCACATTACTTTGATTTCTGTTAGTAACATTCCTATGTTTGCCTTTTGCCATCTGGATACCTCTGGTGTTAGTTGGTCCTGCTGCCACTGGCTGTTGGTTGGACCTCCTGTGAGCCTGCAAAGCTATTTCTGCCCCCGCTGGATTACCAGGATTCCCCTGGCACCGATTTCTGGGGCCTGCCTGCTCCTGAGTGACTTTGGAGCCCTAATGTGCCTTGCCCCAAGTGATCTTATATTGGGGAGGCCTTGCACATCCAAAGGCTCAGCCTAGTGGATTCCTGGAGCAGAGGTCGCCAAAGGGAGGCTGGTAGGCTCCTGCCCTGTGCAGGGGTGTGTGATCTCTCCTAGGGGGGGAGGGGGCGTCCCTCTGTCAGGCAGAAGTCCCACAGCAGAGCTGGCGCACTGGTTACTGCAGATCAGCCCAGCACTTGGGAGCCACATACACACAAGCCGCCCGAGACCCAAGCGATATTATGCCTGTCTGTCTCAGAACCTGGCTGTCCCAACTTCCCAGTCACTGGAGCAAAGATGGCGGAGTGCACTCTGCATACTCTCCGTGGCGCTGCTCACCCTGCAGACGCGATGGCCTGCCGATCTGGCACCCAGACGACCACAGTGCTGACCCGTTCTTGGTTGCAGACGGAAGCCCCAACAGGCAGTGTCCCAAGTGATGTTATATTGGGGATAGAGCCTAGGTACCTGTTTCTTCAGTGCAGTCTGCGGGAACAGAGGTCGCGGAAGGAAAGCTGGTAGGCTCCCGTCCAGTGCGGGGTCCCTCTGCCAGGCAGAAGTCCCACAGCAGAGCTGGCGCGCTGGTTACTGCAGATCAGCCCAGCACTTGGGAGCCGCATACACACAAGCCGCCCGAGACCCAAGAGATATTATGCCTGTCTGTCTCAGAACCTGGCTGTCCCAACTTCCCAGTCACTGGAGCAAAGCCTCCATCTGCCTCTTATGACTATTTTACTCTCCTTTCTAAGTGAAAATAGCTTCAAGCTTCCTTGCTTGAGCCTTCCTTCTTGTTTAGCTTGCTTGGGTCTGTGGAGTGTAACATGTGCCTGTATTTTATGGCTAATATCAATTTATAAGTGAGTACATACCATTCGTGTCCCTTTGGGACTGGGTTACCTCACTCAGGATGATATCCTCAAGTTCCATTTATTTTCCTGCAAAATTCATGATGTTTTGGTTTTTAATAGCTGAATTCATTGTGTAGAAATGCTACACTTTCTTTGTTTAGTCTTCAGTTGAGAGATAGGTGGGTTATTTCCTGTTTCTGGCTATTACGAATAAAGCTGCTATTAACATAGTTGAACAAGTGTCTTAGAAGGATAGTGGAACATCTTTCGGGTATATGTCAATGAGTGGTATAGCTGGGTCTTCAGGTAGAACTATTACCAGTTTTCTGAGAAAATGCCAAATTGATATTCAAAATGATTGTATGAGTTTGCACCACCAGCAGCAGTGAAGTATTCCCCTTGCTCCACATCCTTGTCAGCATGTGCTATCACGTGAGTTTTGGATTTTAGCCATTCTGATAGGTATAAGATGGAACCTTAGAGTAGTTTTGATTTGTATTTCCCTGATGACTAAAGACTTTTCATCATTTAAGTGCTTCTCAGCCATTTGAGATTCCTCTGTTGAGAATTCTGTTTATTTCTGTACATTTATGTACCCCATTTTTAATTGGGTTATTTGAGTTTTTCATGTCTAACTTCTTGGGTTCTTTGTAAATTTTGGATATTAGCCCTTGGTCAGATGTAGGATTAGTGAAGATCCTTTTCCAATCTGTGGAATACCTATTTGTTATATTGACAGTATCCTTTGCCTTTCAGAAGCTTTGCAGTTTCCTAAGACCCCATTTATCAATTGTTGAGCTTAGAGCCTGAGCCTTTGGTGTTCTATTTGGGAACTTGTCTCCTCTACAAATGTGTTCATGGGTATTCTCCCTCTTTCTCTTCTATGAGATTTAGTTTATCTGGTTTTATGTTGAGGTCCTTGATTTACTTGGACTTGAGTTTTGTGTAGGGTAATAGTATGGATTTTTTTCATTCTTCTACATGTAGAAGGATTACTTCCTCTTAGCCTTTTATTGAAGATACTCTCATTTTTTCCATTGTAAGATATTGGCTTCTGTATCAAAAGTCAACTGTCCTTATGTATGTGGGTTTATTTCTGGTTCTTGGATTCAATTCCATTGATCAGTGTGTCTGTTTCTGTACCAATATCATGCAATGAGAAAAAATTAGGGAAACAACACCCTTTACAATAGCCACAAATAATATAAAATATCTTGGTGTAACTCTATGCAAGCAAGTGAAAGATCTGTATGACAACAATGTCAAATCCCTGAGAAAGAAATTGAAGAAGATATCAAAAGATGGAAAGATCTCCTATGCTCATGGATAGGTAGAATTAACATAGTGGAAATGCCCATCTTACCAAAAGCAATCTACAGATTCAATGCAATCCCCATCAAAATTCCAAATCATTTTTATAGACATTGAAGGAGCAATTCTAAACTTTATATGGATAAGCCAAAAACCCAGGATAGGCAAAGTAATCCTGAATACCTAGAAGAATTTGGGAGGAATCACCATCAGTGACCTCAATGTCTGTGCTATTTTCCCTGCTTGATGAGATTCAAGCACCTCCCACCTCCACACCTTAACCTCTCTTGTTGCATACCATTTTTAGGCCTTTGGAATATGGTAATTTTTTACTTTACAGGTAATATCCACTTATAAGTGAGTACCTATTGTGTTTGCCTTTCTGGGTCTAAGTTATCCTCTTTGGATGATCTTCTCTAGTTCCATCCATCTTTCTGCAAGCTACAGTAATTGTCTTTTACATAATCATTGAATGTCTATCATCTCTTAATCAATGTCTAACAATCTCTTTTTATCATCTCTTAGTTTCTGAAGCACCATTTTCACAGTATTGCCTGGCTTTGCTTACTGTATTCATCAATTGGCATTTTGTTTCTGCTTTGACTTTCTGTATTAAAAAAACACACCCTGTGAATCATAACCAATAGAAACAAACCCACACTGGATTAAATAAAAAATTATTCTTTTCATTTGTTGAAGAATATTTGGTCGTTCAAATTATCATAGAATCTAAGTAATTGTTCAGAATGTCAGAAGCAATATAAAAATTGTAAAATACTTTTATCCCCTGACCCAACACTCCAGGCTTATTATACTCGACATGTTCTCCAGATGCTGTTCTTCCTTTTTGCTTAAACTTGTCTTGGGCACCAACTTCTGTCCTAAGCTTTCTTTGAGAATTTCACATTGTGTTATCTTCAGACACAGAGATGAAAGGAGAATGCTCTTTGAATCTATTTGAGGCAACTCATCCTTCCTTCTATTCTAGTACTTGGAAATATATTATGTGTAATCCAGGATAGTTCAAAATATAGAATACTAAGTAATTTTGATCATTCTAAAATTTCATGGTTTTTAAGTCTAGGAAAGATATGTTTCTTTAATGAATATAATTGTGAACAGTGTAATTTTATATAATAATTATAGGTATTATTATATAATAATTATAGGTATATTAAAGGTATTATTCTATGTTCTGACATGTTTGTCACTTTGCATATTTTAATAGTCCTATGAATAAGGTACACATATTTGTTGTCACAAATTTTATAGCCACATGTTCTCTGAAAAGTGAAAGCTGTGTACATTTGTTTAAAGGCACTATTTTTTTCAAAATAATATTTTTATTAATTCTTTGGGAATTTTACCTTATACATCCCAATCACGTTAACTTCAGAGTCCTTCCATGTCCACTCCCCTGACCTTGTGACTCCACCCAACAAAAACATTTCTAATTTGTATTGTTCATATACTCACTGGGGCATGGCCAAACTCCCAGTGGCCTGCCCTCTAATAAAAACTGAGTCCTTCTTCATCTGCACCCCCACCAGCAGCCATTAACTGTGGAAACCTGTGCTTCACTGTCCTTATCAAAATCTTCAAGAGTTCTCTTTGATGGCTTTCCTTTTAGGCTGTTACTTTTTGTGGGGGAGGTAATTAGGTGGGGATTGTCACAGAAGCCCCTTCCATTTCTCTTCTTATCATCTATATGTAGTCATCTATATCACTACCATAGTAGCTTCCTTGCTTAAAGAGACCCAATTTTATTTGATGGAAAAAAAATCTGAGTGGCATTGATTATAGGCAATCATAGTTTACATTACATATTTAGCTAAAACATCCTGTTACTTATGAGTATTTTTGTAATTGTCATCTAACATACAGAACTCGAAGTGCCTTACTTTAACATAATACATCTTAAATTGAAAAATGTACCTGGCTATTAGGGTTTTAGTAAAGTGATCACTTGAACTGTTTGGAATATTCACTTTATGAATAAGGAAATAGAGGCACAAAGTGCTGCAGAAACATAATTAAGTTAGGGTCACAGATTGTTCAAAAAGCTGGTAGTAAAAACTAGTTTCAAGAAGCTAACGGTCATTTTTTTCCCGACTGGAGTTTAGAGACAACTAATCAAATCATCTAACCCTCCAGAGACTTACAGCCCCAGGGATTGGGGAGGTCTGCTGGGGTGGGTGTGAGGAGGTGGGGACATCCTCTTGGAGACAGGGGAGGGAGGAGGAACAGGAGGAACAGTCAGAAGGCAGACAGGGAGGGGGATAAAGACTGGAATGTAAAAAATGATTAAAATTAAAAAAAATGTAACTATTAATGACAGTAATTGAGAAAATCAACAAGTATATTAAATGATAAACTACAACTACAAAAAGAAAGATTTTCAGGAGTAAAGACCACAGAAATATTATAATTAAGAGTAAAAAAAATGTTTTCTGAGTTGAATAGCTTGAATAACAGTTCTGATCCAACCCTCACTGGTGAGGATCAGGAGGACATTTAACATTAGAAGAGACTCTTCTCTTATGTTCAAATGATGAGGATCATTATATCTGACCTAAAAAATTCTTGGAATCTAAAATGTAATAACAGTGAAGGAGGTAATTTGAAAATAATTAGTTCTATGCCTACATAAGATACTATAATAGTTTCATAATATAAAAGGATAATTTTATACCTTTGAATTGCAAAGGACATTCGAGACATGTTAACTTTAAGTTGCACAAAAGAAGCATATCTTACAAGATGATTTACAGAGCGCCAAGCTGAAAGATCACAGCTGGGAAATTACATTCTGGTCAAGTGGAAGAAAAGATGTAGTTTTTTGTTTTTGTTTTTTGTTTTTCGCTTTTTTTATTTTTGTTTTCTGGTGTTTGTTTGTTTTCTTTTTATCTCTTGGAGATTTCCAAATGTTGTGCTGATAACTATCTATTGTATGTAATTTTATAAAAATATTCTGAACTTTTTGTCTAGTATTCACTTATCAGAGAGGACATAACATGTATGTCTTCTGGGTCTGAGTTACCTCACTCAGGATGAGATTTTCTACTTCCATCTATTTGCCTAGAAAATTCATGATGTCCTTGTTTTTCATAGCTGGATAGTATTACTTTGTATAAATGAACCATATTTCTGTATCCATTCTTCAGTTGAGGGACATTTAGGTTGCTTATTACAAATAAGGCTGCTATGAACATAGTGGGCCACACATCCTTGTGATAGGGTATAACATCTTCTGGGCATATGCACAGGAGTGGTATTGCTGGGTCTTCAGGTTGAATTGTTTCTAGTTTTCTCAGGAACTGCAGATTGATATCCAGAATGGTTGTACCAGTTTGCAATCTCACAAGCAATAGAGAAGTGTTCCTCTTTCTTCACATCCTTGCCAGCATGTGATGTTGCTTGAGTTTTTGATCTTAGCCATTCTGATTGGTGTAAAGTGAAATCTCAGGGACATTTTGATTTGTCTTTCTTACCTACTGACAGAAACCTACTTGAAAGATATGCTGGTGCAGTAGTGGCACAAATGTTATACAAATAACTAACCACTTTTTAAAGATTGCGTTTAAGGCCCTTTCCATGTTGTTGACCCCATTCTTGACACTCCTAATATGGCCAAGAAGCTGTGGCTAGATAGGTCATGGGCCTAGAAGAAAAGTTACCCCTATTACTCTACTAGTGAACATAACAGTAAAATAGCTCCCAAATCACATATTGCCATACTTGTATTTTAGAGCATCATTCACTGCTCATCACTTATTGCAGCAGAAGGTAATTAACAAAGGTATCCAAACCCCAATTTCCTGTTCCTGCTTGGTTGTATTTCATCCCTGGTTGAGAACATATTCATTTTATTAATGCTAGCCATTCTCTTTTATTTCCTTTTTTTAAAAACATATTTATAAAATAGTGTTTATCTTTGTTCCAAACTTCCATAAAAACATATTGGATGGTATATTAATTCATTAGATTTCAATAAAATTGCTTTACATACAACACACACAAATACATATGTGCGCAAACACACTTGAATTTATAGTTATTATTTATGCATTTTGTTAAAAATTATTCATACTTTTTCAGTATATGTCTCCAAGAAGGATTCTATGGTGGATAATTTTATTTGCAAACTTAATTGGACCACGGTGTTTCCAGTTGCTTAAACATACTGCTATATGTTTTAAGCAAGGTGTTATTGGGTAAAAACTGTGTTTAAATTATCAGAGTAAAGCCAATACCTGCTCTGATCTTGGTAGGCGTTAGTGAATTATTTAAAGCTTAAATTGAACAAAATCCTGAGGAGGAAAGACTTCAATCACTGACAGGTTGATGATATTTGTTTTCCCCACTTTCAACTATAATTGCAACATTATTTCTTTTTCGGTGTTGAGCGTGATGCCTTTGTGCTAGAGCTGTGACATGGAATCAGCTGGGGCTCAAGCCTACTAATTGCAAATTTTGATTTTGGTTCTTGGTAAATGATAGGATCTCTCTCTCTCTCTCTCTCTCTCTCTCTCTCTCTCTCTCTCTCTCTCTCTCTCTCTAATTTTGTTTTCTGTAAAATTCTAATTCACAGAGTCTATAGATTTTATCACCAAAAATGTTCTAGAAGAAGAAAAATTTAATGGATTTTTTCCTGAATTATTTCTAATTTCTGGAATTGACTCTATAAATGATCATCAGCAACAATGATAGTATTTCAAATAACAGTGTATATAGGAAATCCATGGACAAGTTCTATTAGTGAGGATTACCAACAGGAAAACAACAGAAAACTTGTACTTGGCATATCCCACTAACTAGCATTTAAAGAAAATAATTAATTGTTTTATTAATCATTCCATTTATTTTTATCTCAAATGATATCCCCCTTCCCAGTTACCCCTCCACAATCTGCCTCATCTTATCTGTGCTCTTTCGGCTTGCCTCTATGAGAGTACTCCTGCCCCACCACTCCAGCATCCCCCTATACTGGGGCATCGAACCACCACAGGACCAAAGGCCTCCTCTCCCACTGATGTCAGACAAGGACATTATCTGCTGCGTATGTATCTGAAGCCTTGGATCCTCGCTGTAAACTCCTTGGTTGGTGGTCTAGTCACTGGGAGCACTGGGTGATCTGGCCAGCTGATTTTATTCTTCCTATGGGTTTGCAATCCTCCTCTGCTCTTTCAGTCCTTCCACCAGCTCCTTCACCAGGGTCCCGAGATCAGTCTGATGGTTGGCTGCAGGCATCTGCATCTGCAATGGTCAGGTGCTTGCAGAACCTCCCAGGGAACAGCCACACCAGGTACTTGTCAGCAAGTGCCTCTTGTCAATAGCAGTAGTGTTAGAGTTTGGTGTCTGCAGACAGAATGGATCCCAAGGTTGGGTGGTCCCTGGATGGCCCTTCCTTCAGTCTCTGCTTAATATTTTGTCCCTGTCTTTCCGTTAAACAGGAATATTTCTTGGTTTAAAGCTTTGAGATGGGTGGGTGGCCCCATCCTTAGACAGGGAACCATGCCTATCTACTGGAGGTGGTCTCTATAGCTTCTATCTCCCCTTTGCTGTGCACTTTGGCTAAAGCCATCCCTGTTGGGTCCTGGGAGCCTTTCACTTCCCTGGCATTTGGGACTCTCCAGTGGCTACCTCCAGTTTCTCATCTCCCACTGATACATATTTTTATCTGATCTGTACCTCTCTCCTGTCCCTTCCAGTACCTGATCCTGCCCACTCCTTTTTCTTTGCTCTTCCTCTCTCCCTCTCAGATCCCCCCTCCCTCCACCTCCCTAGATCATACTGTTCCCCCCTCTATGCAGGATTGAAGCATCCAACCCTGGTCTTCCTTCCTCCTAAGCTCCATATGGTCTGTGGGCACTGTGAGCTTTTTGGCTAATATCTACTTATCAGTGAGTACATACCGTGTGTATTCTTTTGTGTCTGGGTTACCTCACTTAGGATGATATTTTCTAGTTCCATCTATTTGCCTAAGAATTTCATGAAGTCATTATTTTTAATATCTGAGTAGTACTACATTATGTAAATGTACCACATTTTCTGTATCCATTCTTCTGTTGACAGACATCTAGGTTGTTTCCAGCTTTTGGCTATTATAAATAAGGCTGCTATAAACATAGTGGAGCTTGTGTACTTGTTATATGTTGGAGCATCTTTGGGGTATATGTCTAGTAGTGATATAGCTGGATCTTCAGGTAGAACTATTTCCAGTTTTCTCAGGAATTGCCAGATTTATTTTCAAAGTGGTTTTACCAGCTTGCAGTCCCACCAGCAATGGAGGAATGTTCCTTTTTCTCCACATCATTGCCAGTATCTGTTGTCACCTTCAGTTTTGATTCTAGCCAGTTTTGATTGGTATGAGGTGGAATCTCAGGGTCATTTTGGTTTGCATTTTCCTGGTGACTAAGGTTGTTGAACATTTATTTAAGTGCTTCTCAGCCATTGGAGATTCCTCAGTTGAGAATTCTGTTTAGCTCTGTACTCCATTTTTTAATAGGGTTATTTGGTTCTCTGGAGCCTAATTTCTTGAGTTCTTTGTATCTTTTGGATATTAGCACTCTTACAGATATAGGGTTGGTAAAGATCTTTTCCCAATTTGTAGTTTGCCATTTTGTCCTATTGACAGTGTCTTTTGTCTTGTGGGTTTATTTCTAGGCCTTCAATTCTATTCAATTGATCTACTTGCCTTCAATACCATGAAGTATTTATCACTATTGCTCTATAGTACAGGCTGAGGTCAGGGACAGTGATTCCCCAGAAGTTCTTCTATTGTTGAAAAGAGTTTCACTATCCTCGTTTTTTTTGTTATTCCAAATGTATTTGAGAATTGCTCTTTCAAACTCTGTGAAGAATTGAACTGTAATTTTGATGGGGATTGCATTGAATCTGTAGATTTGGTAAGATGGTTATTTTCTATATTAATCCTGCCAATCCATGATCATGGGAGATCTTTCCATCTTCTAAGGTCTTCTTTGATTTCTTTCCTCAAGGTGATGACTCAATGTATATAGTAGCATAGGGGAGGGTTCAGAACAAAGGAAAGAGAAGACAACATGGGTATTATGTTGGGGATAGTTGGTCTTGGAAGCTGGAGACAGAATATCAATGATGGAATTGTTTGATGTGATTAGTTTGGAGAATATCCTTGACTTTTCTTGATTTTAATTTTTTTCTAAAGAACAACGTTACAGAAGCTAGCAACTTCTAAGAAACTATCAATTCTGACCATTCTGAGCTCATCAATGAAGAGACTGTGGCTTGGCTTCTAGTCATAGATGATGCAAAGTGTCTGCGTTAAGGTTTTGTAATTGCAAAAATCTTCCATTTATGTATTTAGGCTCTCACTGGAATATTAGTATTATATCACAGAAAAATAAGGTATATGAACAAAGTAAATTGTACCCATTTAAGTAAGCAAATATATTTTCATGCATGTTTATGTCATATAGAATGTCCCATCAAGAATGTCTCATTGATAACTGAGGCACACTATGTATAACAGGTAAACATATTAATATTTGTATGGGGGGTGAAAACTAGCATCTAGAAATCCTATACACAGGATATAAGATTGAAAAACACATTCAACCTCTCTTTGTGTCCTTTTTCAGTAAATGGTTGGAGTATAAGTTACTCTGATCTTAGTTTAATTATGATTGCATCAGCATATTTCACATCAAGTCTCTAATTTAGCAGATTTTGCTGGCTGAACATAGCCAATTTATCCCAGCAGTTGTCCTACTAATTCACATTAGCATCCATGGAGGAGCAAATGGCACTCAAGTGGAAGAGTGATGTTTTACATTGATAAATGTCCAGCTACAAAATCCCTCCCATGGGGAGTATGAAACATTAAGAAATGAAACATTGGTTATCCCATTTTCTCTTTGATTTATCGTTTGCATTGTTCACTTAGCAAGTGTTAATTTATTCTTTGTTTTTGCTCAAATTCATATCTGCCATCTGCACCCACCTGAAATGACCTTATCAAAATAAATGGGCTTGCATTGGAGAAGTCAAATGCTTACTGTTCAAAAATCATTAAGACTTTAAACAAGCACTAACTATTGCAATAACATATGAAAGATGAATGTCTCAAATAAAACACTATGTTTTGCCTATCTATATACATTCAGTGAACAGGTGATGATTGTTTCTGTTTTCCACTCTTCTGGCAACTCTCTGAGTTTCTGTTCTATGAGCCATTAGGATCCAAATGATATTGCTCATTGCTGTACACACTGAAGTGTTCTCTGCAGTTAAGAAGATAGTAAAAGCAATTTACAGCAAACCGGTAGCCAACATCAATCTAAATGGAGAGAAACTTGAAGCAATCCCACTAAAATCAGGGACTAGACAAGGCTGCCCTCTCTCTCCTTATCTTTTCAATACAGTACTTGAAGTCCTAGCTAGAGCAATTAGACAACAAAAGGAGGTCAAAGGGATACAAATTGGAAAGAAAGAAGTCAAACTATCACTATTTGCAGACGATATGATAGTATACTTAAGCGACCCAAAGACTCCACCAGAGAACTCCTACAGCTGATAAACAACTTCAGCAAAGTGGCTGGATATAAAATCAACTCAAGCAAGTCAGTAGCCTTCCTATACTCAAAGGATAAGCAGGCTGAGAAAGAAGTAAGAGAAATGATACCCTTCACGATAGCCACAAACCATATAAAGTATCCTGGTGTGACTCTAACCAAACAAGTGAAAGATCTATATGACAAGAACTTCAAGTCTCTGAAGAAAGAAATTGAAGAAGACTTCAGAAGATGGAAAAATCTGCCATGCTCATGGATTGGCAGGATTAATATAGTAAAAATGACCATCTTGCCAAAAGCAATATACAGATTCAATGCAATCCCCATCAAAATCCCAACTCAATTCTTCATAGAGTTAGAAAGAGCAATTCAAAAATTCATCTGGAATAACAGAAAACCCAGAATAGCTAAAACTATTCTCAAGAGTAAAAGAACCTCTGGGGGAATCAGTATCCCGGACCTCAAGCTGTACTACAGAGCAATAGTGTTAAAAACCTCATGGTATTGGTACAGTGACAGGCATGTAGATCAATGGAACAGAATTGAAGGCCCAGAAATGAATCCACACTCCTGTGGTCACTTGATCTTTGACAAAGGAGCTAAAACCATCCAGTGGAAAAAAGATAGCCTTTTCAACAAATGGTGCTGGCTCAACTGGAGGTCAACATGCAGAAGAATGCAAATCGACCCAGGACAGAGAAATGAGAGGGGGTTGAATGGGGAAAAGAGGGAGGGAAGGGGTTTATGGAACTTTCGGGGAGGGAGGAAACGGGAAAGGGGAAATGATTTTGAATGTAAATAAAAAAAAACTTAGAAAAAAAAAAGAAGATAGACAGGTTCGCAGCCAACCAGTTTGAGTCACATATGGGTCTTTTGTCATTTGAAAGGAAATTTTTGGGATCACTGGATAAAGGGGTTATATATTTCTTACAAGTCATTTTTTCTGAGTTCACAGAACTGGTCAGATCTCTAATCTACATGTCAGGGACTCAAACCAAGAAATCTTCTTCAGTGGTTCTTCCTGATGAAACATGTGAGAAAGATGTGTCTAATACTATAATTTACCTAATCACACATGATGCAATATGTTTTGTGTACAAATGAAGCATTAGTTCTAAGTTTTCACAGCATTCCTCTCCATCCTGCAGGTTCATATTCTTCCTAGTCAATCTTCCAGAATATATTCTAAGCCTTGCAGGTAATATAGATGTCCTCTTTAGAGCTGAGAACTGAAAGTTATTTTTTCTCAGTACATTGATCTATTATAAGTTTCTGCCTTCACTGCTGCTCATACGAAGGCTGAGAGTGACACTAATCTATGAGGAAAAATAAAAATACTTAGAAAGCAGTTTGGTTGCAACATGTCTTTGTAAGAAAACATTAGTAATAGGTTTTACCCTAGGACAAAAGACTTTCTCAGCCCTGGGCTTTTGATGAGAATATAGTGCAAGGCACAAATTCCCTCTTGTGGATCTAGCCTCAAACCTAATCAGAAAGTACTTGCTTATATCCACATAACTGTCACACCCATATTGCCCCAGTGGGTATCTCTAGCCTAGTAGACTGGTATTTTAGCATGCTGGGTACACAACTGGTAAGGCTGGCAATGACTTTTCTCCCTCAGCATCCTGCAAAGTGCCTAGTGTCACCATGAAAGATAGCCCTTGGGGATGCATTGGCAGCTTAGTTCTAGCTTAATTCCTTTATGTCCTGTAACTGGTGTTCATCTACAGCAACAGGGTCTTAACATTCAGTTCTAAGGAGAAACCATAAACAATAACAATAACTTGAATTATCTTGGGGTCTGTGTGATTTCATTGATCAGCAACTCATTGATCTAGTAATTTTTCCTCACATACTTACACTGTGTTTGTTTTCCTCTTGACTCTATGAGCTATGTACTTAGCAGATTTAGCTTTGAGATCTTGCAAAAATTCTTCTTGGTAAGGCCATATGAGTCATATAATCTATATACAGTTTTCAAAAATTATGTAACTCTAGATTTACTTTGTCATAATTTATTTTATGTTTTATTTTTTAATCTTATTTTAGGTTTAGTATAGGTAATATGCAAGTGTATATAATTTGAAAACTTATCTCTTCACAGTTTCTAATACATAAAAATTAGAAGCCTCATTTTAAGACACTTTGATCAAAATCATACGTGAACATTTCCTGATGATGCTCTGCCACTCATCTGGAAGAGTGTGGTGCTCCAGCCAGAGTCTGATGCTCTCCAGTTTCCTCAAGAACATGGTAGGCAGAAACCAGCAGTATGCTGTGGTGGAATGTAAACTGCATATACTTTCTAGATAGTACGTATTGTGTTTCTTTTGTAACTTAATTGCCTATTAAATGGTTCTAGATCTTGAGATGACTTATTAAGAATTTGTAATACTTGACAGATAGTGCTAACTGCTATAACTAAAGTGTCATGGGTATGAGTTAAAAAAACAAACATATACCCACACACCAATCACACATACGACACACATACAAACACACACCCATTCAAAACATGCTCCACACACACCACATATAGACATCACACATACAAACACATAAACACATACAAAACACCCTGACATAAACACGTATATAAACAAATCACACACATACACACATATACCAACAAAACCCACTCTATAGTTTAGTATAAATAAATTGGTGTACATTAAACATGGGATTTAACTGATTAAGGTACTATTAGAATGAAATTTGTAACTTCATCCTTCATGAGAATTGCTGCTTGTGTTCCTGAGACACAGCCCTTATCCATGTCATTTCTGATACAACATGGCTCCTTAGTGCTCCATGCTTATGTTTCAACAAATCATCATGATAAGAAATTATTATTATAACTTTTACATCAATAGTTAACTTATCAACTTCCTTACTTTTATAAGATTATTTTCTGGAGTAAATTTTATTCAAATGCTTGGATAATGGTGAGCATACAGGTTCATGATAGCTTCAATCAATCATTTAGATAAAATTCCTCAATTACTCTTAACATATATTTCTATGTATTTACTTATTTTATATTTTATGCTTCATTACATTATGTAGGATATTGAATAACTGCCCAGGAAATTTTAATTATCAAAGAATATAATTAAGTATATGTTTTAGTTCACTAGATTTGGAGTGACTAAACTACATATTTGAGAAATGTCAAATGATGTGAAATATATCTACATGTGTACTTTCAATCCAAAAGAACTAATTGTATTTGTGCATGAGTGTGCATGTGCCGGTCTCTCTCTGTCTGTCTCTATATCTCTGTCTGTCTCTCTGTCTCTGTCTCTGTCTCTTTGTGTGTGTGTGTGTGTGTGTGTGTGTGCTAGGGACTGAACCACTAATTTTTTTTTAAATACTCAAGTTACTTAGTCATATATCACCTCAATCCCTGCAAAGTACTTTTCATTAGAAATGATATTGTTAGACATAGAAACTCGGAATATAACCAGGTAACCAGAAATATACATCGTGTTTTTAGTGTTTTAGGTAAGGCTTAGGATTTTATTTCTAATGTAATCTATATTGCATTATATAATCTGTATCACCAGACATTTTCTTTAAATAATCTTTAGTGCTTGCTTTCTTAGGTGTGAAATACTTTTTTCTTGGTAAGAGAAAGAAAACTTGTGGGTACATTCTTGGTAATTAAGGAGAACAGATGCCAACCTAGAGTTTAAAGAGCAGTGTCAAAAAGCATTCATGTCAGGGAAACGTTGTGTGGAATCAACAGCTGATTTGAGTTCAAGTTAAAAATATTAGTTGGAAGTGTGTCAAACTTTAGTACTGCTGACTAGATTAACTTTTGTCTTAAATCTGGGATTTCTGGAGAATAGTGCCATTTCGAGCAGAGGGATGGTGTGATTCAAGAATAAAGAGTTTCTCTTCAGTAAGTTCTTATTTACACAGGCAATTTGAAAGCTTCATACTTCATATTTAGAACACAGTACTGCTTAGATTCCTTCTTTGTTTCTTCAGGGTTGGGTACAGTATTAGTATACTGTAATAATTTGAGTGCATATTGTCTTGACCAATGGAACCTTAAGAAAGATCCTTCTGGAAAGCGGTAGCTATTAGCTTTCCTTGTGAATGCTACAATATAGAGTGCAGAGTGTTTGGTTCACTGGTGGCAAGGTATTTAGTCCTTGCCAACAATGAATTCTCTAGAATGACAACAAGATTCGTCAGTGGCAGCTGCTTGACAAGCTGAAGAGAGAAAGGAGCAAGGAGACGGAATGAAATTGCATGGCAGTGCAGCATCCGAAGGCTCAGTGGAAAGATGCTGCCTGATATGACAGCTGAGCAAGTCACCAGACATGTCACGGGCAAGACAGGCAGCTCTGAGACAAGACAATGCTTCACACAGGATTGGAAGGAGCTCCAACAAGGAAAGTTTTAAAATGTCTTATCTGAACCCATGTAAGTGGAAGGGCATATAAATAAGCCTGATACAGCGAGTAGCTTTCATGTATTTAAATTGCAGAAACTGAGAGTTTGTATTTAGAGATGAGGAAGCAGCAAAGACCATGAAAAGAGAGGCAAGATGGCTTTGAAACATTGCTTGAACATACAGCTTGGGGCTACATACGTCCATAAATGTGACACAGGGTGTATGGTGTTTCCTGTCTTAGGTCAGTCATGGGTAAATCATTTGTATTTTTTCTCAGTGCCCTTCAAGTTGAAAGACATTCATCTTTATTGCAACCATCTTACTCCCCCTTCATATGTGCCAACAAAATAAGTGATTGTATCAGTGAATAAAACATTGAACCCAACTAGCATGGGATGCTATTCTATAATGTAACCATGTTCATATTCTTTATCTCCTAGGGTAATTTACCATAGTCTCATGACCCCTCTATGTACTTTTGGTAAGATGAAATTAGGGCAACCACAGGCAGAGGGGAAAATGACTGTTAGAATATCTTAGAGTCTGTTGGAAACCTTGTCATGAATAGTGAAGCCATTGTAATAATAGGTTAAATTGTGGGCAGTATTTGCCTAGTAACTTCCTGAAATAATTAGGCAATTGACAGGGATTCTCAGAAACATTTATAGATCCCTGCACAGCTATTGTATACATAATGAAATTGTTACAAAATATTATTATTTCATACATTGAGAAATGTTCTAAATAATATTTTCTCTTGAGTATGTTAATGTACATGCATGCTCTCTCTCCCTCTCTCTCCCTCTTTGTCTCTTTCTGTCTCTCTGTCTCTGTGTCTCTTTGTCTCTCTCTCTCTCTCTGTGTATGTATGTGTGAGGGATGTTGGTATATATGATATGTGTTTAGAGCACACATGTAGAAGGCAGAGGAAAACTTCGTGTTAGTCCTGTCATTCCTTATTTGAGACAGAGTTTTTGTCAGGGATACTTCTGAATATACCAGGCTAGCTGGCTTACCAGCACCCAGAAAACTGTCTCTGTGTCCTCCTTACCCTAGGAGTGGTAGGATTACAGACATGTGCATGTGTGCCCAACTTAACCTTTATTTTGGGGAACTGTGCTCTTTACATCTGTGAGGCACTTTACCTATACTGTTGTCTCTCCAGCACTTAAACAGTGACATTTGGTTTTTTTTTTTTTTTTGGTTTTTCGAGACAGGGTTTCTCTGTATAGCCCTGGCTGTCCTGGAACTCACTCTGTAGACCAGGCTGGCCTCGAACTCAGAAATCTGCCTGCCTCTGCCTCCCAAGTGCTAGGATTAAAGGCGTGCGCCACCACCGCCCAGCAAACAGTGACATTTGTTATTGTATTTGTTTTGAAAGAAAGATTCCTGTACCCAAGGTAAGATACATGGTGGCTGAATATGGTGTGTGAGAAAGCATTAGAAAGTGTTATTTTCTTAGTACTATAAATAAGGAACAAATTGGTTTTCATTAATTTTGACTGTAAGTTGATAATTGCTCATTCAGTTAATTTTTATGACAAACAAAAGTGCTTTGTGTGTAATGTGTGGTAAACTAATGAAATATTGGTAATCCATAGGAATTTACATATGTAAATAATATCATTCTTTTAAAATTATGAATCTCCATCTAGGATACAATACACATTTTCTGCTGTCACAGAACTGGATAACGAATATTTCATAACCGGTGTCTCTACTACTCAATATTGATTTTAATGATCTTTGATTAAATAACATTGTCAGGCCAAGAAGATTACTCACTGCAAAAACTTCCCTTGCTCAAGGAAGCAAAAACAAACAAAACAAAATGAGAAAACAACCTTTATTTCCAGATGCCCATTTCTACACTACATTCTGTTGGCCTGCCATTTTTTTTTTATTTTCTAAGTTTTTTTTTATTTACATTCCAAATCATTTCCCCTTTCCTGTTTCCTCCCTCCCCGAAAGTCCCATAAGCCCCTTCCCTCCCTCTTTTCTCCATTCAACCCCCTCTCGTTTCTCTGTTCTGGCGTTCCCCTACATCCAGTCTTTCCAGGACCAGGGGTCTCTCCTTCCATCTTCTTAGAAATCTATTGATATGCGAATTGTGTCTAGGGTATTCCGAGATTCTGGGTTAATATCCCCTTATCAGTGACTGCATACCATGTGTGTTCTTTTGTGATTGGGTTACCTCACTAAGGATGATATTTTCAAGTTCTGACCATTTGCCTAAGAATTTCGTGAATTCATTGTTTTTAATTGCAGAGTAGTATTCCATTGTGTAAATATACCACATCTTCTGAATCCATTCCTCTGTTGAGGGACATCTGGGTTCTTTCCAGCTTCTGGCTATTATAAATAATGGCCTGCCATTTCTTTTTTTTTATTATTATTATTTATTTTATTTTATTTTTTTAATTTACATTCCAAATCATTTCCCCTTTCCCGTTTCCTCCCTCCCCAAAGGTCCCATAAGCCCCCTTCCCTCCCTCTTTCCTCTATTCAACCCCCTCTCGTTACTCTGTCCTGGCGTTCCCCTACATCCAGTCTTTCCAGGACCAGGGGTTTCTCCTTCCATCTTCTTGGAAATCTATTGATATGCGGATTGTGTCTAGGGTATTCCGAGATTCTGGATCAATATCCCCTTATCAGTGACTGCATACCATGTGTGTTCTTTTGTGATTGGGTTACCTCACTAAGGATGATATTTTCAAGATCTGACCATTTGCCTAGGAATTTCGTGAATTCATTGTTTTTAATTGCAGAGTAGTATTCCATTGTGTAAATACACCACATCTTCTGAATCCATTCCTCCGTTGAGGGACATCTGGGTTCTTTCCAGCTTCTGGCTATTATAAATAAGGCTGCTATGAACATAGTGGAGCATGTGTCCTTATTGCATGCAGGTAAAGCCTCTGGGTATATGCCCAGGAGTGGTATAGCCGGATCCTCCGGGAGTGTCATGCCCAGTTTTCTCAAAGATCTCCACATAAAACCAGACACACTGGCCTGCCATTTCTGATGCTGCCTTTTGTCTGGGACTTCTTACATCCTTAAGTTAGAAATGGTTATCTGAATGTCAGTAGTACGGATAGCCTTCCATTTTCTGAGATATTTCTTTTTTTTTAATTTATATGTTTTTATTTTTTTTATTTTCTATATTTTTTATTTACATTCCCAATGATTTCCCCTATTCTTTTCACATAAATCTTACTGTGTGTGACCACAAAAGAATTTAAAAAAAAAATCTCCCAGGCAGGGAAGTACAGTTTTCCCTTTTCATCTTATGGTAAAGTCATTCCCTTGTTATTAATGTGAAGATCACATCTCCAAAAAAACAAAAACAAAAACAAAAACAAAAAAACCACTGTATATTAGAAACAGTTTCATTCTTCCCTTCATGTGTAATTTATTTATTTATTTATTTATTTGTTTGTTTGTTTGTTTGTTTACTGGGGAGAAAAGAGCTTATTATGTCCACATTTCCATATAATAGTTCATCATCAAAAATAAATGAGAACAGAAACTCAAGCAGATCAGGAACCTGGAGGCAGGAGCTTGCCTGTCCTGGCTTGTTCAATCTAGATTGTTTGTTTGTTTGTTTGTTTTTATCGAATCCACGAACACCAGTCCAGGTACCAGTCACAATGGGCTGGGCTCTTCCACATCAATTATTGAAGATAATTCCCTTGTCTAGAGTCCAATCTTATGGAGGCATTTTCTTTATTGAGGTTTCCACCTCTCAGATAACTATGCCGTGTTGACATAAAACTAGCCCGCAGAAGCTAGAATATCTGAAAGAATGTTTCATAGACAGATAAATAAGAGAATGGATGTACAATTAGGTTTTTATTGAAGTGATTAGATCAATTTAATTGTCCCCTCATTATTTTCTGTATTCACTTTAGAGCCTGACAAAAGACCCCCTCCTTTCTCTCCTCCCAGTCCCACCCTCATACCATTTTCTATTCTCCCATGGCTACCCACCCACACTGGTACATCAAATTGCAGCAGGACTGAGTGTATCCTCTCTGACTGAGGACAGAGAAGGCAGCCCAGCTATGGCAAAGGGATCCAAAGGCAGGCAACACATTTAGAGTCAGTTCCTGCTCCAATAGTTAGGGGACCCATCCTAAAGTGTTATTTAAATAGAAACCCATATATACCTGTGTTTTTATCTCAGTGGAAAATGATTTAATTTTCTAAAGACATGATCTGCTTTTAAGTCTCATAATATTAGATTGAAAAGCTAATTAACATAAGAATATTGAAGCCAATATTATAATAAAAACTTGTCTGTAAGTTAAGAGTACAACTATCTTTAAACTTACTTCTAAAGGGCCTCAGTTGGTGCTTTCAAGTAACCTGTGCCCTTTAGTGTCTGCTATTTTCCCACCTCATCTGCCTTCATAACCTCTCAGAAGACAGCATGCCCTAGGACTCTTCATTTTTGACTTATGAACATTTTATATATATATATATATATATATATATATATATATATATATATATATATATATATATATAAAACTTCTGAGGTCTCACAAATGTAAAGTGAACTACTATTATTACTAAAGAAAATCGCAATCATGCTTCATTTCATGATAGCTCTAGGGAGAGAATATATCAAAGCAGGTCAACAGGAGGGTACTATTTATACCTGGCAGAGTCTCATTTCTTAGTTTGTAAAAAAAAAATCTAACTGCTCACTCTCCTTTATAGACTTGACTCAGAGCAAAAGGCATGATTTAAATATCAAGACAAGGTTTAGCTCCATGTTAAACCATGGAGTTTTCAAGGGTTTAGAAAGTCATTTCTAGTTACCTAATCAGATTCTCTTCCTTATATGCACAAATAGAAATCCATAGAAGGAGACTTTGAGCTTATTTTTGTTTTTTAGATTTTTTTTCTAGATATATTCTTTATTTACATTTCAAATGTTGTCCCCTTTCCTGGTTCACCCCCCCCCCAAAAAAAATTCCCATAACCCATCCCCTCTCCCCATGCATACCAATCCACCCACTCCTGCTTCCTTGTCCTGGCATTCCCCTACACTGGGGCATCGAGCCTTCTCAGGACCAAGGGCCTCTCCTCCCTTTGATGTTCAACAAGGCCATCCTCTGCTTCATAAGCATCTGGAGTCATGAGACCCTCCTTGTGTACTCTTTGGTTGGTGGTTTTGTCCCTGGGAGCTCTGGGGGTACCCGGTGGTTCATATTATTGTTCCTCCTGTGGTACTGCAAACTCCTTTAGCTCCTTGGGTCCTTTCTCTAGCTCCCCCATTGGGGACCCTGTGCTCAGTTCAATGGTTGGCTGAGAGTGTCCCCCTCTGTATTTGTCATGCATTAGCAGAACCTCCCAGGTGACAGCTATATCAGACTCCTGTCAGCAAGCACTTGTTGGCATCCACAGTAGTATCTGGGTTTTGTAAGTGTATATGGGATGGATCCCTAGGTGGGGTAGTCTCTGGATGGTCTTTCCTTCAGTCTCTGCTCCACACTTTGTCTCAGTGTCTCCTCCTGTAAAACCATCTGAATTTGAGCTTCTAGTTGTAGTATATTTTTATAAATAAGAACACGTAACTCTAACTTTATGGAATACAATTTTATATATGTATAAAAAATTATCTATGTATAAAGTAATTATCTGAAAGATAGCTGTTATGGAAATTTCTGAGGTGGGAGAAAAAAGAATGATAAAATTCCTCCAAAGATGGAGTCTCTATTCAAAACTTGCAAATAGATTGTTAATATCATAAAAGTGTGGAGGAAATCAGCAACTAACCATGACAAGAAAATAAAAAGTATTTCAGGAATCCATTATGAGAAGATAACAATGAACAAAATCACATTTTGGTACAAAGAAGGGACAGCATAGAAATAAAGTAATTGGAGTTGTGCACAGAAAACTTATCCAAGGGATGCAAACAGATCTAAGCAAGGATAAAAATCAACTGTACCGATCTTAATAACTCTTATTGTCAATGGAAGTAGAATCCCAATAGAGACACTGGAAAGTTGAACAATTCATTGGCTGGTAATAGAGGAAAATAAAGTGTGAAAACAGCTAGATAGGGACTTAGATGTTATTTTAAAGCTAATGCACTGTGAAAAGGAGCAGAGAAATGAACGTACCTGCCCCTGCTGTAATAACCAAAGTTCAGAAAAGTTGGTACGAAAATTCAATGCTCCTTTTTCATATTCTATACACAGAGGAGGCAATCTGCCAAGAAATCTTTATAGCAGGTTCAACAGTGAACTTTAAAAACCAGATGAACTCGAAAACATCATTAACACAAAGATGAAAAATATATAATTTATGTTGCAGGCTTTTGCTTTTAAGTGGGAGAAGGAAAACCAACAACCCAGAAACACAAGGGGGCCTTTATAATGGCTGTGGGGGACACTGGTAATGCCTTCATTTGAAATGCCTTGTTTCTCTTTCTATAAGTCATCTTTATGTTTCAAAAGGTCATAGTGTGATTAGCTCCTTCTTCCAGCTCCCTATATATCTTGGCGTTTGCTTCTCTTTCCTGCCCACTCCATATCTCACTTTCAGGCGATCCTTTCATTTCTTTGACCACCTACTTTATAGAGGAAATTGAAAGCATTAGGTTTGAATTCTTTCAACCACATACCTCATGTCCATAGACTTACTATACTCACCCCAGCTTTCTTTCTTTTTTTTTCTTTTCTATATTTTTTAAATTTACATTCCCAATGATTTCCCCTTTCCCGGTTCCCCCTTCCCTGAAAGTCCCATAATCCCTCTTCCCTCCCCCTGTTCCCCATTCAACCCCCTCCTGATTCTCTGTCCTGGTATTCTCCTACACTGCTACATCCAGTCTTTCCAGGACCAGGGGTCTCTCCTTCCTTCTTCTTGGAAATCAATTGATATGTGAATTGTGTTCTGGGTATTCCGAGATTCTGGGTTAATATCCCCTTATCAGTGACTGCATACCATGTGTGTTCTTTTGTGACTGGGTTACCTCACTAAGGATGACATCTTCCAGTTCTGACCATTTGCTTAAGAATTTCGTGAATTCCTTTTTAATTGCAGAGTAGTATTCCGTTGTGTAAATATACCACATCTTCTGTATCCATTCCTCCGTTGAGGACAGTACTGTAGACCTGCATGGTAGTGCTTTCATTCCTGCTTTTTTATGCCATCAGCTCCATCTTCACCCCAAGCCCTCACTTATTACCATCTAGAAGAGATAGGCTTATAGAAAGAGCAATATGGACTTAGAGTTCCCTCAACTTCATCAAAATCTTAGAAATATTATTCACTGCTTTTAGTTCAGGCATTAGGTATGTGCCTCCCTCTACTCCCTGCCCCTCTTTTTTTCTTTACTTATTTTTTTGTAAATTTTTGGTTGAAGTTATAATTCTGTTCTCTTAATTTTGAGGTGAAAACCATTTTGAGAAGTCATTTGGGACTAATATCTTTAAAACTTAATCTCTATTAAGTCTCTATTAAAGTCAGTGTCTCCATTTTCCAATTTCTATGGGTGAAAAGGAGCCTGTGGTTTGATGTCTCATTACAAGCTTGCAAACCTCGCCTTGGTCTAAGATTGTCTCTTAAGGTAAATTAGACTATTATCAGTTCTAGGAACTCACAAGGTAGAAGGAGAGGACCAAGTTACTCAAGTTGCACTTCCATCTCCACATATGCAACGTGGCTTATGGCTGTGCACACACGAGATAGTTAAGCGGAATAACAGTATAACTTTCTGTCATGGCAATATAACGCAAGACCATCTCTTTATACAGATCCTCTTGACAGTTGTCTTAGCCCTTCAAAGCTCTTTAGCCCTTTGCATCCATGGAACTTGAATCAGAGTGAGAACTGGAATCATGAGTTCTGAGCTTGTCTTAATAATAGCCCCCAATAAATTTTCCTTGTTTATTTAACTTTATCTGGAGCAATTTTTGTTTATACAAGATTGTTTCTTTCTGCTTCCTAACAGTCCAATTGCCTCAAATATAAGAATGCGCACCTCATGTACATGTGCTAGATGGCCCTATACTATCTTATATACATGCGCTGGATGACCCTATACTGTCTTATGACCATTTTTTTCCTTTGTGTTTATTGAATGATACTTGTTCAGCATCACATTCCAGTTCCTTACTTCCTTTTTTTTTCTCAAATTACTGAGCTATCCTTATTTCACTGTAATTTTCTAGTTAATATTACATGTGAAGTAAAAGCTGTTGGTTTTGGTAAACTGTTGGCCTACACTTGATCGTCTATAATATCGTGATCCTTGAATATTTCTTCTTTGGAACTCTATATATTTCTCATCTTTATGCCAAGCATGGTTCTCTCTTTTCCTCTTACAGAATATGTCCAGTGTACTTTGCTACACTCTTTTATAGTCATCATGTTAGTATTCTTAATACTCCCTTTTTTCTCCATATTTTCCTTCTTTGAGGGGAAGAAAAGCACATATCTATGTATATACCCAGTAATGTGAATAGCTCAGTCACCTTTTCTGACTCCTAAACACAAACACTCCAAGTTGGTGGACATTCCCACTTGACTCCTAAGTATGTTTCTGGGAATGCAGTTTCTTTCCCTTAAGTACTTCTCTTCATTCACTTCCTATCTATGAAGCAGACAAAGATATGTAGTGATTAACTGTTCAGTGATTAACTGCGGAGCAGCTTCTCTCTACCTTTATTACTACTGTGAATATCTAAATAATCATTTGGCCTTGCTTACAAAATCCTTTCTGAATCCCCATCTCTTCCCTTCCTTGCTTATCTTAAGCCCATTCACTAATCTTTTGCATAATCAGTCATTACGTGAAATTTGTACCTATTCTGAATTTCCCCCCTGTGTTTTTTTTTTTTTTAATAAGAGAATGGATCCTTCTGTCCACTGGCTTGTCTGACTTCTATGTTTTTCAGTTTTAATCATTTCACCAACAAAGCAAAAAGCAAATTCTTCAGCAGACACAGAAAGTAAGGAACTGTGACCTTGAGCTTGGCAGTCTCCCAAATTATATCAGTTGCTGTTCATTTTCTGTAGTATATCAATATCGAACCATTGCCCTTCCAAATATAACAGCTGACTTATTGCACTGTATAAGAATTCTCTGTTATTTGTCAAGACTCAACTCTGATATTACTACTACTAGAAGATTATTCCAAGTTCTATACTCTTACACTTAAAGATACCCTATTCTGTGTCTTACACAAACAGAATATCAACATTTTTGGGTTTAAATTAATAGAGCTATTCAACTTCATGATGCTATCTACTTTGCAAAATCTTCATTTAGAGTGATTTTAAACTGTACAACTTGGGAAAATGTGAAGACAAAAAAAAGAGAAATAAAAATTTAGAAGAATTGCTTACAGAAGTTTTTCTTTCTGAGATGGTAACATATTTCACGGAGTTCAGTTTAATAGAAACCTTTGAGAGACTTTCTATGATTAATATTTACAAAATGAACGCACATCTCTAAGCTGTGTAGGATGCATACCAGGTCATAGTTTCCCAGCGTTTTAAAATGAATATACAAGATCTTTAATTCCAGCAAGAGATAATTTAATGTGAAAATAGTGTATTTCTCTCTCCTATTGAGGAAGCTCTAATATATCTTTGCATACACATTTTTTTTTATAGTGAAAGTTCTACATATTATATATTCCTGTAAATTTTAGGTTAACTTTTGACTTTAGTCAGGTTGTCTCTGTCAAGAGAATAGATAATGTAAAGATCGTGATTTTATACAAATTAGATCCTGTTATGAGTTGACAGATTCTAATTAATTGAATAGAAATCTGTAGACACAGTGGTTTATATACAATATTGTTACAGTGCATTAAAAATATACCCTTGAATCACATTTGCTGAATATTTCCCATGCGTAAAGTCCTCGTCCAAGCATTTTGCATAAATTAATGTGTCTAATCTTTACAGCACTTCCCCAAGATAGTCTTTATACTTTGTCTAAAGTTGAATATAGTGAATAAGTCCACACAAGTAGAAAGTGTCAAATTGAATCCCTACATTTTAAATGTGAACTCAGCAACCTGTAATGTTACCCCCGTTTTTTCTACTATATCTCCTTTCATGTTATTTAAACAGGACCACGCTTTTTAAAATAAAAACTCTTATGCATAACAAGAATTCCAAGTATCTTATTTTTATTTCTTTTTTTATTAACACATACTCCAATCTTCTATCCTTACTCAACTTTTTTTTTATCATTTTTCCTAAGATGCCTTTCAAATGTTGAGTTGTAGCAGTGTTATTCTAATTATTAACCACTTTTGTGGTATTTATTATTTAAACCCATTGGTCCTTTGAAATATTAATCTTTAAAGCCCTTGTAGTATTTAAATTAATGTATGAGGATGCCAATTTCAAAGATGATGAAACAGACATACAGGAAATAAGGGAAGTGGAAAAGCTGGGTGTTAGCCTTGGGCAGCTCATAGAGGCTCCAGAGTTGTTCTGTTCATTAGGCTGCAGTGACTTTGCCCATGTATTTTAAAAACCTATCTTTTATAGTGGACAAAATCTCTTGAATCATAAGTTTAATTATTATTACTATTATTATTATTATTGTTGTTGTTGTTGTTGTTCCATTATCACATAGAAATGTATTTTCAGCTGTTTTATACATTATTTATTCCCATTTCATAAATGGAAAATTCATAAATACATGAAAACAAAAAGAAATCATGGCCTTATGATTTTTTTATTTTGTCTTTCTTGATAACTTTAAAAATTCTGAATATCTTTCTGAAAATTCAAAGACATTCTCCCGTTTCCCACGAAACAACCCCATAGAAAGCCTTTTCTGATGCAGTTGTAATATGTTTTCTCTTGAGAGAAAATGTCATCTTAGGTACTTGAAGGACTTGCTCATCTTCACATTGTGAAGTCTTCTGACCCGAACCAACAGTAGAAGTCACTGACTGAGCTCTGACCACTCAACAGGCAGTGACCTTATCTGTGTCACTAACCACGCAAACCTGACTGTGTATTTGTGTTAAATAATAATCCTAGCACCTCTCTGGTGGCCACTAATTTTGTTTTCATGTTATGTATCAGGAACAGAGACAAAAAAATGAGCAGTGTTATTAATTTTAAATTAATACGTGTTACCAGCTTATTAGTAGGGGAAACGCGACTTTAGTGCATTGGGCTTTCTTTTGGACCTTTCTCTGTATCCAATATTGAACATTGCCAACCTTCAATTTGTTATAAGTTATTTCTTTTAGATTTGCTGAATAAAACTTATGAAGCCACAAAAGAAGGCATGCATAAAAGAGCCCATGTAGCGGTGGTAGTGACAGAAGATGGTTGCGGGAAGTGTGGTTCGCTTGTGCATGTTTCCTAAAAATGTTCTGTGGAATGTTAGCCTGTTAGACCCACATGCATGTACACTTTGAAATTTCACCACAACAAGTAAGAAATTCATTATGAATATAAGGAAATTTCATAATTAAAAATTTAAGATATAACTTTCAGAAGAGGAAGAAATAATATATTCAGTCTTTTCTGCTCTCTCTCTCTCTCTCTCTGTCTCTCTGCGAATGTGCGCAAGTGTGTGCCTCTGTGTGTGTGTGTGTGTGTCTGCGCATGTTCAAAAAACTGAAGAAAATTAAGTATAAAAAAAAAACACACAACAAGGTCAGGCTGCAGATGAACGCTAGCTGCTGCTGTAGGAAGAGAATGACAAGTGAGTATCTGGCAGGAAGCCCAGACACCTGAACTTGATACAGCATTATTTCATAACAAGTCTAAAATGCTGACACAGACTGGAGCCACCCACGGGTGCTGAGGATGCAGTGCTCAGTAAGGGCAGCCCACAGTGCTTCTGTGATCACTTGCACCACAGCAGGGTGAGACACGAAAAGGTGACAAGAAAGGACAGAAAGAAAACCAGATGTCTCGGTTTGCTACTTGTCATCTCGAGCTTCTGGGCAATGTTCAATTGTTTTTTCCTGCTGTTTGTAACAGTTTTACCAAGCCACCTTTGTTTTTCTAAGTCAGTACTTTCACTCCTTGTTTATGATTTCAAAACTTTCATTGCTTTCTCTTCCGACAAGGTGAGATACTATATTCAAATAGATAACATGTTCTTTGTTTCCCTTTATTAACTTCAGATTCAGTTTCCATTGAGCTACCAGACAGTTTTGGTTTCTTTCCTCCTATACATTTTATTCCACTTTGGCAAACTACATCTTCTAAACTTAGTTGTTTAGAGTCCTATTTCTTTTTTTTTTTAATTATTTTATTTACTTTCAAGTCATTGCCCCTCTCCCATCTCCCCTCCTGCAGTTCTGCATTCCATTCCTCCTCCCCCTTACCACCAAGGGGGTGCTCTCCCCCTCCCCCGGGTCTCCACCTTCCCTAGGGTCTCAACTCTCTTGAGGATTAAGAGCATCTTCTACCACTGAGGTCAGACCAGGTAGACTTCTGCTATGTATGTGCCAGGTGCCTCAATCCAGTCCCTGTATGTTCCTGATTGGAGGTTCAGTCTCTGGGTGCTCTCTGGGGTTTGGGTTAATTAAGATTGCTGGTCCCCTTCAACTTCTTCAATCATTTCCCTGAATTCTGTCCAATGTTTGGGTATAAGTATCTGCCTTTATCTCAGTCGACAGCTGGTAGGGCCTCTCATAGGAGAGCTGAGCCAGGCTCCCATGTGTAAGCACACCATAACATCAATAATATAGTCAGGTCTTGGTGCCTCCCCCTCAGATGGATCCCAAGTTGGGCTGGTCATAGACAGCCTTGTGTGTGTGTGTGTGTGTGTGTGTGTGTGTGTGTGTGTCTGTGTGTGTCTGTGTATGTACGTATGTGCATATACATATATATTGAAAATATTGTTACCAGTAGTGAACAAAATGATAAATTATAAGTATATCAGCATCTGGGGAAACACAAGTAAAGACATTTGGTTGTATTAAAAGTTAAGAAGAAAAACAAAGCAGGAAATTTTGTTGAATAAATGAGAATATGAAAGGAGAAAGCATCTTCTTCCAAGGAATCAGGTCAAGTTTGGCTACTTAAGGATCACTGCAGTTCTTTTAGATAGGAACAGTTCTGGGTCAGAAAGATTGACTGTGAATTAGTAACCTTGTCCCTCCACTTGAGGCCCTGCCTATCTACTGGAGGTGGACTCTTTGAGTTCCCTCTCTCCAGTGTGGGGCATTTTGGCTAAGGTCACCCTCACTGACCCTGAGAGTCTCTTACCTGTTGGGTTTCTGATATGTTCTAGAGTGTTCCCCTCCCACCTTCCACCCCCTGAGGCAACTTATTTTTATTCATTCTTCTGGCCCTCTGGGCTTCTCCCTTGCCCCCCCCTTACCTGATCCCGTTCTCCTTTTTGTCTCCCCCTTTCTACCCCACCCAGGAGTATATAAGTAATATATGCTTATTGTGAGATATTGATCTTTCTGCCTTTCTTCAGACAGTAAAAATCATTAGCTTTCATTATGCTTTCTGAATATAGTCAACATTTGAGTAGCATCTATTAAATTAAAATTAAAATTTGTACCATTTGTCTATGTGATCTGATGGGAATATACACACACTCTTAGTACACACATTTAATCCGAAAGAATGTAGGTAAGTTTAGTTTGTAGATGGAAGGAGTCATGTTTGAAAGTGAGTCTAGTTAAGTGGCAGACAAAGTAAGAATCAGAGAAAGGTATAAAAGACTGAATCAGAGATAGAATGGGCCCAGCTCTCAGGAGAACAGCACAGGAAAGAGAAGCTATTTAAGAGCAGCTGAGAGAGAGAGAGAGAGAGAGAGAGAGAGAGAGAGAGAGAGAGAGAATCAGAGACTCAATCAGTAGGGAGTCAATGCAGTAAAGAGAAGTGAAGTGATTTTGTGAGTTCATGAGGTTCAGTGCTCATTAGCAGATGCAGTTGAAGCAACAGAAAGGAGTCAGAAGATTGGAACTTATTACCAGAGTTAGTTTGAGGCCAAAAAGAGTAGCAAGAAGTTGAGAAAAGCTAAATTCAATCAGTTAACATGGAGAGAAGTTTGAGCTAGAACAGCTGAGTTGAATCAGCCAGCCAGAATTCAGAAAGAATTAGAATGACTGAGCTGTAAAACCAGACACACTGAAACTAATAGAAAAGAAACTGGGGAAGAGCCTTGAACATATGGGCACAGGGGAGAATTTCCTGAACAGAACACCAATAGCCTATGCCCTAAGATCAAGAATTGACAAATGGGACCTCATGAAATTACAAAGTTTATATAAGACAAAGGACACTGTCAATAGGACAAAAGGGCAACCAACAAATTGGGAAAAGATCTTTACTAACCCTACATCTGACAGAAGGCTAATATACAATATATACAAAGAACTCAGGATATTATACTTCCGAGAGCCAAATAACCCTATTAAAAATGGGTTACAGAGCTAAACAAAGAATTTTCACCTGAGGAATATCAAATGGCTGAGAAGCACCTAAAGAAATGTTCAACATCCTTAGTTATCAGGAAAATGCAAATCAAAACAAACCTGAAATTTCACTTCACACCAGTCAGAATGGCTAAGATAAAAAACTCAGGAGACAGCAGGTGCTGGAGAGGTTGAAGAGAAAAAGGAACACTCCTCCACTGCTGGTGGGATTACAAACTGGTACAACCACTCTGGAAATCAGTTTGGCAGTTCCTCAGAAAACTTGGCATAATACTACCATAGGACCCTGCTATACCACTCCTGGGCATATACCCAGAGGGTTCTCCAGCATGTAATAAGGACACAGGCTTCACTATGTTTATAGCAGCCCTATTTATAATAGCCAGATGCTGGAAAGAACCAAGATGTCCCTCAACTGAGCAATGGATACAAAAGATGTGGTATATATACACAATGGAGAACTATTCAGCCATTAAAACAATGGATTCATAAAATTCTTAGACAAATGGATGGAACTGGAAAATATCATCCTGAGTGAGGTAACTCAATCACAAAAGAACACTCATGGCATGCACTCACTGATAAGTGGATATTAGCCCAGAAGCTTGGAATACCCAAGACACATTTCACATATCAAATGATGGCCAAAGAGGAAGAACAAATTATGGATCCTTGGGTCCTTTGTAGAAAGGGGAAAAAATACCCACAGAAGGAAATACTGAGACGAAAGGCAGAGCAGAGTCTGAGGGAAAGATCATTCAGAGCTACAGCATCCAGGGATCCATCCTACATACAGTTACAAAACCCAGACACTATTGTGGATGCTCACAAGTGCTGGCTGACCAGAGCGGGATATAGCTATCATCTGGGAGGCTCTCCTAGTGCAAGACAAATACAGAGGGGGACACTCTCAGCCAGCCATTGAACTGAGCACAGGGTCCCCAATGGGGGAGCTAGAGAAAGGACCCAAGGAGCTGAAGGGGTTTACAGTGCCACAGGAGGAACAATAATATGAGCCACCTAGTACTCCCAGAGTGTCCAGGGACAAAACCATCAACCAGACAGCACACATGGTGTTACCCATGGCTCCAGACACATAGGCAGCAGAGGATAGTCTTGTTAGACACCAAAGGGAGGAGAGGCCCTTGGTCCTGGAAAGACTTAATGCCATTGTGTAGAGGAATACCAGGACAGGGAAGTGGGAGAGGGATGACTGGGGAAGGGGAGATGGCTTATGGAATTTTTGGGGGAGGGGGGAACCAGGAAAGGGCACAACATTTGAAATGTAAATAAAGAATATATCTAATAAAAATATTTTAAAAAAGAGAAGTCTCAGAGTCTGAAAATGCCTGGGCTAGGTGAACAGGCAGAAGATGGAAGATTATAAGGAGGGTAGAAGCTTCCAGACCTAGGCCTTGGAATAGAAGAGAGATAGAAACAGTCATGTTTTGATATATTTGGGTGTGGCTCTTATCAGGTCATTAAGTTACTGTTACACACCTGCAATATTAAAATGTGTTTGACTCTAAGTTCTCCCTGCACATTCCTTAACTGTCACCTGAAAAATCTACTGTTAAGGTGGTATTTTAAATGGAAATGGAATATAAAATTACTGCACTAGAGAACATTTGGCACCAATGTTCTAATATATATTAGTGGGAATGGTATGATAGTCACATATAATGTTTCTTAGTTTTTTTTATTAATTTTTATTTTTATTTTCTATATTCTTTATTTACATTCCAAATGATTTCCCCTTTCCTGGTTCTCCCCCTCCCCGAAAGTCCCATAAGCCCTCTTCCCTCCCCCTTTTCCCCATTTACCTAAGAATTTTATGAATTCATTGCTTTTAATTGCTGAGTAGTATTCCATTGTGTAAATATACGTGGATTAAAATCTCTGATAAAATTGAAGAAACATATAGAAAAACACGTTAAGATTGACTATTTCATGGATAAATTATACAGATAAAATGGTAGGCATGAAAATATTCCTAAGTTGACTGAAAGTGGAATCATAAACATTTTCTGATAAAACTGAAAATCTACAAGGAAAATATTTCTGATAAAACTCAAGAAATATATAGAAAAACATGTTAAAACTGCCTATTTCATGAAAAATTATACAGATAAGATGGTAGGCATAAAAATTTTTTTAAATTGATTGAAAGTAGAAGTAAAATCATTTTCTGATAAAATTGAAGATTCACATGGAAAATATCTCTGATAAAATTGAAGAAATATATAAAAAAGTACGTTAAGATTATTTCATGGAAAAATTATACAGATAAAATGGTAGGCATATAAATATTCCTAAGTTTTTTGAAAGTGGAATTATAAACACTTTCTGATAAAATTGACTATCTACAAGGAAAATATTCCTGAAAAAAATCAAGAAATATATAGAAAAACATGTTAAAACTGACGATTACATGGAAAATTATACAGATAAAATGGAAGGTATAAAAATGTTCCTAATTTGATTGAAAGTAAAATTATAGACCTTGTCTGATAAAACTGAAGATCCACATGGAAAATACTTCTGACAAAATTGAAGAAAAATATAGAAAAACATTAAAATTGAAGATTATCATGGACAATTATACTGACAAAATGGTAGGCACAAAAACATTCCTAAATTGATTGAAAGTGGAGCTACAAACACCCCCCCCCCCGACAAAACCGAAGATCTACATGAAAAACACCTCTGACAAAGTCGAAGAAATACACAGAAAAAATGTTAAAATTAAAGATTATCATGGAAAATAATGGTAGACACAAAAAGCATTACTAAATTGAAAGAGGAGTCACAAACATTTTCTTATAAAATCGAAGATCCACATGAAAAACATCTGTTAGACTATGCTTTTTGTTGGGGAATTGAGTCTATTGACATTATAAGAAATTAAGGAACAGTGATTGTTGCTTCCTGTTATTTTTTTCTTTATGTTTGTGTGGTTACTTTCTTTTGGGTTTGTTGGAAAAAGATTACTTTCTTGTTTTTTCTAGGGTGTAGTTTCCCTTCTCATGGTGGTGTTTTCCAACTATCATCCTTTGTAGGGCTGGATTTGTGGAAAGACATTGTGTAAATTTGGTTTTATCATGGAATATCTTGGTTTCTCCATCTATGGTAATTGAGAGTTTTGCTGGGTATAGTAGTTGGGGCTGGCATTTGTGTTCTCTTAGGGTCTGTATGAGATCTGCCCAGGCTCTTCTGGCTTTCATGGTCTCAGGTGAGAAGTTTGGTGTAATTCTGATAGGCCTGTCTTTATAGGTTACTTGACCTTTTTCTCTTACTGCTTTTAATATTCTTTCTTTGTTTAGTGCATTTGGTGTTTTGATTTGGACTTTCTGGTCTGGTCCAGTCTGTTTGGAGTTTTATAGACTTCTTGTATGTTCATGGACATCTCTTTCTTTAGGTTAGGGAAGTTTTCTTCTATAATTTTTTTTGAAGATATTTACTGGCCCTTTAAGTTGGAAATCTTCACTCTCTTCTATACCTATAATCATTAGGTTTGGTCTTCTCATTGTGTCCTGGATTTCCTGGATGTTTTGACTCAGGAGTTTTTTGCATTGTGCATTTTCTTTAACTGTTGAGTTAATGTTTTCTATGGTATCTTCAGCCCCTGAGATTCTTTCTTCTATCTCTTGTATTCTGTTGTTGATGCTTGCATCTATGACTCCTGAATTCTTTCCAAGATTTTCTATCTCCAGAGATGTCTCACTTTGTGATTTCTTTATTGCTTCCACTTCCATTTTTAGATCCTGGATGGTTTTGTTCAGTTCCTTCACTTGTTTGTTTGTGTTCTCCTGTAATTCTTTCAGGGATTTTTTTTGTTTCCTCTTTAAGGGCCTCTACCTGTTCACCCATGTTCCCCTGTATTTCTTTCAGGGATTTTTGTGTTTCCTCTTTAAGGGCCTTTACCATTTGACCCATGTTCTCCTATATTTCTTTAAGGGAGTTATGTCCTTCTTGATGTCCTCTAACAGCATTGTGAGAAGAGACTTTAAATCCAACTCTTGCTTTTCCATTGTCTTGGGGTATCCGGGATTTGCTGTGGTGGGATAATTGGGCTCTGATGTTGCCAAGTAGCCTTGGTTTCTGTTGGTAGGGTTCTTGCCCTTGCCTTTCACCATCTGGTTATTTCTGGTGTTAGTTGGTCTTGTTCTCTCTGTCTGTAGATTGCCCCTCCTATGGGCCTGTAAACCTGTGTCTGTACTCCTGGGAGACCGACTCTCTTCTGGCAGGGTCTGTGCACAGAAGGCTGTGGAGCTGTCTGGTTCCCTGCTGCAAATGGGAGCTGGAAGGGAAGATTCCTGTCCCAACAGCTCCAATGATCATATGCCTTGTGCTCTCCTAGCTGTACCCCTCCAGAGAGAAGGTGGAGATCTCACCTCTGCACTCAGAAGTGAAATCGCTGCTGGGAGATCACTCTCTCTTGGTGGCCTAAACACAGAAGGCTTTGGAGCTGCCTGGTTCCCTACTGCAGATGGTGGCTGGAAGGGAAGACTCCTGTCCCAGCTGCTCCACTCTTCTTAGTTCTTTATAGTAAGTTTTCACCTAGGTATCTGAACAAACTAGGACAGTTATGCACAAAATTGAAGTACATAAGTGGGCTTATCATGTGTAAATGAAATAATTCCTATGTAAGGAGATTACTCATTCCTTTGAGCAGATTATCTCTATTCCAGTGTGACTCTCCACAGCTCTTAATCAGGGAATAGAAAAACAAACACCTTGGTTTTTTTTTTTTTTTTTTTTTTACAGTCATGCTGTTTTCCTAGGATTTTTTTCTTTAAGTACTTTTACTTCAAAAGGAATTTTAAAATATACTTAGCATATTTCCTGTAAATGGTCACTGTTTTAAAAGACATTTGACACTTCAGTCGAGTTGCAGATGAAATGGGAGTGACCAGCTTCCATTTAATGAAGCTCACACACTAAAAAGTGGGCTCCAACCTCAGAAGATAAAAGCTGGAGCAAAGATGATTGAAGTTAAAACATTTTGAAAGATGTGTACACAGGAACTTCAGATCTCTTCATTTGATCTCCAATTACAGGAACAGAGGTTTCCTTTTACCCCTAAAAGTGATTATTAAACATATGGAAGTCTATTCCCAGAAAGATGAAGTTGTTGAAAGATATAGGCTCTAGAATAGTTTAGATAAATTAATCAATAATCGTTGCATGTCAGATTGTCAAAGGAAATTAGAGACCTTCAGTGGAGCATCTTGAGAGACCACTTACTGGAATGCTTATGTGATTGATCTGTTGCAGGATGACATCTTTGCTCATAATTTTTTCACTTTTACTGGCAATAGAGATGCTTAATGTTTCTTGTCAATTTGCTCCAATAATTGAATAACTGAAAATTATTAGCTATATTGCCAGAAATCATAAGCTTACTTTCTTTCCTCTTAAATCAACATTTAGAGGAGGATACCCAGTGGGTCTTGAACTTTAGAGGAGTTACTGCCTTGAGTCATTGTAGGTTTTGAGAGGATCCAGATCCTTATGTAGCCAAAACTTGACCTGATTCCATAGAAAAAGATTCTTTTCCTGTTTGGTTTTTCTCCTTAACTTTTTAATACAACCAAATTTCCTTACTTGTGTTTTCCCAGATGCAGATATACTAACAATTTATCATTTTGTTCACTACTGGTAACAATATTTTCAATATATGTGTATGTGCCCCCCCCACAGCTATGAAAATAATTCTCTAATAGAGAAACTGTCTCACCAGGTAAATTCAGTCTTTTTTCTTTCCATGCAGATCATAAGTTTCTATATGGAGAAATCATGTCATACATCCCTTGTCTTGTCCTGCATAAGAGAGAATGAGACATCTCCAGGGATGAGCCTTATGATAGGTTATATTTTCTAGATATCAGTGTCTATACCTTTTAATGAGCATTTATTTACTTATTTACACAAAGTCTTGCAACATAGCTAGGCATAACCTTGAATTTGTCTCTGACTCTACCAGGTATCATAACTTTATGTAGCTATGTGTCAACAAGTCCGGCTTTAACAACATTACAAAGTATTTAAATTATGTTGCGATTAGGAAGAATTTTTATCCTGTTTGAAATCAAGTCAGTGAGTAGATAAGAGGAGAATGAATTGATATTAATCTGTACCACTGTAGGACTCAGAAGTCTTTTATACTTTTACCATTATTAATTAAGAGCTTCTTAATGTATAGGAGTTTGGAAATCTCAATAAGAATTTAAAATGTCTATCTTCCATGATCAATAAGCTTAGGCTAAAATTGCTGTTTTGCAGTCATTTTAATATTAGCTGTAGTCATTAGAAATGAGCATATTTTTATAAATTTGTTTTAGTATGTGGATAATTGCATTTTTTTCTTCAAAACTTATAAATCCAGAATTGGTATTGAGTTTATTTAACAAGCATAAGTTGATATATAAGAAGAGAATGTTATATAATACCAAGAAAGTGCTCTGTAATTAAAACTCATCACACAAGGCTACATCAGAGACTGACTATATTATGTATGAATATTTAACTGTGTAGGTTCATTTCATGATAATAAAAATTCCAACTTTGTAGTGTTATTCTGAAATAAATGTTGAGCAAGAACGACTAAACCAAATGCTTACCATATGTTAAAGACATAGTAAGCATTAACTCCAAAAATGAAGCCACATTATGGCCTTGTATTTGTGTGTATGTATGTGTGTAAAAGTGTATTATGTGCATGGGTGCACATGAGAGACATTTATTAACTCTGTTTTGGTTGACAACTATAATACAATGTTCATTGATAAATTTGATCTCTAGAATTTCTGATGCCTAAATATTGTTTAAATTTTTTGCTATATTTCATATATTAATATATGAAACCTTTGTCAAATCACATATTTAGTATAACTAGTTTCTAATCAATAGGAGTGAATAATTGTATGAATCACATAGGATTATATAAAAACATTAGAAAGAAAGACAATGGTTATAAATGCATATCTATCTATCTATCTATCTATCTATCTATCTATCTATCTATCTGCTATGTGGACTATTTAATATTTGAGACTATCAAGTGAGAAAATAGGCCAGTTCATATGCCCCCAAAATGGTAAAGAGTGAGACAATACAAAGAGAAAGAAGACAAGCATAAACCTTACAGTCGTTGACACAGTGTTGGGGGAAAATAGCTATATCTAGTAGCTGCTAATTACTCTTTATGCTATTTCTCTAAGAAACTTAAGGAATTTTGTACCATAAATAAAACAGCTTGATACATCTTAAAAAAAAAAAAAAAAAAAAAGTCTAACTTTTTAGAAAGAAGTATATAAACTCCCCTGAATGCCACAGAGCATTATGAGACACATAGAGTAAAAATAATCAAAACTAAATGATGAGAGAAATCTGCCCTGAGTTGAATAAAAACATATTAACAGCCATATTTAGCCCAAGCTTTCTACCAAATCCTGAAATGATGATACTAAAATTCAGCTTATAACTTCTATATATTATGTGTAGTTCTGGATCACAACCAACAAGCAATATGCTATTTGGTTAATCTTCATTAAGTTCCATTCAACTATTGCTAAAAATTGATGTGGAGCTGTGAAGTAACCTTCACAGCCATTAGATAACTGGAATCCAAAATAAACAGAACTTGATGAACAAATCCCCTAAACAATTATATTTGATTCTGAAATATTCCTATCTGTAATTTATATTTGTGTCAATTTTTATGACAAAATGAATTGATCTGGAAATTGGAAGTATTATGAGTTTCTTGGACTGTTATTGGCATTGTGCAGATGGAGACAATTTACTGTGTTCATTTTCTGTATCACTTCTCAACCTTAACTGAAAATGCAGCCATTATGCTCACAATCAATTATCTTCATTATTAAGAAAAACCAGGTGTTACAATATTCTGTATCTTGAGTCTAATTTAAGGAATTCATTGTCTGCTAAATCCAAACAACTTAGATTTAACAAGAAAAGTACAAATAGGTTTTACAAACCATCTCTGCTTTGTCTATAAGAAGTAAATTAGTAATATTTAGTATTAGTGAGATAGCCAGTTGAAATTATTAGGATGTTTTACTATTATTGTAAGCTTCTAAAAAATATTAATGTATATCATAGGACCTAGGGGATAAACTAGTAATACTCTACTAAACAGGCATAGTAGAGAACAGGCTCCTCAAGAAGAAATTCTTATACCCAAAGATTAGTGTATTGGCCAAGCATCATTAGAGAACATCCATTTTGCAGTAGATAAAGCTTAACACAAAGACCCAAAACTGGTTATGTGCACAGAGTAAGAGATTATAGAATGCCCATCCCTTACCTGGAGATCTGTAGCACACTCACAGGACATAACTCAGCATGAAGAAGAGAGATGGGGACAGATTCCCACCACTATCTAAGGAGCTATTGGTGGTTAATAGCTACTAGGAGAGACAGAACCAAATTTCTATAAGGCTGTGTCCTCAGTTGATCACCCTCTAGTGAAGGCTCTACATCTAAGAGTATACGGGCAGTACAAAATAGATCACAAATTAGGGTGAGTTGGGAAGGGAGCATGGATATAGGACAAGTGGGAGGAATGGTAGATAGGAACAAAATACTCTACAAAATTCTCAAAGAACTGATCAACATGAAAATAAAAAGATATAGGTAACAGAAGGAGAAAGAAGGTAGCCAAAATGTATGTTAAATATCAATATATTTTTATTTTCAGATATGGGCAAGTGAAAGTTTAGAGCATCTTCAGCATGGTAAATAGTGATAGTTATTTTCATATGTTAACTTGACTGAGTTATAGCATGAATACATTTAGAGTTGAAAATTACTTCTTTCTGTGTATATGAAGATATTTCTGAATGATATTAATGCTAGAATTACCAGATTGAGAAAACAAACACTGCCAATATGATCAGGTAGGTAGTCATAAAAGTATTAAGCCCTAAGTAGTAAAAACAGGTGAAGAATGGTCTCTAGTTATCATATTGCAGACCACAGGACTTTTGAACCTTCATACATACGTGAACACACATCTTTATGATAAGTCATTTTCCAGGCTTCTATAAAGATACATATTGTTAATTTAAATGTAACTAGATATCCTAGGTAACAGTTTTGAAATAGTGATGGTTTAAGCATTTATTTTTGAATTTTATCAATATTTAATAAGAACAATCCAGTCGATAATAAAAATTCACAGAACTTGCCTTTTTCATGTCACCCACAGTGTAGTTCTGCTTAGGGATAATGCTATCATGCATGATGACATAATCACTAACCACGTATGGGTTCAGGGTGTCTGAGATGTCATTCACTTTGATATTTTAACTCATCTTTCAATGGCTGAGGTCATTGGACAGATTTGGTCAAATAATGAGGCTTAATTTCAAGACATTTCCACTACAAAAACCCATTATTGAATTCCGAGTTAAACTGCATCATTTTCAGATGATGTCTTTCCAGCTTCTAGTGTCTTCAATTTCTTTTATTTTTATTAGATACTTGCTTTATTTACATTTCAAATGGTGTCCCCTTTCCTTGTTACCCCTTTGAAAACCCCCTATCCCATCCCTCCTCCCCTGCTCACCACAGCCCCCTTAACAATTGCAAGATATATAAACTAGAGGTTCTTCATATGGACCAAATTTTAGATAAGAAAGAATTCCAGTTTCATATTATAAGGAAAAGGGGATTCTTCACTACCAAAGAATAGGTAAAACTACAATTCACTCCACATTTTACTGATGTTCTATTGAGTACATGCAACTTAAATGAAGACAAAAGTTGTTTGGATTTAGAATTTAAATTAAGAGAAAGACTGAGAATAACTCTTGAAGCCAAGAGAAAAGAAATTTAACTTTCACTAGTTTCTTCTCTTTACATAAAATGCAGAAAAATCAAAGACACATCTATTACAAGAGACATTTTTCTTTATTAGCATGCACACCATTAATTAGGGAGATACTAACTCCAGGATAGGACTTAATTAACTGTGAGATCAATATCTAGTCCTGATTTCACTTTTTTATATGTTTCTAACAACACTAAACTAATAACAAGCAGCTGCCTTATGTTTTTGGGTAAAGAATGAAGAGTTCTTAAGATTTTCATCAAACAGAAAAAGTGATTGAGTTGGTAATAGTTGGGTATTCACTGATATCCATGAAAATTTGAGGAAACCATATGGTTGGACAAATTATCAAATGATGCTCATATTAATTCCTTACATATTTTTCACAGGTTACTTGTTTCACTGAACTGTTTGAATGTCAACGCACCCTCAGCTGCATTCATTAGGTTCATGACTTACTATGTTAGGATTATGTGTTCAGGAACACACAAGTTGTGTCGTCCCCTCATTCAGGTTAAGAATGCCTGGCACTTAAGTTCCTCAAAGTTCTTCTCAGCTTTGAGTGGAGAAAGATTTGAACACAGCTTTGGAGCCACAGTGTAAAGCAGACGGGATATACTTCATGTGCTGGGTTTTCTTCTGCGAGGTCAGAATTTCAGCTCAGGGAGCTTTGTTCTGAAGATAGATGCAGTGGGAGAGCATCTGTTTATTGTCGTCATCCAATACGAGTGTCCAGAGTGTCTATTAAAGAATATTAATGTTACAGGCCAAACATTAAGCATCCTGAAGTGGAGCATGAAATTGAAGTGCAGAATGTACTTGAAATCATTCACTTTCCTTATTTCTCTCACTGAACCAAGGACTTGGCATTCTTCCCTCTAGGCATGGAGTCTGTGTTTTCATAATGACTTTTCTTTGTTCCAAGCTAATTGCTTTAGAATGCTCTGTTACATTTTGCACTTTTTATTATCCCCCTGGTACAGTCCTGAGTTATACAGGGAAGAGATTTAGATCACCATGTGACACATGGAAAGTGACTAATACCTTTTTGCAATTGTTATTTTAACTGTAGTGATACCATTATTTTAAATTTTCACTGGCTAGTTTGAAATAATCTATATAAGACAGAACATGTTGTAGGTTGAAATCTCATAGTACAGATTAAAATTTAAACCACCATGAAAGGATTCAGGGAAGATGATGATGGAAGCAAGTTTTGACTAGTCTAGAATCCCAATAACCTTGAAAATAGAGTGCAAAGGAAGTAAAACCAAATATTTCAGACATTATTTACAAAAAAGAGGTATAAAAAACATCTGGGGACACATTAACACCAAAACAGAAAACCAGAAAGCAGAGTAATTATTAAATAATACAAATAAAACAAATACAGACACAAGTGTGTGTGTGGGTGTGCGTGTGTGTGTGTGTAGAACCAAGAAATGTTTTAATGGAGATAGTATGGAATACGTAGACTGTCTCCTATAACTAGAGTAACTTGAGGAAAATATGAATCACCTCTAACAGCAGAGTGATCTTGCTATTTGACTTACAGATATATTCTAGGTACTAAACAAAGAATAATTATGAGACAGAATTTTTAAAGCAAATAGCAAAATACAGTACAGAAGAAACAAGTAGACTTTGTTGATAATCTCACAAAACATCAAATGAATTAACATTTTTTCATGAAAGAATATTGCAAACTTAATTATGAGGAAGCCACACTAAAGTGTAAACATTGGCATGTATTGCTTTTTCAAAAGTATTATGTGGCTTCTTTAAATACTACATCAATAAGTAATTATCAAGGACCAACTATGTGACAGGCACAATTATGGGTACCAGGTACAATGACTTGCAAAACAACAAGAGAACAATAAGAAAACAAGCTGAGGTGTACAGCTATATAGGATATGTGGTTGTTAATCAAATAGCCTTGTCAATGAACATCATATCACCTTTGATAAATGGAAATGTTTGTGAAGCAGGAAGAGTAAGTACTGAGCATCAATACTTGTCTCATGGAAAATGAATGGGTTATCTGATGGAAAAGCAGCATTGTGGTAACTTAAGATATTGAATAGTATGTAAGGAAGGTCAAGCCTGCAAGAACAGGGACAGCCAAAAGAGTTCCTGAATTACGGACTAGAATGTTATGTTTCAGAAGCCAAAATTCAATGTCTGGAGCATGGCAAGTAAGGAAGATAGGCTATGAGTAAAAAGCACATTTCAGAGAGCTAACATGTAATTTATTGTCTAAACTAAATCATTTTTTTTGAGAGTGAAAGGGAGGTACTTCAGATGATTACACAGAACAACAGGTGGCAACTGGAGCTCTGAGTCCCTCTAATTACAGGCTATGCTAAGGACAGGTCTTTATGATGAGAGTGATGGAATTGTCTGAATGGGGTTTAAGCAAAGGTTTACATTTTGGCTGCCTCCTTGCGGAGAGTGGATTATAATGAAGCAGGAATGCATGTGGGAAGACTGCAAATTAGTGTGTTTGCTTCTCAGAGATAGAATGAAAGCCAGTGTCTGCTGCTGTTATTTCATTTTGCTCCATGCTTATAATCCTCCTGTTGTAGCATGCTTGGCCTGAAACTAGGAATTTTCGTTTCTATGTGTGAGTAGATTCTGAGACAGTTTGCTATTTTCAACAGTCATAGAATTTGCATAATGCAATACAACTGTGTGCTAACTTCACTTCCCTCCTCTCTCGTCCTCTCTCCTCCTTCCTTCTCTCTCTCTCTCTCTCTCTCTCTCTCTCTCTCTCTCTCTCTCTCTCTCTCTCTCTCTCTCTCTCTCTCTCATCTCTGTCTTTCTTTCTGTCTTTCAGTATTTTTTAAAAAAGTTCAGATTTGTCCCTGTCTAAAGAAAATACAGGGACAAAAAAAAATGGAGCAGAGGCTGAAGGAAAGGTCAGCCAGAGACAGCCCCACCATGTGATCCATTCCATCTGCAGACACCAAATCCCTGACACTATTGCTGATGCCAAGATGTGCTTGCTGATGGGAACCTCGTATGGCTATACTCTGAGAGATTCTGCCAGCACCTGACTGAGACAGATGCAGATACTCACAGCCAATCATTAGACTGAGCCTGGTGACCTCAATGGAAGAGTTAGGGGAAGGGCTGAAGAAAGTGAAGGGAATTGTAACCAAGTAAGAGGAACAACAGTATCAATTAACCAGATGCTTCAGAGCTCTGAGGGACTAAGCCATGTATACATGAGCTGTTCCAAGGCTCTGGTTACATATGTAGCAGAGGACTGTGTCATCTGGCAGCAGTGGGAGGAGGAGGTGTTTGATCCTTTGGAGGCTTGATGCCCCAGAGAAGGGGGATGCTAGAGAGGTGAGGTGGGAATGGATGGGTGGGTTGGGAAGCAAACTCTTAGAGGTAAAGGGGAGGAGGATGGTGTGGGGATTTGTGGAGGGGAAACCAGGAAGGGCGATAACATTTGAAATGTAAACAAATAAAATGATCAATAAAAAATAAATAAATCATCATGTTCAGTCCATTAAAGTGTGTCGTTGCTCAAGTCTAACAATCTGAGTTGCATCCTCAGAACCCATGATGGAAAGAGAGATCCAGATCTTGAAAGTTGTCATTTGATCTCTACAAATGTGATAACGGTATATGCACCCATACCTATGTGCTATGCACACACATGCACCTAAGTGCATATATACACATATGTGCAAACACACATACAAGTAAATATAATAAAAATTTAAAAAAACCTTTTCAAGTATCAATAGAAAAACAAAATGGACAGACAGAACTATTTTAAAGTTAATAAATGAAACTATCAAATGCTCTATCTTTTTCTACCTAGTTAAAACCTGTTTGTATATATGACTGCCCTCTGAAGGACCCAAAAAGCAGCTGAAAGAGCCAAATGCAGATATTTGCACCCAATCAATGGACAGAAGCTGCTGATCCAGTGGTTGTATTAAGGGGAAAGCTGGAAGAAGCTGAGAAGGAGGAGGGTGACCCTGTAGGAGGACCAGCAGTCTCAATTAACCTGGACCCACAAGATATCTCAGATACTGGAACACTAACCAGGCAGTATACACCAGCTGATATGAGGCCCCCAACACATATGCAGCAGAGGACTGCGGGTCTGGGTTTAATTAGAGAAGATGCACCTAACCCTCAAGAGACTGGAGGCCACAGGGGTTTTAGAGGTCTGGTGGGGTGGTGGTGGGGGGGTGTAGACATCCTGGTAGAGACAGGGGGCAGGAAGGAGATATGGGATGTAAAATCTGGAGTTTAAAATAAATAAATAAAGAAGCAAACAAACAAATAAATAAAAAACTAAAAAGAATTGTGATCTGCTTTTTAAACAATTTAGTATTGTATAAATATGTTTGCCACCTTTAGTAGACAAAATTACAGGATGCATTGTTAAGTTTGGGCTACAGATATATACATACATATATATATATATATATATATATATATATATATATGGTTTGTGTGAGTGTGTGTGTGTGTGTGTGTGTGTGTGTGTGTGTGTGTGTGTGTGTGAAAGCATGCATTAAATGTTCAACAACACTAATTTTTACTCTAGCATTATTTCCTCTCTGGAACAAAAATTTAGCTTAAAACTTTATACTTTTTGAGGTCATCCTTTTATGTTGTTCTTATTTATTTACTGGTAATCTTTATAAAATTTTATTTTAAGAAATATTATATTAAGTATTCTATGGCAGGAAAATATTGTTTTTTAGAGTATATTTTTGTATTCCATGATCAAACTTCCTAGGTATGTTAAATATAGGTATATTTCTGTTTATATAACTTCTTTGGGAGATATGAACAAGAGTTTATTCATCGCATATAAAGCACCAACAAGAGACTAAAGGAATAATTTCATCTAAGTCTAATGTGATAAATGAAAGGATCACCAAGGGTGATATAGAGTTTTCATATTAGAGTTGTGTGTAAAATGTTACTTTATGGTAGAGTGTATATTCTCTGGAAAACTCAGGACATAGAAAAGATTCAGACTCATTGGGACAATGATTTTACTGTAGCTGCATAAATGGAGTCCCTTCTTCAGGTGTCCCTCCCACCCGCTGGGTACTCAAAATGTATCTAGGGCAGAAGTATAGGCAAGTTTTGGGAGGTTAATACAGAGGAGTGACTGGAATTTTGGGGAAGCCCCATCCCTTCCTTTTAAGAGGGATCAATGGCAAGAGTATGAATATATTGAGGTTCTCTTGTGGCTTATCAAAGAGGTTCTGATAAAGATGGTAAGGACTGTTATTCTCAGAGGCCTATGTTCTACAACAATTCCAACCTTGTTATAGTAGAAAGGTTCTAGACCAAATTTTTCTTTCATTTTGCCTTCATGTCTAGTTATTTCATGGGTTAAATTGGGAGCAAGACAGTCTAACTTGCAATCCCACCTCTGTAATATATAACTAATTTGGGCCATAGTTGTTTCTTTCTCAACTGCAGCTCATTTCCTTCAAACATTTACTAGATGATGAAGCAAGTAAAAGACACTTGGTGTCATATTAGGTGCATATTTCTCTAGTTTCTTTTAATCTTAATCTTAATTTTGTGCTAAGATTTGACCAACCAACTACATTATCTTAGCTTTATTTTCCTTCATTGTCTGTAAATCATGACTTACTTGGTTTTTTGCATCTATAGGCTAACCCTCCAGTAGGTGTCAGTTCAGTCGGTGTTTTGGAGACTGTTAGATGTTGATTTTTTTCTTTTAGCTTACTTGACTTTACCGCAGTCAAACTACTTATCTTTTCTGATCTTCAGTTCTTTTATTTATATTAAATCAAACATAATTTTTGAAATCATAAACAAAGATAAATATTTGGAGATAACATCTACGATTTTAGACACATAAATGCTTGATATATTCCTGAAAACAGATGTAGATACAAATGCAAATGGCTCAAGGAATGATTTTTTTAAAGAGTTATTGCTTACTTCTTTGGGAATGTGCATCGAGTGGAGACCACTTTAGTGGATGTGATTCTTTCTTCATATTGCTGTTATTATAGTTTGGGAAGCAGAAAGGTGAACTATAGATAATGACTTTTCACAGATATTAGAATGGTAGTGCATTGTGTTCATTGCGAACTATTACGGATAATGAAAGCATACTTAGACACAGTGTGGCCCATACTAGGTGAGTAAATACAATAAGGTAATGGGGTATAGAATGTGGTGAAGTTGAGGCTTGTTGTTATTTACCCTGCTTTGTATTTTTAAGATATACTACTACTGTACCAATCATGCAAAATAGATGTTTAACCATAACAAGGCTATATAGCTAATAACAACAAAAATTTGTAATCTCATATTTCTGCATGTTTTAAGATTGCCAACTTTGTTTTAACTCTTGCTATTATATCGGTCATCTGGGAAGAGCTTCTCTAGTTTGGTAATTTATTCATTTTTTCTCTTACATTCTCTGAGTTCACAATGAGAAATAGGCAATAACAACTGATGTTTAATTGAGTTTCAGGAGATTCTGAATGTCTTCTAAGTGTCAAAATGTTTATTGGCAACGTAAGACTATAAAATCAGGATGCAGGCATTTGACTACCATTTTGTCTAAAGAAACAACTATTCATGATTGTGGTGAGAAGGAAATAGCTTCTTCCCTGGTGTAGTTTGCAACTACCAAGCATTGTCCTGTCCATGAAATGCTTCAGGATTTTTGGCTTTCATCCTTTTGCAAAACTATCACACAGGCCTGCTTCCCATTGATCCACTCTCTTCCACCTATTAATTGCTAATCAATATATTCTAATTTCTTTCCAGGGTTTAATGCCAAATCAGGCTAATGAAGCTTTTGATGAGAAAATGAAATCTATTACTCAATGTCTTGCCTACAGCCAAGAAACACAGAGACATGAAAGCTCCCCCTGTCACAGGTCATTTGAGCACGTTCCCAAAACATCAATTGTCAGATTTTAGATGAATTCTTTGAATGTTAAAAATGTCTAACAGTGCAGTAGCTTAGCATCTCTGGTCATGTGTGACCAATGTCTGAATGTCCTAACTTAATTTCCAAAATAAATGAATGAATGAATAAATAAGCCATATTCCTTAACAGTTTGCTGCCTCTACAGATAGCTCACTTTCTGGATAATACCAAGTACAATTCTATACACAACACTACCTTGTCCCTGAGGCATTTTTCATGGAAGTTTCAGTGTGATTAGTTTGCAGTTTCTCAGACTTTTGGAAAATTCACTACTATTTCCTGACTGCATCACTGGGTGGCACTCTGATGCCTTACTCAGTTCTTTCCATCCCGGCCTTCTACTCCTTTAACATCTTTCTACCAAGTTCAGACTGAGGTCTGTATCTGGATATCCTTGATTGGAATCCAAGCACTGAAATGCAAGCTTCCTGTGAGAGGAAAAACCTAGATCACATTGCTTTAGCAAAACAAAGACCATAATGGATGATCTTCATAAGAATTTGTAAAAAAAAAAAAAAATCTTAAAAGACAGCTTAAAATGTCTCTAAGAGTTTGTGACTTTGAGGGAGCATTCACTAAAATATGTCTGGCTATTCCATAGTCATGCTATTATTACAGAAATTGGGTTAAAAAACAAAATTAAGGCACACTATTTAAGGAACACGGAAGAGAGTCGAGAACAAACAAAAGCTGGTTGGTGACTGCAGAGAGGATGCATCTATCCACAAACACTGGGGAAACTAGGTAGAAAATTCAAAGAAAATATAATACGCTCTAATATTATTTTCCAACCATTTGCCAAAAATCCCTTTATAAGAATTTAAGCATTTTTATATAAATATTACCTCATATATTTTGGACAAAGACCCCTGAATAAAGCAAACACTTTCGATACTCATAGGTGTCAATCATTTCCCCAAGGAACCTCATCTGGTAACTGAAAGTTCACAGATTTATATTTTAATAGTTTTATTCTAGATTTTCCTCTGTGTGCTTTATGGTTACCTGTGTGTCTGTTTTCTATCTTAGAGGTTACTGGCTACAATTTTAATATCTATTCCTCAATACAACTCTTATATTTTAGAAGGAATTGAGCTGCTTGTGACATCTAATATGAAAATCATAAACACTCCTGCAGATTGAGCCTCTACTTATTTTCCAGGGTGACGCTAAGCCAACAGAGCTGCCAGACCCTCACTTAGCTTCTGAGGATTTCTGTGACATCCCCTCCTCTCTGACAGCTGTATCAGCATTTCCAAAGCTTCCCCTGCTGATAAAGCCTCCTAACACACACAGCAAATAGAAATCACTTGGTGACACATTTACTGGAGGCCTCCTCAGGAGAGAAGGTTGGGACTGGCAGAAACTATTCTGCAATCTCTTCCTTATGCAACAGACACACTGGGTGTTTTAAATATTGCTATAAGATGGAAGGCGATTTTCCTCCTCGAAACATGCGGAACTGATAGTTATCTGCTCCCTGGTATTTGCAACTAAAAGAATGTGTTTAATAAAGAAGTTATTGTTTGTGTCATTGATTATAACCTGGCAACCTAAAGATATTCAGATGTCTAAGAAGTAACAGTTGAGGGAAAATATGAAAATGATAAACCTAGATGTTATAAACACCTTTTCATTATCTTTCAGTATTTTTTATTGTAAAATTTTACTTAACTATTCTTCTTCACATTTTTTTTCAAGCTGTAAATGTTCGCAGAAGTCGCTTTATAATATTAAGATGATAAGTCTACATGGCTTAGTTGCAAATGTCCAAGGAATGCTCTCTTAACCATCAAAGTAACATTTAAACATATGTTCATGCCACTCACTTTCCATCTCATCCAAGTGACCGTACACATGTTTGAACAATCATACACAATCAGAACCCAGTTCCTGCAATGGAAACACACAGATACCAGCATTTTCTACTAATGAGGAACTAAAAATAAAAAGTTGATCATCAGTGGGTAACAGATCTAATAGGATAAGGCTTAAGTTTGATGAAAACTCAAATTCTTCTATTGGGCTTTCAGTACAAATTTTGTGTGTTTGACTGTAGTCCACTTAAATTCAGAGTTCCTATAAATAACTCATATTGAAACGGGGTCAGACTCTCTTTAGTGTGATTATGCTTGTGCTCACCCTTTGAGAGCAGGTTTTGATAGACAAACCATGCCTACCGAGAGCCTGGGACTAAAGAGAAGACAAGAGTAGGGCAATGCTGCAGTGCTCCAAACAAACTCCACGAACACAGTAAATTGTCATGAGGTCAGTGTTGAATGAGAACCTGCAGTCACCAGCTAGAGCTCTTCAAGGGAAGAAACAAAAGGTTATGGAGAGAACAGTGCATCTGAAGAGTCTACTTTCCTGCTTCCATCAATGAGATGCTTAAAAGGCCTCTGATCTGTCTCGAGCAGAAGTTACTAACTACTAAGTTCAAGTAGTCATTCCAGACCACAGATCTAGACAAACTTCAGTTCCTAAAGTCTAACTTCCTCAATCTTGTCCAAGTCTTTTGTTTTCTTTTTACAAACACCAATTTCTAATTAAAATGAGAATAATGCATACAGATACTGAGCATGCATGTCAATATCAAACCCTCCTTCCGGATATCAGCTCTTATGACACAACTCTTATATATTACGTCAATATATCTGTATGCTTGGGCCTTTGTTTTCTAACTTTTCTCAGAACCTTCCCTGTTATTTTTACATAATCTGTTTGAGAACTCCCTGTGAACACTAGATTCACTTCTATTCACCTGTTCTTGCTTCTATTCTTTTTTTATTTACATTTCAACTATTATCCCCTTTCCTCGTTTCCCCTCCAAAAACCTATTATCCCATCCCCTCTCCTCCTGTTCATTAACCCACCCACTCCTGCTTTCATATCCTGGCATTCCCCTACACTGGGGCAATGAGCCTTCACAGGACCAAGGGCTTCTCCTCTCACTGATGTCCAGCAAGGCTATCCTTTGCTACATATGCGGCTGGAGTCATGGGTCCCTACATGTATACTCTTTGGTTGGTGTTTTAGTCCCTGGGGATACTGGTTGGTTCATATTGTTGTTCCTCCTATAGGGCTGCAAACCCCTTCAACTCTTTGGGTCCTTTCTCTAGCTCCTCCATTGGGGACCCTCTGCTTAGTCCAATGGTTGACTGAGAGAATCCACCTCTGTATTTGTCAAGCACTGGCAAAGCCTCTATATCTGACTCCTGTCAACAAGCCCTTGTTGGCATCCACGATTATATCGGGGTTTGGTAGCTGTATATTGGATGGATGCCCAGGTGAGGCAGTCTCTGGATGGCCTTTCCTTTAATCTCTGCTCCACACTTTGTCTCTGTATTTCCTCACATGGGTATTTCGTTCCCCCTCCTAAGAAGGACTGAATTATCCACACTTTGATCTTCCTTCTTCTTGAGCTTCATGTGGTCTGTGAATTATACCTTGAATATTCCTAACTTCTGGACTAATATCCACTTATCAGTGAGTGCATACTATGTGTGTTCTTTAGTGATTGTGTTACCTCACTCAGGATGGTATTTTCTAGGTCCATCCGTTGCCTAAGACTATCAATAGGACAAAACGGCAACCAACAGATTGGGAAAAGACGTTTACCAATCAAACATCCGATAGAGGACTAATATCCAATATATACAAAGAACTCAAGAAGTTAGTCTCCAGAGAACCAAATAACCCTATTAAAACTGGGACACAGAGCTAAACAGAGCTAAACAAGGAATTCTCAACTGAGGAATACTGAATTGCTGAGAAGCACTTAAAGAAATATTCAAAATCCTTAATCATCAAGGAAATGCAAATCAAAACAACCCTGAGATTCCACCTCACACCAGTTAGAATGGCTAAGATCAAAAACTCAGGTGACAGCAGATGCTGGCAAGGATGTGGAGAAAGAGGAACACTCCTCCATTGCTGATGGGATTTCAAGCTGGTACAATCATTCCAGAAATCAGTTTGGTGGTTCTTCAGAAAACTGGACATAGTACTACCTGAGGACCCAGCTATACCACTCTTGGGCATATACCCAGAAGATTCTCCAACATATAATAAGGACACATGCTTCACTATGTTCATAGAAGCCTTATTTATAGTAGCCAGAAGTTGAAAAGAACCCAGATGTTCCTCAACAGAGGAATGGATACAGAAAATGTGTTACATTTACACATTGGAGTACTACTAAGCTAAACCCAAAAGAAAGCATCCCCACAAACATAAAAAGAACATCAAAAATAACAGGAAGCAACAATCACTATTCCTTAATATCTTATAACATCAATGGACTCAATTCCCCAACAAAAAACATAGTCTAAGAGAAATATTTTTCATGTAAATCTTCAATTTTGTCAGAAAATGTTTGTAATTCCTCTTTCAATTTAGTAATATTTTTATGTCTACCATTTTAACTGTATTATTTTCCATGATAATCTTTAATTTTAACGTTTTTTTCTATATATTTCTTCAATTTTATCAGAAATATTTTCCATGTAAATCTTCAATTTTATCAGAAAATGTTTTTAATTCTAGTTTCAATCAATATAGGAATATTTTTATGCCTATCATCTTATCTGTATAATTTTTCATGAAATAGACAGTTTTAACGTGTTTTTCTATATATTTCTTGAGTTTTATTAGAAATATTTTCCTTGTGGATCTTCAATTTTATCAGAAAATGTTTATAATTCCACTTTCAATCAATTTAAGAATATTTTCATGCCTACCATTTTATCTGTATAATTTTTCCATGAAATAGTCAATCTTAACGTGTTTTTCTATATATTTCTTCAATTTTATCAGAGATATTTTCCATGTACATTTACACAATGGGATACTACTCAGCAATTAAGAACAATGAATTTATGAAATTCTTAGGCAAATGGGGAACAGGGGAGGCAAGAGGGCTTCTGGGACTTTTGGGGAGGGAGGAACCAGGAAAGGGGAAATCATTTAGAATGTAAATAAAGAATATAGAAAATAAAAAAAATGAATTCATGGAAGTCTTGCATCTATCCTAACGGAAGTTTCCAGATTCCTGGTTTCCTGCTTAGGATTCTCTAGAGGTTCTTTTAAGACTGAATTGCACAGGAATATGAGGTAAAAGTGAGTTCTTGGTAGGGAGAGAGGGTATTGCTTCCCAGAAGCCATTCTGAGCTGCTTTTCTATGACTTTGCTTCCACCAGTTCACCACTGAATCCCACTCTTGTTTTTGTTACTGTTTTTCACTTGCCTTTCTATTTTTTCCCCTGCAGGTCTGTTTGATCTGGCATCTCATAATTGAAAACTGGATTCTAAGTGGATGCCTCACAGGAAAGAACCTTGGTCTAACAGGTAGAAATTATTTTGTGGTTACTCAAGTCTTGATGCATCTGATCTTTCAAAGACTATGTATGTTAGTTTGTACTTTAATTAAGTAAATGGTTTTAATGCTTGGGTACTTGATGAAAAATTCTAAAAACTAAGGCAGGGTTTAAAATAAAAGATCATTACTAAAGTAGATGGGCTGACCTCATTAATAATTTAATGCATATTCATAGGTACATTATCCCAATATATTTGTGAATAGATTACTTGATCTGACAGAGATGAAGATTAACATTATCATAAAGGATCACATCATTTTATTTCTTTCTTTGATACCACATGTTACCTTCCATCATCTTTCCCTTAGTATTTTAAATGTTAGCTAATACACAGTGACATGGGAAAAATATTTCTTTGAAGATCCATTAGCTTTAAGCTCACTTCTCTTATCCATTTAATAAAACACTGGATTTAACCTAGAGAGCATTCCTGGAATGACTACTAGTTTATTTGAGTTTTGGCTGTAAGATTGGCTTATAGCAGAGAGAGACACCAAGTTAGTTTAAAAGTAACAAATACTGTGTCAGATAAAAGGTAGTATAAGGTAGTTTTGAGCTTAGGTCCACGCATATTTACTATTGCTAAAGAAAGAAAAACTCCAAACCAACATAATATCCTTAAAATTTCAACTATAAAATTATATTGTCTTGTAAGTTTGAAAATATTTTTACATAATATCAACTAAATATTTTAGAGGAAAATAAGTAAAGAAAAATTAGTAAGGAACCATATGTAAAATTCAGTTGTTGTGGGTAGTTCCTTCATTGTACCAGATAAGATACTGCCTATTCTTCCGATGGTAAAAGTAAGTTCAACACTCCAGTGTTCTGAATAATTCCTGTTGTTCATTGAGCTTACTTTATGGTGTATGCAATGATAACACAGGGCAAATATATATGAAACATCTAAGGCTTATAATGGTCAAAAGCTAATGGGTCTCAAGGTTTCTTTTGTGTGTATGTGTATGTGTGTGTGTGTGCGTGTGTGTTTGTTTGTTTGTGGACATGTACTTGAGCATATCCTACAGGCTCCTGCAACTGGCTGTTGGTGTAAGAGCAGCAAGTGGTTTAACTTCTGAGTCATCTCTCTAGGAATGCTCAATTTGCTTAACTCATTCATTCACTTGTTTTGGGCAAGCAAATATTTATCAAGTATTGTGGATAGTCTTGCTCGCCAGCTTTATTGGACTTATAAGTACCTAACGACTAGTGAAGCATGACTTGAGCTATGTCTATGAAGGTTTTCCAGCAAGGATCATCTAATGAGGAAAAACCCTAAGTGTGGTGACCCACATCTGAAGTATGGATGGTATAAAGGGAAAATCCTACATTTGCAGTCAGCCTCTCTCTCTTTCTTTCTGAGGTTCCATTGATCAGAGAACTTGGCCCCACTACATATTTTCTTATGTGATGCTTTTATTCCACCAAAGAACTAGAAACAGCCAACTATGGACTGAAAGCTCTGAAGTCATGAGCTACAAAATATTCTTAGGTTGACATTTTTTTTTACTAGTCTGAGAAATGCATTGAAGAGTTATTCTAGTAGCTTCGGTTCTATTTGGAGACAGTGCTCAAGAGAGATAGACAAGGACTTTCTCCTCAGAGAACCTTTCATTAAACCAGAGTACCCAGACCATAAACTAACAAACTCCCAAATTCCCATTAAAGCATATGAGGCCAGAAGAAAAGTAAACAAAACTTTCAGAACATAAAGTACCAGAACTATAAGGGAAAGAGATTTTAGGGAAAAAAATTGTAATCCCTAAGTTCATTGAGAAAAAAGGGAGAGAGATTTTAATTTTCATGCTTTACCTAGGGAAATAACAGACTTAAGTGACTGAGAAAAAAGAGGAGAAGGAGGAGGAAGACAATGATGATGATGATGAGGAGGAAGAATGAGAACAAAGATGAGGAGGAAGAGGAGGGGGAAGAAGAAAAAAAAGAAAGAAGAGGAAGAGGAGGAGTGGAGAAAAAGAAACTGATTCACTGCTAACTCTCCATACACTAAGTCACTGTGGTCTGTGGTCTGTTAGCCACCAAGTGTGCAGTAATTTCTTATTGCTCCAGATGACATTCCCAAAGAGTCAGCTTCCCTTCACTGATGACCATTCTTCTATGGTAACAGACATGCAGAATGCAGATTCCCAGAGTACTTCCTGAATTTGCTAGAATATGATAACGTCAAAAATTCCATGTCTTATATAGCTTTAATAATACATAGAAGGAGAACAAAAAAAATCTATAAATATTGTCAAGTTTTGCTTAACTATGAATACACAGTCTGAGACTCAATGATCAAGATTTGGTCATTGAATGGATATCACTATACATCTATAGAGTGGTGAAGACATCAGGAAATAATATATTTTCAGAGGTGCACCCCTGTATTTGCAATGAATACATTACTTGACAGACACATTTGCGTGTAACATATGATGCTATTTCAGTCTTCCTTCTGCCTTTTTCTTCTAGTGGGTATATTTGTGAAACTCTTTCTAGTTGTTCCTGTGTTAATTTGGGAAATGAATGTGTATTACAAAACGAAGAAGATCAATATACACAGTGTAGTTTGCATGTTGCAAGCATGATGCAGAGTGTGGCTTAAAGTATATTTGTCTCATGTCACAATTTAGAGGTGTAAGCTTGAGGGAAGGTAGGGTGTCTGCCATCATTACTTAAAACATAAATCTCAGACACTCAAGTGATTGCTACTACATCTCTCATTCAGCAGAGATGACAAGTGGTCAGGATAAACAAATTTGGTTGACAATGGAGTAGCCACATCCAGGAAACAGTATCATTATTTTAGCTCATAACCCATTAGTTAAATCTTTGTGGTTTGCCAGCACAAAACAGCCAGGAAGTCTGGACACATAAATTTGAGTGGTTTGATGGTATGAACAGTGGCCCCTTAAGAATTCTCTTACTGAAAAATGAATGGACATTTATGCAACTCTCCTCCAAACCTTAATGATTTCTGTGCCTACCCTATTCCTCTACATGTAAAAGCCATGCCACGCCAATCATGATTGAGGACAAAACCACATCCACTCATTACTCTTTAAGTATCAGATCGCTGAGCGGTGATTGATTCTCTTCATTGGGTAAGTATTCTGATATTTTGATGACCTATAAACTAATAGAAACATTATTTGGTCCCTCTCTATATACATTAAATAATAATGGGAAATGAGCAGAATAGCTTTAATTAGGGAGTTCATCTAGAAAATAGAATAAAGGAGAACACTGAGCAGTTACTTGTCCACAGTAATTATAGCATCCTGCTGAGTAAATGTTGGCAGTGGAAAATGTCCTTGGGGTAGTTCCTGTTTTGCTCTCTTGAGAAAGTTTGTCCATTTTCAACTCTATTACTTGCCAGTTCTCCCTAATGACCACATTTGGAGTGCACACAGGAAAATGTGCTCTACAGAGGTCTGCACGGCTAGTGTAATCTTTGGGCACAGGGTAGGCTTCAAGATTCAAACAGCAGCCTGCATTTCCAGAAAATTGTATATTTTATGGAAATAAACATTAATTCATAACTTAGTATTTTTACATCATTTTTATTTTGTTTTATTTCCTTGGAAAAGACACTTCCAAAGCTAATTGTTCATGGCTACAGTTCCTACATTTGAAATCTGTGTACTTTTTGTTTGTCCAAGTGTTCAGCTTCACCCTTTCTTCAGCACATTATTAGGGGTAGTTTCCCTTTGTCCATTTGAAAAACTAGATATACTACTTTGGTTTCTGTCACTTGAGAAGATTTCTAAGTTCAGCATACTTGTGTGTGTGTGTGTGTGTGTATACTCACTGCTGACTACCCAATGCTTTAGTTGATGAGGTTTCAGAGAATACAACACTGCTGTATAAATATGGTATGTCATTGAAATCTTTACAGTGAAGAACTCGTAAATATAACTTTGCATGACAGATTCTTTTTTATTATTTTCTTCTCAAACAGTCTAGAAGTAGATAATTCAGAGTCTTTAGAGAAATATTTCATTGTTGACGTGAAGTTTCAATTCGAGGACTATTAGTAGGTTTCCTTTTAAAAGTACTTGATACTTTATAAAGATTAAGAAAGAAACACTCACTCTGGTTTACAGGTTGGAGAGTGTAGTACATAACTGATTATTCTTTCCACTTTAGCCTTGTAGTAAGGCAGTATGTCATGGCAGGAGCAGACCATAGCTGAACATTGGTCAGTCATAAGCTAGTGAGTAGAGAGAGCAAGTAATTATACCTATATTATGTCTGCTTTACAGTCTAATCCCAGAGACATAGAGACTCCCCAGTTAGCCTTACCTCTTGAAGATTCTACCAGCTATTAATAGTGTCTCCCTGGGGTCCACGCTCTAACTGCCATTATGTTTGAATAGGTTTTCATTCTGTCCTATATTGGGGAGCAACTGGGGAGTTGGGATGGATTTCTAATTTTCTTTCTCTTTCACAAATTATTTTTGTTTGTTCTTTAAGTTTTCCATGTATATATACAATGTATCTTGTTTATACAATACTCTAACAGCCCCTCTACTTCCTGCTGTCTCTTAGTAAAGTTCTCCTTCAAATTCAAGCCCACTTTTTTTTATTGGATATTTTCTTTATTTACATTTCAAATTTTATTCCCTTTCCCAGTTGCCATCCCCAAAAACCCACCTATCCCATCCCCCCGCTGCTTCAACAAGGGTGTTCCCTACCCACCCACCTACTCCTGCCTACCCGCCCTTGAATTCCCCTACACTGGGGTATCCATCGAGTCTTCACAAGACCAAGGACCTCTCCTCCCATTGATGCCTGATAAGGCCATCCCCTGCTACATGTGTGACTGGAGCCATGGGTCCTTCCATGTGTACTCCTGGGTTGGCATCTTAGTCCCTGGGAGCTCTGTGGTGTCTGGCTAGTTGACAGTGAGTGTTTCCCATATTCACATTGGTATAGTGTCATCCACTGGGGCATTGCTAACTTACCAGTGACCACAAGAGGAAAGTAATGCTCTTTTATGGCTAGAAAGATGACCCAATGGTTAAAAGCATTGGCTGCTCTTTCAGAACACCAAATTTTGGTTCTCAGCACGTATATCAGATAGCATGTAACTGTCTGGAACTCCAACTCAGATATTTGGATACCCTCTTCTGGACTCTATGGACACCTATAAATGTGTGCATCCACAAAAAACATAGACAAACATAAATAAAATGAAGTTTTATGATCCCATTAAAGTTCTGGTATATGGTAATAATTTAGGATTCTTCTCAATGCCTGTAATTCACAGACATGGTCTTTTGTGTGTTCCAAAGTTCCTGAATTTTCTTTCCATATGTTTAACTTTTCAAAATATATTATTTGATCTAATAGTCCAATTCTTTTACTTTTTGAGTCTTAATTTGGTCCCTTCTCTTCTATTTGGTCCCTTATTCTGGTAAGGATTTATCCTGAATTTTCTAAATGGGTTGCTGAGTTTTTCAGCTTAAGTATCCTAAGCCTTTCTATTTCTTTATTAAATGCAATTTTTGAATCTCATCTTGCCTTCATCAGTTCATCCAGCTGTATATTATGCTTTCTTGGACTTTACTCAGGAGCTCATTCCTAAGTTTTTGAGTTCATTGAGTTGTTTGTGCCTTCATAGATTCCATGAATACTATGATGGTATTTATGATTGTTATTTTAAATTATTGGTCCTGGAGTTCATCTAGGTAATATTCATGGAGAACATTTCTATAAGACTAATAGGTGTAGGGCTTACATACCATCTTTCATATTGTTCATGATTTGGGGATGTAAACTAGACCTATGAGCTTCTTCTATTAGTTGTTTGTTTGATGCAACATAGTAGCTTCCTTTAGGATCAGCAGCTGCGTAAGTTGTGTAAGTAGAGTTAGATATGAGAGTGTGGAGGTAAGGTGTGGGGGTGAAGTACTATGGAACTTACCAGGTATGACCACTTAGCTGCCACGCTAGGCCTGGTACTGCAGGGACAGAGATGATGGGAATCGGTGAGGTTCTTGGGGACTCATCAAACTGGGGCTGGTAGAAGATTTGTGTAAATAGTTAGTTTTGCAGGTGGACAAGATACACGAGGCTCACCAGGCTAGGCTGGTGTGCAAACTGGGTATCTGGGCAAGCAAGGCTCTCAAAATCAAATCTAAAAGCAAGAAAGAAAGGGAAAGGAAAGGAGAGGAGAGGAGAGGAGAGGAGAGGAGAGGAGAGGAGAGGAGAGGAGAGGAGAGGAGAGGAGAGGAGAGGAGAGAAAAGGAAAGGAAAGGAAAGGAAAGGAAAGGAAAGGAAAGGAAAGGAAAGGAAAGGAAAGGAAAGGAAAGGAAAGGAAAGGAAAGGAAAGGAAAGGAAAGGAAAGGAAAAGAAGTGACTCCTTGTCATCAAGTAGCCATCAACTGTCATATATATATATATATATATATATATATATATATATATATATATGCCATATAAATATATGTCAATACCCACTACCCACTGCAATAGAAGCTTCTCTGGCCAAAACTGAGAGCCTCACCAATCAGTAGTAAATAGTAAACAGTGTAGTGATATAAAGAAAATGTTTAGAAAGTAGTTTGGCATTATGATCACTTGGCAAAATAATGTCACTTTCTCCCAAGAGCATATGACTTGAGTCTTTACAAGGTTTATGGCCTAAGACGTGAATTCATGCCTGTGATGTAGACCTCAAATTTACTTACAAAGCAGTTGATTACCCTATAATGGTCATGATACTATTGTGCTAGTGGGAACACCTTGTCTAATAGGCCATTATTGGATCCTGCAACTTCAGTGCTTGGGAAGACTATTATATTTTCTCTTTCCCACCTTACTGCATAACACCTTCCAGTACTATGAAGGCTATGAAGTAGGAGAGAATTTCATCTACAGTTTGAGATTGATTTTTCCATGTCCTCCACCAAAGTATGTGGCATCCTCAATATAGCTATGGTGGGCAATTAAGTGCAATGACAAAAGCCTGTGTTTATTTTGGTGATCCCTGACCCATTACTGATCAATACCTGGCAGTGATGTTTTCATTCTATAGCCACGTCTTATGGGAGTAGCATTAGACCATTTATAGGGTACCTCTGTTCAAACACCTTTTAAAAATTACATTTTAATTAAATTACAATCTAGTATGTTTTGACAAAATTTATTCATAACCCTGATACTACTCCCTCCTCTTCCTATTTCATAATCCAACATTCAGTGAAACCTTTGGCCTCCACTACTGATCTCCTCTCTTTCATATGACATATGTCCTAATAACCTCTTTTATAATTTTCACTTGAGTTTCAAGATCATAGATTTGCTCATTTTTTGTATGTTGACTCATCCCTATTCACTCATTTCACTGTTCTTCAAACCCCACTCCTTCAGTATTCCCACTCTTTATATTTATTTTACCTGTATTCTCTTACCCTTCTCTCTTATGGCATCCCCCCCCCTCCAGTGATCCCTTTTTAGATACCTGGGTTACACATACATGCACTTGAACACATAAAACAGAAGATTTGAAGGAAGTCTCTATATAGGAGAAAGAATTTGTGATGTTTGGTTTTCTCTGTTCAAGTGAGCAACATAGATATGAAAATATCTCTGCAATAAGATACAAAATATTTGGTATGTATGCCCAGTAGTTATATATGTGGGCCACATAGTAAGTATTTGTTGTTATTTTTAAGAGGAATGTCTGGACTGATTTCCAAATCACTAGCTTATGCTCCCATGAACAGTCTATGAACTCAATTTCCCCACATCCAGCATTTGCTTTTTGTATTCCTAATCATGGCCATTCTGATGTGCCTGAGATGAAATCCTAAAGTAATTTTAATAAGCATCTTCCTGATGGCTGAGGATGCGAACAACTTTTAGATGTTTACAAGTGATATGTACTTTTTAGACTATTGTCATCAGTTTAAATAGCCCATTTTTAAATTGACTTATTTTATATTTTGTTTTATAATTTTTTTTTGCATTTTCTAGTTTCTAATCTTCTCTCAGATTATTATCTGAGAACTATTTTCTCCCATCCTGTGGACTATCTCTTCACTCATGCAAAAGTTGTGGGGAAGGACAGGAGAGATGGCAACATGGCCATGAAAATGAATAGAAGTCTCCAATCAATGAGGGTTAGAAGGGGGGGGGGCATCTCTAGGACAAGCCAGAGACCTGGAATAAGGGAAATGTCCAAGAATCAATGGGGTTACCTTAGCTGTGACTCACTACATTGGGAATATGGAACCTGAAGAGGCCACCTCCTGTAGCTAGACAGGAACCCCAGTGGAATGATAAAGACATCAACCCACCCACAAAACTTTCAACCTAAAATGTATCCTGCCTACAAGCAATGCAGGCATGGGGGATGGAGCAGAGACCGAGGGAATGGCCAACTAATAACTGTCCCAAATTGAGACCCATCCTATGGGCAAGCAACAATCCTCGACACTATTAATGATACTCATTTTGCTTGCTGATAGGAGCATGTAGTTCTCGAAGAGGCTCCACCAAGCAGCTGACTCTGACAGATACAGACACCCACAGCCAAACAGTGGATGGAGCTTGGGGGACTCTTATGGAAGAATAGGAGGAAGAATTGTGGGTTTAGAGGGGATAGGAACTCCATAGGAAGACAAAGAATCAACTTACCAGGATCCTTGTTACTCTCAGTGTCTGAACCACCAACCAAAGAACATAAACAGGTTGGACCTAGGCCTCCCTGATCACATTTAGGAGATGTGCAGCTTAGCCTTCATGTGGGTCCCAAACAACAGGAATAGGGGCTATCCTAAAAGCTGGTGCCTGTATGTAGGATATGCTCTTCTAGCTGGGCTGCCTTGTCTGGCTTCAGTGGGAGAGCAAGTGACTGGCCTGGCAGAGACTTGAAGTGCCAGGGTGTAGGGTGGATACCCAGTAGCTCCCAACTGCTCAGAGGAGAAGGGGAGGAGGGATGGGGGAATAACTATGGGAGGGGTGATTGAGAGGAGAGCAGTGAGCAGGATGTAAAGTGAATAAGTAAAAAAATATTAAATTAAATTAAATTAAAAAAAGTTTTCTTTGCAATACAAAAGCTTTTTGGTTTCATGATACTTCATTAGTCAGTTGTTGGTCTCATTTCCTGTGCTACCTGGATTCTTCTTAAACAATACATTCTTGTGCCTATTAGTAGAAGAGTGATTTTTCCTAATTTTTCCATTATCAATTTTAGTATCACAGGTCCAATGTTGAAGTTCTTGATCCATTTTGAGATGAGCTCTGTATAGGGTGAAAGATAAGGTTCTAGATTTATTTTGCTGCAAGTTAATGTTCAGTTTTTATAGCAGCATTTGTTGTAGATGCTGTTAAAATTCCTTTACAAAATTCATTTTACAATGTGTATTTTAAGAATTTTTGTGAGAAATAAAGTTGCTGTCATTACACAGACTTATAGCTTTGTGTTTATATGCACCAATACTATATTGTTTCCTTAACTGTGGCATGTAGTATAAGTTGAGATCATGCATGGCAGTATCTTCCCTGGTCCTTATTTTGTCCAGGATTACATTGGCTACCCTTGGAACTTTGTAAGACATTTTGTTTCTTTATTCCTTTGTTTCTATTGGAAGCAAGTCTTTATTATGTAATCCAGACTCTCCTACAATTTGTGATCTTCCCTAGTTTGGGGAATTAAGAGAGTGACTCTTCCCATCTTGTTTGTAAGATATGTTTCAATTATTTCCAGAGAGTTATCCAAATGTTTATAATTCAAACTCCGTCATGCTCCAAAAGAATAATTACATCATTGGGTTAGGCTAGAGATATGGCTCACCAGTTAAGAAGACATTTTTCCCCTCTTTGTTTACCAAACTTTGCCAGCACCAACAGGGGATTGACATTATCTGTGATTCCTGTTCCAGGGGATCCAGGGTCCTCTTTTGGGCTCCATGAGTACCAGGTACACATGTAATGCACAGGCATGTTTGTAGTCAGAATACCAGTACACTTAAAAAAAATACATACCATGAAGTTTGTGAAAAACAGGTACTGGTTGAAATTATTGATTTTAAATTGCCTTAAACATGTCATATTATATTCTTACTGGCGAGAAAATTTGATAGAGCAACAAAGTAGGCTTCAGATTTAAAGGCCTACAAAGCACTATTGGTATTTAAACAGAAGAATGTTATTAAAGCAAACACCACTCTATGAAATCTTACATAGTAAAGCCTTGTAAGTTTCTGTGTTTAACTCTTTCTCTAAATATGTCCGGTCAATAGTAATTCTCAGAAAACAATAATTAATAACAGTTTATCCGTATGTCATAAATATTGGTGATTTTCAATTGGATTTTATTCTGTTAAACAGTGAGAGTAAAAGTAGATATTAAACTGAGGCTTGGAGTTAATATTTTAGTCAGTAGAGGATGAATTCTTCAGACTGTATAGAGTGTAGATATTGGGTAGGTCTGCTGACCCCAACAAATAAATATAAAGAAAAAATTTCTATTATTCTGTCTTTAATATACCCTAAGTCCTCTTTTTAAAGGCTAAAATCTAATATGATTTTCTTATTAGACAAAGGTATGTACTTTTGCATCAGTTAGCCGTGGAGCACTGTGGGGGGTGGGCATTGCCACAAAGCCTGTACTGAAGAGCTTCTATAGAAGCAGAGTCATTGAAAACCAAATATGTGATGATTTTGATGCTGCTTAGCCACATGATGGAAGGGAGGCTCATATTTAATTCTGAGAGTTAAGATTCCTTTCAATAAGGTTTGCCAGTGGATATAGGAAATGTTTATTTAAACAGTTTGAGTAAAATATATGCCTTTATAAAAACTTGCATTTATAGCAATTTATAGCATTGGTGGAACTTGCAATTTTGTTGCTTTGTTCATATTTTGGTTACAAATGAGAATATCTCAATTTATTTAGTTAATATATTACATTCTTCAGGTGGTTGATAATAAATGGTAGTAAAGAAAGAGATAGAAAATTCATAAATTTTGTTATATTTATATTTAATCAGGGAAGCATTTGATTTAATGAACAAAATAGAAACACTAAAATTAGGAATTCCATTTTGACATAATTCCTTATTTCAGAAGACAGAGTGAAAAAAGTTCTCATCTTGTTCCTGCAGAAGCCGGTTATAACATTTAGAATGTCACTTAAGAAATGGGAAATTTCCATTTATATAAAATCTTTATAACCTGCTGAAGAAGCTCGAAAATGTCAATTTCATGCCGTACATCTGGGACTATTCTGTCTAGGGCATAACACAAGGCCTGTCACATAGCCATTATAACTGATCTGTGTAAATAGTGACTTAAACTTTCAGGAGACGTATTACCTGTTAAGGCAGGAGTTGCTTGGGCAGAAGGGAAGAGTCACAGGATGAAGATTGCCTTGGGTGGGCTAAAGTCTCTGGGTAGGTATTGCCTGAGGGAATGGTGACATACAATTTCAAGTAAAATGAATTTAAAAATAGATAAAATGGCATGGGAAGTGCAAACATAATGCCTTTTCTTTAATTTGTTCCAAAATGTATTCTCAGTTCTTTAATTCCCCACTACTCATAGCAAATGAGCACCTTCATCTCTTTTCTTCAGGAATTTAACTTGTAATGAAATAGATTTATTTGGTGCAAAACATAGCATGCTATGGGATACACCTTCAAGCCAGAGCTTGAAACCAAGAAGTGCATTGTCCTCCTGGCAGGCAGACCCTTGCTGAAACATCCTTTGTTCTGCCAAATAGTTTGGTCAGACAAGAACATAGTGCATTAAATATAATTCTGTTATTAGCTTCAGGAAAAAAAATCTCAGAAAATAATGGAAAAGGAAACTTAGAACTGTTATTAGACACTGTGCTGTATCTTGGTGGCAATACATTGCTATTGTCATGCAAGAGACAGTGAGATAGGAGCCTAGGACCTGGCAGATGGTAAGGACATCCACGTCTTTCTGGTTATTATATGTGATCTATCACTATATGTGGCAATGGATATGCCAGATAACATTTTTTGCTCTATTTCTGTTCTAAAGGAAAGAATTGAACCTGGATATCTGAGTGTGCTTTCAGTGTTAATAATCTTCCCTTGAATTTAACTGGAAATTCTTTCAACTATAGTAGTTATATTAGTCAAGGATAAAAGGAATGCTACATTCATGTGTGTATTTGAAATACACACATGGATATACGTAAGGAACACATTTCTTAGAGCTGGCATTGAGGCCACATAGTATTTAAGTAAATTTTGTGCAGTTTTAGGGATGAAACTCAGACCATTTCACATCCTAAGAAATAATTCTATTAGTTTTATATCCTAACACATTTTTACAAAAATATTTTTTGGACAGGAATGTTCAAAGTCCCCAGTCTGGTCTCAAACACTTGATTTGCATGCATCAATTTTTCAATTGAATGTCTTAAAAGAAAATGTCTTTGTTTTCATTAAAATTAGTGTGTGTGTGTGTGTGTGTGTGTGTGTGTGTAGGGGTTGTGCACATGTATCATATGAGAGAAAACAGATTTTTTACATTTTTATTATGTAGACTTTTAGCATTTTGTTGGCTCATTAAATATATACTTAATTATACATTTCACTTTGCAAATGTATACATTTCTTGATGCTCTGCTACATTAAAGGATTGAATAATTTGTTTTTGAAGATATGTGACTGTTGAAGAGGAAAATAGTTCATTCGTTGACACAACTATTGAAATTTTCCTCCCAAAGATAACTAAAGTTTCAAGATAATGAAACTGCTATTCTACTTCAAAGAAAAGCTTTGTCTAGCCCTTAAGTGAAATAGCTTGTAGAGATTAAGGGGCCTCTCTAGCATCTCAAATAAGCAAACAATAACTAAAGTACAGAAATGAGATCTTGGGATTTCTGTAGCTCCAAATACCCTCACCACACATCTCTACTGAAATGAGACCTTCCTTAGAGCAAGGGTAGAATTTCTTAGCATGGACTGTTCAGCATTTGAAACTAGCAAACATGACAGAATGTGGCCCTTGGTTAGTATTTATGAAATGATCAGATGACCTAGTACAGAGGAAAAAAATCAGGATTTTATCTAAAAATTAATTGAAATAAAACAACACAAAGTCCAGATTGGCTTAGAGATTGGCATACTTTGAGACTTGGTTAATTTTAACATTGTAATTTGAATAGTTAGTAGAAGGACTTAAACCAGTTTGCTAGGCAAGTTTACAACTGTACTAAACATGTATTAATCTTTATCCTACATGCATTTTTCCTAAATTTTTTGTGTTTACATTTGAGGATTATTATTTATTTGAGGATTGGAGGACTTAACCAATTTCTCTCTGAATTTTGAAATTCAGTATTATGTTACTCTTATTCTGATGTTCACAAAGTCTACATAATAGTAGACTGCTTGTACATCACACACACACACACACACATATAATATGTAATATAAACACATATTATATATACTTTGTAAGTTTTAGTGAACAATTGTAATGTGTCAGGGCTATTATTCTGGTGATAAAAACACAGTTTCATAAGTTTTTAAAATCTAGAAGTAGTTAAAGTTTTCTGTGACTAAGATCACTATCTTTTTTTTTTAATTTATTTTCTATATTTTTTTATTTACATTCCCAATGAATTTCCCTTTCCCGGTTCCTCCCTCTGCGAAAGTCCCATAAGCCTTCTTCCCTCCCCCTGTTCCCCATTCAACCCCCTCTCCCTTCTCTGTCCTGGCGTTCCCCTACATCCAGTCTTTCCAGGACCAGGGGTCTCTCCTTCCATCTTTTTAGAAATCTATTGATATGCGAATTGTGTCTAGGGTATTCCGAGATTCTGGGTTAATATTCCCTTATCAGTGACTGCATACCATGTGTGTTCTTTTGTGTTTGGGTTACCTCACTAAGGATGATATTTTCAAGTTCTGACCATTTGCCTAAGAATTCTGTGAATTCATTGTTTGTTTTTTTTTAATTTTATTTTCTAAGGTTTTTTAATTTACATTCCAAATCATTTCCCCTTTCCCGTTTCCTCCCTCCCCAAAAGTCCCATAAGCCCCCTTCCCTCCCTCTTTTCCCCATTCAACCCCCTCTCATTTCTCTGTCCTGGCATTCCCCTACATCCAGTCTTTCCAGGACCAGGGGTCTCTCCTTCCATCTTCTTAGAAATCTATTGATATGCGAATTGTGTCTAGGGTATTCCGAGATTCTGGGTTAATAACCCCTTATCAGTGACTACATACCATGTGTGTTCTTTTGTGATTGGGTTACATCACTAAGGATGATATTTTCAAGTTCTGACCATTTGTCTAGGAATTTCGTGAATTCATTGTTTTTAATTGCACAGTAGTATTCCATTGTGTAAATATACCACATCTTCTGAATCCATTCCTCCGTTGAGGGACATCTGGGTTCTTTCCAGCTTCTGGCTATTATAAATAAGGCTGCTATGAACATAGTGGAGCATGTGTCCTTATTGCATGCAGGTAAAGCCTCTGGGTATATGCCCAGGAGTGGTATAGCCGGATCCTCCGGGAGTGTCATGCCCAGTTTTCTGAGGAACCGCCAGACTGCTTTCTAATTGCTCTAGCTAGAACTTCAAGTGCTATATTAAAAAGATATGGAGAGAGAGTGCAGCCTTGTCTAGTCCTTGATTTTAGTGGTATTGCTTCAAGTCTCTCTCCATTTAGATTGATGTTGGTTAACGGTTTGCTGTAAATTGCTTTTACTATGTTTAGATATGAGCCTCGAATTCCTGATCTTTCTAAGACCTTTACCATGAAAGGATGCTGAATTTTGTCAAATGCTTTCTCATCATCTAATGAAATGACCATGTGCTTTTTTTTCTTTGAGATTGTTTATGTAGTGGATTATATTGATGGATTTCCTTATATTGAACCATCCCTGCATCCCTAGGATGACGCCTACTTGATCGTGGTGAATGATCGTTTTGATGTGTTCTTGGATTCAGTTGACAAGAATTTTATTGAGTATTTTTGCATCGATATTCATAAGGGAAATTGGTCTGAAGTTCTCTTTCTTTGTTGGATCTTTGTATGCTTTTGGAATCATTGTAATTGTGTCTTCATAGAACAAGTTGGATAGTGTTCCTTCTGTTTCTATTTTGTGGAATAGTTTGAAGAGTATTGGTGTTAGGTCTTCTTTGAAGGTCTGATGGAATTCTGCACTAATACCATCTGGTCCTGTGCTTTTTTTGGTTGGAAGACATCCAATGACCACATGTATTTCTTCAGGAGTTATAAGAAGTTTTAGATGGTCTCTTTGATCCTGATTTAATTTTGGTGTTTGGTATCTGTCTAGGAATTTGTCCACTTCCTCCAGATTTTCTAGTTTTGTTGAATACAAGCTTTGTAGTAGGATCTGATGTTTTTTTGAATTTCCTCAGTTTCTGTTGTTGTAGCTCCCTTTTCGTTGCTGATTTTGTTAATTTGGATACTGTCTCTGTGCCCTCTGGCTAGTCTGGCTAAGGGCTTATCTATCTTGTTGATTTTCTCAAAGAATCAACTCATTGTTTTGTTGATTCTTTGTATGGTTTTATTTGTTTCTACTTTATTGATTTCAGTCCTGAGTTTGAAGATTTCCTGCCTTCTACTCCTCTTGGGTGTATTTGCTTCTTTTTGTTCCAGTGCTTTCAGGTGAACCATTAAACTACTAGTGTACTCTCTCTTTCCTGTTTTGTTTTGTTTTTTTTGTTTTTTGTTTTTTGTTTTTTTTTTTTTTTGGAGGCACTCAGGACTATGAATTCTCCTCTTAGCACTGCTTTCATTGTGTCCTATAAATTAGGGTATGTTGTGCCTTAATTTTCATTAAATTTTCTAAAGTCTTTGATTTCTTTCTTTATTTCTTCCTTGACCAAGGTATCATTGAATAGAGCATTGTTCAGCTTCAACGTGCATGTGGGCTTCCTGTTGTTTTTGTTGCTATTGAAGACCACCCTTATTCCATAGTGATCTGATAGGAGGCAAGGGATTAGTTCGATCTTCTTATATCTGTTGAGGTCTGATTTGTGACCAATTATATGGTTGATTTTGGAGAAGGTACCATGAGGTGCTAAGAAGAAGGTACTTAACATCAGAAATTAAATTTTCATTTTATTTACTTTTCTTTTATTAAAGATATAATCTTTGCTCATTCAGTATATTTTGACTAGCGGTTTTCCTCCCTCCACTCCTCCCTCTTTCTTCTTACCTCCCTTCTACTCCTTTTCTGTATCTCATTAGAACAGAACAGGCTTCTAAGAGACAACAACCAAACATGATATATATATATATATATATATATATATATATATGTATAAAGATGAAGGGAAAATTATATTAAATTCTACATGGAAACTCAGCAGGAGGAAAAGAGTCCTAAGAGGAGGCACAAGAGTGAGATGCTCCTATGTTTTCATATTCAAGTGTCCCATAAAATAAACTAACATCTATAATATATATGCAGGGGATCTGTCACAGACCTCTGTAGTCCCTGTGCTAGCTGCTTCAGTCCATGAGATTATGTGTTCCTTCCTCATTTGATGCAGGGGAACTTACTCTTCTGTTGTCATCTATCTCCAATAAAGATTGGCTCTTTAGGATCACATTCATACAATCCAGGAAATTTCCATGGCACTAGGTTTCCCCATTACCTTCTAACCCCCACCACAAATTCCAGTTTTCTCTCCCCACACTCTGACCATCTACCTTATTTACCCCCTAACGGAGTCCCCTCTTTATGTCCCACATACTCCTAGTCTTCCCATAAATTCTATTCTATTTGACCCTCTCAGGGAGACCTGCATCCAACCTGAATCCTTCTTTACTTAACCTCTATGTCTGTGAATTATTGCAAGGTTATCATCAACTTAACAGCTAGCATCCTCTTATAAGTGAAGATATACCATACCTATCTTTCTGAGTGTGGGTTATCTCACCCAGGATGAATTTTTCTAGTCCCATCCATTTACATGTAAATTTCACATTCTTATTTTTTAGACAATTGAGTAATATGCGATTGTGTAAACATACCACACTCTTTTTGACAATCACCTCTTGAGGGACATCTATGTTGTTTCCAGTTTCTAGCTATTATGAATATAGTCACAATGTACATGGTTGAGCATGTGTCCATGTGGTAATATGGAGCAGCCTGTAGGTATATGCTCAAGTGTATTGTTGCTGAGTGTTGATGTAGATTGATTTTTATCTTTCTGAGAAGCCATCATATTGATTTCCATAGTGGCTGTGTAAGTTTGCACTCTCCCCAATAATGGAGGAGCATTCTTCTTGCTCTATATCCTTTACAGCATGAGCTGTCATTTATGTTATCGATCTTACACGTTTTGACAGATGGAATCCCAAAATAGCTTTGATTTTCATTTCCCTGATGTCTAAAGATGTTGAAACCTTGAATGTTTCCTACCCATCTAAGATTCCTCTATTCAGAATTCTGTTTAGAACTGTTTTCCATTTTATATTATTAGGTTTTTTGATATCTAGCTTTTTTTAAAAATTTTTCTATTGTTTTTTTCTTTTTCACTTTTTTATTAGATATTTGCTTTATTTACATTTCAAATGTTAACCCCTTTCCACATTACTCCACCAAAAACCCCCTATCCCTTCCTCCTCCCCCTGCTCACACCCCTCACCCAGTTTCCTGACTTGCATTCCCCTATTCTGGGGAATTGAGCCTTACAAGACCAATGGCCTCTCCTCTCATTGATGTCCGAAATGAACATCTTCTGCTACATATGCAGCTGGAGCTCTGGGACCTTCCATGTGTTGTACTCTTTGGTTTGTGGTTTGTTCCTAGGAGCTCTGGAGGTACTGGTTGGTACATATTATTGTTCCTCCTACAGAGCTGCAAACCTCTTCAGCCTCCTGGGTCCTCTCTGTCTAGCTGCTCCATTGGGGACTCTATTCTCATTATGTTGGTTGGCTGTGAGTCATGGGTGTTTCGATCCACTGATATCTAGTTTCTTAAATTATTTACATATTTTGGATATTGTTCTTCCATTAGATGTGGAATTGGTAAAAATATTTTCCCATTCTGTAGACTGTTGCTTTGTCTAACTGATGCAGCCATTTGCCATACAGAGCTTTTAAGTTTCATGAGATCCCATTTATTAATTGTTGATCTTAGTTCCTGTACCTCCTGCACCAAGCAGTGTTCTATTTAGAAAGTCATCTCCTGGGTGAATGTGTTCAACTCTATTTCCTAATTTCTCTTCTATCATTTTCATTGTATCTGATTTTGTATTGAGGTTTATTTACTTGGACTTGAGTTTTATGCAGCGTGATAAATATGAATCCATTTGCATTCTTCTAAATGCAGGCATCTACTTAGAGCAGCACCATTTGTTGAAGATGCTTTCTTTTTCCATTGTATAATTTTGGCTTCTTAATCAAAAACAAGCTATTTATAGGTCTGTGAATTTATATATGGGTCTTTGATTCAATTCCGTTTGTCAATACATTGGTTTTTATTCTAATACCATGAAGCTTTTATTACATCTGTAATACAACTTGAAATAAGGATGGTGATACTTCTGGAAGTTCTTATGTTATTCAAGATTGTTCTAGCTACCCTCGGATTTTTGTTTTTCAATCATGTGAAGTGGTGAATTGTCTTTTTAAAGTGTGTGAATAGTTTTGTAGGATTTATGGTGGGGATTATACTGAATCTGTCAATCGTTTTTTGAACTATAGTCATCTTAACTATAATAATCCTACTGATCCGTGAGATCTTTTCATCTTCTAATATCTTCTTCAATAGCTTTCTTAAAGGACATGACATTTTTATCAAACAAACTTTCACTTGCTTGGTTGGAGTTACCCTAAGATATTTTATATTATTTGAGGCTATTGTGAAAGGCCGTTTTTTACATGATATCTTTTTAAATCTGTTATCACTTTTATATAGAATGACTACTGATCTTTTTGTTTGTTTAGTTTGTTTTAGTTGATCTTATATCCAGCTACTTTGTTGAAAGTATTTGCCAGCTGAGGTAGTTCCTTTATGGAATTTTTAGGGTCAATTATGTTTTCTATCATATCATCTATGAATAAGAGATTTTGACTTCTTTCTTTCTAATTTGTATCTCATGATCTCCTTCAATTAAAACTAGTTAGAACTTTAATATATGTTTTAGATGTAGAGAGTGGAAAAGCTTGTCTTGTTTCTGATTTTAGTGGAATCTCTTTGAGGTTCCCTCATTTTTATTTGATATTGGCTATAGGCTTGCTGTTAATTGTTTTTATTATATTTAGGTACATCCTTGTATTCATAATCTCTTCAGGAATTTTAACATGAAGGTGTGTTGAATCTTGTGAAAGGCCTCTTCGGCATCTAATGAGATGATCTTGTGGGTTTTTTCTTACAGTTTGTTCATATGGTAGATTACACTCACTGATTTTCATATACTCATCCATCCCTGCATCTCTAGGATGATGTCTAGTTGGTCATGGTGAATGATCTTTATTATGTGGTCTTAGATTCAGTTTGTAAATATTTAATTGAGTATTTTTGCATGTATAACTATAAGGGAAAATGATCTGTAATTTTCTTTCTTTGTTGAAACTTTCTATGGTTTGGGTATCAGGATAAATGTAGGTTTATAAAATAGATTGGGCAATGTTCTGAAAGACTGGCAGAATTCTGTACTAAAATCATCTGACCTTGGCCTTTTTGTATTGGTTTGGAGACTTTTAATGACCGCATTTATTTCTTTAGCTATACGTATGTCTACTAAATTGACTTAAATTGTTTATCTAATAATCAGGTCTTGATTTAACTTTTGTAAGAGATACCTATTGAGGAAATTATCATGTTTTGTTGCTTTTTAGATTTTCAAATTTGGTAGTGTATAGCTTTTAAAGCATGTTCTTTGGATTGTTTGGGTTTCTTTGATTACTGTTGTTATATCTGTCTTTTGCTTTCTGATTTTGTTAATTTGGATATTATGTCTCTCTACCTTTTATTTAATGTGGCTAAGGGATTGTATATCTTGTTGATCTTCTCAAAGAACCAACTCTTTATTTCATTGATTCTTTCTATTGCTCTCTTTGCTTTTATCTTACTGATTTTAGTCCTGTTTGATTTTTTCTTGCAATCTACTCCTCTTAGTAATACTTGCTTCTTTTTTTCTAGATTTTCCAAATTTGCTGTTATGCTGTTAGTATGATATAGTTCTCTCTCTTTTTCAATGTAGGTGCTTAGTGGTAATCTTTCCTTTGAGTACCACTTTTATTGATGCCTATAAGATAGGCTATGTTGTGCATTCATTTTAATTTAGTTATAGAGTTTTAATTTCTTTAATTCTGTCTTTATCTATTATTCAGTTAGTAGAGATTTGTTCATTTTCTGTAAATTTGTAAACTTTCTGTTGTCTCTGTTGTCTTTAATGTCCTGCTTTAATCCTTGGTGATTTGGTAGAATGCAGTGAGTTATTTCAATTTTCTTCTATCTGTTGAAACTTGCTCTCTGTCTGAGTATGTGGTCAATTTTGAAGAAAGCTCCATAAAGTAAAGAGTAGAAGGTATATATTCTTTTGTGTTTGGGTAAAATGTTCTGTAGATAACTGTTAGCTCCATTTGGTTTATAACATCATTTAGGTCCAGCACTTTTTGATTTTTTTTTTGTTTGTTTTTTTGGTGAGTGTTGGAAATTGAAGTCTCCCACTATCAATGTGTCAGGGTCATTGTGCTATTTAAGCTGTAGTAGTTTTCCTTTTTACAAACTTGGGTGCCTTTGTATTTAGGGCATTAATATTAAGAATTGAAGTGTCATCTTGGTAACATTTTCCTTTTATGAGTTTGAAGTTTCCTTTTTCTTTTTCACTTGATTAATTTTAATTTGAAATGTATTTTGTTATATATTAAGAAGGCTACCACAACTTGCTTCATCATTCTATTTGCCTGGTATATCCTTTTCGTTCCCTTCACAATGAATTATTTTCTATCCTTGACATTGAGGTGTGTTTCTTGGATGCAGCCGAAGGATAAATATTATGTCCATATACATTCTTTTATTCTGTATATATTCTTTGAAGAATTGAGATATTGAGGAACATCAATTATCAATGATGGGTATTCCTGTTATTTTATTGTTGCCATTGTTTGTGACATGAGCTTACTTATTTCTCGTCTTTTCATATGAGAAGATAACCTCCTTAGTTTGGAGTCTTACCTCTAGCGCCTTCTATAGTGCTGCATATTTAGACAGATATGTTTAAATTTCTCTCTATTATTGGTTATCCTATTTTATCCATCTATGGGGATTGAAAGTTTTGCTGAGTATAGTAATATGGGAGGGCATCTGTGACTTCTTAGAGTCTGCAGCACATCTGTTCAGGCCCTTCTGGATTTTAGAGTCTCCATTGAGAAGTCAGGTGTAATTCTAATAGTTCTGCCTTTATATGCAGCTACTGGATCTTTTTCCCTTGGAGTTTTTAATACTTTTTGATCTATATATTTAATGTTTTGATTGTTATGTACTGAGTGTTTTTCCTTTTTGGATCCAATCTATTTGGTGTTCTGATTGTCTCTTGTACCTTTATAGAGATCTTCCTCTTCATGCTAAGAAATCTTTCTTCTATGATTTTATTGAAAACATTTCCTGAGCTTTTGAACCAGGTTTCTTCTCATTCCTCTATTTCTATTTTTCTTGTGTTTTGTCTTTTCATAATAGTCCAGATTTCCTTGATGTTTTGACTCAGTACTTATTTTTTACATTTTATTTGACCAATATATCCAGTTCTTCTATCATATCTTCTCTGCCTGAGACTATCTCTTCCATCTCCTATATTCTGCTCATAAATCTTGCCTCTGTAGTTCCTGTTCAAGTTCTTCTACTTTACATTTTCCAAATTCCCTTACTTTGGGTTTTCTTAACTGATTCTATTTCCAATTTAAGGGATTGAACAGTTTTCTTTATGTCCAATTTAAGGTTTTAAACAGTTTTATTATTTGGTTCTGTTTTCCTGGATTTAAAGGATTTATTAATTTCCTCTTTTAAAATTCATAAGCTATTTTGAGGCATTTTCCTTATGTCCAAACAATGTTGTAATATTCAAGGTGCACTGTGGTAGGACTCCCTCTACATATTTCAGAATCCATCAACCTGTCTCCCTCCTATTTCAGGGTCCCTTTTAAAAAGTATCAATAGTCATTTGAATTTGATTAGTGCTATCCATCCAAGATCTGTGTGAAGTCACCCACAAACATATACAATGTATCAGCATCCATATTACCAAAGAAAAGTTACTCTACCTACCTCAGCAATCATCATCTTCAAGTAATCCATCAGCTAAGTGAGGGACCTTAGAAGTTCCTCCTTCATCCATGCTGGAATTGTTTAAATCCATATTGTTCAGGTCTTATGCAATGAACAATAAGTACTGTGAGTTGATGTGTTATTTGGTCATGTCATGAATAGAAGACAGCAATTGAAAACTCTCTTCTACATCTTTGCCTCTTAAATTATTTCTACCCACATCCCTGGGACATTCCATGAGCCTGTACTTGGTGGAAGCCATTGGTAGGTATGAAACATTTATAGTTGAGCATTTATAGTAACTAAGTTTAAATTTTAATGAATCTCTGCATTAACAACTCACATGAGAAAAGAAGCTTCTTGGCTAAAGGTTATAAGAAGCTAACTTTCCAGAGTGGTTGTACCAGCTTGCAATCCCACCAGCAGTGGAGGAGTTTTCCTCTTTCTCCACATCCTCACCAACAACTGCTGTCTCCTGTGTTTTTGATCTTAGCCATTCTGACTGGTGTGAGATGGAATCTCAGGGTTGTTTAGATTTGCATTTCCCTAATGACTAAGGATGATGAACATCTCTTTAGGTGCTTCTCAGCCATTAGATATTCTTCAGGTGAGAACTCTTTGTTTAGCTCTGTACCCCATTTTTAATAGGGTCACTTGGTTCTCTGGAGTCTAACTTCTTGAGTTCTTTGTATATATTGGATATTAGCCCTCTGTCGGATGTAGGGTTGGTAAAGATCATTTCCCAGATAGTTGGTTGCCGCTTTGTCTTTTTGACAGTGTCTTTTTCCTTACAGAAACTTTGTAATTTTATTAGATCCCATTTGTCAATTCTTGATCTTAGAGCATAAGCTATTGGAGTTCTGTTCTGACACTCCCGGAGGATCTGGCTATACCACTCCTGGGCATATACCCAGAGGCTTTACCTGCATGCAATAAGGACACATGCTCCATTATGTTCATAGCAGCCTTATTTATAATAGCCAGAAGCTGGAAAGAACCCAGATGTCCCTCAACGAAGGAATGGATTCAGAAGATGTGGTATATTTGCACAATGGAATACTACTCTGCAATTAAAAACAATGAATTTCTCCACATCCTCGCCAACAACTGCTGTCTCCTGTGTTTTTGATCTTAGCCATCCTGACTGGTGTGAGATGGAATCTCAGGGTTGTTTTGATTTGCATTTCCCTAATGACTAAGGATGATGAACATCTCTTTAGGTGCTTCTCAGCCATTAGATATTCTTCAGGTGAGAACACTTTGTTTAGCTCTGTACCCCATTTTTTAATAGGGTTACTTGCCTCTCTGGAGTTTAACTTCTTGAGTTCTTTGTATATATTGGATATTAGCCCTCTGTCGGATGTAAGGTTGGTAAAGATCATTTCCCAGTTAGTTGGTTGCCGCTTTGTCTTTTTGACAGTGTCTTTTGCCTTGCAAAAACTTTGTAATTTAATGAGGTCCCATTTGTCTATTCTTGATCTTAGAGCATAAGCTATTGGAGTTCTGTTCAGGAAATTCTCCCCTGTGCCCATATGTTCAAGGTTCTTCCCTAGTTTCCCTTCTATTAGTTTCAGTGTGTCTGGTTTTATGTGGAGATCTTTGATCCACTTAGAATTGAGCTTAGTGCAAGGAGATAAGAATGGGTCAATTTGCATTCTTCTGCATGTTGACCTCCAGCTGAGCCAGCACCATTTGTTGAAAAGGCTATCTTTATTCCACTGGATGGTTTTAGCTCCTTTGTCAAAGATCAAGTGACCATAGGAGTGTGGATTCATTTCTGGGTCTTCAAGTCTGTTCCATTGATCTACATGTCTGTCACTGTACCAATACCAAGCGGTTTTTAACACTATTGCTCTGTAGTACAGCTTGAGGTCCGGGATACTGATTCCCCCAGAGTTTCTTTTACTCTTGAGAATAGTTTTAGCTATTCTGGGTTTTCTGTTATTCCAGATGAATTTTTGAATTGCTCTTTCTAACTCTATGAAGAATTGAGTTGGGATTTTGATGGGGATTGCATTGAATCTGTGTATTACTTTTGGTAAGATGCTCATTTTTACTATATTAATCCTGCCAATCCATGAGCATGGCAGATTTTTCCATCTTCTGAGGTCTTCTTCAATTTCTCTCTTCAGAGACTTGAAGTTCTTGTCATACAGATCTTTCACTTGTTTGGTTAGAGTCACGCCAAGATACTTAATATGGTTTGTGACTATTGTGAAGGGTATTATTTCTCTTACTTCTTTCTCAGCCTGCTTATCCTTTGAGTATAGGAAGGCTTCTGACTTGCTTGAGTTGATTTTATATCCGGCCACTTTGTTGAAGTCGTTTATCAGCTGTAGGAGTTCTCTGGTGGAGTTCTTTGGGTCGCTTACGTATACTATTCTATCGTCTGCAAATAGTGACACTCCTCCACTGCTGGTGGAATTGCAAGCTGGTACAACCACTCTGGAAAGCAGTCTGACGGTTCCTCAGAAAACTGGGCATGACACTCCCGGAGGATCCAGCTATACCACTCCTGGGCATATACCCAGAGGCTTTACCTGCATGCAATAAGGACACATGCTCCACTATGTTCATAGCAGCCTTATTTATAATAGCCAGAAGCTGGAAAGAACCCAGATGTCCCTCAACGGAAGAATGGATTCAGAAGATGTGGTATATCTACACAATGGAATACTACTCTGCAATTAAAAACAATGAATTCACAAAATTCCTAGGCAAATGGTCAGATCTTGAAAATATCATCCTTAGTGAGGTAACCCAATCACAAAAGAACACACATGGTATGCAGTCACTGATAAGGGGATATTGACCCAGAATCTCGGAATACCCTAGACACAATCCACATATCAATAGATTTCTAAGAAGATGGAAGGAGAGACCCCTGGTCCTGGAAAGACTGGATGTAGGGGAACGCCAGGACAGAGTAACGAGAGGGGGTTGAATGGAGAAAAAAGGGAGGGAAGGGGGCTTATGGGACTTTCGGGGAGGGAGGAAACGGGAAAGGGGAAATGATTTGGAATGTAAATTAAAAAAAAATAAAATAAAAAAAAACCCAATGAATTCACGAAATTCCTAGGCAAATGGTCAGAACTTGAAAATATCATCCTTAGTGAGGTAACCCAATCACAAAAGAACACACATGGTATGCAGTCACTGATATGGGGATATTAACCCAGAATCTCGGAATACCCTAGACACAATTCACATATCAATAGATTACCAAGAAGATGGAAGGAGAGACTCCTGGTCCTGGAAAGACTGGATGTAGGGGAATGCCAGGACAGAGAAATGAGAGGGGGTTGAATGGGGAAAAGAGGGAGGGAAGGGGGCTTATGGGCCTTTTGGGAAGGGAGAAAACGGGAAAGGGGAAATGATTTGGAATGTAAGTACAAAACTTAGAAAATAAAAAAAAGAAGCTAACTTAATAACATGAGAATTTAGTAATATTGTAAGAATAGCTTTTCCCTTATGGCCTCTGATGCTATTGTGGCTCCAGTCATGAGCTTTTCATAGGAATTATAGTATCAGACATTAAATCCCTCCTGTAGAGCAGACCTAAAACCAATCCAATCTGGCTACTTTCATAACAGTCCCCACATATTGAATCAGCACATGCAATTTTGCAGCTGAAGATTGTAGTATGCAAGAAGAAAAATAAAATATGCTGGAACCAGTGCTGAATTAGATCATGTCTTCGTTATTGTTTTATTGCTGTGAAGAGATACCACGACCATGGAATCTCTTATAAAGGTAAGCATTTAACTGAGGCTTGATTACATTTTCAGAGGTTTTGCTCATTGTCATCATGGTGGAGAGCATGGTACCATGTAGGTAGATAAAGTGCTAGAGAAATTGAGAGTTCTACAGGTAGATCTGCAAAAAGTAGAAAGAGAGAGAAACACTGTGTGAATTGGCCCCTGAAAACCTCAAAGTTTACCCCTAGTGTGGACTTTCTCCAACAAAGCTACACCTACTCCAACAAGATCACACCTATTAATTCATATCAAGAAGTCCTACGAAATTGGCACCTGCAAAATCTTTTCAAATTTGATAAATAAACAACCATTAATTTTTCTATTAAAGTATAAGTATCCTTGTTTGGGGTACATGTTTAGATACATATAAGTTGTCATATAAATTATGAAGTTCCTTCACCACAGATTTAGCTATCTAATGACTAAAATTAAATAAATACCTTTTAAGGAAGCATAGTTTGTAAAAATCAATAAGGGATATAGATTTTTTTTATAGTTTCAAAGCTTTATTATAGAGAAATAGGAAAAGAAAAGAGATAAGAGAAGTAAAAGGAGAAAGAAAAGATGGAGAGATGAGAGCTGGCCATGACCACGTGGAAAGGGGAAAAGAAAGGGGAGAGAAGAGAAACAGGAACTAGAACAAGGACAAGAGAGAGAAGCAAGAGAGCAGGGATATAGATTTTAACCTCATGTTTAAGTACCATGTTAGAACCTATGCTTATCATATGTTTTATGTCCAGAATGACAAAGTATTAATAAAAATGAACAACAAGAGAAGCATGACCATAACCTGTTTCAGGAGTCGGAGAGGGGTGAGGTTGCTACTGAAGGAGAATAGTTACTGGAACCACAATAATCCAGGTGTTGGGCAAATGCTTTATGAGAAGTTGCTCAGCAAAGGGAGAACTAAGTGCTATGTTTCTGTGATTAGTTTACTGTTTTGTATATAGAATGGACAATCTTAAAATAATGAAATGAAATAGAATTGAACTTTTATATTCTTTAAAATTTTCAAGTTTGAGGTAGTCATACTTTTGTGAAACAATTATTATATAATACTTGTGTAAGTGTGGTTTTGTATTCATATTCTATGAATTGATCTCTCTCTATATCCTGTATAAAGAATTTGTATTTGTATCTAAAAGATAAAGGTGTATCTACTTGTGAATCAAAGTTGTTGCTGGCTATGTGGAGAGGAAATGAAATTCTTGACCTAACATCAACTGTTAGAAAAATATAACCTATTTACAGTGTCTTTTATGTTCCCAAAGTGATAGGAACTGTCATTTTGTTTCCCATCATTGATAGAAATAACAGTCTTTGTCATTGTAGCAGTTGCTATATCCCTGGGGGCTGATATTCAGTCCTCACATGCCCTGTTCCTTTGGTATTGTTCTCCTTTTCAAATTTATGACCTGGTTATCTGTTATACTCTAGACAGAAGTACTACAGTTTATTTCCTACATTAATTGTTTTATTTCTTTTACATGGACTATAACTTTTTCCTTACAAACAAATGCAACAGCACACAACAATCACCAGCTTTTATAACTCCTTACTAATGCCTATGATGAATACCTTGCACAAATATTTTATTTGTCCATTGTAACATTCTTTCTATTTCTGTCACCTTTCTGACACTAAGTCAAAACAGCCAAGATAGTCATCTTTAAGGAGGAAATATTTGCTCTTTTTTCAGACATTTTTGTGTACAATCACATATTGCTGATGTTTCAGGTACAGCAGTTATAACATGTAATACTGTTCACCTCATGAATGCCCGCAAGAGGAGCAAAAAGAGAAGGAACTGGGAAAGTAATTAGGGGAGGAGAAGGGTTCAGGGAGAAAACATTAGTAATAAATATTTCTCAATAAGGGCTAATTTCAAATTTCTACCCTATCAATATTGCTACCAGTTCAGAATCATATCCTCAGCACACAAACCATTAGTGAATATTAAGCCAACTTACAATAGAAAGAAGTTTATTTCATTTTGCAATTTCCAGCTGTAGTCTATCATATCAAGAACTCTTACACAATTCAGGAATCCTTTTCTAGGGAATGGCACTGCTCACAGTGAACTGGGTCTTCCCACATCAATTTACTTAAGACAGTCCCTCACAAACATGATCACAGATCAACCCAATAGAAACAATCTCTCACTGAAACTCTTCCCTCCTGATTTGTAGGTTATACCAATTTTATGATTAAAGGCAAACATTACACAAAGGCTCTACCAATTTTCAAAAAATTGCATAAAATAAATTATTTAAAAAATTGAATAAAATGTCATATTGACTTATGGTATAAAAATTCATTATTAGTGTTTATAATGGGTTATCTCATTTATTCTCTATCTCAGTAATAATGATAGTGTCAGATGTCTTTATAATTTGAGTTTTTATTTTAACAAATTGGCTACATCCTGTTAAATTTCAGATTCAAGAATATCGTTATAGAGAAAACAAGTTATAACAGTTAGTGAAGAACTGCCCTAATGTTTACCAAAGTAAGATACTTTATTAGTATCTGCTTCTTTACAGCTTGCTTTGAGCAACAATAATAAACTCTATCAAAGTAATATACTACAAGGGATCAAAGAGCTATTCACAATTAGGGTTGTTACTTATTAACCATAGACAGAAAAGGACTAAGATATAAATAAATGTATGTCCCATATGTCCTTTCACAGACTTAAAGTATACTGTGTCACTGTGATACGTAGCTTTAAAGCGCCATAAGCTATGGCAGAGCACCTATAATGGAGAACAAATTTCAGTTTGTTGTGTCAATGCTTCCTATGGGCTGTTCCTAAGAATCAAAATTGAATCTAAAGAGCAATACCAACAAAGTACTAGGATGTAGGCATTGCCTTAGCAAAGAAGAGAACAATATACATTGAGAATACTGATTTCAGTCTGAACAAACGGCAGCAGGTTTCTAAGCAGCTGTTGTATATTAGATAAAGTGGTGTTATCAAATTCAATAGGGGCAGAAAATTCAATAGGTGCAGTTTTAACTACGATTTACAGAAAAACCACTTTGTGTTCTGTGGTATGACATACAACTACAATGCAACGGAACAAGTTATAGTCTGCCTGTACTGGGGACAGTTCCTCTTCTTGAGGGAGCTCAAAAGGTCCAGTTAATTGAGGGACTGTTTTCTCTACATCCTAATATCAAATGTCCAGATTCCCTGACCTGTTTACACTCTTAAGCAGCATGTACTCAAGCATTGTACCTATCAATTTTCACCTATACTGTAGCATCTGGTAGTTTATTCATCCTGCTTCCTTTTCCTTTTTTTTTCATATTTTTTTCTTTTATTGGATATTTTCTTCATTAACATTTCAAATGTTATACCCTTTTCCTGCGTTCCCCTCCAGAAATCTCCTATCCCATCCTGCCTCCACCTGCTTCTATGAAGGTGCTCCCCCACACACTTACCCACTCCCTCCTCCCTGCCCTGGCATTCCCCTACAATGGAGCAATGCCTTCACAGGACCAAGGGCCTCTCCTCCCATTGATGCCCCACAAGGCCATCCTCTGCTACTTATGCAGCTGGAGCCATGGGTCTCTCCATGTGTACTCTTTGGTTGGTGGTTTATTCCCTGGGAGCTCTGGGGAATCTGGTTACTTGATATTGTTGTTCTTCCTATGGGGCTGCAAAACCCTTCAGCTCCTTCAGTCCTTTCTGTAACCTCTCCATTGGGGACCCCATGCTCAATCCAATGGCTGGCTGCTCTGGGGGGTCTGGTTGATTCATTTTGGTGTTCCTCCTATGGGGCTGCAAATGCCTTCAGCACCTTCAGTCTTTTCTCTAATCCCTTCACTGGGGACCCTGTGCTCAGTCCAATGGTTGACTGAGAGCATCTGCCTCTGTATTTGTCAGACTTTGGTACAGCCTCTCAGGAAACAGCCATATCAGGCTCCTGTCAGCAAGTACTTCGTGGCATTCGCAATAGTGTCTGGGTTCGGTGTCCATCTATGGCATGGATTCCCAGGTAAGGCAGTCTCTGGATGGCCTTTCATGCGGTTTCTGCTCCACACTTTGTCCTTGTATTTTCTTTTCTTTTTTTTCTCTTTTCATTTTTTTATTTACTTTTTTATTTTTTTTAATTTTTTATTTTATTTTCTATATTCTTTATTTACATTCCAAATGATTTCCCCTTTCCCGGTTCCTCCCTCCCCGAAAGTCCCATATGCCCTCTTCCCTCCCCCTGTTCCCCATTTACCTAAGAATTTCATGAATTCATTGTTTTTAATTGCTGAGCAGTATTCAATTGTGTAAATATACATGGAAAATATCTCTGATAAAATTGAAGAAATATATAGAAAAACACGTTAAGATTGACTATTTCATGGAAAAATTATAAAGATAAAATGGTAGGCATAAAAATATTCCTAAGTTGATTGAAAGTAGAATTATAAACATTTTCTGATAAAACTGAAAATCTACAAGGAAAATATTTCTGATAAAACTCAAGAAATATATAGAAAAACACGTTAAAACTGAATATTTCATGAAAAATTATACAGATAAAATGGTAGGCATAAAAATATTCCTATTTAACTTTTAGATATCTAGATGATTTTCTTTTGTATGAAAATCATACAAAAATAATACAACTGTCTCATGCTTTGTTTGAGGATTTCTAGTTTCTGTGCATGCATGGCATTTTCTGTACCATAGAGCTAGCTGCTTCTGCTTTGTTTGCCTGTTTGGGTTTTTTTGGGGGTGGGGTGGGGTCTGGATATATTTCATGGTGTAATCCTGTCTTTACTAGAATGTACTCTGTAGACTCATCTGGCCTTAAACTCACAGAGATTCACCTGCCTCTGTTTCCCATGGATATTCAAGGCATGTTCCACCACTGCCCAGTACTTTTGATTCACTCATAATTCAGCCCATCTAGTTCTATCATAAAGGAAAAGCTCTTATTCTGAAAGATTTATGGAAAGTATTTGGCTTTCTTTTAGTATTCTTCCACATTAATCTAGATACTTGTGATATTTTCGTATCAATGATATCACTGAAATTTTTTTCAGAATTGATTAGAAAGGTATGGTCTTAGCCTTTATGTAAATCTCATGAAATGGGTTCTGGCATAATGAAGATTATAAAATGTTATACTTTATTTTAAGAAAGAAAATTACAAATATTTTAATGCTCATTGGAATATGGAATAGTTTGATATAACCTGTTTCATAGATATTTCCAATGAGATGAAAACTGCTCAGAATACAAATCTCCTTACCCACTTAAATCTTTTCTGAAAAAGCCCTCCTCATCCCAACTAAATAAGCCACAATGATTACTCGATTCCAAGATAACCACTGCTGTGGGCAGTCAAACTAAATTATTTCACTGAAGAAGGCTCAAAATTTTTCCATTTGTTTTATAAGGCAGGGAGCAGAATAAAACAAACAAAACAAAACTGTGATTGCATGTAAAGCTGAACATGGTATTCTACTTGGAATTCTTACCAGATCAGTTCCAAACAGTGAAATATAAAAATATGCTTAGAAATATTATGAAATCTTGTATTATGTAAGTTTTTAAGAAAAAAAGCTAATCATGTTACAGGTGGCAATGATTACCGAGCTGATGAAGTTGGTACTACCAAGATCTCTGAATTATTTTAATTGTAACAAAAGTCTTTCTCCCTTTCCTCCCTCCCTCCCCCCTCTCTATTATCTATCTATTCATTTTACATCCTAGTCATAGTCCCCCCCTCTCCTCCCAGTACCTCCTCATACATCCTCTTTCCCTTTACCCCTCTCCTTCTCTGAGAAGGGGAAACTCTTCCCCCAACCCCCACCCCTACCCCTCTGGTACCAACTTGCCCTTGCATATCAAGTCACTGTAGGATTTGTCACATCTTATCCAGTTGAGGCCAGGCAAGGCAGCCCTGTGAGAGGAACTGGATCCACAGGCAGGCAACAGAGTCAGAGTCAGCCTCTGCTCCAGTTGTTGAGGGATTCAAACCCCATTGTGAAGACCAAGCTGCACATCTGCACCATATGTTCAGGAGTGAGAGGGTTGCGGAGGGAGGGCTGGCAGGAGGGAGCAGTTAGGGTCAGGCCTTTAAGTTCTTTGGCTGGTGATTCAGTCTCTTAGAAGCCTCAAGGGTCTCCATTAGTTGACTCTGTTGGTTATCCTGTGGAGTCCCTATTCCTCTGATGGATAGAAGGAGGAAACTGAGTGGGAAAAGGAATGGGGAGGGGAGTAGAGGGATCAGGTGTAGGAGAGGAAAGTAGGGATGAGGTATAGAGTGACAAGGGGAGAGAAAGCAGGGAGAGTGAACAGAAAACAGGAGGAGGGGCTGGAATGAGGGACTCCAGCTATGAGTAACTCCAGCTGAGACTCCTAGTAGTGGGAGATTTGGAAACCGAAGTGGCCACCTAAAGTGGGCACCTCTTGTAGCTGGGCAGAACACCTAGTGAAAGGATAAGGACATCATCCCACTACAACACCTTTGACACAAAACTTTCCTGCCTACACGAAGTGCAGGGAAAAGACGGAGTAGAGACTGAGCAAACAGCTATCCAATGACTGGTCCCACTTGTGACCCATCCCATGGGCAAGAACCTGTTGCACCTTGCCACTAAGGTTGTAGTCTACCATGTCCAGATAGCTTTCTGAGCTCAGTGCAAAATGAAAAACTCCCTTTATTTTATTTATTTATTTATTTATTTATTTATTTATTTATTTATTTTAGCAGAACTTCCTCTTCTCAGCCTGATCTGGTGAGCCCAACCCACACTTTACCTGGGGGAGTATCATGTAATCCCTGACAAAATTACAGATTCTACTTTCTGGCCTTCATGCAAACGAGGTATCCCCAGCCTCAGCTAATAAAATTGCATTCTAAGAAGAACCCTTTCTCACTCTCCTAGGTTCATATATAACTCCTGTGCATCCCAAACAAAATTAAGTGCACACCCAAAGAAACTTAAGATCTTCTCAGAGAGCTGTTTCATTAAGATCCTCAGAGAAGGACTTCTTTCTCCACCCCCATGCCCTGGCATTAAATTCCAGCTGGACTGGGATCCTGCAGAATTCACCCTTTCTGAACTCCACTTTATCCTTCAAGCCCTGTGTACAGCATCAATTGGAGGACATAAAACTACAGCTGGAGCCTAACATGCAGACCACAAGAAACAACCCAACCCCATTAATTATACTCTGTCATATTTGTAAAGAAGAACTTAGTGTAACTGTCCTCTGAGAGGTTCCACACAGCAGCTGACCAAAACAGATGCAGACACTCACAACCAAATATTAGATGGCGCTAAGGAAGACTTGTGGAAGAGTTGGAGGAAGGATTCACTAACGAGTCTTTTGACCTATACCGTAATTATAAGAAGAGTGAAAATAGCATAGTGGAGCAAGTGTCTTTGTGAGACAGTGGAGCATGTTTTTGGTATACACCTAGGAGTGGTATAGCCGGATCTTCAGGTAGAACTATTTCCAATTTACTGAGGAACTGCCAGATTGATTTCCAGAGTGGTTGTACCAGTTTGCTATCTCAGCAGCAATGGAGCTGTGTTCCTCTGTCTCAACATCCTCATCAGCATGTGCTGTTACTTGAATTTTTGATCTTGGCAATTCTGAATGGTGTAAGGTGGAATGTTAAGGTCATTTTGATTCACATTACCCTAATGACTAAGCTGTTCTGCTCCTGGGCATATATCCAAAAGATATTCTACCTTACCAGAAGGAGATGTGCTTCATTATATTCACAGCTGAAGTTTCCCGGGAATTGCTCACGAGTGGGTTCTACGTGGAGGAAGAGCTGAAGAATGAAACAACGGGGGTCGAGAGAAAAGAACACACAGAGACATTAGTGCATGGCTGTACAAAATCTTTCTTTTACTTTGGGGATAAGAGCGACAATATATGTGCTGTGGGCGTGACCCTCCCTCCCAAAGCTGCGAGTCTTGTCAGCAGGTCTCTGCCAGGCTGAGAGATGTTGCCATAACAGCTCTCAGGAAGATGTTAATTCCACAGGGTCTGCTACTCTGCAGGAGATGACGACTGACCCCCTTTGGCAGGAAGTTGCAGCTCCTTTGGAGACAAAGGCTTGTTCCCGGAGCTCTGCCAGCTCCTCCAGGTGGGGGGAGGTGTGGCTGGAATTTCTCAGCTCGGAGTAGATGAAATGCAGGCAGCTAAATTTGATATCAGGTTATATGGCATTACAATGACTCTCTGGGGAAGAAGGCATGTTTTTGTTTTTTCCACAGAATGCTACAAAGGCATTCTAGCTGCTATAGTGATGAGTGTGACATGCTAAAAATAATGCCGACCTGTGAACTTGCTGAGTGCCCTGACAATGGTGACTTTACTTACCTATGTCCCAGATTAAATAACTGATCAGGATCATGCCATATGACAGTAAGTGGATCCTTTCATCTCACCTAAGCATGAGTATGCCTAGTTGTTGGATGCTATACACTCAGTAAGGAGTTCCTTGGCATCCAAATTTTTAAAATTTCTTAAAAATATAAAGTATAATTTAAACAATATGCACAGGGATACATTTCACAGCAGCCTTATTCATAATAGCCAGGAACTGGAAACAACCAGATGTTCCTCAACCAAAGAATGGATACAGAAAATGTAGTTCACTTGCACAATGGAATACAATCCAGCTATTATAAATGAGGACATAATGAATTTTGAAGCCAAACAGATGAATAAGAAAATATCATCCTGAGGCAACCCAGACCCCAAAGGATATGCATGGTATATATTCACTGATAAGTAGTTATTAACCAAAAAGTACAGAATACCCATGTTACAGCCCATAGACTTTAAGAAGTTTAAAAAGAAGAAAAGCCAAAGTAAGGACACTTCAGTCTCACTTAGAAGGGGAAAAATAATCACAGGAGGCAGAGGGAGGGAGTGACCTGGGTGGAAGGGGAAGGAGAAGCAGGGGAAAAGAGGGCAGGTTCAGGTATGGGGAGACAGGAAAGACCAGAGAGACAGGAGAATGAATGGAAATATGTTGCTGCTAGGGGTGGGTGTTGAGGAGATCTTCTAGAAAATCCCAGAGACCCTGGATTTAGAGACTCCCAGGACTCAATGGGGATGACCTTAGCTGAAATTCTCAACAGCAGGGAGATGGAAACTGAAGAGACCACCTCCATTAGACAGACAGGACCCCCAGTGGAAGGGTGGGAGTCACTAACCCACCTTCAAAATTTTTGACTAGGTTTGTTCCTGTCTAAAAGAAATGCAGGGACAAAAAAGGAATAGAGACTGAAGTAAAGGCTATCCAGTGACTGGCCCAATTGGAGATTCATGCCATGAGTAAGCACCAAGCCCTGTCACCATCACTGATGCTATGTTGTGCTTGCAGTCAGGAACCTAGAATGGCTGTCCTCTGGAAGGCACTACCACCAGCTGACAAAGACAGATACAGATACTTCTAGCCAACGATTGGACTGGACTCAGGGACTCCTATGGAAGAGTTAGGGGAAGGATTGAAGGAGATGAATGGGGATGGCAACCCCATTCCAAAACCATGTGTCAACTAACCCAGACCCCTGGGAGCTCCCAGAGACAAAGCCACTAACTAAAGAACAAACATAGGCTGCTTTGTGGCCCCAAGCACATATGTTGCAGAGGACTGCCTTGTCTGGCCTCAGTGAGAGAGGATGTGTCCAGTCCTGTAGAGACTTGATGTCCAGGAAACAAAGATGCCTTGAGGTGGGTAGGTGGATGATGGAGCACCCTTTCAGAGGCAAAGAGGGGGTGAAGGAATCTTGGAGCGGGGACTGAGAAGGGAGAAATACTTGGAATGTAAATAAATAAAATAATTATTTTCCAAAAAAAGACTAGTGCATTGAATTCAGTTTTGACTCAGACCTACAAAATAAATAAGTCAGTCATAAAACATATTTGAGGGAGATTATATAAGAAATAGTGTTTGTGCCTTTAAAGACACCTTAAAGTCCCTTGAATAAGGCTTCGTGTAATCTGTTTGTGTATATTTTATTAATGTGAGTACAAACACATCAAGCCTTTGTATGTAAACAAGTCTAGGGTTTAGTAGGTAAAGAGTTTGTCTTGAAAGCATGAAGACTTCCATTTGGGTCCCTAGAATCCATGTTTAAACAACAACAACAGCAGCAGCAACAGCAACAACAACAACAACTACAACAAGAATAGTGGTACATGCCTGTAATGCCTGTAATTCCAGTAATGTTTAGATGGAAGTCACAAACAAGATCCTTGGAAACTTGCTGGCCAGTGAGCCTGGCAAAACGGAAAAACCTCAAGTCAAAGACAGAGATTTTCTTGGAGCAAAAGGTGAAGAGAAACAGAGAAATGGCAACCAACATTGTCAGGTGTCACCCACAGGCACATATGATACATGTGCACAACCTTTCTATACACACACACACACACACACACACACACACACACACACACAAATTTTCATAAAAACAAAGACATTCTCTTTTTAAAACATTCAATTGAAAATGTGGTATAAACATGAAATAGCAGTGCGTGCCTTTAATTCTAGTACTCAAAAGGCAGAGGCAGGTGAATCTCTCTGAGTTCAAGGTCATACTGTTCTACATAGCAAATTCCAGGGCATCCAGGGGTTAGAGAATGTCCCTGCCTAGAAATATGGTATATATTCACAGAATAGTGATTACTTATATATACACTTATATAATAATTATTACAATCAAATGAGCATATTCATCACCATCCACTCTGTACAACATATCCTTAAGACTTGATTCAGCTTATAAATGTGTGTATACTTAAATCAACAGTCCTTCTATCCCTTCCCCTCAGACCCTGATATTTTATTCTTTGTCCATGTTTTTTACTATGAATTTGATTCAACACATAAAGGACATAGTGTGGTAACAAAAAAGAGTTGAAACAAAATTCTTAACAAAATAATAGAATGAACTATTTTTAGAATAGTCTTAAGAGCTATCCCATCTGATCATAAGAAATAATATGACCCAGCACAACTTTGATTTTCTGGTCCCTTTTGTTAAGATGTCTAATTGTGTAGATAAAGTCTTTACTAAAACACATTTTCTTAAATTGTAATTTAACATCAATGTGAAATTTCTTGTGTAAAATTCAGTATGTTAATATAATGGTTGTCTAACTTTCAGTTTGCAAACTCAAAAATCTTTAAAATCTTCTAGGTTTTGATGAGGATTCAATGTCAAAATCTTCTTGAACCTATAACCATATTTCTTTTCTTGCAGTATTTGAGCAGAGCCAATAACTGTGTCATAAACATTTTATTGAACCAAGGCATGACAAGGTCTTTCTTTTATTGCTGTTTAACACTTTTCATATTTAATGTTTCTCCTGGAAGTTGGCTTTTAGTCAGACTTCAGTCTTATATATGTCTATCTTTCAACCTTGATAAAAAACTAATGACTAATTACCTGCCGTAAATGAATATCTAAATGGCATGAGGGACTTTCTGTAATCCTGTTAAGAGTCTCTGCTGAGGAAGGTATTAACTGCGCAGTTTGTCCTATTGAGTTAAATGGATTAAAATACTTTTAAATAACAAATGACATTTTCTAATGTTTCTTATGATTTCTCTTGAATATAGTTTTAATATAATTAAAAGCACAATTTTTATATAATCAAAACTTCTCTATTTGCCATTTTAATTCTGCTTTGTAGGAAAATATTATGAAAAGAGTTTTCTTCAAAGGTAAAAATATTAAAAGGGATTCATTGTTTTAATGGAACTACAAATAAATTCTAGTCTTCAAATAAAATATGTTAGGAAATCATATTTTATCACTTTAACTTTATCTCTTTGCTTCTTAAATTGCTTGCAATACTTGAAATATGATTTTTCCATAATTGTATAACCTATTTCTTACTTTTTATATTTCAGAAATAAACAGATATATATTTCTAAGCATTTTAAAAATATTTAACTTCATTCTGTTCTGTACTTTCTGACAATCCTTTAATGATATGCTATCAATGACCTCTTCACAGTTGATTTATTATCTACTACTGGCCTGTTTTCATTTGGCTGAGGTTTTACAAGACTCTGTGGACTAATTTCTAACAATAAAATTATATGTTTATGACACATCCAGGTACCTAGAAACATTTTAGGTGCTATAATTTGTTAAGAGATAAAGAAATAGCTTTATCTCTGAGGTGTTTAAAACTCTTCCTGTTTATATTGGCAACAAGAACATGTTTGACTGTGATCAATCCTTTCTAAGAATGGGAATACACTGTAAAGTCACCTCAAATGACTGTTGTCACCTAAATGGGTATTGCTCAAGGTAAATTTACTATAGGAAATATCTAAAAATAGGACTTGGAAGTGGATGATAGAATATTTGCATTGAGCTCTAAGTCAGATAAGAACAGTCTTGGATTATTTGAGTTCTAATCATGCTTGGGAAGGTTTGGTCTTTGCACAGAGAAACATGGGCAATAGTCTAGTATGGCATGACAGCAAACTGGTATGGTCATTCCTGATAGCATCAGCAAGTTGTGACCTAACAAAAATGGCGTATCCTGCCTGTAAATTATCCATGTATTTGCATTAAGATCGTTCCTTTGATTCAGGTAGTACTCTGTGGTTCTCTTCCACAGTAAACCCTTTCCCCCATCATGCTTCTTAGTCACTGATGTGCACATCACTACCCTGAACCTTTCCTAGTTCATTACAAAGAGATCACAGTCTCCAAGCACAAGAGATCCCTGCCCTAGTCTCCCTCTCTGTATATTTTTTAGTTAATTACAGTTTCTAATACTGAATATGGTAACAGGAAAGATGTTTTTCAAGTGGAATTTTATATCAGGTATAAACTTTTATGATAAACTCTCAATCATTGTTAAGTCATTGGAAGGTACATAAGATTGTCACTGGCTACATAAATTCTTCCAATAAACTTCTTTCCATATATGAAGAGGTATTTCAATAAATTTTAGCTATTTGAGAAACCCTGATACTCCTATCATAGTGTTTATCCATATATTCTTGTTGTATTTTCTTGTATGTACATACCACAATCTCACTCTATAGTTTACAGGTAATTATGTCCATATGATTGTTTATATTTTTATATTTTATGTATTTAAATTTTAAATGTTTTCACCTTTCTCAGTTTCCCTTCCACAAGCCCTCTATCCCCAAATCTATCACCCCAGTTTCTATGAGGTGCTCCTCTGCCTATCACCCACCCACTCCTTTCTCAGCACCATAGTATTCTTCTACCCTGAGTCTTACAGCCTTCACAGGACCAAGAGGCTCTCCTCCCATTGATGCCAGATAAGGAAATCCTTTGCTACATTTGCAGCTGGAGCCATGGGTTCCTCCACGTGTATTCTTTGGTTTGTGGTTTAGATCCTGGGACCTTGGGAGGTCTGGGCAGTTGATATTGTTGTTCTTCTATGGGGTTGTAAACCCCTTCAGCTCCTTCAGTCCTTTCCCTAACACTTTCATAGGGTTCCCTGCACTCAGTCTGATGATTGGCTGTGTGCATCTGCATCTGTATTGGTCAGACACTGGCAGAGTCTCTCATGGGACAGTTATACCTGGCTCCTGTCAGCAAGTGGTGCTTGGCGACAGCAATAGTGTCTGGGTTTGGTGTCTGTAGATGTTTTATATTATGCATCTACCAAGTGCCATTGTGCTTTAGTAGAAATTATGGATCATGTAAAACAAGGTGGACACAACTCCTGCACTCAGTATTTCTATGTTCAAATTAACTCACTACCAGCTGTGAGATCTTAGGGCAAGTTACATAACCTGCATAGGTTTCATATACTAAAAAATAAAGCAAGCAATTATCATAAAACCCATTGTATTTTTTGTGAGTCATAGGTTAGCATGTGAAAATTGTCAGTAAGTCTGCTTTTGCATTACTCAATAAGTTTAAGATATTGTAAGAAAAAATATTCCCCCAAATAAATGCTGAAGATTATGTAAAAACAAACAAAAATAAAAGTAAAAATAAGTGAAAGTGTAAATGATTAAAATTGAAGCAGAATGAACAGAGATGTCCTTTCCTGTCTGTATTGACTTGGCTATGAAGCTATATAGCTCCAGCTTGGGCATTGCTACTATAAGGAACAGCTGACGAGTTTGTATATGCATTATATCCCTAATGTAACTAATTAATAATGTAACTTTAGAATTGAATAGTTTAAGCTCCAAGTAAAAAATTCAACTTCAGGAGACAGTCCCCAGAGAAAATAAGATTGTTAATGAAAATATGAATCCAGTATTTGTTTAAAAATTTTTATAATGTATGAAAGCTTAAACAAATATATATATATATATATATATATATATGGCTTTCATAAAGTGTATCATAGGAAATGACAAACTTTTACAGTCTCCCCTTTGCGCAAAGAAAGCCAATCACAGGACGGCGAGTCAATGAACATCAAACAAAATTGATAAATATAACTTAAATTACCTCACTATGGGATTTAAAGTAGATAAAATAGGATTTTTTTCCTAAGCAAACTTTATGTATTAAGATGTCTAGTTGATTGCAAAGGAATTTAAAAATAACCCACATAAAAGGCATGAAATGATGGCAATTTGAAAATGTAAATCAAATTGCAAAAACACATAGGTTTTGTAAATTCAAGAGTATTTTTGGAATCTTTTGTTTCTTCTTCTTATGTATAACTTGCCACTTGTACCCAAGGACATTTTTGTTCATCCTGTGTGGGTGACATAATTACACTGATTAGTTTATGTATATAAAAAATGTAAGTTTAAGACCATAATTAGAACTTGATGCCACCTATAGTCAATCTCATGAATACATTTGTATTAAATGTCAAAAATAGGATATTTAATTCTATGCCTAAAAATAGGACTTAAGTGAAATAATCAGCTCTTAATTAAAGACACAAGTAGTTTTCATTCCTCATGTTCTAGTGGTTAACTAATTCAGGTGACAATTATATCTTTAAACTTCTGAAGGTTCTCACATATAACCCTCCCTTCTGATTTGGTTTATAATATAAAAACACATTAGAAATAAATAATGTGTTTTGTCAGAATTCAGGATTATCTTTCAACCCATTAGTTTTGACATGCTCTGTGTGTCATTTCTATTTCTCGATTAATTAAAATACATTTTCCTCTCTAGAGAAATTTCACAATTTTGAACTCCTAGAAGGTGAATTTTAAATTGTCTTTTAGTCCTTGAAGAATGAAGTTATCAATATTTATTGCATGTATATTCTATCACATGCAGGCCCATGGAAAGGTACAAAAACTATATTAGTGGCTTACCCATCTCCTATAATTTCAAGGATGGCTATCTCCTATTGAATTTGTCTGAATTAAAATTTAGTTTATGGGACTTGATTAAATGTGATTCGTAAACAAGACAAGAGGATCTATCAGTGCCAGATAGGATGTTGAATTGTATGAGAACTATATTTACAAATTTCAATATCTCTATATTTTCTTTTTTAAATTTTTATTATTGGTTATTTTATTTATTTACATATCAAATGTTATCCCCCTTCACAGTTTCCCCTCTGCAAACCCCCTATCCCATTTCCATAACCCTGCTTCTATGAGGGTGTTCCTCCACCCACTTCCCTACTCCTGCCTCACCACCCTACTATTCCCCTAAACTGCGGCATGGAGCCTTCACAGGACCATGGTCCTTCCCTCCCACTGATGCCAGATAAGACTATCCTCTGCTACACCTGCTGCTGTAGTCATGGGTCCCTCGTGCATACTTTTTGGTTGGTGGTTTAGTCTCTGGGAGCTCTGGGGGCTTTGGTTGGTTGATATTGTATGGGGTTGCAAACCACTTTGGTTACTTCAGTCCTTCCCCTAATTCCTCCATTGTGGTCCCTGTGCTCAGACCGATGTTGGCTACAGGCATACTCATCTGTATTAGTAAGGCTCTGGCAAAGACTCTCAGAAGAGAGCTGTAACAGGCTCCTGTCAGCAAGCACTTCTTGGCATCATCAATAGTGTCTGGGTTTGGTGCCTTCATATAGGATGGAACCCCAGGTGGGGCAGTCTTTGGATGACCTTTCTTTCAGTCTCTGCTGCACTCTTTGTCCCTGTATTTCGTTTAGACAGGAGCAATTCTGGGTTAATATTTTTGAGATGGGTGGGTGGCCCCACCACTCATCCTGGTGCCATATCTAAACTCCGGATATGATCGCAACAGGCTCTCTTTCCTCTTTGTTGTGTATTTCAGTTAGTGTCATGCCTGTTGAGTCCTGGAAGCCTCGTGCTTTCCTGGCATCTGGGACTTTCTGTTGGCTATCCTCAGTTCCCTATCCCCCATTGCTATCCATTTGTGAACAATTTCCTGACCCTCTGTATATCTCCCCTGTCTCCTCCCACACCTGATCTAAGTAGGACTGAAGCATCCACACTTTGTTCTTCCTTTCTCTTGAGCATCATATGGTCTGTGAGTTGTATGGTGGATACTCTGAGTTCTTTTTCTAATATCCACTTATCGGTGAGTACATAGTATGTGTGTTCTTTTGTGACTGGTTTACCTCACTCAGGATGATATTTTCTATTTCCATTCATTTGTCTGTGAATTTCGTAAAGCCTTGGTTTTAATAGCCTAGTAGTATTTCATTGTATAAATGTACCACATTTTCTCTATCCATTCCTTTGTTGAGGGTCATCTAGGTTGTTTCCAGCTTCTGGCTATAATAAATAAGGCTGTTACGAACATAATGGAGCATGTGTCCTTGTTATAAGTTGGAGCATCCAATTTTTTGAGAAACTGCCAGATTGATTTCTAGAGTGGTTGTACCAGCTTGCAATCCCGTATTTTTTTTTTTTTTTGGCTCCACCTTTGCTCTTCCTTTGTAAGATTGCTTTCACATGTCATGTACTTGCTGATTCTATGCTAAAAGTCCTTTGATGTTTATAAAAAAAACCCTTAGGAATGCTTTGGAGAGGCTAAATCAATTAGTTTGAGAAATTTATCAACCCTTGAATGTTTGTCTTTTCATTTACTTTTCCTTTGATTTCTTTCATCAATATTTATTGATTTCAGTGTGCAAGTATTTTATTTCCTCTGTAAATTTAGTCCTATTCATTCTCCTTTCATGATATTAAAAAAATGGAATTGTTTGCATTTGACTTCTGTGTAGTTCTTATTCATAAGCAACTGATATTTTATATGTCAATCAGATTCAATTTTCTTTTACTTTTCCGTTTGGAAGGTTTTTATCTCTCTTCTTGCATAACTGCTCTGGTTGTACTTTATCTAATATGTTGAATATAGCTGATGTAAATGAGAGATCTTGTTCATTCAAATCACATTATCATAATTCAGGATGATACTAGATATAGTGTTGTGATAAATCACTATTTATGTGTATGTTCTGTATTCTTCATTCTTATCATAATTTCAATATTTTCCCCAAATAACGAATGCATGAAATTCCCAGTGGGAATTTCCTAAAGCTTTTAAATTGGCAAGAAGCAAAGGATACATAAGAGTAGATCTCAAGAGTTGGAGTTGAAGTTGCATGAGAGGTGTTGCATACTGCATGTGAATTCTGAGTTATTCAAGAATACCTTTTAGAAATCTATTGTGCTGATCTGTACCCATACATGTGTAGCACTCTATACTTAGATGTTTAAAACGGAAAATTCTTATGTTGTGTTCTTTCTATAAAAACACACAAAGTACACAAGAGTGCAAAGAAACATCTCTGGGATGCAGATTTTACTCTGATTAAATTGGTAATGTTGAACATGTACAGATTTCTGTATATGCAATTATTTTTCAAAATATATTTTGAGACCACAGTGCTCCATTTACTCCTCTGTACTCAAATTTTATCTCTGTTTAACTAGGCAGTGTTCTATGATCCTTTCTATGTGTCTATGCTTTAATATTCTGGAAACATGCATTTCTATAATACTTTAAATATTTTTGTAAACCTGATTCTTCATGGAACTAGAAAGAACATTGACCTATAGCTGCAAATATGAGCTGTATAAATTGAATAGCTACGTATTGTAATAACTATCCTTTTATTTCCCTTTCATCACATGCCACACCTGACATACTGCTATCACTACTGTGATTTTTGCAACTTATAAAAACTATACTTTCTACCTTCAGAGCTTAATTAATAGACACAATTCTGGAAGACGTTATCATCTTAATACTACTCATGCCTAGTTAAAACTTCTCAAAAGTTACACACAAAAAGGTAATTTAAGACCTGAATTTATCTTGACCTTTCAGGACCTTGCATTTGTTTTAAATCTCAAAGTACAGAATTTACTAGTTTGATGTGCAAGTGATGGCATTCTTTATATGTTACATAAGTATAGTTCCCTCTTACTGTTCCCTGAACCAATAAAAACAAAAAGTAGCATCTTGTTGGAGTTGTTGAAACACAGAAATTTTAATAAATAAGAATTATGGGGCAATAAAATTTATCATTATGTGAGGATTTGGGATAGTACTAAATATCTTTGGAAACTTACATTATTGGTGTACTCTTTCTGTTTATATTCTATTTCACTCTTCAATTGTAATGGACACCCTAGTTATTTCTTACAGATATTCTAAAATCAAAATTACCTTTAAATACCCTTTTTATGACATTATTTCAGGAACAAGTTTTAAGGATAATTTTCAATTTTAACCGAGAGATCTACACTTTGTACAGAAATTTACAAATACCACTTATATGCCAACCTTGCTTCCTCCTCTTTATATCTTTCTTCAAATGCCAGCAGATGCTGCCAGTACACTGGCCAAAGTTCTTTGGCACTGACCTCTAGAATGAAATGGAATTTCTCATTACCTAGCACAATGATCCTGTCTGAGGAAACACTCTGGCCCCATGATCTTGCTTTTGCAAGAGTAACATTGGAAGTCTAAACAGGGCAGAGCATGCACAATGAGTGGTGAGCAGTGGTGGTGAATCCTCTTGCTCTCTTGTCTTTCAAGGAGGACGACTGATCATCTGGACTAAACTAGCTTCCTGATCTCACCGATGGTGCTCTATGTGAGCCTGCATGCCTTATTCTTACTTTTCTCCTTTACATGAGGATGAGGAGGAAAATCTCTCTTTAATTAAATCATTGGAATAGGATGAGCTTTTGGAGAAACCCAAACAAAAGTCTCTTCTCTCATACAAGCCACATTTATGTGGAAAAGATGCTGATTAACTAAGGAAACAGATGGTCTCATGTTGCTGGATGTATCTTTTTATTTACTGAATAATTAGATAATTCACAAATATTCAAATTCAACATTGACTTACAGAAAATATAACTGCAGATAAACCTATGTGCTCTTTGCCCAATGAGGTTAAATTTTCAAATTTGAGTGCGAATAAATGTAACTGGTAAGAAGGTAGAAGCAGATAATGTCTGTTGTCTTTAAATGTATGTGTCATACTTCTAAATCCTTTCAAAGTCAGAACAGTGGTACTTTTGCCATTCATATTATTTTTAAGGAAGAAATAGAAGTATTTTGAGGTTAAATAACATGCCTAAGGTAAAATTCTACAAGTATTGGAGATGGAATTATGATCCAAATGCCCCAGAGGCCATCATAAACATTTCTCTGCAAGGGTTAAAGGTACTTTGAAATGTTCTAAAAACATTTTTAACCCATCATTAGATACAAGTAAGCATGAAAATACACTGTTATTTTCCTAAGCAACCTAGGTGAATAGGAAACCACACTAACCATGATAAGTACCTGTTTGATAAATACATGAGAGGTACATGATAAATGTCTGTTTGCAAAAAAATGGTCCTAAGCAACTGTAATTTTGTTAGATTTTTACAGGAATTTTGCTATGGTTTTTCTTCTGTATAGTAGAGCATATTAATAAAATGGTGATCTTTAAACATGGCTAATTTTCTCAGTATAGTATAATACCTTCTATATAGGTAAGTCTAAAAATTAAAAGAAGACTTGCTAAAACAGAATCTGAATCGCCTCTTTAGATTATTGATATAATCACAAAGAAGAGAGTGACATTCAAATAGGAATAGAAATCAGGAGTTTTCCTTGTTCTTGTTGCTATGTTACAATGGAATAAATGGGTATTCTTTGCTACTGTCTTGAGGGGCAGAGTAAGAACTTAGACTTCTCCCCAAGTGAGATAGGAATTCCTTAGAGGAATATGAGTGAAGTAAAGTTCGTATGTTATGATGCCACATATAAATGGTATGATTAGGGATGCAATCAGTCATCTACAAGATGACGTGATTTATTCGAAATAGCGTGGAAAGAGAAATTTGGCTTCTAGGATATTTTCTCAAATGTTTCAGGACTTACTGATGGTAGATCTGGGTGTAGAGGAGGGGAATCCACAGAAATACCAAGGTGCAGGAGTGAGGTAGAATGGGAGATGGAAAATCCAAGGTCAAAACCTCTGGTAAAGATCTGACTCTGGGTGGAGACGTATTGTTTTACCTTCTAGAAGCTGATCTAACTGGGGCTGTGAAGGACTGAAGAAAAGAGAGAACCACTGATACATATATAAGAGAAATAGGAATTGGTGGGCTAGGCTGTCAGATAGAGAAGGTACCACATACCTTGAAGTGTAGTGTGTCTGTTATATATAGTCAGTCAGGGTATGGGTGGGTGGGTGCTATGTCATATGGCTGAACAAGGAAGCAACTTTAGCTAATCTCATTGAGACAATCTTTATAAAAAGATCATTCTTCAGACTCCAAAATCTTTGGAGGAGAAAACTGTGTTAGATATTTTCTGCACGCACTTCAAAAGGGAGTCAGCAGAGGAAACCTTGGCTATCCCTTTGTCCCTCATCCAGGAAAGACCTTGTCACTCTGTGTCTGAGACATTGTGTCAGATGTGACCATGGCCATGTTAAGTGATATACGTCCATTCAGGACTTCACTTGCTTCATACACACAACAGTTTTCTTTGTATAAATTCCCTTGACTGGCATTTACTCTAAACCCATCATGTGAAATAAATACTCCTATTCCCAGCTGAGAGATGCTAGTCATTAATTTTTAAAGAGGAAATCTTACTCATTCTCATTACAAATGGATCAAATACATGGATGTAGGCTGACATTTCTTCACAGAGAGCCATTCTGGCACCTTTAAAAAGAAAATGGGCTAAATGAAACGTAAGCTTCTCATTTTGACATGCTTAAAACCCAGCATGTAAATATGGCCCCTGAGAGAAGCAGAGACACGCTTACAAACAGATGTTTTCACAGGTAAATCATTGATTTTTAACCTTGAGGAGATAATAAAGCAATGTCAACTTCTTTTTATCAGCAAGAGAGGGAAGTCATCCATCACCCCCAGGGGCTTGTGATGCTTATAAATGAATAGTGGTGACAAAATCAGTGTGATACCTTTGATACAGTAAAGCCTTAGATCTCTTTGAGGCTGAGATCTTATGCTGAAAGAGCAGCAGCAGTGTATTTATAGAGCACTCCTACAGCTGTGGATACTAGCAGCATTTTCTAAGTATCTCCCCAAGTCCTTTCAGTATGAGATCAGCTCAAATTATAGCATCCACTGCAAACTTTCCCAAGCATAGTTAATATTGGTACAAATGTAAAAGTAGTCTTTGTTCTTTGGGAATCAAATTATATTTAAAGATGTATGGACAGAACAACAAAAATAAGGAAGTATAAAAAGAGCAAATAAGCAATCAAACAAACAGCAATTATAAGCAGAAAACACTTATAAGCTCATCTGCAGAAGGAAATACTGCCTCCTCTTTTGAATATTTCTCTGAGCTGAGGACACAGTCTATATTTATATGACTATAAAATGTTCACTCCAAGTTGCAGTAAATGAATTAGTGCAGTGATTCATGGCTGGACAAGGAACCAAAAACAAGTGACTCATGAGTCTTCCTCCTTGAATAACACTCTATATCATGTAACAGAGGAAAGGCAGAGAGGAGGTAAGGGCCATTAGAAGTCTGTTTAAGAGGATGCCTACTTAGAGTGATAGCAGTAGGTTCTCCCCTAGAAAGTGCAACCTTTAGTCACAGATTCTTCATTCCAATATCATTTTCAGAAATAAGTAACAATGTACAGAGGAGGCCTTAAACCAAATCAGAAGTGGTATAACGGGGTCCTCTGGTAGTATCATGCCAAATCAGAAAGCTGTTCCTTACTCTCATGACATTCATGCTACTAGTGGGTTAATAGTAGCATGTGGGGCTGGCCATTGTTGTAGATTGCACAATGCACAGCTGCATATTATTGGTGGGTACTTTTCTCTTTTGGTTAATTGCATAAGATATCCTTGCACTCTGAAAGAGCATTTGTAGGGATGGCGTTTCCAGGTTAGTAGCAGCTTCATTTTACCATGGTATATGGCTTAAGTATGTGGTGTCTTTGCCAGGAGGGTCCTACTATCAAGTTCTGGAGGATAACCATGGGCAATATACATATTCTGTAATCGTCAGGAGTCTATCAGACCTTATTGGCCAATACGTACAAAGGAGGTAACCAACTCCTGGAACTGGACATTTTATTTGTTAGCCTGGGATGTTTCTCCTGTTTCCATCTTCTTATAAAGGTAAATATTTCTTCATAAGCTGTTTGTTTTATGGTTGTATAGATTACATTTTATGGATAAAACTATTTTTTATGGTTAAACTATATTTAAAAAGCTCTATCATTGGATAGTTAAGTTTATTTCTATTATTATCTATTTAAAATAATTCTATAATATTTGTTCTTGCTGAATTTTATGAGAATTTATTTTAGTTTTATAAATTACATAAGTTAAATATGTAACACACACATAGATAATTGTACATTATTTTTAAAGTTTTATGTCAAATTTTATTACTGTTTGTGTGTGTGTGTGTATGTCTGTCTGTCTGTCTGTCTGTCTGTCTGTCTGTTTGTGTGTGTGTGTGTGTGTGTGTGTCTATCTGTCTGTCTGTCTGTCTGTCTCTGTGTGTCTGTGTGATGTGTTCATGTGTGTGTGTCAGTTAGAGGACAATTGACTGTTGTTGATTCTTTCCTTTTACCATGTGTGTTCCAGAAGGTGAGGAGTTCTGGGATCTTATTTGAATCACCAGGCTTGACAACAAGTGTCTTTATCCACTGAGTTTTCTCAACAGCTTAATGGTACAGGAGTTTTTGCTAAGTGAATGAAGTATAATATTTGTTCACATCTCAGAAGGTCTGGTGCATTACTTTTCTTCTAATTACATACCATCAAAAAAAGTAATTCCTTGACTTTTTACACTGTAGAGAACCCCTGTGCTGCTTTAACTCTATTCATCTCTGCCTAATATTTCCTCAATTCACAGTGCCTTTGATTGTTACTGTTGCACACACATACACACAGACACACAGACACACACACACAGATGTGTGTATCTGTTTGTCTGTCTTTATGTCTCTGTGTGTCTGTGTGATGTGTTCACTTGTGCATGTCAGAGGACAATTGACAAGAGTTGATTCTTTCTACAATGTGTGTGTGTGTGTGTGTGTGTGTGTGTGTGTGTGTGTGTCATAGTGAGTCCATACCCACACATGAATTCAAACAATCCTAAATATGCTCTGTTCTTAAATGTCTGCTACCTTTCTCTCAACACTATGTCTGTATTATCCATCTGTATTTTTGAGTGCCTTATTAACACATATGATTAATATACACTTTCTTTGAAGAGACACAGTACTCTAGGTTTGTGATGCCCAAAACAAGTGTGTTTAGCATATTCTGAGTGGATAGATCTGTTTTGCAGTGCTTTAAAATAAAATTTAAAAACAGCTCTTTTTACTTTACAAATCATATAAACATGGCTTATACCATCTGGCTTCTAAGACTTAGCTCTGAACCCTGTTGTTTACTACTCAATTCTCTGAAAGCATCAGATTTCATTATCTGATGAAATCACAATCTGATTTCAGATAATCATTATCTGATTATCACAAGAGATTTCAATAATCTCTTGTGGATTATTATTGTTTCCAAATTTTGTTTTCTAAAGAGAGTATGAACATGGTAACTCATGTATCCATGACTTTGGAGAAAACCTGTAGCCATAAAATTGTTAGTCTTAAATCAGTGTATATATTTTGCTTTAGTTAAAATAGCCAGCTGTTTTTCAGAGTGATTATATCAAATCAAATTCATACAATATACATGGCATTTCAATTATTCATCATCTTTGCTGAAGATTTGAATTTTGTGTCATTTTAAGTTTTAATCAATTTCATGTGTAGGCAGTACTATTGCATGCAAATAGATTCTCTTTTTGGTGTGTGATGTATGTGTGAGGGTGTATTTTTATATGTGTGAATGTATGTATGCAGTTATGCAACCTCACGTGTGCAGGTGCATGTGAAGTGTAGAGTATATCAATTGTTGAAGCCTGAAGCTCTTCACCTGGCTAGTCTGATTGATCAACATGCTTACCTCCTGTTCTGTGTCTCTACATGTCACCCTGCTGGGCTTTTACATGGGCCATGGAAACTCAGATATTTCTGCCTGCTGGGCAGGCACTTTGCAGACTGACCCATCTCAACACACCCATGCAAACAGGTTTAATATTAATTTTAATACAAATTTAGAAGTTGTCAATATTTTCATATCAATTGGCCATTTAAATTTCTTTTATGAGGCTGCTTTTTGAAATTCATGATGAGTTTTGAAAGAAGTTATAAACCATTATTCTTGACTTGTAAATATTCTGAACTTAATTGATCTAGGTATTATGATCATTTTCTACTCTGTTTCTTTGATTTTCTCTTGGTCTTTTATTGAACAGTATTTTCAAAACTTAGTATGTTTTTATCAAAAATTTGTTTGTAGTTATTTACTTTGTATGCCTTCCAGTGAATTGCTTTTCTCTTAGTAGATTGTGAAGATACTCACCTTCCCCCAACCCTTTTTATTTTACCAATCACATTTATATATAATCCATTTTTTATACTCTATTATATATGGTCCAAGATAGGCATCAAGATTTTTTTTTCACTTTCATGGCTAGTCAATTGGCCCACCAGTATTTAATGAAAAGATGATTTCTTCACTTGAACTTAGTGTCATGGTATGTAGACTTCAATTAACCTTATAACCCCCAGATAACAACCATCAGTTTTTGAATTCTTTATTTTACCAGTTTATTTATCTAGGTTATTTGGAATGCATTTGCAACACCAATCCAAAAGCTATTGAAGAAGTAAACACTTGCAGTTTTATTGTGTTCCCATTTAGCGTTGTAGACCTACCTCCTCATATTAAGGAGAGGACATTCATATTGTATGACAAAATTAAAACAATGTGAACATGTTTCTTTGACTACTGGAAAGTCATTACATACAGTCAGAAATGAAAATGATTAAGATTAGAATGGGATGTATCATTTTGGTGACAGTGACACATTGATATTTCCAGTCAACCTTAAATCTTTAAAGGGTATTAGATTTATATATTTTATTATTTTATGGGCATGGGTGTCTTACATTTATTTATTTAAATCCAACATATACAGTGTTTGGTGTCCATGAGGACCTGAAAAATGGGAATAGATCCTTTGAGGCTGACTGAATTTTACAAGGTTATGAGCTACTATATGGGGGCTATGAATAGAACCCGGGTACTTTACATAATCATCTGTGATATGGAATGTTGTACTCTTCTCCTTTTTGTGTATTTTTTCCTTTTATTGAAAATATATTTTTTTTTTTTTTTTTTTTTTTTTTTTTTAATTTAATTTAATTTTATTTTTTTAATTTACATTCCAAATCACTTCCCCTTTCCCGTTTCCTCCCTCCCCGAAAGTCCCATAAGCCCCCTTCCCTCCCTCTTTTCTCCGTTCAACCCCCTCTCATTACTCTGTCCTGGCGTTCCCCTACATCCAGTCTTTCCAGGACCAGGGGTCTCTCCTTCCATCTTTTTAGAAATCTATTGATATGCTGATTGTGTCTAGGGTATTCTGAGATTCTGGGTCAATATCCCCTTATCAGTGACTTCATACCATGTGTGATCTTTTGTGATTGGGTTACCTCACTAAGGATGATATTTTCAAGTTCTGACCATTTGCCTAGGAATTTCGTGAATTCATTGTTTTTAATTGCAGAGTAGTATTCCATTGTGTAAATATACCACATCTTCTGAATCCATTCCTCCGTTGAGGGACATCTGGGTTCTTTCCAGCTTCTGGCTATTATAAATAAGGCTGCTATGAATATAGTGGAGCATGTTTTTTAAATATATACTCTGGAAGAAAAGACAGCATTTTCAAAAAATATTGCTATTCAAACTCAATTTCTACTTGTAGAAAATGAGAATAGGTCCATACTTATCACCCTACACAGAAATTAACTGTGAATGGATCAATAACCTCAACATAAAATGAGATATGCAAATCTAAACTACTTTGAGATTTCATCTTACATACACCAGAGTGGCTAAGAGCAACAAAACAAATGACAGCTTCTGTTGGTGATAATATGCAGCAAGGGGACACTCAGCCATGGATAGTGGGAGTGCAAATTCATACAGACACCATGGTGGTTCCTCAGAAAGGTGGAAATCCATCTACCTCTAGACACAACTCTACCATTTTGGGGCCATATATCCAACGGGAGCTCCATTCTACCACAGAGACACTTGCTCAACCATGTTCAGTGCTGCTGTATTAATAATATCCACAAATGTGAAACAACCTTGATGTCTCTCAACAGAAGAACAGATACAAAAAAAATGTGGCATGCACTACACTTGATGTGTTCAGTGATAGTTTCCCCAAGGCATCCCATGTCTCAAGCTCTTGTATTATCCTATCTCAGTTACAATTCATTACTAATAGTACTTTAATTTTTCCACGGGGTTTATTTTCTTTCTCTTGACTTGAAAATAAGGTTTCTCAACTTGTTAGACAGCTTTAGTCAACCCCTAACTCAAAAAAAAAATGATTACCTTACAGTTTATAACAGTAGCATAATTATAGTCATGAAGTAGCAACCAAATAATTTTAGGGTTGTGGGTGACTTCAACATGAGAAGCTGTATTAAATGGTCATAGAATTAGGAAGGTCGAGAACCACTGCCCTAGAATGCAAATCCCCAGCAGGTTGAAATTCTAAATATGTATAATACTACATTCCTCCCTTGATATTGAAAATGTTGCCTATCTATTGAAGGTGCTCCATAAATTTCCCCTGCTCAAGTGACAAAGAACATTTCCGTAATAACCAGGTAAAGTAAGAAAGTGAGACCATGTAAGTGGAGATTAGTTTTCATAGGCAAATACCTTGTGAAGACTGAGTAGCTCTCAAATACAATTGAATCAGAAGGTGTTGGATTTGTATCTAGTAACGCAACAGAAACACGAGAGATATTATTTTTGGGGTTCTGTGAGTCTTTTGCTAAAATTTACTTATGATGTTCAAGCTTCAAATTTCTTTTTTGTTTTTTTTTTGTTTTGTTTTGTTTTTTTTGCTTTTATTTTTTGCCATTAATATGAATTCATTTCTTAGGTATAAAATAAGTTCAATGACTGTCACAAGGAAGAGAAAATATGGTTGGAAGAGGCTTTGTCTATCTAAGGATACAGAGAAATAGGCATAAAGAAGCTTGTGGTAGTAGTTTGAATTGTACATGAATATTATTATCAGTTTAAATGTTTTCTAGAAGATTAACTTTTGGAGAAAAAAATTAAGACATTCTGTTAACACAAACCAAATGATTCTAACTTCAAGAGTCTGTCCAAGTTCTGCTGCCTCATAGGCCACATCTTACAGAGAGCAAAGTGGCATAGTTGAATTATTATTTTATTTGATACCAGTGTTCTAAGTGATCATATTGATACCTAACATGCATACACAACCTGTGCTGATGAACTTGGGATTTTCTGAGTTTACGTTTACTGTCATGGTATGATTGTCTGTTGGCTATTCAGTTGATGCCAGGACTCACCCTAACTGTAGGCAGCAAAGATTGACCTTCTCTTTGTGGCAAAATCCATCCATGTGGAAGTCATTGTGTGACTAGGGAACCAAGAAGAGCTGTCAGTGCAAAGAAAAGCTGCTTAGTGACAGCTGTGCTGATTTTATCACTCTCTGGCAAATAAAAAATGTGGGTGATATCCTCAAGTCAAAACCAAGGGCTTTCAAGGAAGGTCAGTCTTAGAATTCACCGAGGCACAAGTGAAAGCTGATGCCCAGTGAAATCATTTCTGGGTTGCTCCCTCAGCTCTAGCAGGAGCTCAACCATTGCCACTGTTAACCTGGCAGCCATACTCAACAAAGCTGGTCACATGCCAGTGCATTACAGGGGGAAAATCGTCCTTTTTTTAATTTTTTTTTCTCTCTCTCTACCACATACCACCCTTTTGGGATTCTGAAATGTCTTACTGAGCACTTTATTCGATCTAAATTTAAATAGAACTTTTCACCACTTCCCAAGAGAGAAACAACAATGAAGGAGATGAGAGCACGAGGAACTGCTCAGAGGTAATGCTCCATATCATTTGGCTAATCTATTCTTGTTTATTAATTTATTACACGGAACAGTAAGTTTAATGGCTTTAACTTTGAAGTGGAAAAGAAGCCCCCAAAGTATACTTTCAAAAAATGCAATAATGACTTTAGGATGATCTAGGACAAGGATTTCATTCTATATTTTAAATTATTTTCAAGACTTTAACCTTAGCCTTCAAATTTATCATTTTACATTAGCCAAAATAAACTACCACCATAAGAAACCATGTATTATTAAAATCAGAACAGTTTCCTTATATTTATTAGTTTGGTCATAAAACTGCTATTAGAAAGAGCATACAGATGAGTTTGATATCCATAAAATCACTGAAACATAAGATGACATTTACTACCTGTGGTACATAATTATACTCACACAGTTTTGGATGCATTTATTTCTGTCACTGAATCATAATTTCAGCAAGTTGCACTGCATTTCCAAAGTGGAATTTTAACGTTTTCATCCCTTTTATACTCCCAAATTTGGAAAGATAATTTCAAGAAAAGATTCTTCAGGAAGCAAAAGTCTTTTTCAGATAGTCTGTATTAGTTTTCAATTTTGTCAGTAGTTTTACTTCTTTGTCTTATATGTCATTAAATCTATTAAACCATTGATAGTGGTTATTTATAAATGTATTAATCTTTTCAACAATCTGATTCTTTACATTGACTTTCAAAATAAATAAATACAAAGTTTGGTGTGGTGGTACATGCTTTTAATCCTGGCACTTGAGAGAGAGGCAGGAAGATCTCAGTGAGTTAGAGACCAGCCTGGTCTACATTGTGAGCTCTAGGATATTTAGTAATGCATTGATGGACACTGTCTCAAAAAATAATAAATTAAGTAAAATAAATTTAAAGCAAAGAAAACTTGTTTAAAATATGACATAAATAATATGTGTCTTTTGCATTGTTCAATGATTTTGTTTTCTTCTTTGTGTGCATGGTTTATGCTTGTGTGTGTGTGTGTGTGTGTGTGTGTGTGTGTGTGTGTGTGTGTGTTCATGCACATACAACCTAGCAAAGGCTACTGAGTGCCCTGCTCCACTGACCTTTGTTTTATTCCTTGTACAAGGCCTTTCTGTGAAGTTGGAACAGCAACTAGCCAGCCTGCATGCCTGCATGACCATATTGTCCCTGAACCAAAGCTGAGTCCCAGTTCTCAGGTTAAGGACTCATAAATCCAAACTCAGATTTTTATTTGGTTGCCAAGGAATGGAATGCAGGTTCCCTTGTTTGTATAGCGGTCTCCTTTACTTATTGATCTGTGTCCACAAATCTCTTTGCTTTTCTGTATTTGTCCCATTATTCACCATATAGGTATGATATACCTATAGTGAGTTAGTCTGATCAACCATTCAGTACTCAACGGCCCTCAAGTTGTTCCATGTGCAGAAAATATATACTTTATAGGGAATATTATACATTGTAATTTGAAAGGTCAAGACATTCTTAAGGCATCTATCCAATGAAAGTACTTTGCATTATATACTGTTGAGATTTTTGCATACTTTATCTGAAATAAAATATACGTCTAAGTTTAGTAGCAGCCTGCATACTTGAGGGAAGAGAACATTTACAAAGAAACATGGAAGTCAGTGGAGTTATCTCTTGAATAATTTATGATGTGGAATGTTGTTTTTCTAAGCAAAAGCTCTCCATCTTCAAAAAAAATCAAATCACATTTAAATATGAAATAGCATAGCTTGTCAATGCTTAATAATATGTATACTTCAAAATTATTAAATACAAACTTACTTCAAGGAAAATATGTGGCAACAAATGTACAGTAGAGGAACAGAGGAGTGATAAATCCCTGTAAAAGATCCTCTTTCTTAGGGGTCCAACCTTAATGTGCTGGGAGCTATGGTGGCAGGAATGTGCTCCAGTTAGATTTTTCCATGACCTCAGTTTCACACCCTCTGAAGAACTGTTTCAGTGCCTCTAATTTAATTGTAATGTCTTTTTTTTAACTTAAGAGAGAGGATACTTAAGTATCAATTATTTATTCAGAACAAATTATTATTTTACAGATTTTATACCATCCACCAAGGGCTAGTGCAAAGGTAAAAATGATCACAGAAATTGGAGAGTATAAAGGAGAAGATGTGAGTTCCTGAAGTTTTTGCCTTGCCTTCTGGGGGTAGCTCAATCAGTGCCCAGTGTTTCTTCTCTTACTACATGGTAAGGCAACTGCCTAAGTATTTTCCAGGAGGGGTGATATTAATTTATGTAAGATTCTACTTATTCCACAGAGCTAACAAGAACATACATATAATGATGTTATATTCATATAAGTTCATATTCGCTGAACATATTTAGGGGATTTTTTTATGATATTTCAGCCCATGTATACATTATGCTAGGATCATATCAAGCCCATTAGCATATACATTACCTCAATTTTCTATTTTTCTTTCTGTTAGGAGCATGTATCAGAAATCATTGAATTAAGAAAATTCCACCTCTGTCCTTGATAACTGTTCTTGTTTTGTCATCTCTGATTCTTTGCAGACTCTGCTAACATATATTTTACTCTATCTTTAGGTGATGAACTCTTTAGCCTACTATTTGAATAGTTAAGGATAGAGTTTTGCACATCCAGGAACAAAAGGCCTATATGTGGTTAAAGAAGAAAGAGAGAAAGAAAGAAAAAGAATGAAAGAAAGGAAGGAAGAAAAGAAAAAAAAACAAAGGAAAGAAAGAAAGGAAGGAAGGGAGGAAGAAAGAAAGAAAGAAAGAAAGAAAGAAAGAAAGAAAGAAAGAAAGAAAGAAAGAAAGAAAGAAAGAAAGAAAGAAAGAAAGAAAGCTCAGACTGCAGCAATATAAGCAGAAGAAAAGCCAGTTCCTGTGACAGTCACATTCATTCCCAGCTACACTGTCCAGACTATTACTTTGGGGATTGACAACTGCCCCCAAGCTCATTATGAAGATAATTTCATTTTGTGTGCTGTGTAGTAACATATTTTAGCCCTTGCTTTTGTTAATATTGACTTTCAAGTATTGGGCACTTCTCTTGTTTGACACCAAATGGCTCTTTTCGGGAATCATTTGGAAGAGCTGTGGCACTGATCACACTGTCGGAATGCCAACTCTAGACATTAGACAACTTGATGTTTAACAAAAGTGTCTGGGTATCAGAGTTGTAAACACAAAACAATAAAATGTAATCATCCACAAGGTATAGTCAAAATCATGATTTTGGGAAATGTGAAAGAAGTTTTACAAAGATTAAAATTGGTTTAACATTTGACAAACACATATAAACCAACAAGAAAACATTAAAGTCAAAGAGGCAATCACAAGAAACAATTCACTATATCTCACAGACACACACACACACACACACACACACACACACACACACAAAGAGAGAGAGAGAGAGAGGAAGAGAGAGAGAGAGAGAGAGAGAGAGACAGAGTAGTGACAATTATAGAAAATAAAAAGATTTATGTTATTTATAACTAAATAAATTATCCTCAGACACTATATACTATTGAGTAATTGGCATATTTTATAATTCATAGGAATACAAAGTAGATTAGTTACTTTTTGTATGTACTTTATTATAGTATCTTATTTTCATATGGAAATGTATAACACAATAGTACTTGGGGTCTATTTAACTGAATTAATTCCTAAAACTATGAGGTAGCATTGCATTTTAGTTCATCAAGTGCAAATGGCATTCTGTGGGGTTTTTTTTCAGTTTTCAGAAAGAAAAATTTTTATTTCTACAATAAATGTATTATTACTCAATAAATAACACATTTAATGAGTAATATAAAACCCTTCTATTTAAAAAAAGAATATATGTGTTTAAGTTAGTATTTACAGTTCAGAATAAATGTGTATAAGAGAATAACAATATATTAGTATAGTGTTGTACCATACCTCCAATTTTAAATAACAAGGTATGTGTGTGTGTATTTATTGTAAAAATTAATGATGTGATCTCACTTTTAAAGGTTTTTAATTTTTGTTTTTTATTAGTAAGTGATATATTTTACTACTATAATATTTAGTTGTCAGCTTCCTTTCTAGAATATGATTAGTGATTATGCTGTATTTTCAGAAAGTAAATTTCTCTCTTCATTCTTCTCCTCTTTTTTCAACTACATTCAAATCTATAGGGAGGACAGTAGAAGTTTTTATATCTGTATTTAGTAAAATGCAATGTGCAGGTCAGAGAAGTTGAGTTTAGCAGTAGAGATACAACCATAAAATCACAAAACAGTAGTGGATGTGTGGGATGGTTCACACCTGTGAAAGCAGTTCTCAGAGGTGGTCCAGAGATGATGAATTTAAATGATCCTGGCCTCATTGTGAGGCTTTGACTCCAAAAGAAAGAAGAAAGACGGAAGAGAAAGAAAGAAAGAGAGAAGAAATATTAAAAATTAAATGTCCAAAAATTCTGAGTGACATTTTATTTTTTGTTTGTTGGTTTTGTTTTTTGTTTTTTTTATTATGATTTCTTTTTTCCTTTATTTACTTAATATATTCTTCATTTACATTTCAACTGTTATCTCCTTTCCTGGTTTCTCCCCTCCCAGAAAACCCCCAACCCATGCTCCCTCTCCCTGCCTTCATGAGGATGCCCCTCCACCCAACCCACGCCCACCTACCTTGCCTTGATTTCCCTACTCTGGGGCATCTATCCAGCTTTCATAGAATCAATGATTTCTCCCACTGATGCCCAACAAGGCATTCCCCCACCACAAATGAGGCTGGAACCATGTGTACCCATTGGCTGATGACTTAGTCCCTGGGAGCCCTGGGGGGTATGGTTGGCAGACATCATGTTACTTCTTCCCATGAGGGTACAAACCCCTGCAGCTCATCCAGTCCTCCATTCAACTCCTGCATTGGAGACCCTGTGCTCAGTCCAATGGTTTGTTGCTAGCATCTGTCTCTGTACTGTAAGGCTCTATCAGGGCCCCTCAGGAGACATCCATATTAGGCTCCTTTCAGCAAACACTTCTTGGCATCCACAATAGTGTCCAGTTTGGTGACTGTTTATAGGATAAAAACCCATGTAGGACAGTCTCTGAGTGGCCTTTCCTTCAGTCTCTGCTCTGCACTTTTTCTTCATATTTGCTCCCATGAGTATTTTGTTCTCCTTTCTAACAAAGACTGAAGCACCCACACTTGGGTCTTCTTTCTACTTGAGCTTCATGTGGTCTGTGAATTGTATCTTGTTTATTCTGAGTTTTGGGCAAATATCCACTTATCAGTGAGTGCATACCATGTGTGTTCCCTTGTGCTTGGGTTACCTCACTCAGGATGATATTTTAAAGTTACATCCATTTGCCAAGAATTTCATGAATTCATTGTTTTTAATAGCTGAGTAGTAGTCCATTGGGTAAATATACAACATTTTCTGTATTCATTCCTCTTTTGAAGGAGATCTGGGTTATTTCCAGCTTCTGACTAGTATAAATATGGTTGCTAAAAACATAGTGGACCATGTGTTCTTGTTACATGTTGGAGTATCTTCTGAGTATATGCCCAGGAGTGGTATAGCTGGATCTTGGGGTAGTACTATGTCTAATTTTCTGAGGAATCACCAAACTAATTTCCAGAGTGGTTGTACCAGCTTGCAATCCCAGCAGCAGTGGAGGAGTGTTCATCTTTCCCCACATCCTCGTCAGCATCTGTTGTCTCCTGAGTTTTTCATCTTAGTCATTCTGACTGGTGTGAGGTGGAATCTAAAGGTTTTTTTGATTTGCATTTCCCTGAAAACTAAGGATGCTGAACATTTGTTTACATGCTTCACAGCCATTCGAATTTCCTCAGTTGAGAATTCTCTGTTTATCTCTGCACCCCATTTTTAATAGGGTTATTTGACTCTCTGGAGTCTAACTTCTTGAGTTCTTTGTATACATTGGATATTAACCCTCTATCAGATGTACGATTGGTAAAGATCTTTTCCCAACCTGTTGGTTGACTTTTTTGGCCTATTGACAGTATCCTTTGCTTTAAAGAAGCTTTGCAGTTTTATGAGGTCCCGTTTGTTTATTCTTGTTCTTAGAGCATATGACATTGATGTTCTGTTCAGGAAGTTTTCCCCTGTGCCCATGTGTTAAAGGCAAAAGCAATATACAGATTCAATGCAATCCCTATCAAAATCCCAACTCAATTCTTCATAGAGTTAGAAAGAACATTTCAAAAATTCATCTGGAATAACAGAAAACCCAGGATAGCTAAAACTATTCTCAAGAGTAAAAAAACTTCTGGGGGAATCAATATCCCATACCTCAAGCTGAACTACAGAGCAATAGTGTTAAAAACTGCATGGTATTGGTACAGTGACAGGCATGTAGATCAATGGAACAGAATTGAAGACCCAGAAATGAATCCACACTCCTATGGTCACTTGATCTTTGACAAAGGAGCTAAAACCATCCAGTGGAAAAAAGATAGCCTTTTCAACAAATGGTGCTGGCTCAACTGGAGGTCAACATGCAGAAGAATGCAAATTGACCCATTCTTATCTCCTTGCACTAAACTCAATTCCAAGTGGATCAAGGACCTCCACATAAAACCAGACACACTGAAACTAATAGAAAGGAAACTAGGGAAGAACCTTCAACATATGGGCACAGGGGAGAATTTCCTGAATAGAATTCCAATAGCTTATGCTCTAAGATCAAGAATTGACAAATGGGACCTCTTTAAATTACAAAGTTTTTGCAAGGCAAAAGACACTGTCAAAAAGACAAAGCAGCAGCCAACTAACTGGGAAATGATCTTTACCACCCCTACATCCGACAGAGGGCTAATATCCAATATATACAAAGAACTCAAGAAGTTAAACTCCAGAGAGGCAAGTAACCCTATTAAAAAAGGGGGTACAGAGGTAAACAAAGAGTTCTCACCTGAAGAATATCTAATGGCTGAGAAGCACCTAAAGAGATGTTCATCATCTTTAGTCATTAAGGAAATGCAAATCAAAACAACCCTGAGATTCCATCTCACACCAGTCAGGATGGCTAAGATCAAAAACACAGGAGACAGCAGTTGTTGGCGAGGATGTGGAGAAAGAGGAACACTCCTCCACTGCTGGTGGGATTGCAAGCTGGTACAACCACTCTGGAAAGCAGTCTGGCGGTTCCTCAGAAAACTGGGCATGACACTCCCGGAGGATCTGGCTATACCACTCCTGGGCATATACCCAGAGGCTTTACCTGCATGCAATAAGGACACATGCTCCACTATGTTCATAGCAGCCTTATTTATAATAGCCAGAAGCTGGAAAGAACCCAGATGTCCCTCAACGGAGGAATGGATTCAGAAGATGTGGTATATTTACACAATGGAATACTACTCTGCAATTAAAAGCAATGAATTCACAAAATTCCTAGGCAAATGGTCAGAACTGGAAAATATCATCCTTAGTGAGGTAACCCAATCACAAAAGAACACATACGGTATTCAGTCACTGATAAGGGGATATTAACTCAGAATCTCAGAATACCCTAGACACAATTCACATATCAACAGATTTCCAAGAAGATGGAAGGAGAGACCCCTGGTCCTGGAAAGACTGGATGTAGGGGAATGCCAGAACAGATAAGTGAGAGGGGGTTGAATGGGGAAAAGAGGGAGGGAAGGGGCCTTATGGGACTTTCGGCGAGCGAGGAAACGGGAAAGGAGAAATGATTTTGAATGTAAATAAAAAAAAACTTAGAAAATAAAATAAAATAAAAAAAAATGCTCTTCCCCACTTTCCCCTCTATAAGCTTCAGTGTATCTGGTTTTAGGTGGAGGTCCTTGATCAACTTGGACTTGATATTTGTTCAAGGAGATATGAATGGATTGATTTGCATTTTTTTACATGCTGATCTCCAGTTGATCCAGCATCATTTGCTAAAAATGCTGTTTTTTTCCTCACTGGATGTTTTTAGCTCCTTTGTCAAATATCAGGTGACTGCCCCTAGGTGGGTGGGTACATTTCTGGGTCTTAAATTCTATTCAAATGATCTTCCTGCCTGTCTCTGTACCAATACCATACAATTTTTATTACTATGGCTCTTTAGTACTGTTTGAGTTCAGGGATGGTGATTTCCCCGGAAGTCCTTTTGTTGTTGCTAATAGTTTTTGCTGTCCTGAGATTTTTGTTATTCCAAATGAATTTGCAGATTCCCCTTTCTAGCTCTATGAAGAACTGATTTGGAATTTTGATGGGGATTGCATTGAATCCATAGATTGTTTTCAGGAAGTTGGCCATTTTTATTATATTATTCTTGCCCATCCATTAGTATGGAGGATCTTTCCTTCTTCTGAGATCTTCTTTAATTTTTTTCTTCAGAGGCTTGAAGATCTTGTCATATAGATCTTTCACTTGCTTTGTTACATTTGCACCAAAGCATGTAATGTCATTTTTGACTATTGTGAAGGGTGTCATTTCCCTAATTTCTTTATCAGCATGTTTATCCTTTGATTAGAGGAAGGCTACAGATTTGTTTGAGTTAATTTTATATCCAGCCACTTTGCTGAAGTTGTTTATCCGCATTAGGAGTTCTCTGGTGGAATTTTTTGGGTCACTTAAGTATATAATCATATCATCTGCAAATACTGATATTTTGACTTCTTCCTTTCCAATTTGTATAACCTTGACATCTTTTTGTTGTCTAATTGCTCTAGCTAGAACTTCAAGTACTATATTGAATACACAGGAAGAGAGTGGGTAGCCTTGTCTGGTCCCCGATTTTATTGGGATTGCTTCAAGTTTCTCTCCATTTAGTTTGATGTTGGCTACTGGTTTGCTGTATATTGCTTTTACTATGTTTAGATATGGGCCTTGAATTCCTGATATTTCCAAGACTTTTAACATGAAGCGATGCTGAATTTTGTCAAATGCTTTTTCAGCATCTAATGAAATGATCATGTGGTTTTTTTCTTTGAGTTTGTTTATGTAGTGAATTACATTAATGGATTTCCATATATTGAACCATTCTTGCATCCCTGGGATTAAGCCTACTTGATCATGGTGAATGATCGGTTTGATGAATTCTTGGATTTGTTGGCAAGAATTTTATTGAGTTATTTTGCATCAATGTTCATATGGGAAATTGGTATGAAGTTCTCTTTCCTTCTTTGGTCTTTGTTTGGTTTAGGTATAAGCTAATTGTGGCTTCATGGAATGAATTGAGTAGTGTTCCTTGTGTTTCTATTTTGTGGAATAGTTTGAAGAGTATTGGTATTAGGTCTTCTTTGAAGATCTGATAGAATTTTCCACTAAACCCATCTGGTCCTGTGCTTTTTTAGGTTGGGAGACTGTTAATCACTGCTTCTATTTCCTCAGGGCTTATGGGAAAATTTATATGGTTTATCTGATCCTTTTTTAACATTGGCACCTGTTTTGTGTCTAGAAAATTGTCCATTTCATCAAGATTTTCCAGTTTCGTTGAGTATAACCTTTTATAGTAGGATCTGATGACTTTTTAAATTTCCACAGTTTCTGTTATGTCTGTCATGCTTATTTTATTAATAAAATTCATTTCTGATTTTATTAATTTGGGTATTGTCTCTGTGTTCCCTTGTTGATTTTCTCAGAGAAACAGCTCCTGGTTTTGGTGATTCTTTGTATAGCTCTTTTTGTTTCTATTTGTTTGATTTCAGCCCTGAGTTTGATTATTTCCTGCTGTCTACTCCTCTTGGGTATATTTGCTTCATTTTGTTCTAGAGATTTCCTATACACTGTCAGGCTGTTAGTGTAAGCTCTCTCCATTTTCTTTATGGAGGCATTTAGAGCTATGAGTTTTCCTCTTAGCACTGCTTTCATTGTGTCCCTTATGTTTTGGTATGATGTTTCTTCATTTTCATTAAATTCTAAAAAGTCTTTAATTTCTTTCTATATTTCTTCCTTGACCAAGTTATCATTGAGTAGAACATTGTTCAGCTTCCATGTGTATGTGTGTTTTCCGTTGTTTTTTGGAACTTGAGACCAGCCTTAGACCAGGGTGATCTGACAGGATGTATGAAATTATTTCAATAATCCTGTATCTGTCGAGGTCTGTTTTGTGACCAATTATATGGTCAATTTTGGGGAAGGTACCATGAGTTGCTAAGCAGGTATATTCTTTTGCTTTAGGATGAAATACTTTATAACTGTCTTTTAGATCCATTTGGTTCATAACTTCTGTTAGTTTCACTGTGTCTCTGTTTAGTTTCTGTTTTCATAATTTGTCCATTGCTGAGAGTCGACTGTTGAAGTCTCCCAGTATTACTGTGTGGGGTGCAAAGTGTGCTTTGAACTTTAGTAAAGTTTCTTTTATGAATGTGGGTGCCCTTGCTTTGGAGCATAGATGTTCATAATTGAGAGTTCATCTTGGTAGATTTTTCCTTTGACCAGTATGAAGTGTCCTTCCTTATCATTTTTGACAACTTTTGGTTGAAAGTTGATTTTATGCGATATAAGAATGGCCACTCCAGCTTGTTTCTTGGGGCCACATACTTGGAAAATTGTTTTCCAACTTTTGACTCTGAGGTAGTGACTCTCTTTGTCACTGAGGTGGGTTTCTTGTATGCAGCAAAATGTTGGGTCCTGTTTATGTATCTAGTCTGTTAGTTCATGTCTTTTTATTGGGGAATGATCTCCATTGATGTTAAGAGATATTAAGGAAAAGCGATTGTTACTTCTGTTATTTTTGTTGTTAAAGGTGGAATTATGTTTGTATAGCTATCTTCTTTTGGGTTTGTTGAAACATTACCTTCATTCTTTTTCTAGGGTGTAGTTTCCCTTCTTGTGTTTGTATTTTCCATCCTTTATTCTTTGTAGACCTAGGTTTATGGAAAGATATTGTTTAAATTTGGTTTTGTCATGGAATATCTTGTTTTCTCCATCTATGGAAATTGATAGCATTTCTGGGTATAGTAGTCTGGGCTGGCATTTATGTTCTCTTAGGGTCTGTATGAATCTGCCCAGGATCTTCTAGCTTTCATAGTTTCTGGTGAGAAATCTGGCGTAATTCTGATAGGTCTGCCTTTATATGTTACTTGACTTTTTCCCTTACTCTTTTTAATATTCTTTCTTTGTTTAGTGCATTTAGTGTTATTATTATTATGTGGCAGGAGGAATTACTGTTCTAGTCCAGTCTATTTGGAGTTCTGTAGGCTTCTTGTTTATTCATGGGTATCTCTTTCTTTAGATTAGGGAAGTTTACTTCTATAATTTTGTTGAAGATAATTATTGTCCCTTTAAGTTGGGAATCCTCACTCTCTTCTATATGTATAACCCTTAGGTTTGGTCTTCTCATTGTGTTCTGAATTTCCTGTATTTTTGAGTCAGAAACTTTTGTATTTTGCATTTTCTTTGACTGTTGTGTCCATCTCTTCTACAGCATCTTCTACACCTGAGATTCTCTCTTCTATCTCTGTATTCTGTTGGAGATACTTACATCTGTAATTCCTGACCTCTTTCCTAGGTTTTCCATTTCCAGGTTTGCCTCCATTTGTGTTTTCTTTATTGTGTTTACTTCCACTTTTAGGACTTGAATCACTTTATTCAATTCCTTCACCTCTTTACCTGTGTTTTCCTATATTTCTTTCATTGAGTTATTGATACCCTCCTTAAAGGACTCTATTATCTTCGTGAGATAGGATTTTAGGTCAGCTTGCTGATTTTCAGGTGTGTTGTTGTATTCAGTGCTTGCTGTGGTGGAAAAACTGGGTTCTGATAATGTCCACATATATTGGTTTCTTTTGCTTACAGTCTTGCACTTGCCTTTTGTCATCTGGATATCCCTTGTGTTTGTTGGTTTGGGTGATTGTCTGGAGTCTGCCTCTTTTGACCCTGAGTTGCTTCAGTTCTCCTGGTAGGCCTGCAGCCCTGGCTGTAGCAAACTACCTGTCAGGCTTTCTGATTGGAGGGCTCTTCACAGGGGCAGAGAGGGTTCTGATCTGTTGCTTTGACTGTAGTAGGTCTCCTAGGATGCCTTCAGAGATTTGGGCCAACTTCTCTGAGTGTAGCTGGTTCTCAGTTGCTCTGAGTACAGTAGATTCTCAAATGCTCTGATGCAGCGGGTTCTCTAGGATGGATCAGGAGATGGTGTCTTCACTGGAGCACAGCAGCCAAGAGTCTGCCACAGCCCAAAGAACCAGGGGATGGACTTGAGTGATGTTTTAAATAAGCAAAAGTGAAAATAAGTCTTATTAGGACATTTACATTTCTTCTGTATATCTGCAGGAGGCAAAGAAGGTTGGTGTAACTATTTTTCTTAATCTTTTGGTTGTAAAGATTCTAGCATTTTGAAGAAATTTCTGTGTGTGTGTGTGTGTGTGTGTGTGTGTAGTGCATGCATGTGTGCACGTGTGCATGTGTGTATGTTTCTTTGATTGATTCTTAATTTGTCCAGTAAAGACATTAATGTTTTTCTTATGGCGATAAATTTTTAGGTAAAATTATTCAAAATCTCTTACATTAAGAGACCTATTAGACCTCATTATGACTTAAGAAAATTGAAGTTTGGAACACTCTTTATTGTATGTACATCACAATTAACAGGTACACATCCAATTGAAATACTGGGTTAAACTTCTAAATGATTTGTCCTTTCTGAATGGTCCATCATTGGCACAAAAATATATGTTCCAACCTGTAGATACACTTTTGGCTGAATGAAAGCTGTAATGATTTCCTATGGAAATTCTTCCATAGAACTTCTAAGCATGTGCTCAAAGAGAGTGAGATCACAAAACTGACTTAGGCATTCTTAGGACAAATTTGAGTGTTTTTGCTGATAATACAGGGACATTCTAGAGACTATTAATGATTTTAATGCTTCATTAGTACTTTTTATTTTTAACTTCAAATGACACAAATACAAAAACCACTTTCTTTTTCCTTGAGAAATTGGAAGATTTGTAACCAATTTTTTTTTCTTCATTGAAATCTAAAGTAGACCCTGAAAACATTATTTGCCACAATGGTCTGTTGTTCGACACCACTTAAAGATTTGTTCTTGCTAAGTCCTTTTCATTTTTAATCAATTGAAATTTTACTCTGAAGAAGGGAAAGGATTCTCAGTTCATACAAAGCATAAGCAGAAAACCGAAAAAAAAAAAAGTCTTTAGACAATTCTCCAAGGGGTTATTTCTCATTATTGTTGGCATCCTTCTTTTCATTGAAACATGCCACACGTGTATTTACAGTTGATCGGTTGACAGATCAGCAATTCTATTAAGATGAAAACTAACCTTGGGAATGTTTAGAAAGAAAAGGTTGTCCTTTGATTTATTATGCCAGTTTATACTTGTGCCATCGTTTCCCTTTTAGCTATTCAGACTATGCTAAATCGGAACATCTAATGTTTTGTAATAAATTGGCTTCATTCAAACCTAATACTAACCAGAAGCATTTTAGAAGACATCTGATTAAAGCAAATGAAATCAAGATCATCCATGTCTGCTCAATAATATAGAAAGGCATCATGAACAGAATTCAGAGACAGCTAGTGATAACAAACTATGCTGTAAGCTTTCTTTCTTTGTTTGTTTCTTTCTTTGTTTCTTTCTTTGTTTCTTTCTTTCTTTCTTTCTTTCTTTCTTTCTTTCTTTCTTTCTTTCTTTCTTTCTTTCTTTCCTTCTTTCTTTTTTTCTTTCTTTTGTGCCAGCTGAGGTCGGGATGTGGAGTTTTAGGAACATTTGTTTTTAGTTGGTAACATTGCACATTAGTTACCTTGCCTTTTCATGAGAAGTCACTGCATGAGATATGGCTCATTTATATGATTATACAAAGTTATTTTAAAGATAGTTTATTCATAAATCAGGCTTAGTATCTATTTTATGTACTCCAAATATGGTACTCAAAAGTCAAATAAAGAGTTTCCTTTAATTTCTTTTTTTTTTCTTTTTTTGGTTTTTTTTTTTTATTTTCTAAGTTTTTTTATTTACATTCCAAATGATTTCCCCTTTCCCATTTCCTCCCTCTCCGAAAGTCCCATAAGCCCCCTTCCCTCCCTCTGTTCAAAACCCCTTGATACATATCTTTCTTTGTTGTATATTTAGAATTTATAATTACTTAATATATTTTTAAATAGCCTTGAAATGACTATCTCCATTTCAGAACTTACATTTTTTTCTAACAGCACATAAGATTTAGAAGAAAGATTTCCCAGACTGGAGAAAATAGATGTCAGAAGCAAAAACTCTTAATATTTGATAAAGTTTGACCCAAAATAACCTTAAAATTATAACAATCCTTCATTAAATATTAGAGGTTCTACTTCTAAATGATTATAGTATCTAAAATTCTATGACAAAACAATTTCTCTTATACAACAAATATTTTAGAAACTTTTACTACTTGTGCTCACTCATTAAACAACAAAATATTAAATATGATTTCATAATATATTTTCCAAGATGTACTAGCTAATTAAAAAAATTAAAAAAATAAGGTTATTGCATCTAATGAATAGTCTTAAGAAATATTCTGAAAATCTCGGATCATGTGGATAGAAAAAGACTAAGTGCCTAGTTTGATTTTCAGAAAAAAAAATAAACTTTGTAAAAGCAGAGAATTTTCTAAAGCCAAATTAAAGTGGCTCAACTCAGAAATTAAGCCAACCAGAAATTGTGGTAAATAATAATAAGGTGTTATAATGAATAATAAACAAGAACAAAATATAAGTTCTGATTTTATCACTTGTTTGGTGAAATGAACAAACAGTAAATTCTTCAAAGTTTTGTGTTTCTTTATTGCTAAAGTTCACCAAATCTGTGCTACAGCATTCTAGAATCCCAAGGCACAACAGAGCATAAGGCAAACAAATAGATCTTTCAAGATGCATAGGAATAGCAGGGACAAGGGATATCAGCTTAAACTGTGATAAAAATCACCAAATGGCAACATCAGGATGCTTAGAAAATGCATGGATAATCAGAGCCTTGATTCTAGCAAGCTGTTATTCTGCCAACTGAATAGTCACATGCCAAATCTACTAAGTTATGTATTTACATTGTTAGTGTATTCTGTGGATCATAAAACTGGAAGAGAAGGGCAACTATCTGTGAATCTTTGGGTTGGAATTAATTTCTGCTAAAACTGTGTGAATGATTAAGAAGATAGAATTTCCTGGATGATCACTCAACTTCATCTAACTGTACTCATAGGAACTATGACTATCACAATCACTGTATCTATAATTGAGCTAATTTGCTAGCTGTCTTTTGCTTAGCCCTTATATTTATATGTATCTTTTAAATAAAATCCTTTAAAATTAAGGGACATTTCTGACATTACATGTTATTGTTATTTTCTACTTTTGCTTTGTTCATTCTAATTCATGACAAAATGGAACCAATGTAAGTTGGAACTTTCACATCATGTTAGTAATTAACTCTCATGCTTGGATTTATTTTTCTAAATTAGCATCACTTACAACCAAAAATGAATGAAGTTTTTTTTCGAAAGGCAACATACCAGATTGAGAATGGATGAGAAAAAAATCCATAGTTGAATGGAATATACTAAAAAAATAAATTCATCAAAATGTAAAATGCTAAGTCTTGCTAATAAATTACCACAACAAAGAGAATGCTAAATCAAACTTTTTTATACATGCTATCAAACCCAAAAAACGGAGCCATAATTTGAAAATCACCTCCTGAAATACAAATCCTTCAGCATGTATTTGTGAATGTAGAGTGGAATCATACAAATAACAATTCCTCGCCTAAGCAGTAGCGGAGAGTCTCCTAAACTTTCAATGCCTTTTAAAACTTACTCTTTGTTCTCTGACAGAAGACATGGTATCATTTTTCTCTGGAAAGAAATACTGTTTAACACAAGTAGAATTGTCAAAGAATGCCATGCGCTGAGAGGAAAGTGACAAATTAGAAAGGGATGAACTACTCAGAAAGTGACCTGCCAACAGCCCAGAGTAACAGGATCACCATAAAGAAGAGACATGGGGAAAAGAGTGAAAGAGTCAGAGAAGCGCAGTCATTGCACGAGACATTGAAAAGGAGGTGTCTTTGTGTTATTGAGTTTTTTATTGAATATTTTATTTATTTACATTTCAAATGTTATCCCTTTTCCCGGTTTCCCCTCCAGAAATCTCCTATCCCATCCTCCCCCCTTCTTCTAAGATGGTCTTCACCTACCCACTTACTCACTCCAGCCTCTCCACCCTGGCATTCCCCTATACTGGGGCATTGAGCCTTCCCAGAATCAAGGTCCTCTTCTCTCATTGATGCCAGACAATGCTATCTTCTGCTACATATGTGCCTACAGCCATGAGTCCCAACATGTATACTCTTTGCGTGGTGGTTTAGTCCCTGGGAGCTCTGGGAGGTCTGGTTGATTCATTTTGGTGTTCCTCCTATGGGGCTGCAAATGCCTTCAGCACCTTCAGTCCTTTCTCTAATCCCTTCACTGGGGACCTTGTGCTCAGTCCAATGGTTGACTGAGAGCATCTGCATCTGTATTTGTCAGGCTCTGGCAGAGCCTTTTGGGAGACAGCTATATCAGGCTCCTGTCAACAAGAGCTTCTTGGTTTTTGCAGTAGTGTCTGAGTTTTGTGTCTGTAAATGGGATGGATCCCCAGGAGGCGCCATTTATTATTGGAAGTTAATATTGGTCAGTTTCTAAGTAAGTACTTCAATTTTATCAGATGCTTTAGTTTTTATATTTACCATTTTATTTTCATGGTATTGTGATATATATAAAGATGTTGAACTTGCATCTATCAAATTTTAGTGCTTAAATATATACTGTAAAAAGTGTCAACACAAAAATGTTTCACATATGTGGAATGTAGTTCTGAAACCTTGAAAATCTACTGTATATAAAATTTAAAACTCTGAAGATAGAGGCATAATAATTTCCTTGAAATTAATTAGCTTTTAAGTTAAAGAATATTAAAAATGTTACTATATGCAATCTAGGCTGATATTACTGATCCACCCAGAGCATATCCAATCTGACAATATAAATACCAAGCATAAAAAAAAATCCTCTTTCTTCTCCCTTCTAATAAAAGAGAGAAGGAGAGGGAGAGGGAGAGGGAGAGGGAGAGGGAGAGGGAGAGGGAGAGAGAGAGAGAGAGAGAGAGAGAGAGAGAGAGAGAGAGAGAGAGAGAGAGAGAGAGAGAGAGAGAGAGAGAAATGGAGGGGATCAGGAAGTGTGAAGGATCTGGAAGAGGAGAAACTATAAACAGAATATAACGTATTGAAAGATTTATTTCAATTTTTTTGAAAAATAAAACTTCCCTTTGCATCAGGTGGAGATTCCTAAGTATGCTGCAATGGGGGATGGGGAACTGGGAGTAGCCACTAGCAAGTCCCAGATGCCAAATAAGCAAGAAGCTCCTAGGATCCAACAGGGATAAAATTAGCTGAAATGCCCCACAAAGGAGAAGGAGAACCTGTAGAGACCATAACCAGAGATTAGACAAGACCCCCAGTTGGGGATGGGGTCGACCCACTCATCTCCAAATTTTGAACCCAGAATGGCTCCTGTCTAAAGGAAATCTGGGGATAAAGTATGGAGCAGAGATTGAAGAAAAGGCCACCCAGAGCCTGTCCCACCTGGCGATCCATCCCATATACAGACACCAAACGCATACACTATTGCTGATATCAAGAAGGGCTTGCTGACAAGAACCTGTTATAACTCTTTCCTGAGAGGCTCTGCCAGAGCCTCACAAATACAGAGGCAGATGCTCTCAGCCAACCATTGGACTTAGCACAGGGTCCCCAATGGAGGGGTTAGAGAAAGACCTAAAGGAAGCTGAAGGGGTTTGCAACCCCATAGGAAGAACAATATCAACCAAAGAGAAGCCCCAGAGCTCCCAAAGACTAAACCACCAACCAAAGAGTACACATGGCTGGACCCTTGATTCCAGCCACATATGTAGCAGAGGATAGCATTGTCTGGTATCAATGGGAAGGGAGGCCCTTGATTCGATGAAGGCTCAATTTCCCAGTGTAGAAGAAGGCCAGGACAGTGAGGTGGAAGTGGGTAGGTGGGTAGGGAAACATCCTCATGGAAGCATGGGTAAGGGGGATGGGATAGGAGGGTTTCGGAAGGGAACCTGGAAAGGGGATAGCATTTGAACTGTAAATACATAAATCTTCCCCCTAAAAAAAAAGTTAAAAAAAAAACCCACAACCTATAAAGTGCAAAGTTGTATGACCAAATCCCAATGGATACATCTACAAAACTTCTCCCACACCTAAGTCTCAGGGAATATTATAGAAGAGGGGACAAAAATATTGTAAGATTCAGAGGATCAGGGAATATTCTGTGAAATTTGTTCTCCTAGCAATGTCAGAAGCTATGCTCATAAAGTCTTACCATTATGACTTCCTAAACATAGGTTGAACAAGGAAACAATAGTTTGCATCCTAAGTGGATGGACCAGGAAACCTCAATCGTATACAATAACTAAAGACCACTAAGGAAAACTTTGAATGAGAGAAATACTCTTCCCTGTGGAAGAACACATCAAGTGATTATCCAATAGCAAATGGACAGCCCAGAAAACATATATACAAGTAACATTATACAGACTGAGCATGTTGTATTTATGCATTTAGAAATATATAATGTCATATATAATATTATATTATATCATCACTATATATATATATATATTACAATATCCATTTATTCAGAAAAGAGCATAAAGGGGTATGGAGAGAGTTTGGAGGGAGAAAAAAAGAATAAATGATGTAATTATAATTTCAAAACAATAAATAAAACATTAATCTCTAGTATCCGGATTTCAAGAATCCTCAAAAGATTTGTTGAAAAATTTGTCAATTCTCCAGTGGATTTTTACACTTTCCACATGAATCAGTCGGCTCTGGTAGCATGGGTTTACTTGTCTCCTTTATAGTCTATTTACTATGTACCTATTTGTTTGAGATAGCTCCATATATTTTAGATTCAGGTTTTGTGCTGCCTCAAATTCTGCTAGTTTTGTCAAATTATTTCCAGTGAATATGATTTGTTTTATAAAACATAGTTGCTTTATCATAAACTAACGCAATTTTTGTCTGCTTTTTGTATTGATAACCTTACTATTATAACAGGACCTTCTTTATTTCTTTTTCATATTATTTGGTCTCATACTCTGTGTTAACTGACATACAGTACTACTGCTTGTTTTGGGTTCCTATTTTTATGGAAATTCTTTTAACATCCTTTCAGTTTCAGAGTGTATGTGTCTTTGCTAATGAAGTCATTCTCATGCTTCTGAAAACCTTAGCTTTGGAAGTACATTTGGGAAATGTTTATATTTACTTTAATAAATTAGCATGCATTTCTTCTGCTAGGTCTTTTGGGTGATGATATGGGTCGATTCAGAAAATGAAGACAGCAGGGGAACTGGGTTTCATGAACACAAACCAAGAAGGCCCCTATGGCTGTGTAGAACTAGGGCTTGTCAACCTTGGCACCATCTGTAGGCTCAGGCCTTACCTTTGTAACCTAGAAAAGTTCTCAGGGGGCAGCATTCATATTCCTTTTCTAACATTACTTGGCTTTCAGTATTTGTCAGTCTTGTCTTAAGAACTGGAAAGTGCAAGCACTCATTAATTTCTAGGCAAAAGTTTGTCTTATTTAGATGTTTTCCCTCATACATGTCAAATTTCCTATTCTTAAAATCCCTGCTTCTTCCCAGTTTTAGAGTTCAGCAAAGCATATATTACCAGCCTGTCCCTGAAGACAGTCCTTTCCTAAGCCCTTCATGAAGGTGTAATCAATGCCCATAATGTGCTAAGATTTTCACCACCTTTGGTATCTCTTTTCAAGTGTTTGTGGCTTTTGTTCTGCGAGAAAGAGTGGGATGATGATCTAATGAAAGTTTCACCTTTCCTATGGTTATTTATGCACAATGGACTTTTACCCAAGAACAAAATTCTTAAAGCCTCTTCCCAACATATTTATGAGCATGTTCGAAGTCACAGAAAGATCTCATAAATGTGCATAGTATTTTTTTTCCTCACAACTACAGCCTCATATTATTTTATTAACTCACACTCATTATATTTCTGAGTGCTGATTTTTGCCTTGTCTAGAAAAACTGATCTCAGTTAAGAAAGTGGATGTTTGCCACACCTTTCTATAAGGATCAATTCTTTCTTATAGTTGGGTTTTGTTTGAAAATCATTAAAGAACATTGAAAAGTTGTGGGTTTTGAGATTTTTTCCGGTGTATCTTGTATGTCCAAGAATATGCTTCTTTCTATGGTTCTCTAGTCCAGTTAGAAGCTGGAAGATGCATGCTTCTTTCTTAATGACAACTGCTAGAAATATGTATGTATGTATGTATGCATGTATGTATGTATGTATATATTTATTTTTAGATATATTCTTTACATTTCAAATGTTGTCCTCTTTCCTGGTTCCCCTCCCATCCCGAAAATTCCATAAGCCATCTGCCCTCCCCCTGTTCCCCAATCAACCCTCTCCCGCCTCCCTGTCCTGGTATTCTTCTACACTATGGCATTGAGTCGTTTCAGGACCAAGGGCCTCTCCTCCCTTTGGTGCCCAACAAGGCCATTCTCTGCTGCCCTATGTGTTGGGAGCCATGTACTCCATCTGTACTCTTTGGTTGATGGTTTTGTCCCTGGGAGCTCTGGGAGTACTGGGTGACTCATATTGTTGTTCCTCTTATGGCACTGCAAACCCCTTCAGCTCCTTGGGTCTTTTCTCGAGCTCCTCCATCGGGGACCCTGTGCTCAGTTCAATGGCTGGCTGAGAGTGTCCCCTTCTGTATTTCTCATGCACTAGCAGAGATTCCCTGGTGACAGCTATAAAATCAAATCAAAACAACCCTGAGATTTCACTTCATACCAGTCAGAATGACTAAGATAAACTCAGGAGACAAATGTGGAGAAAGAGGAACACTCTTCCACTGCTAGTGAGATTGCAAACTGGTACAGCCACTCTGGAAATCAGTCTAGTGGTTCCTCAGAAAACTTGGCATAATACTACCAGAGGACCCAGTTATACCATGCCTGGGCATATACCTAGAGGATTTTCCAGCATGTAATAAGGACACATGCTCCACTATGTTCTTAGCAGCCCTATTTATAATAGCCAGAAGCTGGATAGAACCCAGATGTCCTTCAACGGAGGAATGGATATAGAAAATATGGTATATATACACAATGGAATACTATTCAGGTACTAAAAACAATGAATTCATGAAATTCTTAGACAAATGGATGGAACTGAAAAATATCATCCTGAGTGAGGTAACCCAATCACAAATGAACACACATGGTATGCATTCACTGATAAGTGGATATTAGCCCAGAAGCTTGGAATATCCAAGACACATTTCACATATCAAATGATGTCCAAGAAGGAGGAAGAACAAAGTATGGATACTCTGGTCCTTCATAGAAGGGGTAACTCCACAGAAGGAGATACAGAGACAAAGGTGGAGCAGAATCTGAGGGAAAGACCATCCAGAGACTCCCCACCTAGTGATCCTTCCCATATACAGTTACAAAACCCAGACACCATTATCGATGCCCACAAGTCCTAGAAATATTTTCATATTCTTATCTTCTATAGGGAAGCATCTATGAAGATGAAATGTAAAGAGTGTTCACTCATTTAACAATTTTTATTAAACATTTCTATTTTTAACTAATATCCAAAGGACAGAAGTGTATCTAATAGAGAAACATTATAATACTTTGGACTTCAGTTTCCTCAGTGGAGAACAAAGAAACCAATAAAGGACATAAACAATGTCCATAACTGTTGTGATATTTAAAAGTTGATAACTGTGAGGAAGAAAGAGATAATGTAGAGAAACATATTAGAAAAGTTGTAACATTAGGACTTTTGTCTTAAATAAAGTTATCAAGGAAAGTTTCATTGAGAAGTTATAATTTGGTCAGAGACTTCAAAAATGAACAAGTTCAAATCTGGGTGCCTGTGACAGAGACTCAATTTGCAGGAGAGAAAATGGCACAAAAGTGGTGCAAAGGGGCAAGCTTGACATTTAAAAGAACAAGAGGACTAGGATGGCTGCACTGGAGTGGGGAAGGGAAAAGGTGAAATTCCAGAGAGATGGGAGGTGGGCAAACAGAGCCAGTGTCTTTTGATTACAAAACCTTTGGCTTTATTCAGAGGGAAATGAAGAGGCTTAGCAGGATGGTGGGTAGAGAAACAACACGTTCTGACTTTCATTTTGTGAAGCATCACTTCAGCCACTGTGTGGTGAATAGTCTGGGGTATTGAGCAGGAACGACATAATCAAATTGTCATGCCACTTAATAAGGGTGACCTTTAAAGAAGATTTCTCCTTTGAGTCCAATTCAGAGTTCTTTCTCCCTTCCAGTAAAATTGCACTTAATTGTCAAAAATGAAGCATGACTTTATTCTATAATTAATGAAACTTAAAATGCTAAACTAAAAAGCATCATAGCTCAAACTATTCAACAGGAAAATAGAGAGAATATGTATTTCATGTAATCAACAGTTTCTTATATTTGTGTTTGTCATTAATCACATAAATTTAGAATTCATGAAAGCAACAGATAATAAGTGTAAAATGTTTTTATTGCCTTTAATTTCTTTATATTTTCTTTCTCACTCAAATAGTGAGAATACAACACTGTAGTTGAAAAAAAAAAAACCTAAGTTTTTAAGCTGTGCATTCCGCTGCCCGTTTTTTCTGCCCCAGGTCATAAAGTAAAACCTGTGCAGATACTACTTATTATCACTTCAGTTTTCCATGAGGTGTTTGCATGTTTCTTTGTTGATAAAATTAACAGAAAGCAAACACTGCTGCCTATAGGTATAGGCTACCTGGTACAGCCACTGGAAATTTGAAAGCATACTAATAAACTGTATGCACATTTCCATTAGTGTATTTTAATTACTTAAATTATGCTTTTTAGCAGAGAATTTAATTTTCATAGCCTATCAGAACACTTTATGATCAAGATATCAAATTAATTTCAGACTGAAAGCCTATGATTATACTTTTATTTCTGACTGCCTATCACTTCTATTAAAACTCCCAAGTTTGGTTACATTGGTCCCCTCATTCATTCTTCCACGTATATCAAATCACAAAATGGTGCCCAGAATAGCAGGCATTGGATACCACTAATGTTGGATAACTGCGCTGTTATATTTGAAACTTTTCCCTTGTCTACTATACACAGAGTTAACTTGCTGTTCTCTAGCTCTATAGTTTATAAAGGTTTTACAGGCAATATGTCAATAACTGAAAAACATCGAATTTGGCCTTTCTGTGTGTTTGTGTTTTTGTTTATCAGCACAATGTTTTCACGGATCATTTGGATATTTCAGACAATGAACCCCATCATCATATCCACTTCCCATTCCTCCCAGGTATACTTTCCCACCCTTGTGCCCTCCACAGGAAAGGAAAAAAGATAAAACATGTCACACCACTCATGCTCTCCATTTATTCAATGAAGCATGGTTTTATTGTAGCCATTCTCTGTTTGGCTCCTTAGATAAGACCCAGGGGCTGTCTTTGACTCATTCCATTCCTTATTCTTCTACATGAAATTTTCACATACTGCAGTAGCCTTTTGAAACATCTTCTCCTGTCTATTGTAAACGATTCCGTTCTCCACAGTCTGAGAGATCACTCAGTTTCAAATCATCTTTATATTCCCTCATTTAAATGGTCCTGATGGTTAGCTGTTGCTATTGGATAATTAAAGAATTGCACAGCATTGTCTTAAGACCAACATAATGGAACCCCTCCTCTCCTTACAGGTCAGGCTCTGGTTCCATTTTTATTTGCTATAAACCTGTGTGTGATGAGTTCTCCTGTTCCACACTTCCTTTAGAGTTGTCCCCTTTTCCATTCCTCTACCCTCAGAATGACCACGCTTTTGTTATTCCCTAAACTTTTTTTTTATGAGGCTTATTTCTCAAATCTTAATCCTCTTGGATTTTCTTATGCATGTGGTAGGTTCTTTCTTTTACTTTACAAACCCATGTTTTCCTATGCTCACTTGCAGAGTGAATCAGCACTGGTTGTATTAAAGTATTGCACCATGATACAGTATTAGCACTATTCTCAACAAAGTCTGTTATGTTCCATGATGTAATACTAGCTTCTCATATGGTCCATTGTTTGGACCCAGCACACAAACAATAAACATTTGTCAAACGAATTAATAGGTGAATTTTAAACAATGTTTGAAATTAAATTACCTTTTTTATTAAGTGCATTATGAATAATATAAACCCAACTTATTGCATAATGATCATTTCATAGTGACTTTAATTCTCACTTTCTGATCATATGTTTTTCTAATAAATTTGAATTATATTAGTGTAGATTCAGTTTTAGGAATTTAGAAAAACACCTAACTAGAATTACTACTATAATAGATCCTTTTAAAATGACAGTTTAGGGAGTTGAAGCAAGGCCTTAGTGGTTAAGAGCACTGGCTGCTCTTGTAGACTACCTGGGTTCAGTTCCTAGCATCGAGATGGCAGCTCAAAACTGTCTGTAACTCTAGTTCTGAAGAACCTAATACCCTTTTTCCAGCTTCCATGAGCACAAGATGCCTATTGTGCACGTATATGCATGCATTCAGGAGAAAACACACGTGAAAATTAAATATTATTTAAAAAGAGACATTTGGCTTCTTGCTAGTTGTGAATTAATTAGGAATAATTGTCTTTAAGCAAAACCCAATATAGTATAATAGACCCCTAGATAGCACATAGTTTATAATTAGGGCTATTACTTGATATACAATTATCTATGAAGACTGTCCTTTTGCTAATCTTCAAGATTTTGACATATCAACTTATTTAAAAGTGTCATCCCATCAAAAAAGTGTCTCCTAATCAATGTTAGATATTTGAGATTTTTCTCCATTCAGTTCGAGGGCGCAGTCTACTGTTGATGGGCCTACCCCTGGGCTGGTAGTCCTGGTTCTATAAGAAAGCAGGTAAAGCAACTCATGTGGAACAAGTCAGTAAGCAGCACTTCTCCATGCTGTCCTGCCTCTAGGTTTCTGCCGTGCTTGAATTTGTGCGTTTCCTTCTTCCTCTGACGAAATGTGATGCTGTAGAGTAAGCCAAATAAACCTTCCCCTCCCAACTGCTTTTGGTCATGAGATTTTATCACAGTAAGAGTAACTCTGACCTGGATATTAACACATATTCTACAATTTCTACATACACTTGCATGTGTTGCAAAATTACACGTTCAACACCAGGAGAAGCTGAGTAAATAAAACATTGTAGAAATAAGGAGAAATTAGCATCTTCAAGTAATATAAAATAACATTTTGATATCTATACACTCTGTAAATCATTATATTTAATTATGCATGCATCAAACAAACCTAAATTCACAGTAAACTTACAACATTATCTTTTCGCTAAGATCCTGAGGGAGGGGGTATTTGTAACAAGACAGTTACTTAAAATCTAATAACATTAATATATGCTGAGTATTGTTCCTTTATCTGACACTGTTCATCACACCGTAATTCATCATCAAGGAAAGAAAGCAACTATTCTTTTTATATATGGACCAATAACTCTCAGAAAAATTAAATCATCTTTCATAAGCATTTCATTTCTTTATGCTAATAAATAACATCCAGATCATATTATATGCTTTTTTTGACATTCTCTGTTTTGTATGGAAATTTTTATGCATTGGAAACCTGCTTTTTCTCACAAATTCATTTGCAGCATTGTGATAAGTAGCAAAGGTCATTTACAAAGCATAATGTGAGCTTCAGATAAAGCTGGAAAATGTTAAAAAGAATGTTATAAAGGCAAGACTGAGTGGATAGGTCACCATGACCAACACAGAAGACACTCATCCTTTTAGAATATATAATGGTATTTTAACTTCTACCTCTTCAGCACTATATTTCATAACCCAACAGTGACCAGATTTTCTAGGTTAATTTGCAATTCAATCCGTTGGTCATCATAATACATAAACAGAAAAATGGGGTTATAAGCTGAGCATTTTCTTTTTCCCTATCACACAAGGAAGCCTAAACTTCCAGGTGGCTAGTATTGTAAAGAAGGACCTTTGGTTGTTGACTAGATGACAAAGCACAACCTTCATCAATGAGGTTAACATTCCACTGAAATGGGTCAAAGGGAGCTTGTCTCTTCTGCTCTCCTATGGCTAGACACAGAAAAAACACCACCAGTGAACAAGGAAACAGAGCCCCATGAGATGCAGAATCATCTTTGATCTTGTACTTCGGTGTCCATATCTGACGGGATACATTTCTATTGATAGTAAGTCATCTAGTTCTCAAGTGTTTCAGTCTAGAATACCTAACAGACTAAGGCAAATGGCAAGACAGACAATTATTTAAGGTACATGTACATAGATTGTTTTTGATACACACTCATTGGTCTGTGAAATTCAAATTTTGTATGATTATACAGTGATATATTCTATGATACTGAATGTTGGTAAGCAAGTCATGTGACAGTGGCTCATCAAACTCCACACCTACAACACAATGCCATTATCAAGAAAGTTCTGGTTTAATTACTTTAGTCATAGGGTGATAAGGGAAGTAAGAAACAATTGGTTTAAAGACTCAAGTAATTTCTCCTATTCATATTTTATCATAGAATATTTTGTTGTTGTTATGGTTACTATTTTTTAAACTTTAGTGGCATTTGAATGTTGAATCAAAGGATAGATATTAAATTGAGAACATAAGTACAACTGAGGTAACATGAACGTTTCTTCAATTTCTTTGTGCAATACCCTAATATTTTTTATCAAGTCTTTCAATTTCTTGGTGAGAATCACACAAGATACTTTCTATTATTTCAGGTTATTGTGAAAAGTATTATTTCCCTGATTTCTTTCTTATTCAACTTGTCATTTTATACAGGAAGGCTACTGATTTTTGTGAATTAATTTTTGTAGGGGAGCAGCTGATATTAAAATCTGGTTCCCTAATTGGTTCTTGATTTGTCCAATAAAGAAACTGAGAGCCAATTCCTGGAGGAAGGGGAAAAGGTGGGATTTTTGAGTCCCAGAAGAAAGAGAAAGGATGCAGAGAAAGAGGAGGTCCCTTTGGACCAGGCTTTGGAAAGAGTAGGATGCAACAGTCATGTAAGGTCTTAGAGCAGTCTAGTGTTTTTATTCCGCCGAGCTAAGATGGGCAGGGGAAAGAGAAGATGGGACGGTTGTTGGTGCCTTTGCAAAGCTAGCCAGGAGCAATGGTCAGACTGAGGTTGAAGGTGATCTCAGGGCTAAACTGGAGAGGTCAGAGCACTGGCTGAGCTCCTGGGATAGGCACCAGCTGGCAACTGGATGAGCTAAGTCAGAGCTAGGACTGGCAGGAATGTGATCTTGGAGCAAACCTGAGAGCACGGCCCCAGGAAAAGAAGCAAACATGTTTTTAATTGTCTCCTTGCACTAAGCTCAATTCCAAGTGGATCAAGGACCTCCACATAAAACCAGACACACTGAAACTAATAGAAAGGAAACTAGGGAAGAACCTTGAACATATGGGCACAGGGGAGAATTTCCTGAACAGAACTCCAATAGCTTATGCTCTAAGATCAAGAATTGACAAATGGGACATCATTAAATTACAAAGTTTTGCAAGGCAAAAGACACTGTCAAAAAGACAAAGCGGCAACCAACTAACTGGGAAATGATCTTTACCAAGCCTACATCCGACAGAGGGCTAATTTCCAATATATACAAAGAACTCAAGAAGTTAGACTCCAGAGAGCCAAGTAACCCTATTAAAAATGGGGTACAGAGCTAAACAAAGAGTTCTCACTTGAAGAATATCTAATGGCTGAGAAGCACCTAAAGAGATGTTCATCATCCTTAGTCATTAGGGAAATGCAAATCAAAACAACCCTGAGATTCCATCTCACAACAGTCAGAATGGCTAAGATCAAAAACACAGGAGACAGCAGTTGTTGGCGAGGATGTGGAGAAAGAGGAACACTCCTCCACTGCTGGTGGGATTGCAAGCTGGTACAACCACTCTGGAAAGCAGTCTGGCGGTTCCTCAGAAAACTGGGCATGACACTCCCGGAGGATCCGGCTATACCACTCCTGGGCATATACCCAGAGGCTTTACCTGCATGCAATAAGGACACATGCTCCGCTATGTTCATAGCAGCCTTATTTATAATAGCCAGAAGCTGGAAAGAACCCAGATGTCCCTCAACGGAGGAATGGATTCAGAAGATGTGGTATATTTACACAATGGAATACTACTCTGCAATTAAAATCAATGAATTCATGAAATTCCTAGGCAAATGGTCAGGACTTGAAAATATCATCCTTAGTGAGGTAACCCAATCACAAAAGAACACACATAGTATGCAGTCACTGATAAGGGGATATTAACCCAGAATCTCGGAATACCCTAGACACAATACGCATATCAATAGATTTCCAAGAAGATGGAAGGAGAGACCCCTGGTCCTGGAAAGACTGGATGTAGAGGAATGCCGAGATAGAGAAGCGAGAGTGGGTTAAATGGGGAAAAGAGGGAGGGAAGGGGGCTTATGGGACTTTTGGGGAGGGAGGAAATGGGAAAGGGGAAATGATTTTGAATGTAAATAAAAATATAAAAAATAAAAAAAAATTAAAAAAAAAACATGAACATTTCCAATGAATTTTCATTATCAGAGTTCCTTTTCTTTCACTGTGATAAAACTTTGTGACCAACTTGGGCAGCAAAGGGTTTATTTGGTTTGTGGCTTACAGTCTTAGAGAGCCAGGGCAGGAATTCAGGACAGGAATATAGGTAGAAACTGGAAGAATGCTGCTTACTGGATTGCTCTTCATGGCTTGCTCAGCTTGTATTCTTACCCAGTCCGGGACCACCAGTCCAGGGTTAACACTACTCACAGTGGGCTGGGCTAGGACAGTCTAATAGAGGCAATTTCTCACTTGTGTTTTCCTCTTGTCAGGTGAGTCTAGTTTGTATCATGTTGACAAACTTAACTAGTACAACTGACCCTTTGTTGACCTGACATACAAATACATCACAAACCGTAATGTTCCTTTTCTTATTTTTCTCCAAGATCTCATGTTAATATCACAAAATGAATCAGAGTATAACTTCAAACGTCCTATTTTAAACGTTTATAAAATATTTTTACTTCATATATATGAATATAATATAAATATATATGAATATAATATAAATATATATGAATATAATATAAATATATGAAGCTGTGGGTTTCTGTAAAATCCCAATAAAGCCATGTATTTATCATTCTGAGAAGAAATACAAAGGAATAGTTGAAATCATATCAAAATAAAATCCAAACCCAGTAAAGCTCATTGTACAATGTCTGGAACTCACTCTCTATCTGGCTCCAAAAGGCTTGGATAACCCTATGTTTCTGCGTCTGCTATTTGTAGCATCAGGCACTCTTTACTCCACACCTAACACCATCCTCATAGGTCACCCCACAGTCTTGACATCTCTAATAGGTGAGGTTCTACACCACAGTGGAGGCTGCACCTTCACCAATAGTTTCTTGGCCTCCCTGCAGGAAGCCTGCCACATGTTACTAAATCTTAGCTTCTTTCTAGAACCCCTTAAATTCTTCACCTTCCATGCTGACAAAACCAGTATCATATTGGATTTTCACATGTTACCAAGTTTGACTGCCAGCTTGAGTGGTAGTCTTACCCTCTCTGGGTTACTGCTGCTTCTGTGTGCTAACCCTAAAGAAATACTTTGTCAGTGATACTGGCCTCTTAATCACAATTCATTCCTCAGGTCCATCTAACCAGTTCAATTATACCAGGAAAGCTTATGTTTCACATACATAGATTCTAAGTAAAAACATATGACATAAACAGCCTTGATGAGAATTTTTGCTTCTCACTGACCCTAAAGGCATTGCAGGTATGTGTGCTATGTCAAGAGTTCTTACTTCTGAAAATCTGAATGATTAGTACCCTAACAGTCCTTGAAAAAAGCAAGCCTGAGATGTTCACCAGTCTGGCACCCAGCAGGCCTGGCTGGGCTCCCAGCATGGGTACTGAGCTGGAGATTAGAAGAAACCAACCTAGGATAAAGGAACTGGGTAGGACTGAGCCTGAGACAAATGACCTTTGCATGGGTCCACTTAGGCAGACCCAGGCAAGAGAATGCCTGGGGTATCCATCAGTGGGGCACTGACCAGGGTTAGGGAGGCAGATCATGCTAGAGATGATGGCTGCCTAGTGCCATAATGCACAGATGGAGCAAAGCACTATTGAGACCACGTCTAAGATGACCCTAGTTATTCAGGGACTTTGGCACCACTATGAGGTGCAAATAAATGGTGGAGAAATGGCAGAGAAAGAGAAATAGAGAGATGTGGGTACAGTGAATAGAGGCAGAAGTGAGGACTCAAATAGTGAGAAACAGCTTGGTGCCATTGCCATCTGGGACCATAGTGAGGATCAAGCCTGTGCTGCCACAAGCTCCCGTATCTGTGTCCTTGGCCCTGAAGCAGCAAGAATTTGTTACCACCAAAGACCAGGCTGACATTTCTGGTCTGGATGGCTGTCTGGGACATGTTGATGTCTGAGGGCTGTGCAGAACTAGGCCCCCTCTTCTCCTTGGCATCATGGGAGAGCTGGCCCTGGAGACTTAAGAGAAGGAAAGCTGTCCCTATTCCTAGCCAGCTGAAGTATTCAGGAGAGTGACTCCTGCATGCTGCTGGAGTTGTGCATAAGCGTCCTCAGAGAGCTGGCCCTACCACCTTGGACAAGGGAGAGATATACTCCATCCTCTTGCCTCTTAGCACCTTCGGCAGGTGGGACACCTGGTCCTGGAGCCATGAGAGCAGAACTATTCCTGCCCCCTCATTAGCTGCAGCATTTGGAAGAGGTGGTTCTGCACCTCACCTGGGCAGCACAGTAGAGTTGACCCTGGTGGCAGGGGTATAACTTGAAAGAGTGAGCATAGGACAGATGCCCAGCAACTTGTCTGTCATACAGTGTGCAGTAAAATGGGCAAGGGAGAGATGCTCCCTTGCCCTTGAGCTAGCCCTGGAGTCATGAGAGCAGGAGAGCTGTTCCCACCTCTCACCTGTCACAACAGGAGGACAGTGGCCCTGCACCTCACCCGAGCAGCAGGGTAGAGCTGGATCTGGTTGTGGGGTTGCTGCTGAGGCAGCATCAATCATGAGAGTAGGAGATCCAGTGGGCTGAGCAGCTCATACCTCTCAGGCAGTATCCAAGGCTTGTGATTGCCCTACAACATCTACATCATTGATGAATTGCTGGAGTTCATGATCCTATAGATCCACAGCTACAGCATCTCCATGACACAGGGCAGCAACAGGATATCCAAGAGGACCTTCAGTAATGTTCCAGTATTGATGGCCTTAAAGCAGACCATGAAAGTCATGGCAAAAAATTATTTGCAAGCAAAGTAGTGTGGAGTAAACCATATACTGTGACACATTACAGCTTCCAAGATTAGATTTTTTTTTCTATTGGGCTGGGAGGTTGCAAGGGCAGAGGGCAGGTATGAAGGGAAGGGGAGATGAGTAGGATTGGGGTATATAATAGGAAGTTCACAAAGAACCAATACAAAGTAAAAAAAAAATCTTTTTTGCTTCTCTCTGGACTTCCCAATCAAGGCTTCAATCATCTGCACATATCCCTCCATTCTTATTTTCCAAACTTCACAGCATCAGCTCTTTAATCTCTAGTCTGTCAATGGTATTTCCAACCCAAAGTTCCAAACATTCCTACAATTCTCCTCAAAACAACATGGTCAGGTATATCACAGCAACATTTTACTTTCTAGTACCAACTTCTTTTCTTCCTTCTTTCCTTCCTTCCTTCCTTCTTTCCTTCCTTCCTTCCTTCCTTTCTTCCTTCCTACCTTCTTTCCTTCCTTTCTTTCTGTCCTCCCTCCCTCCCTTCCCTCCCTCCCTTTCTCCTTCTCCCCCCTCATTCTTTCTTTCAACTACTTACATAAACACCATGACTATAATCAATTTAGTAGTAGAAAGGATTTATTTTCCTCATACATCATAATCAGAGTGGGTCACTAAGAGAAGTCAGGGCAGAAACACAAGCATGAGTTAATGCAGAAAACATTGAGTGATACTACTTATAGACTTTCTTCCCACAGTCTGTTTCATTCGCTTTATTATATAGCCCGGGACCACCTGCCCAGGAGGTGTAGCGACATTCATAGTAGACTGAACATTCCTACATCAATCATTAATCAAGAGAATGTTTCACAGAGGTGAGCAAAGGCTAATATAATGGAGGAAATTCTGCAACTAAGTTTCTGTCTCCTCAGGTAACTAGTTTATGTAAAATTGACAAAACCTAGCCAATACAGACATGCTGTAAAATGCTGTTATGGTAGACAGTGGTTGTAAGGCAGGTGGATCTTTATGAGTTAGAGACTCTGTCTTCAAACAAACAAACAAAAATCCCATATAACCCTGAAAATAAAATTGTACCAATGGTAAAGTGAAACTTCAGATTTCCCCACCTCTATCCTCCTTGGAAAAATTGTACCTGCCTTTAAAGGTAATGCATTATAAACTGTATGTTTTAGGTATGATTCCTATCATATTTTCAGTATGTTCCTTAGAGTATTAGTAGAATATTAAACTAGACAACCACTATAATTTCAGTGTTTTAATGTTTTATTTCAGGATAATGTCTAAAAAAATGATTTCATATGAAAGCATTGGGAATATTCAAGCATATGTGAGATAGTTGTACAAGAAATGATAAAAATCAACTTGAAATATTTTCCTTGACTTTGTTATGTATCTTATTGGTGTTATCAGTTACAGAAGCTCTTCTTAAGGCAAGGATTGTGACACTTGTATGAGTCTTTATCAAATGAATAATAATAGGTAAATTATCTTATGAATAATATCTTAAGTCAGTACTTTTGAATATGAGAGAACAGATATATGCTCCAAATGTGTTTAGTTAAAACACTGGTATACTGAAATATTTATCAGTAGTCCTATGTATGATATGATCAGTCAAGTGACCCAGATATTTTGAAGGTTGATGCTAAAATAAATGAGATCTAAAGTTTACCAGTACAATTTTCTTATATAAACAGTGGGATTTGGCAGTAGAGCAACCATGAAAGGTCCAACTAGACAAGGATATTGTCTTAGTTAGGGTTTGTATACATGCACAAAACACTATGACAAAGAAGCAAGCTGGGGAAGAAAGGGTTTATTCACCTTATTCTTACACATTGCTGTTCATCACCAAAGGAAGTTAGGACAGGAATTCACATAGGACAGGAACTTGGAGGCAGGAGCTGAGACCATGGAGTTGTGCTGCTTATTGGCTTGCTTCTGAAACTGGCTTGCTCAGCTTGCTTTCTTACAGAACCCAGGAAAACCAGCCCAGGAATTGCACCACCCACAATGGGCCCTCCCATTCTTGATCACTAATTGAGAAAATGCCTTACCCCTGGATCTCATGGAGCCATTTCCTCAAGGAAGGCTCCTCTCTCTGTGATAACTACAGCTTGTGTTAAGTTGACACACAAAACCAGCCAGTAAAATTGACCCCTTGTCAATTGGACACACAGACACATCACTATTAAGTCTGAACCCTCTCTTTCTTACTCATCTCTGAGATGTGAATAACTTTAAAAGTTCCACAGTCTTTACAAATTCTTACATATTAAAATTTCAATCCCTTTAAAATATCCAATTTCTTTTGAAATTCAAAGTATTTTCTACTGTGGTCTCCACTAAAATACTCTTTTACTTCAAGAGGGCACAGTCACAATCAAAATAAAAATCAATCCCTAACCATTCAATGTCTGGGGTCCACTCACTATCTTCTTAGCTCCTCCAATAGCTTGGGTCATTTCTCTAGCTCTGGTCTTTGTAGCACACAGCTTGTCTTCTAGATTCCAACTGCCTGTACTCCACTGCTTCTACTGTTCTTGGTGGTCATCTCATGGTACTAGCATCTCTAAAACACTGCTGTCTTCTGCTGCAACTGGATTGCATTTTCACAAATAGCCTCTCATAGGCTCTTTTCATGGTGCTAAGGTTCAGCTTCTCTGCATGGTCCCTTCAGTCCTGGGCCTTCAACTGTCACTGATGCTGCAACTTCACCAATGGCCTCTTATGGCCTCTCACAGTGCCAAGCATCAGCTACTACCCATTCATGTTTCAAAACAAGTGCCACCTGGGTGACTCTTAAACATTCCCAAATCTGGCTGCCAATATGAGTTACAACCATGGCTGCCTCTGGAGCACAACTTCTCTGTGCTCTCAGGAAACACTTCCCAGAAGATTTCACCTTAGTTATGCTGATCTTTTCTTAATCATTGATAATTTCTTAGCTCTAGCTAACCAACATCAATAGTCCCAGTAACACAAAGGTTTGCTATAGTGGTTCTGGTATCTTGTTAATCACAGCTAATTCTTCAGTCCCAACTAACCAAAACCACAGAATCTTAACAATCAAAACAGTAACAACATTGATAAGTGTCTTTAATCTTCCCTCTGAAATTTCACAAGCCAGGTCTCTATCCTTTGCACTATTATCAACATTATCTTTGAAGCTCCTACAGAAAATCCCACAGAGCTCTTAACATACTAATGGCTCTTCTACCTCAGAATTCCAAAGTCCTTACACAGTCCTCCCCAAAATATTGACAGGCTGTTACAGGACTATCCCACTAGCAGTACCAGTTTGTCTTAGCCAGGGTTTGTATTTCTGCACAAAACATCATGACCAAGAAGCAAGTTGGGGAGGAAGCCCTTTATTCAGCTTGCACTTCCACATTGCTGTTCATCATCAAAGGAATTCAGGACAGGAAGTCACACAGGGCAGGAACTTGGAGGCAGGAAATGATGCAGAGACCCTGGAGGAGTGCTGCTTACTGGATTGCTTTCCCTGACTTGTTCAGCTTGCTTTCTTATACAACTCAGGACTACCAGTCCAGGAATGGCACCACCCACAATGAGCCCTCCCACCCTTGATCATTAATTGAGAAAATGCCTTACAGCTAGAGTTCATAGAGCATTTCCTCAAGGGAGATTCCTTTCTCTGTGATAACTCCAGCTTGTGTTAAGTTGACACACAAAACCAGCCAGTACAGCTATCTACCCCTGCCTCCACTGTTTCTGGGTAAAGGCATTCAGAACCCAAATGCAAAGTCACATACAAGTCATCCTTTTCTCAGCCTGAGGTATAAGGAGGAAAAGGTAACATCATGTTTCATAACTATATTTCCACTGACACTTGCTTTTGTTTTAGGAGGCCTAGAGGTATGAAAACTGATTATATTATGCTAGGGACAGCATAAAATGACAGGGTCTGCCTTCTGTAGGCTGGGATGGAGACATCTCAGAAGCCTGTGGCAGCTCTTTATAACAATAGTTGTTCCCATTTCTCCTAATCTTAGTCCTGTACAATGACTGCATAGAGTTCATTTGTGCATGACTGCTTTTCAATTGGCCTTGGTGTGCATAATTATTCTATTATATCTGACTTTCCAACTTCTTTCTACTTCTGCTGTGGTGAATTCTGTGAAACTAGATGTTCCTTGATGTAATGATTCTTAAAAAATTGAGGCATGGGGCACAGTACAGCACAGTCCCAACAGCCCAGGTGCATGCTATGTGTTCTCATCTTGGAAATAATGAAATAATTGCACAATGGTAGTTTCAGATTAATGCTTGACTTTCAAAGAAAGCTTGAAGAAATTATTTGAAAATGAATTGGAGCCAACATTGGAACCCCAAGAAAGGAAAAAACTATTAAAGTTATCAAATAAGTTTTCCACAACATTTGAGAGTGTTTCCGGGAAAAGAAAATATAGAATACATAAAATTGTATACTAGTAAAGCTAAGTTAAAACACTGGGACTCTCAGGAGAGTCATTGTGTACAGTGTGCAGAAGCAGAAAGCTAGCAGAACTACTGAGTTAAGGGTTAACTTGATTCTTTCTGGCCATTGCCTGGCAGCTTTGCCCATGTCATTTATCATTAGAGCTTCATAAGAAAATACAAGTAGCTGACCTCAGAGCTTTGAGATCTGAAGTATAATAAGTTAAAGGTAAAGTTTAAGTAATGATAAGTTTGCAATTATTATTATTTTGGCTACAGGTCTGGGAATAGGGAACCTTGAAATTTTGGGGAACAATTGTAATTCTTTTTTTAAAATTTATTTAGATTTCAAGTGTTATCCCCTTACCCGGTTTCCCCCTCTCCCGGAAACCTCCTCTCTTATCCCTCCCCCCTGCTTCTATGAGGGTGTTCCTCTACCCACCCACCCACTCCCACCTCCACGCTGTTGACTCCTCTACACTGGGGCATCTACCAAACCTTCATAGGACCAAGGACCTCTCCTCCCATTGATCGCAAGCTGGTACAACCACTCTGGAAATCAGTTTGGCGGTTCCTCAGAAAATTGGGCATAGTACTACCTGAGGACCCAGCTATACCTGGGCATATAGCCAGAAGATACTCCAACATGTAATACGGACACATGCTCCACTATGTTCATAGCAGCCTTATTTATAATAGCCGGAAGCTAGAAAGAACCCAGATGTCTTTTAAAAGAAGTATGGATGCAGAAAATGTGGAACACTTACAGAATGGAGTACTCCTCAGCTATTAAAAATGATGAATTCATGAAATTCTTAGGCAAATGGATGGAACTAGAAAATATCATCCTGAGTGAGGTAACCCAATCACAAAAGAACACACGTGGTATGCATTCACTGATAAATGGATATTAGCCCAAAAGCTCCAAATACCCAAGATACAATTCACAGACCACATGAATCTCAAGAAGGAAGACTAAAGTGTGGGTGCTTCAGTTTTTCTTAGAAAGGGGAACAAAATACTCATGGGAGCAAAGTGCAGAGCAGAGACTGAAGGAAAGTCCATCCAGAGACTGTCCCATCTGGGGATTCATCCCAGATACAGTCACCAAACTCTGACAGTATTGTGGATGCTAAGAAAGGCTTGCTGAAATGAGTCTGATATAGCAGTCTCTTGAGAGACCCTGCCAGAGCCTAACAAATACAGAGTTGGATGCTCACAGCCAACCACTGCACTGAGTGCAGGGTCCACAACTGTAATTCTTGATATTTGTGGGATGTGATTATTCTTTTGAATTTGATTTGGCAATGATTATACAATGTCTTTTTTCTACCTCCATTTGGAGTATCAATAAAAGACTGGGGCAAGGAAAAGGCAAGAGAGAATGAGAGAGCATATGAGATGAATGTGGAGAGTAAGTGAAGAGAGAGAGAGAGAGAGAGAGAGAGAGAGACAGACAGACAGACAGAGAGACAGAGAGACAGAGAGGCAGAGACAGACAGAGAGACAGAGACAGAGAGAGCATGAGAAGAGAATGTGAAGAGTGAATAAAGAGAGAGTATGAGGCGTGTATGGAGTGTGTGTGTATGTGAGTGAAAGAAGAGTGCATGTGGTGTCTGTGAGATGTGTGTGAAGAGTGTCTGTGAGCATGAAAGGGGAACACACAGAGGTGTGTATAAGTGTGAGAGTTCAAGAAAGGAAAAGCACACAGGAGCAAAGCAGAGTGTGTAGGAGAATGCAGAGTGTGTGCAGCCTCAATTTGCAAGTGAATGAGTGAGAGAGAAAGAGAGCAGAGAGTGAGAGAGTAGAGAATCTTTAAGTCTTGAAAAATTGTCTGTCAGCTTGTACCCAAAAAGTAGTCTGTGTATATTTATTATGCACCTCCATGCTTCCAGGTGAGAACTCCTATCCTGGACCCCGACAATATTAAATAAAATTATGAAGACTACAATAAACTTCTGCCAGTTTTCTCTTTAAAGGTAAGAATTATATCTGGAGTTAACTACTCTAGATTAGATAGAGCTGTGAAAGTAAGTTTTATTCACCAGATGTAATGGTAGTCCTAGAGGCTTACTGCTGAGTAAAGTCACTCTTTCTCGTTCTCCCTGAACTCTTGCGGCCTGGTTCAACTGAGTTGTTCTGGCTCAAAATACCTTTCCAAGCTGTATGGGTCACACCAGTTGGTAGATTCACTCTGGCTTCTCTAGGCTTCTCACTGATTTTCTTTGCTTGGCCTCATACTAACTTTGACATTCTAATCCTCTAGCTCCTTTTCATTCTCTGGCTCTTTCTGTCTTCATCTGTGTTTACTTTGTTCTTTCTGCAACCTGTCTCTGTCAAACCCTCTACTGCCATTCCCTCCCTCCCTCCCTCTTTCCCTCCCTCCCTCTCTCCTTCTTCTTCTTCTTCTTCTTCTTCTTCTTCTTCTTCTTCTTCTTCTTCTTCTTCTTCTTCTTCTTCTCTCTCTCTCTCTCTCTCTCTCTCTCTCTCTCTCTCTCTCTCTCTCTCTCTCTCTCTCTCTCTCTCCTCTTCTAAATCACTTCTCTTTCCTGTGCTGTTTTACTGAGAGTTGGGTATATCCTATGCCTGACTAATTCTGTCAAATCGTTCTGTTATTCATCACTTTGTCCCTTAATTAGACATTACTTCAAATCTGGTTACTTCCTTTTACAATATAACCTTATATAAATTATTTGAGATTAAAGTGTGTGCTAAAGGTGTGTCCGTATTCCAATAAAGACCTAAAAGGTTTTTGGATGTGATCCCTTTCCAGAGCACCCATGTTGCTGGATTAAAATTCCTCTATACAGATCCAGGGAAATTTTACTAAATTCCACAGTATAGGAAAAGTCATAATTTACATAAATGGTAACAATGTACAGAAAGCTCTGAATTGTGTAAAGAACTCCAATGACGCAACTTTCTTTTCTAATCACCCAAGCTTGGGTGAGTTTTTTGATGATTCTACTGCCTTTAAGTCATCCATGCTACTGTAATTAATCCTGATAAACTTGGTTGGTTATTAATCTAGAATTGGTGGATGTTTTCCTTTAGTTTCTCACTATTAATCTTTGTGGGGGAGAGTAGTTATTTGCTCATGTCTCCCCAGGTAGTCACATATAGTAACGTATTCAATTTACTATGTCACAGATGATTAGTAGTGGATAATTTTCATGTACTTTCAGTATAACAAATATATATAGAAAAGACTTCTGATTTGATTAACTTCAAATGTTAACTTGATGATGTCTGAAATCTCTAAAAGACAAGTATCTGGGATTATGTTGATGTTGTCAATAGAGGAGGGAAACTCTACCCACTTTTAATGACATCATTTCGTAGGATCCTAGACTATACAAGAAAGACAAGGAGTTCATTCTTTCTAATTTGTATCCTCTTGATCTTCTTTAGTTTTCTTATTGCTTGAGCTAGAACTTCAAGTACTATATTGAAGAGATATCGAGAGATTGGACAACCAATTTCTCTCCATTTAATTTGATGCTAGTTATTGGCTTACTGTATATTGTCCTTGTTGTGTTTATATTTGTGTCTGTGTCCCTGACCTCTAAAAGACATTTACCATGAAGGGGTGTTGGATCTTGTCAAAGGATTTTTCAGCATCTAATGAGATGATTATGAGGTTATTTTCTTTCAATTTGTTTATATAGTAGATTATAATAATGGAATTTCATATATTCAACCACCCCTGCATCCTCACCATACCATCTAGGGAAATATGCTGTGAACCAAAGCAAACTGTTTCTTCATTAAGCTGCTTCTGTCAGAGTATTTTTATCACAGCAACAGGAAAAGTTACTAAGACTGCTTCCTTTTTTTTTTAATTTATTTTATTTTCTAAGTTTTTTTTGTTTACATTCAAAATCATTTCCCCTTTCCCATTTCCTCCCTCCCCAAAAGTCCCATAAGCCCCCTTCCCTCCCTCTTTTCCCCATTCAACCCTCTCTCACTTCTCTGTTTCCTAAAGTCACTCTACGTAGTCCACCCTATAAAACTATCGCAACACTGCTGTGTTTCCCATGATCAAAATCAGATACTCTACCCTTGCTTGGTATCATCTTGACAGAAAAATGTGTGAACATTTTTGTAGATACAGATGTTCTTCAAGTTACCTTTATACTCAGCAATCTGACTTGTTTAGGCAGATATATATATATATATATATATATATATATATATATATAAAGAAATTACTTTTGTAGTTTGAAAATTAACCTTAAAAATACTCTATATATTCTGCTTGCACTTTTCACCTCTTTCAGTGTCAAAAACATGCTGCTCCAGGAAGTCTACTGAGACAAGGAGAGTGAGAAACATGCACTAAAGTACACCCATATTATCTTGCTATGAAAATAATACTTTCCAAGCTTCTGGCTTCTTATTCATGCTTATCTACTGAAGCTTACTCTATGTCAACAAACCACAGATCAGCTGCAGATTTGTCATCCAAAATATGTTGACATTGTATGAAGCTGCTGAGTTTGAGAAGATTTGTAACAGCAACAAATTATAAATATTATCATGTGCAACAATTCAGTATTGACTGAGGTTTGCCTGTGCCATCTTTCTTCATCCCCCATCTCAACCTTTGAAATTTCAGATGAAGTTCAGGTTCTTCTGAGTCCTCTATTCATATCTTGAAAGTTACTACTGAGAAGAGGGTACAGCTTTGCAAAACAAGAAGTGTGCAGCAGAACTAACTTAGAACTAGAATCAAACCCTCAAAGACAATTTCTGCAGAGACAGAGCTCTATTAAAAATGCATACCATAATAAAATGCATTCCATGGGAAGATACTACTCCTCTGACTGAATTATTTACAGCTAAGTCAGTGGATTCATTTTAGTTTTTCCTCTTACATATATGCTTGCTCTATGAGTGAGCAAATGGTCCATTAAGCAAATTTTCCAGGATGGATAAAAAAATCATTAAATGAGAAATTAATGTAAGTTCTAACCTCTGAAAATACAGAAAGTTGTATTTAAAATGGCTTCTGGAGATATTGTTTAGAAGAAATAATATATTTTAAAATAACAGCAGTGAAATATGGGCATAACATGTGAGTTCATAAATTTAATTTTTCCCACTCTTGGAATATGGGCAGATGTTCCAATTTTATATAACACAGTGGTTATATAGCACGCACTATACAATATTCCAGTAGGCTAATATACCATCTCTTATTTTGAGCTAGTTTTTAATTTCTTTTTATTAATAAACTTCCCACTTATTTTTTCTGCTGTTAATTTGCAATGTACTATTCTGTTGTGTCCATATATTTATTGTTTTGCTTATTACTAAATCTTGAATTACTTGTTGCTGAATCCTAAATTTGAGCCACTTATTCAAAATATTAAAATAGCTTCATAGTTTCAAATTTTCAAGCATTTTAGACCAATTTACTAGCATTTTCAGAATAACATGTGCATATCTAATTTCCACAGTTTCTACCACTAGATGCCATTTCTGTGATATATAATATGCATAAAACAAGGACTAGTTACTTTTTTTTTATGTCTTTGTTGAGATGAATTTTCATAATGTTAAGAACTGTCTTCATGGTTATATCCCAATACCTGTAATAGTACCTGGAAAAATAATATTACATAAATATACTTTCAATGTCATAATTCCAAAAGATTTGAAAATTTTCTGTGCTATATGATGTCTCAATAATTCCTGGTCACTCTGAGAACCAAAATGTTTACTAATGACAGTTTTCCTCTTATGAAAATGTTTTATCTCTTTGAAAATCTCTTCAGGATGGTTTTTGAACAAGTATGTCAAAACCCTCTGTAGCTATTAAACAAAAGCCCAAAAGAAGTTTTAGAAGCATATATAAAATTGCAAATCTATCTCAATCTAAACAGGATAGTGTTCGGTAACTCCACAAAAGTAAATCTGTTTGAACATGTGTACAGTTCTCCAGGATCCTGAGGAGTATAAACCTGAGACTCTACTACCAAAGATCAGTCAGATTTCTATGGAGGTCTGTTTAATTAGCCTGGTCCATCTGTCCTTTCTCTTGTACTCCGATGCAGTATGCACTCTGTACTTCTGTACCTAAGTCTTTCTTTCCCTATTAACACCTTCATCTTTTTTCTCTAGCCGATTGTAAGATAAAGAAATATATCGGGCGGTGGTGGCACACGCCTTTAATCCCAGCACTTGGGAGGCAGAGGCAGGAGGATTTCTGAGTTCGAGGCCAGCCTGGTCTACAAAGTGAGTTCCAGGACAGCCAGGGCTACACAGAGAAACCCTGTCTCGAAAAAAAAAAAAAAGAAAAAGAAATATATCTAAGTTGTTTTCCGCCTATACCTGTACATATTCTAGTACAAGGAAGGTATGTGTGGTGTTACAATTTTAAAGTAATCATTAGAATTACACATTAAATAGATTTTTGAAAGTGTGCAGTGAATAAAATTTAAAAATATATGTGATATAAGCTAATGAAATTCTTGTTAGAAGTAAATTGAAAACCAGCAACAAGAACACAAGGTTGTGCTTACATTAGAATATGGAAATTAGCCTGAAGTGTCTAATTTTTCCTCCAAAGGAAAGAGTTCCAAGGAATAAAGCTGTAGTTTAATCAGCAGAGCACATGCTGGGGTATTCAGGACATCCTGTGTTTGGTCTTTAGCACTGCCTAAACTTAGTATACTGGCTCACATCTATGTTATAAGGAGCAAGAGACCAAGATCATTCTCCATTGCATTGCAAATTTCAAGTCAGTCTGGGCTAGATTAAACCTGTCTCCAAACAAACAAATAGAAAACTTTAAAACAGTATGCAATGTTAGTACCATATTTTTCCTCTAAACAAGACTTTCTAAAAGAACAAGTATACAGTAAACAAATGTCAGTGCTCAAAATACAGTGAAAGAAATTGAGACGGATTATTAGAAGAACTAGACTGTATGAGAATTTGCTAAAGGTCGCAGTATGCTTAAAATATCCCAGAGAAACTGACTGGGTTTTGAAAGATATTTCATAGAAAAATAAAGTCACAAAAAATCAATAAGCATGTACTTTTCTTGTTCTTATTCTGGTCAGGAGTAAGATGTTCTTAGTTACACATTCAGTTAGATGAAAAACAAAGACTGCTCTGAGAAAAATGCATGGGTATTTACTTTATAAATGCATGGATGCTTTATGAGAAGAAAGAAAGACTCACGAAGCACATATCTGTTGCTATAACGACACTGCTTCACCATCAGTAAACCCTCATCTGATTATATAATTTACCATGCATTTCTCAATACTATGAAGCACTGAAGCTTAGCTCAGAAGAACCAGGTCAGCTTGTTTCTTCAATAAAAGCTGACTTCCTATTTTGAAACCACAGCACTAGCATAGGGTTCGTAGTAGTCTAGGTAAAAATGCAGAAATATGGAAGGATTTCTGTAACCTAGCATCAGAACTGGCAAGACGTGATTCTGCTATATCCAATTTACTAGAGCAATTTTGTGATTAAATGTAGATTGTAAGAGTATTGGAGTAGAGCTTCACTGTAAAATCCATAGCTGTAGAATATGGATCAACATGGTGGAAAATGGTCACCTCTTTTTTTAATTTTGTGTTTTCAGAGTCATGCCTACTGGCCCAAATTATGCTTCTGTATGGCAAGAATATTTGACATAGATAAAAACAATCTGCAAGGCTTCCTGTAATGAAGTATTCTAAAAGTCAGCCCTATTTTTATATTTGTTTTGATTGACATGTCATGATGTCCCAGCAGTTCCTGTTGAAGAGAAGTACTTGCTATTCTGCTTGTTAGCCATCCAGACTTACTTTCAGCCACAAATTTAAAAAAAGAAAGTGTGTTGTAAAAAAAATCAACACAAATTGATAATTTTTAAACAGTTAAAATGATTTAAATAGACATTTTAAAGGAAAAAAAACCCTGTCTAATGGAAAAATGGGAAAAGTACAAATAGAAAAACCCCACACAACATGAAGGCTAGGCCTACTTACATGCAAGCACTTAATTTCTTTATTTTATTTACTTTTTACCTGGTAGAAATTCCTATTCAGTCTTTTATTATTGATTAACTTGAAATTGAAAGAAAGTGTATTTTGTCTTGATTCACTTCTTCAAGCCAATAGGGTTTATCTAGCCTCAGGTGATAAAACATTTTTCCTTTTTGATCCCTCGTGGTTTTGTGAGTAAAGGGTCTATTACCGGTAATTATAATTGCCAATTAATAATTTCATAAATGGACTTCACAATCTCTGCCACAAAAAATTTCACATCTTATGAAGTCCAGAAAACAGAATTATTTATTAGGTAGTTGATGCCATTAGCCCAATGATCTCTTACTAATGTTCTTTGAATCCTACTGTGGACATCAACCCTCTGCTCTAAAAAACTCTCAAGAAATTTTAAAATTCTCTTGATTTCTTAAAGTGAATAATTCCACACCACTACCTTAGCTATATTTATAGATCTCCCCAGTTTAATACAATCTTAATACATTTTTAAAATATAAATAGGGGCATTGTAAACCCATTTTATTACATTATTTAGGGGTACCATTGATATATACCACTTACATTTGTACCAGGAAAGTACTAACCAGGACCAACCATGCTTAACTTTCAAGATGCGATGCAAATGGGTGCATTCAGTTGTGAATCTACTTTATATTTTCTCATGTCAGCTGCTGTTACTCTTCACAAGGTCAAGGTTCAGCTTCTTATTCTGGATTTTAAAAAAAAAATTAATCTTGTTATATTCTCTGAGAATTTTATCCATAGATACAATGAATTTTGGTCATGTCCACCCATACTTTCCTCATTTCATCTTCTTTGAAAGCCCTTTCCTAACAGATATACTTGCCAACATTAAGCCCTCTTCCTTCTTTCATTTTATATTTTTATAGCCCTTTGAGAAGAAAACATGCTGTTTATATACGGACATCTGTGTTCAGCCATTCGCTGACATAGAAGTAACCTTCTAGTGGGCACATCATGAAAGAAAAATGAGTACCCTCCCCTAGCAGCCAGCAGCTTCCAATTCAGCTTCTTAAATTATTAATCAAATAATACTTGCAATGACGTCTAGTTCCTGAAAGAGTGACCCATAAGAATCTTATAACATGAGCAATAAAGAACTGATAAATGAATAGTGTATTTTGTGGAAGACTATCCATTGTACAAATCACATTGTTCTGGGTTCTCTGATCATGGTGATATTTACTTTACATCCAGCATGAATTGCAATTGTACATTTCTTTCAACTTATTTCTTTACATTACAATTGATTGGGTAGTTCAATTTGAGGATATTGAGTTTGTGATTAATATCATTAAATGGTCATTACTGCACTTCAATATTGCAGAAAGCAACAGCTAGCTCTGATTTAATTATTTAATAAATAGCATCACATTCATCAGCTTTGAAAAAGACTACTCCCATCAATGGAAAACAATATGTGCTTTGTGGAATGGTTTTATTTAGGGCAAACTGGTTCACTCTTTATTTGAAATCTTATCATATCTTCTTTTGTCAAATCTGACTTTTAAATTTAACTATAGAGATTTGATACAATGTGAAGTGTGATGACATTTTAAAAAACAGTAATCTCAAAGTGTCTTCTGCTTTGGTATTTTCTACAATTCAATTTTTTTTTTCTTCCTGAATGCTAGGAACTACTTGTCTTCTTTTTTATTTTATAAAATTTCATTTATGTATTGCATACTTTTCCTATGTTTGCTCTCTTGGAATTTTTTAGGGTAATTCATTTTAGTTCTCTAGTGACAGTAGTATAGTTGCAAGGATTGTGTGGATTCTAGTTTACACGATAAGTGTGGCAGAACCGACCAAAGAAAGCTTAAGGACAAAGTAAAAGGAGTCAGGATACTTAATCCCAAGGATCAATGCAAAGCTGTTGGAATCAAGCTGGGGTGAACTGGCCAAAGAAATTTCCTATTAACAAGCAGAAGAGCACAGAAAGGGAAGCACAGGCTGGAATGAGTTTCAGCTGACCAAGGAAGAAGTGAGTCACTGGACTAGATGGTCCGGAACACTGTGCACAACAAGCAACCACAAACCAATAAAACTCCTTCCTCTCTTTTAAATTCTAGAGTAAACATAGAGTATGTCAATTCAACTTCATAATAACTGTAAAGTTAATAAAAATAAAAAATCTGGAAGAAAAATATAGCAGATACATGATCTTCAATTTACTGACAAGCTTTTCTTATCAAAATCCCAAAACATGTATATATGAACTCTTAGTGCTTACTTTTAAGTGTGTTCTGAATTCATAGTCACATATCTGCAGTAAGTATGGATTTTGATTAGCTCTACACTGAAGTATGTAAGTGTTCTAAGAATATGCTAAGACAAATGATATGTAACATTCTATCTCCACTAAATTCCACTTGTAACTGCCTTTTTTGAAGACAAGTAACATTATATGTACTCAACAGGTTATATTTAGGAATATGTATGCATATACAATACATATATGTATGAAATAACAATTGATAGAAAACATGCCATGAATTTGAAGCAGAGGAAGGAGGGACATTTGGGAGATTTGGATGGAGGAAAGAGAAGGGAAAATGTAATTAAATGACACATTCAAAAGAAAAAGAAATATATTCAAACAACAATTTCTCTCAAGCAGTACTTAGGAACATTTGAAAAATTAATTATTGTATACTCAATTAATTTTGTAAATCAATAGCTGCTATACTAAATGTTTTTCCAGCATTAAAAACGCTTCATATTTCTTTATTATTTTTGCCTGTGTAGAAATGGAAGCCTGAGTTCTTTCAGCTATTATGGAATGAGGTTTGACATGATGTTTACACAGCAAACAAAGGGGCAAAATACTTATGACTTTTTCTGAATGGTTTAAGCCAAGATGTAATTTTACCCATATGCTTTCCACAAATGGTTCATCAATAATTGATTAGGCTTAATGAGTATGCTAATAAGCAGAACTCTAGTGACTTCTCTAGCCCTTCTGTGCTTTTCAGGTCCTCATAAATTTTTGAAATGGTGACTGCTGGAGATAGATTGTGGACTACTGCCAAGACGCCATAATGCAGGCCACATATGGTGTTCAAGGGCTGATGTTTGTCCTTTTAGGATAGTACCAAGATGTTCTTTGTGTGGCATTTGTTCTCAGATGTAAATTAATTTACAAGTTTCCCCCCTGTGCAGTTGTTATGCATCATGATCACTCTCATAAGTGATGATAGAATACTATGATTCTCACAAAGACTAAAGTACATAGAATCCAATTGGAGTCATATTGTGTTTGGAGATTGTTGTAGTGACCTAAATCCCAAAGCTTGTTTCTGTTGACTTTATTCACTTTAAGAAAACTAGTATGGAAGCCTGTGAAATAATTTCTGGAACATGATGGACATACTTTTACTCTCCAAATCACAGGGTTAAGTAAGCTGTTTTCATTTAAATATGCCAATTTATTATTTCATTAGAAGAATGCACTTACTTTCATAGTAGAAACTTCTTAAAGAGAATCTTTAGCTCTGTTCAGCGTGTCACTTAAATATGAGTTCTGTAGAAGTGAGTGAATTACAAGCTGTTATATTTTCATAAACATCTAATCTTATACAAGATCTTAAAATTAGATGAATGCAAGTCCACCAATACAGTTTAGTAAGTACATTTATTTAAATTTTGCTTCATGTACTTGGAATTTATAGCTGAACTAACTTTTTTGTGAGTGAATGTTAAAATAGTTATTTGAAAAATGTTTGCACATACATTGAAAATCATCCCTTTCAAACACTGTAAAATTTTATCGCTTTTTTTTTTAACAGTTTTAGAAATGTGTTACTCAAAAATGTATGTCAAACTAAAAGATGTGATGATATCCAGCCCTATGAGGTCCACTTCACAAACTCAAGAAAGCATAATAACCTACATTCCTGAAGTAAACATGGATTGTTTCCAACGCTTTGTTCTTTTAATATTTAATATTTCTCAAAATCTTATTTTAGGTAACTTTAGGAAAAAGTAGTTATGTTTTCACTTTGAACTTTAATAATGGTAATAAAATATCAAGATTTTTTTTAGCATAGTGTCTAAATTGTATATGTCTGCCCTTGTCATAGGTATTATTCCAAAGCTGTAAGGATAATGCATAAAAATAAATAAGAGTAAATATATTTTAACTATAATTATCCAAGAGTTTAGTTTAGCTATAGTTTAGAATGATTCTAAAATTGATCAATTATTCAAGGTCCTTACTAACGAATGAATAAATAATGTATAACCACTGAAACAAATTGATTATCTAGATACGTGTCTCTTTTCACTGTAGCAAACCTGGTAGTATACTACTTGTCTTTTGTAGCATACTTGATGTTTATTCTTTTTTAATTTTTTTTTTTATTGAGCAATCTGAGAAATACTTCAATACTCTTCGACAAACCGCTGCCATCAGAGAAAACACTGTCTACAAACCTACTTTCTAAATAGCTACTGAACCTGAGCAAGTAAGTCCTAAGGACAGAGGCTTCCAAACTAAATAATGACGTAATTAAAATCGTGGTGGAGAGCAAAGTATGCTTTAACCTCACCTGCTGCTAGTGATGTCATGGGATTCTTTCCAAGGCAGTTTATTTTTGTATGTTGTCAGTCTTCGATTAAAAATGTTTTATCTTAAAACACATTAATGCATTTACTCTCTTGAAAATCAAACTTTACAGAAAAACCTAAATAACAGAAAAAAAAAGTTGGATGCTAATTTACATTTAACCTTTGTTTTGAATGATTAATGGAAGCTATTTATGTAAACTCTTTCTACAATGCAGCATGAAATGAAATTTAAATTGCAGATTTTACAGTGGTGTATTTTAACTAGTGACCCTATCCCCATGAAGGAAAATAAAAGAAAACCAATTACATTTGTAATAAAGATGCTAATGTGTTTCTTGTTTTAAAGTTATTTTAAGTTGTGATTGTTTATGATACTTTGGGAGTTTTCATTTCTTTTCTTTTTCTTTTTTTGTAATGAAAAGGTTCTCTGAAACTCTTGAAAGAAGAAAAAGTAATTGGTTTCATTCTTCATTTTCAATTAAACATTTTTTTTCCTGCGTCCCAGCTGCTATGGATATCAGCAGGCAGTTTGATGGTTAAGTAGGTCATTGATCACTCAATCTGAGAGAGAACTATGGATTTGCACTGAACCAACCAGCAAGAGTCTGGGCATTTTTTTCAAACTGCCCTGTACAGCTGTCAGAAGTAGACTCACAGAGATCTGTAGATCTTTCAATTGGGAGATTGGGAGGTTGGTATTTACCTTCTTGAATGCCCTGAACTTAATGATCCTCTACCATACAGGAGGTGTTAAGACTGTTTTGTTTGCTGTACATACTTTTTAAAGACCATAGGTAAATGGCAACACTGGATTTATGGTATACTTGCGTATTAGAAGCTGGACAGTTACTCAAAACTGGTGAAAGGCAATGAATATTTGTGCTAGCATCATTCTAAGATCTATTGAATGTCACTTTCCTGGACTCTACAATCTCAAAAACAGTGAAATAATGTTATACTTCAAGAGAAATGTGAAGAAAAATGGGTTGTTATAAGGATTCAACCATGTGAAGACAATGGGGAAGTGAAAGCAACTAAAAATAAATGATATAAGGAAATGAGTTAAAAATGAGAAAAAATACAACTATCACTTATGGATAGTGGGTCAGAAGAACAAGAAATAAAACAGGATTTTTTTTTTAAATCACAACGGAAAACTACATAAACAGGAAACTCAAGACAGTTATTAGGTAGGTCCACGGGAATGCTGTGAGCTTTGTTGGAGACAAAGATACAAATGACAGGAAGGAGGCCATATTAAAAACAAAAACAAGCCAACTAAACAAAAAGCAGATTTATTTGAGTTCAGAAGATTAAATAGCAACATGTGCTTCAGCCTCCTCAGCTTTCTATTTTGATTTAAGTGAAAATAAATTAAGTGAATAGAACAATATTAAGATAGACTACCAGTTGAATACCGCGTTTAAACACAATTCTGATGTAATGATTGAGGGTAGCAATAATTCAACTAGGAAATGATGAGAAAATGAGAGAACATACAGATGAGGGAGAACTCTCCCAAACAAATGTAAAGGCAGACAGGCATGTGAAGAGACAAAGAAATAAAATTTAAACCCCAAGTAAACAATTTTAATTGTGATTTCAATAAAAGCATCATCTTTATTAATCTGGGATATTGAAAATAGTATAAGTAGAAAATAAATAAACATAAATGTAATCATGAAAGTTAAATTAAAATTTTAAGATTCTGATGGAACCAATAGAGACGGTAAATATAGTAACACACACACACATACACACACACACACACACACACAGAGAGAGAGAGAGAGAGAGAGAGAGAGAGAGAGAAAGAAAGAGAGAAAGAGAAACTACATGCGTAACCATGATCTAATGAAAACCAGAACATAAGATTTTAAATCTGGACAAGGATGGAATTTTATTTATTAGACAAGAAGCAATTTCAAGGCAAATTACTTCAAATATATAAACCAAACCTCATAATAGTTAAACAGAATAAGTATGCATATATGTGAATACTTATTTACTTATGTAGAAGATAGTTTACAAATAATGACCATTTAAAACCACAAATTCTTCTTACAAAAATTGTTCATCATAAGAAGTGTGAACCCATATGCATTTTAAAGAAGAACAAACTAGCTTAGAGAGTGAAGGGAAAGGAAGGTAAGAAATTTAAAAGCTGGACATATGAGGTAGAAAGTTGAGAGATAGAAAATCTGTATGATTTTAAAATAACTTCTCTTATTTAAGTTTTTTAACATTATACTAAATTTTGAACAAAATATACAACATGAGAAACTGCAGTGTGGAGTCATGGACATAAAAGAAATTGAACAAAGGTAAGTTACGTTTAAGGCATTAAAGAATTAACAAGAATCGAGTTTATTTTTCAAGAACCATGAAGATAATCTGTGTGTGTTTCAGATGAGCATATAGTTAAATAGTATGTCACATGATATATGTAATTATATGTTTATGATACATATTCCATATTCATAAAATAATTGGAAGCTAATGAAATCATCACATATAAAAAGAGTTCTTTGATTTTTACCAGTCTTTAAAAGTCAGAATTTATAAAAGAAAATAAAAAATTGTATGTGAAATAAATTATTTAATTTTAAAATTTTGCTTATTATAATACAATCAAAATAATATTCTTGTTATAATTATATTGGTACATTTGTATATTACAAATATCTTTTTGAATCTTGTATTAAACTGCTAGGTCAATTTTTGTTTATCTGACAATAAAATATTTACTTAATCTTTAGCAAACTATTCTGTAGAGGTAGTTATTAAACTACTACTTACTGCCTTATGTCACACAATACTTAAACTAAATTAGTTCATATTCCCCTTTTGTATTAGCTGTAAACACTGGTATCACAGAATCACAGGTTATTTAAGTGTCCTTAAATCCACAGCTCTGGCAATCAAGGTGTGTATAATATAAAAATCATCCTTAGCCGGTAGTAATAATAAAGGAATGTTACCTTTCAATGTGTTTTGAGTGGAATTATTGAACAATTCAACTCATAAACGATATATTTAACTCTTAAAATTGTTAGCAGAGGTCTTACTGCTATTTAAATAGAGATTTTTTTTCTACCATTGTGGAAAAGCTCAGCTGTTTGTATTTTCAAATAAGTACTATGTTCAATAGTGTGGCTTCCATTTTTTCCAGAATAATAGTACATGGAGGGTATTTTTTTTTTATTTTGTTTTTCTAAGTTTTTTTTTATTTACATTCAAAATCATTTCCCCTTTCCTGTTTCCTCCCTCCCCGAAAGTCCCATAAGCCCCCTTCCCTCCCTCTTTTCCCCATTCAACCCCCTCTCGCTTCTCTGTCCTGGCATTCCCCGACATCCAGTCTTTCCAGGACCAGGGGTCTCTCCTTCCATCTTCTTGGAAATCTATTGATATGCGAATTGTGTCTAGGGTATTCCTAGATTCTGGGTTAATATCCCCTTATCAGTGACTGCATACCATGTGTGTTCTTTTGTGATTGGGTTACCTCACTAAGGATGATATTTTCCAGTTCTGACCATTTGCCTAGGAATTTCGTGAATTCATTGTTTTTAATTGCAGAGTAGTATTCCATTGTGTAAATATATCACATCTTCTGAATCCACTCCTCCTTTGAGGGACATCTGGGTTCTTTCTAGCTTCTAGCTATTATAAATAAGGCTTCTATGAACATAGTGGAGCATGTGTCCTTATTGCATGCAGGTAAAGCCTCTGGGTATATGCCCAGGAGTGGTACAGCCAGATCCTCCGGGAGTGTCATGCCCAGTTTTCTGAGGAACCACCAGACTGCTTTCCAGAGTGGTTGTACCAGCTTGCAATCCCACCAGCAGGGGAGGAGTGTTCCTCTTTCTCCACATCCTCGCCAACAACTGCTGTTTCCTGTGTTTTTGATCTTAGCCATTCTGACTGGTGTGAGATGGAATCTCAGGGTTGTTTTGATTTGCATTTCCCTAATGACTAAGGATGATGAACAGCTCTTTAGGTGCTTCTCAGCCATTAGATATTCTTCAGGTGAGAACTCTTTGTTTAGCTCTGTACCCCATTTTTAATAGGGTTACTTGCCTCTCTGGAGTTTAACTTCTTGAGTTCTTTGTATATCTTGGATATTAGCCCTCTGTCGGATGTAGGGTTGGTAAAGATCATTTCCCAGTTAGTTGGTTGCTGCTTTGTCTTTTTGACAGTGTCTTTTGCCTTGCAACAACTTTGTAATTTAATGAGGTCCCATTTGTCAATTCTTGATCTTAGAGCATAAGCTATTGGAGTTCTGTTCAGGAAATTCTCCCCTGTGCTAGTTCTCTCACTAACCAGTCTAGTGTAACCCATGGGTTTCCTTTCAGTGAGAGCTGATGTCTCAAGATAATGAGGTGGAGAAAGATAGAGAAAGAAAACTGTTCTTCTCTGGCCTTTTTCCTTCTCTAACTTCCAAATGTATAAATACATGCATTGACCAACTTCACACTCATAGTCACACACAAAGAAAAATATATATTGAAAATTTAAAAATTATTATGCTATAAGAAAGTATGGATAAATAGTTCAATAGAATTGAATATTATATCTAGGAAATATAACATACTAAAACATATTAATGGATTTTTGATAAAGGAATATAGACAATTGGTTATATTGCCTTTATCATATTACCTACTTTGTGAAAGTTACTTTATTTTCATTTCTATTTTTCCTGTTATTGAAAATAGATTTTTCATGACACTCCCAAAGGATCCTGTTATATCACTCCGGGGCATATACCCAGAGGCTTCCCCTGCATGCAATAAGGACACATGGAGCCACTATGTTCATAGCAGCCTTATTTATAATAGCCAGAAGCTGGAAAGAACCCAGATGTCCCTCAATGGAGGAACGGATTCAGAAGATGTGGTATATTTACACAATGGAATACTATTCTGCAATTAAAAACAATGAATTCACAAAATTCTTAGGAAAATGGTCAGAACTGGAAAATATCCTTAGTGAGGTAACCCAATCACAAAAGAACACACATGGTATGCAGTCACTGATAAGGGGATATTAACCCAGAATCTCGGAATACCCTAGACACAATTCGCATATCAATAGATTTCCAAGAAGATGGAGGAGAGACCCCTGGTCCTGGCAGATGGCTTGAATAGGTTAGCTGATGAGGCTAGGGCAGGAAATTCTTTGCCCAGTATTTGTAATTATCTGGCAAGTTTTAAAATAATAAAGCAGTCTAGTGATTTTATTCCGCCGAGCTAAGATGGGCAGGGGAGAGAAGATGGGACGGTTGTTGGTGCTTTGGCAAAGCTAGCCAGGAGCAACGGTCAGACTGGGGTTGAAGGTGATCTCAGGACTGAACCGGAGAGGTCTGAGCGCTGACTGAGCTCCTGGGATAGGCTCCAGCTGGCAACTGGATGAGCTAAGTCAGAGCTAGGACTGGCAGGAATGTGATCTTGGAGCAAACCTGAGAGCACGGCCCCAGGCAAAGAAGCAATCATGTTTTTAAAAGTACACGTTAGAAATTTTGTATTCAGCTGCTTTAATGGATGTGTTTAGCCGTTGTAATAGTTTCCTGGTGGAATTTTTAGAGTCACTTATGTATACTATAATATAATCTGAAAATTAAGATACTTTGAACTCATCCTTTCCGATTAGTATCCCCTTGATCTTCTTAAGTTGTTCTATTGATCTTGCTAATACTTTAAATACTACACTGAATAGGTATCGAAAGAATGAACAACCCTATCTTATTCCTGATTTTATTGGAATTGCTTTGAGTTTTTATCCATTTAATTTGATGTTGGCTAAGGACTTTCTGAAAATTGCCTTTATTATGTTGGGGTATGTCCCTTGAAACCCTAATCTCTTCAGGGCTTTTATCATGAAGACAAGTTGGATGTTGTCATAAGACTCTTCTTCATCTAGCATCCTTTCTTCATTTAGCATCTTGTATGCTTCTTGTAGTTTGATGTGAGTCTCCATCTTTAAATGAGGGAAATTTTCTTCTCTGATTTTTGAGAATATTTTCTGGGCCATTGACTTGGGTTTTTTTTCTCCTTTCTCTATTCATGTTATTCTTAGATTTGATCTTGATTTTATGGATGTTTTGTGTGATTTTTTCTTTTTTTGGTTTTTTTTGTTTAGATTTAACATTGTCTCAGACCAAATTATCTACATTTTTTGTTTGTTTGTTTGTTTCAATACCTGGTATTCTGTTCTCTCTCCCACCTCTCACATTCTGTTTATAAGTCTTGCTCTGAGGTTCCTGTTTGTATTCCTAATGTTTTTCATTTCCAGATTTTTCTTAGTTTTGTTCTTTATTGATTATAGTTTCATGTTCAGGTCTTAGATCATTTTATTCATTTCCTTCCACTGCTTGTTTGTGCTTTCATAGATTTTTTTCAATGGATGCATTAATTTCCTCTTTAAAAATTGTGTCATTTGTAAAGGTTATTTTACAGTTTTTGTCATTTTCTTCAGTTGGTGCCATTCTCAGGGTCTACTCTGGCAGGGTTGGTCAAGTATAGTGGAGACATATTGTCTTGGGAGTTACTGATTCATATTATGCTGGCATCTAGCCATATGTGTTTGGGAAGATTGTAATTCTAAGTGCTAAAATGTGTTTCTTTGTTGAATGGGTATTTTGTTCCTCCATTTCTACTGCCATCTTGGTTATTAGGAGGATGGAGTAGTTAGTTGTGTCTTGCCTGGTAGTGGCACAGACCTCGGGTAGCTGCGTGGCCTTCGGTGATAACAAACATCAACAAAAATCCTGGCTGCAGTAAGACCGCGGACACAGTCCAAGCACCATAAAAAGTAAGACAAACTAGTATGGGTTCATTTACTTATTTTTATTCTCTGTCTGTCTGTCTGTCTGTCTGTCTAGGTCTCTCTCTCTCTCTCTCTCTCTCTCTCTCTCTCTCTGTGTGTGTGTGTGTGTGTGTGTGTGTGTCTCTCTGACTCTCTCTGCGTTTGTGTGTGTGTGTGTGTGTGTGTGTGTGTGTTTGTGTATGTATGTGTACCACATGTGAGCCTATGTCCTCAGAGGTCAAAAATGAGTAGAGTAATAGATTTCCCTGGAAATGGAGTTACGGGAAGTTGTGAGCTGTCCAATATGTGTCTTGGAAGGTGAAAATGGGTTCTTTGGAGGAGCAAGTGTTCTTTACTGCTGAGACATTCCTCAGGCCTCTGGAAACCCCCTGTGAAATAGTTAATACAATTAATTGAGAAAGCTTTTGGATTTTCTCCTCAGGCTTGGAAGATGCTGAGGCTATTTACTGTCACTGAGACAATCACTAATAGCTGAAATTAAAGAACACTTAACTAAGAGCTACCACATGTTTCGGGGTTAGAAGTGTCAATAACAAGACACCCTCTGCAAATTATTCTCAGATTAATTGTTCTCTCAATGAAAAATTCAGAGGGATTTTTAAGAGTTATCACCAAGCTAATTGTAAAATTTATATGGAGAGCTGTAGAAACTCTAGTAGCCCAAACGACTCTGAAAGAAATAAACAAACATGAAATAGCCACTTTACTTGAATCCAAGAGTTTTTATATCAATTATGACAGTTGATAATAGTGAAAACTATTCCTGTAAGCAATCATGAACTCCCGCAGACATGATGGATTGTATGACTGTACTGAATGTGCAGAGGACACTCAGTGCACACATAAGCACCGAAAAAGTCCAGGAAAAAAAGCTGGACCAATTAGCCATGTTTAACAATATGAACTTCCAACTACATTGTGTAGAGTATGAAATGGAAATGAACCAGCAATTTGAGTGGTCAACCTGAAATTGTCTCCATTATAAATTAAAATCATTTTATTTTGGGTTAAAAACCAAACTTTTTTTAAGTACTTAATATACACTATAAAATAAAAAATGACAATAAGAGCTCATCAAAATTATGATTTGATGTTTAAATAAATTAATAAAATTAAAAAGCAAGGTACAAGTTGAGAAAATATAGGAAACCATATGTCCTAAGTAAGTCTACATAGACTTATACATTCTCAAACTAAGCAGTAGCAATAGAAAAAGGAATTTTAAGCAAAAGATTGAAATATACTATTCACCCAGGGAGACTGGCATGTGATCAATAATACATGAGAGGTTGTTCACTATTGGGACTGACCAAATGAATGCAAATTTCAAAAGTGAGATATAAGTAACTACAGCTTCCTATATAAATACTGATTAGTTAGAAGCCAGTAGAGTGTGCTGCAGTTTTGTTATTTGTTATTGTGAACTTGAGAAAAACTAGGCTTATATGGGGAAATGGGGGAACCACAGTTGAGAAATGCCAGTAGATTGGCTTATAAGTATATCTGTGGGAATTTTTCTTGCTGATGATTGATGTGCGAGTGACCAGTCTACTCTAGGCAGTGGCACCACTGGACATGTGGTCCTAAATCATATAAGGAAGCAAAACGAGAAAAACATGAGAGACAGCCATGAATCAGCATTCTTCTATGATCTCTGCTTCAGTTCCTACCTCCAGGCTTCTGCCCTGTTTGTGTTCCTGCCTTGGACTCTCTCCATGATTGACTATGATTAGGAGATATAACCTAAATATCTCTTTTGTTCCCCCAAGTTATTTTTCATCATGGTCATTTCCACAGCAAACTAGGACATGGGGATACTGTATTAACAAATGCACACTCTTAGATAGTTATGCAAAACAACTGAGCACATGTTGATATATAAATATGTTCAGCTTGTATACTGGCTTTGCTAATTATTGCCAAAAGCTGGAAGCAATGTCTTTTGATGCAAGAATGTGCCGATAAACATTTGCATGTCCATTAAAATGAAATGCTGGTCCACAGTAAAAAATAAAAATCAAAACTACTACTGATAGAAGCAAATATGTTATGGATCCCAAATGCATTAGGCTAAGTGACAGGCATCAGATCAAACAACTACATAATGTGCTTTCATTTACATGATATTCTGAAAAAGGCAAAACTAGGCATTAACTAAGATACATTTAGAACAACATAACTCAGGTTTCTCATTTCCAAGGGACTCATGAGAATATGAGATTGAGTCCAAGGTATTTAGAAACAGTACCTGTGATGTAGGCATATTACTTATTTTGGTCTTGCAGTTAGTTTTAGAAAATTATACTCATAAAAATTTACTGTATGTCTATATTACCTTAATAAATTAACACTAAATGTTCTTCTGTTTGGGCTGGGGAGTGACTTCACAAGTACAAGTCTTCCCCCATGAAAGCATGAGGAACTGAGTTTGAATCCTCTGAATCCACATGAAAATCAGACACAGTAGTAGTCATATCTGTTATCACCAGTACTCTCAAAGGAGATGGGAGGTAGAGACAGGAAGATCCCTGCAAGTTTAGACATAGGCCAGCTGGTTGGACACAAGCAGTGATGGAAAAATAGACTGTATAAAACAAGGTGGAAGTTGAGGATCAACATCTCTAAATTCCATATGTGCACCATAGCACACTCAAGACTATAATCACATACAAATACATGCACACACACACACACACACACACACAAACACACACACACACACACACCATACAGGGCAGATTTGAAAAAAAAAACCCTCAAAATTGAGTAGTAAAGGATACAGCTACAGAAGAATTAGGGAAGGGAAATAAATATGCTAATATATGTTGCATGAATTTCTCAAAGAATTAATAAAACTACATTATCAACACAAGCTGTAGGTGGGCTACTGTGAGGAGCTGGGAAGGAGACAGATTTTTGTAGACATCCTTAATTCCCCGCTCTATGGACATTCATTGTGCTGCAGATCATCTCCTTACCAAGATGATGAGTGTATGTTTGAAAGGAAGGCTCAGACTATAGAACATTTAGTCTAAAATGGGATGTCTTCAGCATACCCCTCCTCTCAAGTTTAAAAGAAATACAGGAGCAGAACAGTTAAAAGAGCCAGGGAAGATGGCCTATACCATGCAAGCAGTAACTTGCATAAAATCCTGATAAAAATAGGACTGATGTACATATGATTTCACAGAGACGATGGCAACACGCAAAGGACCTGCACTGAGGTCAAGGTGGGGTCCAGGAGCAGAGAGGGAGAAGTGGACAACAGCTCTCATTCCTAACCCAGAACCTATCTCCAATCGACAACCACTTGCAAAAGAAAAACTAGTCTTCTCTAAAGGAGTCTCACTGAGTATATAAACCACATATAAGCATAGATAGGCCTCATGCCCAGTAGTAGATTGCCAACAGAATAGACTCAGGGGGAATTTTTGTAGATTTTGTGTCTCATGTGGTTTTGATTTGGCATTCTTTATGTTCCTGGTGTTTTACTTGTACATTATGGTTTTCAATTTTGTGTTTTTATGAATTGTATGTGGTTTTAGGCCTTTTCTTTTTAAAATTCTGTATTTATTCATTTGTTTCTTTGCTTATATTTGCCTGTTTCTTTTCTAAAGAGAGATGAAAAGAAAGTGTGGAGTTGTATGGGTATGGAATGGGAAGCACTTGGGAGGATACAGGAAAGGGGAAAATGAACAAAAAATATTATATGAAAATTTATTTTCAGTAATTCTTTAAAATTAAAACCAAAAAGGAAGTCTTGGGTCCTGACTGCTTGCTACCTTAGATGGGTTCTTTATAAAACACCAGTGGTATTATTATTATTATTGTTATTATTATTATTATTATTATTTTGTGTCTTTTTTGTTATAATTTGTCTTACATTTATTTATTTATTTATACTCCAGACTTTATTCCCCCCTCCCTATCCACACTCCAACTGTTCCACATCCCAGATCTCCTCCCCACAACCCTGTCTCCATGAGGGTGTCTCCCAACTCCCCAGCCTCCATCCAACAAAACCTCTAAACTCCCTTGGGGCCTCCAGTCTCTTGAGAGTTAGGTGCAACTTTTATGACTGAACCCAGAACCGGGAGTCCTCTGCTGTACATGTTTTGGGGGGTCTCATATCAGCTTGTGTATGTTGCCTGGTTGGTGGTCCAGTGTTTGAGAGATCTTGGGGTCCAAGTTAATTAAAACTCCTTGTCCTCCTATGGAGTGGTCCTCCTCTTCAGCATCTTCCAACCTTTCCCTAATTCAACCACAGAAATAAGCAACTTCTGTCCATTGGTTGGGTGCAAATACTTGTATCTGACTCTTTCAGATGTTTGTTGGGTCTTCCAGAGTGCTATCATGATAGGTTCCACTCCCCCTTTTTATTGGATATTTTATTTACATTTCAAATGTTATCCCCTTTCCCAAATCTCCCCCACCAGAAACCCCCTATTCCATTCCCCCTCTTCCTGATTCTATGAGGGTGTGTCCCCACCTACCCACCCACTCCTGCCTCCCTGCCCTCGCATACCCCTATACTGGAGCATTGAGCCTTCATAGGACCAAGGGCCTCTTCTCCCATTGATGCCCAATAAGGCCATTCTCTGCTACATATATGGCTGGAGTCATGGGTCCCTCCATGTGTACTCCTTGGTTGGTGGTTTAGACCCTGGGAGCTCTGGTTGGTTGATATTGTTGTTCTTCCTATGGGGTTACAAACCCCTTCAGCTCCTTCAGTCCATTCTTTAACTTGTCCTTTGGGGACCCCGTGATTAGTCCAATGGTTGGGTGAGAGCATTCACTTCTATATCTCTCAGGAGACAGCTATATCAGCCTCCTGTCAGCATACACATCTTGGCATCCCCAATAGTGTCTGCGTTTGGTGACTGTATATGGGATGGATCCCCAGGTGGGGCAGTCTTTTGATGGCCTTTCCTTCAGTCTCTGTTCCACACTTTGTCTCTGTATTTGCGCCCCTGAGTATTTTGTTCTTACTTCTAAGAAGGACCGAAGCCCCCACACTTTGGTCCTCTTTCTTCTTGAGCTTCTTGTAGTCTGTGAATTGTATCTTGGTTATCCCCAGACTTTTGGGCTAATATCCACTTATCAGTGAGTGTATACTATGTGTGTTCTTTTGTGATTGCGTTACCTCACTTTTGTGAGCACTCTATAGCCTCAATAATAGTGTCAGGCCTTGGGACATTTCACTTTGGGCCTGTTGCTGGACCTCCTTTTCCTCAGGCTTCTCTCTATTTCCATCCCTGAAGTTCTTTCAGACGGGAATATGGGTCAGAGTTTTGACTGTGGGCTGGCAACCCCCTCCCTCACTTGATGCCCTGTCTACCTGCTAGAGGTGGGCTCTATTAAGTTCCCCTCTCCCTACTCTCAGGCATTTCATCTAAGGTCCCTTCCTTTGAGTCCTGAGAGTCTCTCACCTCTCAGGTCTCTTCTGCATTCTAAAAGGTCCCTCCAACCTCCTACATTCCGAGGTTGCCTGGTCAGTGGGTAGCAGGAAGATGGGAACCTGATCTGGTATTGGGTGAGGGAAAAGGACTGAAGCCCTGAGGGCCAGCAGAAAGAATGTAAACAGGCAACACAAGTGTGTTTTCAAGATCCATTTATATACTATTTTCTTAGCTTTCCTTGTATGCCCCCATACTTTGCTGTGATTAGGTGTCTGCCTTTGGAGTAGTGCTCGTACAGTGAAACATTAGGTTTCAAAAGTTCAATATTTTTCAATAAGCTTTACATATTTATTTTTGAGAACATCATTTATGAATTCTGCATCACTTCTGTCTGCTCTCAGCCTAGCTCTCCCGTGTCTCAACTACCACCTAACACATTCATGATCTTTTCATGATCTTGTCTTCTCTCTCTCTCTCTCTCTCTCTCTCTCTCTCTCTCTCTCTCTCTCTCTCTCTCTCTCTCTCTCTATGTAGCTTTAACTAATTACATAAATATGTAAAATGTTTTAACCTAAATATGATTATGTCAGAAAACCTTCTAACCACTTTCAGCAAAATGTTTCACACTCACAGTCAAGTTAAAAAATTGAAATTATGACCTGGTTTTTCTTTCAGGTGACTTGTTTCCAGTTTCCTGTATCACATTAAAATTTACTTGTTAGCATGTATACTATTTTCTGTATGCTATAAGGCACTTAATAACTTGGAGCCCCAAACTAAGCTTCTTGTATTTAATTCATCTAGAAACCAATTTACTTTTCTCATAACTTTAATACAATTTAAGAAAAAGATATAACAAGAATATTAAAATAAGGGATAAATATTTTCAAGAACAACATTTGGAGAGTTAACTGTACCTATGGGTCATATTTATGGAACATAAACTCTATTCTAATGATATTGCTTAATAAGAATGTCAAAGAGTTTCATGCTTGTCCTATAGTGGGTTCCATGTTGTATAAGCTCTAATTATTCCAATGAGAGGTCTCTGAACTTTCTTTAAATACTGTTCTCCTGTTTCATCATCTCTGTAAACCTGGGGAGAGAGTGCATTTTTTGGATTAAGAGTGAAAAAACTGATAATGTATCCAGTGTTATCTACCCCATCCTGTATAAAAACTTTCCAATGAAACATTTTAATTCATAATAAAATTTTGTTCTTTAATAAACAGTGTACATTGCAGATTATATTTTAAATACACTAGTTTAAAAAGAAATACAATGTCTAAATATCACTAGTTCAAGTAGCCAGCGGCTAAATCAAGGAAAACAATATCAACCATGATATTGCAGGTGTCCTCCTTTGTCCTTTCAATTATCTCCCTTCACACTGGCCACTCACACTGGTCTTTTGCAGTGTTTTGAAGTTCTATGAACTAAATTTTGATGAATTAACTCTGTGGGATATCGTTTCTTTCATTTGATATTATACTCACTTCACTTAGTATTTATGTATGGAGAATGGTTCCACTTATTTTCTCTCCCTGATCACATTGCATCATATGCCCAGTCTACATTGGCAACGTTTCATCTTTAGTTCATGTATATTTGCGTTATTTTCTTTTTTTTTTCTTCGGTTTTTCGAGACAGGGTAACCCTGGTTATCCTGGAACTCACTCTGTAGACCAGACTGGCCTCGAACTCAGAAATCCACCTGCCTCTGCCTCCCAAGTGCTGGGATTAAAGGCGTGCGCCACCACCGCCCGGCTTTTTTTTTTTTAAATATTTATTTGTTTATTATATGTAAGTACACTGTTGTTGTCCTCAGACACTCCAGAAGAGGGCGTCAGATCTCATTACGGATGGTTGTGAGCCACCATGTGGTTGCTGGGATTTGAACTCAGGACCTTTGGAAGAGCAGTCAGTGCTCTTAACCACTGAGCCATCTCTCCAGCCTGACTCTTGTTGTTTGTAATGCTATTGTATGTAATTTTGCACACTTGTTTTGCTTTTTTTTTTTTTTAAAGTGAGGGCATATGTACTACAGAGCATACTTACTGGCATAACAGACAACAAATGTGTTATGTGTTTTCAAATATGGCAACATTACTCCGCTGTTTTGTTTTGTTTTTTCAGAATAATTGTTCTCAATTTTCTTCCTACAACTGTCTAAAAGTTGTTTCATTCCTATGATTTGAAAATCATTAGTATTATCCTGTTTAATTTGTGTTATACAGTGATGACTTGTTGAGTGTTTCTATCTTTACCACCATTACTATTAAATCTTGTTTTATTTTCTGATGATATGTTACTTACAGAACTCTCGTGTTATGTGCTGGACATGCGAAAATGTTCCTTTTAGAGTGCTAGTTCATACTTGATCGCTACACTGCTTCAGTTACAACACAATTTACTAATATTTTGATTTTGGTATATATTCATGTTTTTTCTGCTGGGAAGTACCATTCAATAACATGGCTGTACCTAATTTTTCACACCACATAAATTTTCTGTCATAGCTTATGTCTTTTCAACAAACAAAATTCTTATGCTATTGTATGAAAGTTTAGAATTTTTTAAATATTTTTGATAATGCTTTTTAGTCCTACTTAATACATTTTCAGCACCAAGGTGCCAAGTATATTCTGCCATAATTTCTATGATTCAAAGGTTATCAAGTTTTTAATAATGAGAGAAAATTCTGAAAACTTGTGTGTCATATACTCTATATTACAATTACTGGATTTCACATTTATAGCATAAAACAGTCACATGCTATATGATTAAAGATTCATCTCTAAACTCATGCTGCTACAGTCACTGAGTTTTGAAAAAATACTGAAAAGCTTGACTTTTATGCAGTAGTTTTTAACTGTTCTACTGGATTCACTTTACAAACACTGTGTTTAGGGTTTGGGTACCTGTAGACTCCCTTATGTGGTCTTGAGCAGAAACCTTTCCAGGTTTCCTGTAAAACTGTGCCAGTTTCTTTAAAGGGAATGTGAAGTAAGACTGACAGCCAACTTACCCTTATTAAGTTGCCTAAAAATCTGGAAACATTTATCAGTGAAGGCAACCTGGGCTCTAGCTTTCTTCTTGAGAACATTTCCAAACCTGACATTGCTTCTTTTGTATGTGTATTCTTATACAAAAGTATTCCTTGATAAGGTCTTGAGACATTTTTAGTATTTGCTTATTTCCTACATAACTTCAAGCTCATAGAAAATTAATATTTCATATAAATTTCTCCTCTATAATTTGGTTTTAATTTTAATTTTTTTCTAACATTAAAATATACAACATTGAAATAATCTCTTGAATTTTTTGGTTTTGATTATCTCAAATATTAATAATATATGCTGCAAATACTGCAAGTTACCTTCTAACTATAATAAATTGAATTAAGTGACGTTTGGCATGTGTATTCATCTTCCCTTGTATTGTGCACATGCTCTCTTTGTGTCTTTCTCTAATTATTTTACATTCATTTGCCATCCAGAATACTGATCCCAGTGACAGCAACAGAATATATTGTTCTGGCTTCTAATGCAGTTTAAAAAATGTGCTTAATTAAACTACATACTTTTAAGCCTTTAAATCAGTGATTCTCATCTTTCCTAATTCTGTGACTTTTTAATGCAGTTTTTCATATTGCAGTGACTGTCAACCAAAACCTTATTATTTTTGCTACTTCATAACTGTAATTTTGCTACTGTTAGGAACTGTAATGTGAATATTTGATATTTGACCCCTGTAGAAGGATCATTTGGATCCCTAAAGGATTCTTGTCTCTAAGGTTGAGAACTACAGCTTTAAGTTTATTAAGCACATTTTTTGAGATGGCTGTAAATCATCACAGGTTTATGTAAATGTCTTACTGTGAATTAGAATTGTGATCACATTTTAAAACAAAAACATAAAAGATGTAATTCCCCAAAATTGTATTAAAATATATCCTATAAGGCAAAGATCACATAACCAATATGGAGAAATTCTATAATGTTAATCATTAGTTTATTTTTAATGAAAACAGAATTATATACAAAAATATGGAAGCTCTTTAGAGCAAATAGAATTCTTCTGCAAATGATTTTTTCCATTTCTATTGTGTTAGGTCTTTTGAAATTTATTCTTTTGCTCCAGTATTTTAGTTGCTGAAACAATTATGCAGACATTGACTTAACTAAGCACTTGGGATAATGAGAAACATCCATTTGAAATGCAGGTGCACTTCTCTGAATCAAAGGCTCACATTAACACTCAAAAGTATTGTTCACAGAACATGACTTGTTTTGACAATCTCTAGACAGAGAACTCTTTCCATGTAATCAACAATAATTTTATGTGTGTGCAGGTTGGAAAGACAATGAAGGTTTTAAGATTAATATAATGATTTTAATTCCAATTCATGCAACTTAAAGCCCCAGAATAATTCATCTAACTTTTTACTGTCCTCTGAGATAAATTCTCCTTATTGTAAGATAATTTTACTTATTTAGATTATTTTTATCTGTATTACAAAATAATAAATATTATAATGAGAAAAATTATGTTTTCCTAATATAAAAACATACACAGATAACTAATACACCTAAAACTTGCAAGAAAACAAAAACATTGACTAAGCAATCACACAATTCTTTGATATCTTGTTTGATCCATCTATAGTGATGTTATCCATAAAATTAACTTTTATAAATTTTGAAATATAGCACTTTATTGAGTGAACACCTCATTTTCAAAATCCCTTGAAAAATACAGTGACTTGCCTAACACCAAACACTATGTAATCTTTAGGTACATTAACTTTGGTATTTGGAGTCTTTATTTTTTAATATTGTTCTATTGTTTTCAAATAATTCTTTATATTTACAAACTATGCAAGGGTTTTTTATGAAATGTAATATGTAATGCTATTTACTATATTTAATAAACATTTCTAATATGTTCACAGACTTATGATACTCATTTTTTTTATTTTGTTATTTTAAACTTTGTTTTCTTTGTAAATTTTATAAAAATTAAAAGCTTTGTAGTTGCTGAAGCTCTTGAACTCAGGATAAGTAAATGGGAACTAACTAAACTGAAAGTATAATTTAGCAGATAAACAACTTTATTGTCTCCATGTGGCTATAGCTCCTGGTTTAATGGACAGGTCTGTCTTGATTCTTTGGTACTAAGACAAGGTTATGTTTGGGTCTGAGTAATTTATGAAAAGAAGACATTTATTTTCTCATGGTTTTACCCATCTTGTGAGGTATTTTTATGGTATCCACATGCAGGAGAAGGTACAGATGTTGTGTCCTCAAGTGGCATAAATCACAGAAATCAAAGGGGACAAGTCAGTTCTCTTCATCCCTTCCATCAGTATTGCCACTGGGGAAAACCGTGATGTTATGACTTAGTCCGTCATCTTCTAATGTACTATACATCTTAAATATCACATTGGGAGATTTCATTATTAATTTTAGTATTTCAGTATTATTTTTGAAGAGGACAGATGAATTTCCTAATAATGGGTATCTTTAAAAATTCAACACAGAGGCACTGAGTTGACTATTTCGAACTAAGTGTAGCTAAGAAAGTCTATTAGGCTAAGGGCATAAGATCCCCAAAAGATAACAACACTGTAACACAATGAAACCTTGAACTTGTTGGGATAAAGACTATTTTCTGTATCATAAAAAATTTCACTTTTGCAAGGCAAAATGATCCCTAACCAATAGAGTTGTATGTTTTCTGTGAACAGAGATGGTTCATGAGATCTCATGACAATTTGGGTAATTATTACAGTAATTACTGTTTGTTAAACTCATCATTGTACTCATTACTTTTTTTGATTATTCATGTTGAAAAAAAGAATGGACAGAGCCAAAGATGAAAACTAACCACAAAAACATGGTAATGACAGATTCTTCAGGTTGTCATGACATGAATAATAACAAATTTTAACTGCCAGAAGCATAAATCAATTGCAAATATAGGAGAAATTATACAAATATTATAAAAATTTGATTGCACGATTTTGTGCCAAGAATAGATAATTTTTATAGTTATATAACTCAGAACATAGAACTAGGACTGAGTAGATTAAATGCAGTTACATTTTGAGGACTAAATTAGTTTATTCTACAACTCTACACAACAATAAAAGTTATTGTTTAGATATTGAAAAAAATAATCAAGACCAGATGATCGATTATTAAAAAGATGGAAATAATTTGTCAAATAATTGACAGGAGCAAAGTGAGGAAAAGGATCTATTCATCTAGTAAGAACACAAATAAGGAATGGTTCATTCTGCTTTGCATATACACAGGTTGGATACTTTTATCAAAATGACACAAAGTAAAGTCATTTGGAATTAGGGAAACTCAACTGAGAAGACATTTCTTTTTTTTTTAGGGTATTTTTTTATTATTTTTTATTTTTCATTGTTTCTTAGATATATTCTTTATTTACATTTCAAATGAGAAAACATTTTGATTAGATTGTCCTATAAGCAAGTCAGTAGGTCATTATCTCAATTAATGACTAATGTGATTATAACCAGCTCACTATGGTCAGAGCCATTCCTGAGAAGGTAGTCATGAATTTTATAAGAAAGACAGCTAAGTAAGCCAAAGAGAGAAGGAGAGTTAGAGGTATTCCTCCATGGTGTCTGCTTCCATTTTTGCTTCATGTTCTTTCCTTGACTTCTTTCTGTGATGGACTAAAACCTGTAAGCTAAATAAACACCTTCCTCTTCAAATTGCTTTTGACCATTGTTTTATCATAGCAACAGAAATCAAATGGGGATAAGATATGTTTAAATATATGTTACAAATTTTTCAAAGTGGGAGATAGTTGGTCAAAACAGTGTCTGGTTCATGGTTCTTAAAGCAGAGGAAAAGTGTAAATGAAGGGATTAGTTTTAAAGGCTGGAAAAATTAACCACTGGAAATCAAGCTATAATCATTAACTGCTCACTGTAAGTAGTGTGGTTGGCTCCCTGGAATGCTATTTGTTAACTAGGAACCGAACTGGAGGTGTGCTGTACAGATATCCTCATCCCTGTGGACCGGATTAAAGAATAAATCTGCAGGCACAGGCAGGAGGTAAGAAGCTAGCACTGGACCCCTGCAGATCTAGTGAGATAGTTTTCTACCAGACTCCACCTCACTTCACTTTTCTGGCTTTACACTACTTTCTAAACAGTTGTAAAACACAGGATCAAAGATGCAACAGAAGGAAATACTTTTGTCTAGAGCTCACCTGACTGAGGCTTATACTTCGGGTGTTTTGTTGCAGCAAATTTTTCAAGAAGAGGGGGAAGAATTTTTACTTCGCTTGGTTTCTTCTTCACATTCTCACTTGTCCTTATCTCTGCTACTCTGGCCTGGCACTAGGAAGTGAGGACTGGGAACGAAAGGATCAGGTTACATCTATAATTTCTTTGTTATTTTCTGTAAACACTTGAGCTATCTGTGAATGAAAAACAAACAAAATGAAAATAAAAACAAACAAAAACCCAGAAAACCCAAACAACAACAACAACAACAAAACTATTCCTTCTTTGGAATCTCAAATTTTAGAACAGGAAAATTGGTGGATACTTCAATAGATTCTACTTTAAACATCATGACATAGACACTATTTTGATGAGCTATTGCCAAGGGTATATAGAAATAAATTTTCTGTCTGTCTGTCTGTCTGTCTGTCTGTCTGTCTCTCTCTCTCTCTATATATATATATATATACATATATAAAATATATATACATATATATATATACATACATACACACATATGACAGAGGCTGAGGAAACAATAATCACTCTAGAAAATGCTTAGAACATGTGAAAAATTGGAACTCTGATCTCTTCAGCCAGCCATCAGAGAGGAATACTAAAACATGTGGATCAGAATTGTGCTGCAGGGCTGATTTCTGAGTAATAATTTATAGGACAATTATGTAAATGATTGATGTATTTAATTAAAATTATACCATAACTGCATTGAAAAGACAGGGAAAGAAGGTAGAGGGAATTCTGAGATGCAAATTATAAAATTGTTGCTATGTTAGGAAAAGAAAAAATGCCAACTAATATGTATGATATGTACCCTGCGCACATTAGGTGTATGTCCTTGAGTAATACAGTTGTGAAAAGCAACAGAGATAAGTTTCCTTGATGAGAGAAGTATTATTTGTCTGTAGGTATAAGGACTAATCTTTATAATGTAGTTAGAGATTATGTGATTCTCTACCAGTCTTCACTAGCCCTGGGTATTTGGATATAGATGTATATACAACTATTCATATTATGTAACAACAACTTATGAAAAGACAAGATCATGAATATGAAAGAAACCAAGGAGGAAAATACAGGAGTGTTAGAAATGAGGAAAGATAGGGAGAAAGATGCAATTATACTATAATCTCAAAAACTAAAAGAAATAATTTTCAAAGTGTGAATGGCTAAAGGGAGATGGAGTTAGAAATTAGGGAACTGTGTATGTTTGTGTGTGTGTTTTTCATGTGTGTATGTTTGTGTGTGTGTGTGTGTGTCTGTGTCTGTGTGTCTTTGTGTGTGTGTGTGTGTGTGTGTGTGTGTGTGTACTTTCCAGTTTTCCCAGACCTCATGCATATTAGTTGAATGCTTTAATACTGAGCTATATCTTGTGTCCATAAGCTTGCTGATTTTGTTACATGGCTTTAGCATTGCTATTGCATGAATTTAAAGTTTAGAAATGATCTACTTTTTATCAAGGTGGAAGTACAGTATGTCAACTTAAAATAACCAAAAGATATATGCCATTAAACTACTGAAAGGGAATAGAAAGCTTCCTGAAGGAAATGCATACTAATAATCACTGATTCTCAGTTCCTACCTACTAACTTGGGAGACTTGTAACATACATGTTTGTTTCTTTCATCTTGAAAAAATAAAAGGTATAGAGTGTGACAGCATGAGCTCATTTGAACACACCTCCCTTGGTGCAAAACTATCTAGGCAGAGGTCACACAGCATGCACAGAGGGGCCAACTGCAGGAGAGAAAGCCTGAAGTCATATAATTGAGAACTGTAAGGGAACTGTTGTACAAGTTCCACTGATACCGGACTGAGAGGAAGCAAAATATTGACTTTCTAAAGCAATGAAATCTTCCTCATAAGAAAAGAGGACCTTCACAGAGGCGTCATAACAACAATTTGAAATGCAAACAAGCAGCAGAAAGATTCCCATGGAGAGGTAGAAATCTATCTGGAGTAATCCAATATCTTTAACTTCCAAAATACAGTTATTATTTCAAACATACAATTATCCTTTAGCCCATGTTGTGGTCTTTCCACAGTTATGAATGTGCTGAAGCAAGGAAATGTTAGTCTTCACTAAAATACCTTGTCCTTATTTCAGTCAATGAAAATAATCTTTCAGGTTTTAGTTATCAGCCTTCATTCTTTGTGAACCATATGCTGTAGATTCTCAAATCCCGTCAACTTTTCATATATATATATATATATATATATATATATATATATATATATATCCCTTTTTCTAGCATTTGTAACCATTTCTTTTACTAGTGGCCATCATTCTCCCCTAGATTAATGTGCAAAGTTGTTTCTGTTTCCTCACTTCTCTTCTTGTGTCTTCTCTTCCTAGGACACATGATCCTTTAAAATGTCAGTGTGTTGTATTCCTCTGCTCTGAAATTTGGATTTTACTCAGAGGAACATCTGAGATTCTTCCCTTACACCCTGGAGGATCTTATATGATTTTGAATCCCATTCCTTCTCTTATGTACCCTACAGCTGGCCCTTATATTCACTCTGCACTCCCTATCCTGTGTTAATTGTGAAAACACTGGAAAAGGCACAACCTCAATATTTCACTACCTTTGGTTTTAATGCCCTTCACATTCAGGAGGTCACTTCCTTTTTTGATGGTGGCTCTCTTCAAATATCATCTTATCAGATAAGTACACATTTTCTCTACCCTGCTTGATGCTTCTTCATAGCAGATAACAAAAGTCATGCATTATAGATTCTATGTTTACTGTTAGCTTCTTTCCATTACAACATGACCTCAATGAGAGCAAGGCTGGTCTTAATTCTTGACTCCTACACTGTCAACATAGCCATGTCTGGTTAACATAGACTGAAGGTTCTTTTTATAATATAAATGAAGATCACCTATCAGGTCTTGCAGACTAGACTAATAAAAAAATTCATAAACAGTTTGTGAAGTGTAGAAGTATACAGAGTATATAGAACTCATATGAGGAAATCCATGAAAACAGTGTTTGAAATGAAAGATCATACTCGTATATCAATATTATGAAACATGTAATTTTAAATAAAATGATAGTTTTCATATTTTAAAAGCTAGTCCTGTTCTGATCTATGAATGCTATGAGTATCTAACACTAAATATCTTAATTATATGTACACATATAGATATCCACAACTTGAAAATAATCAGTTAAAATTAGATTTTCTCAAGAAATCTTGAGACGGTACTGTCACAGATTTTGTTATAATTTTCCATCAGTGTTGCATTTCCTAGCAACTGGTTTTGTAAATATAGACCCTAAAACGGAAGATTTCCTAGGCAGAATGATTTAGAAATAATTCTCATTGGAATTTTGGGAAACTTTCAGCTGTTCTGTCATGTTGTATAAACGGGATCCCTGTTGCCTTTTATGATAAATGGTGTGTTACAGGTTAGGGGATGTTTGCTTACCTGAGAAATACAATGCCTGCCTTTTTCCTACTCTCTCTGGACAGCTACTTTCTATCAAGTTCATATATGTGGAAGTGTATGTATGTATGTATGTATGTATATATAAAGCATAAATCCAATTTTAGTGCAAAAATAAATTCAGTCACTATCTTTTATCTTTATTCTTTTAATATGACATAGAAATAGACTTGTACATTGATGTTCTTTTTTTTTAGTTTTAGCTAGAGTATGTGATACAATGTTCCTGATCTCATTTGATGTTGACAGCTTACCTTAAAATTGGCATATTTTTCTTATACATACATTGTGCTATCTTTTCTTTCAGAAAAATAAAATGGAGAATATAATAGAAAATGCTTAGGTGTGCAATTGATCTACTGCAATGTGCAAAGGAAGATTGTCTAGCTTATAAATGAGATGGGGAAGATTTCAGTTTAATTTTTTTTTTCAGATTATACTGTAAGTGAGCTTGAGACCAACCTTTCCCCTAATAAATTTTGATCTTGGATTATTCATTTATTTATTTTTTATGGCTAGCACTTCAATATTGCAAATATTTTTAAAATATATTTTCTCATTCATATACATAGAGCAACAGTCTAACATAAACCCAAATAACTACTTAGTTAATGACTTGTGACATCACACAGACCATTAAAGAAATGAAACACCCCATTATTTGAGGAATTTAGTAGTCCATAATTTTCAGTCCTTAGCTAAACATCAATTCTTCTGGTGTGATTCTCCTAATGTGTAGAAGAGTATGAGAATATAGGCACATTTTACAAAATTACACACAAGTCTTGCGTGCAATGTGAATCATATCCTATTAGATTTCAGCACCATGACTTGATTCTTTTTATCTGTTCCGCTTCAATATCTTTAATATAAATATCCAGATTAACAATCTTTCAGACCTCTTTTGAATATTTCATCTTTCTTCTAGTCTCATTATGAGTGAGATCATTTAATTTGTGGCCTTGGGAGGCCAAACTTTCTGAACCATTCCTTACGCAGAGAAAGAATCCAAGAAATGTCTGAGCTTCTGTGATGAATCTACAATCATTTCCTGATGGTTCTTTGACAGAACACTTAGCAGTATTCATGCTAGGCCATCATTGAGATAGAACACTAAGACAGTAGACACTGCAGACTATACCATAAAACTAATCTTTTTTTCTGTTCAGGAATCCCATTTCTTTATTCCTAATCCCCTGCTATGACTTCCAGCTGATGTACGTACTCGTTTCTCTCCACTTTAGAATGTCCTCCCCTTACACAGGGTCCTTATGTCTGATGTCACTTTTTAGATGCTAGGTCATGAATTTTAACTTGCACATGATTAACTAGTGGGTTTTTTTCAAAAATCAGTTCTGATTAAGCAGGGCAGGGTGGGTCAGAGATCTTGCCAGGTGCAATGAACGCTTTTAGGGTCAGTGAACATCTGTGTTCAAAGGACAAGCTCCATGTTGACTCTACAAATGTTCTTACCCCACTATGTCCTGATAGACTCCGGGTCTAGTCATTTGTGGGACTTGTTTCCCATGTACTCTACCGTTCTCTTCTATTCTTTTAAATCAGAAATCTTTCAGCATTGCAAACTTAAGATAGGAGTCATGACCTTCACAGCAAAGTAAACTATTTGTCAGAATATATATGAGAGTATCAGCACCTATCCACTTAGATAGCAATTCTAAAAATTCACATTTACATGTTTTCCTTGATTCTTAATATACAAAAATTAGTATAAAATTAAGATATGTTGATTTAGGTAACAGCTATGGCAGACTTTTCCCCAAGGTGAACTTACATATCGTTAAATTTTTTTTGTCATTAAAGAGTCTTGCCCATGTCAAACCTTTCCAATTTCACTACTATATTATTTTGTATTTTATTAATCTGCTACATTAGATTTTAAAGTTCGACTTCATTATGAGATTTAAATGTGTATTTATCTTTGTTCATACTCCTCTCTCATCTCACTTCCCTCCCCAGGCCTGTCCTCTTTCTTTTGTCTTTCTTCTCTGTTTATGAGAGCCTATTTGACTTTCATGTCACATGTGTTTTGTCCTGAAAAGACATTTTCCAGTCATTATCACCCTAAATGCTCATAGCACATATACCTGCCCATATACAGAAATATACATGCAAACCTTAAAACATAGAATCTATGCATGTGAAAAAACATGCTGTTTGCCCTTCTGAATCTAGATTATTTAATATATTGACTTCAGGTCAATATTTTTCCAATGTCCCCTTCATTTATTTCATTAAAGCTGAGTAAAATTCCATTGTGTATATGGACTGTTTATCTTACTTTATCTACTCATATGTTGATATAGATCTAAGTTGATATATTTCCAAGCATATTGTGAATAATTCAGCAGTAAGCATAGATGTGCATAAATTCTCTGTGGTAACACTATTTAGAATTCTTCTATTTCATGCCAGGGAATAATACAGCTGGGTCATTTAGTCGTTCTCTCTTTAGTTTTTAAGAACCTTCTCTACTAATTTATTCTGAATTCACTAGTTTGCACACTCAACAGCAATGGGCAAGGTACCTCTTTGCCCCATCCTTGTTAGCATTTGTCTCTGTTTGTTTTCTTGACACTATCCTTTTGAATGAGGTGAGATGTAATCTCAAAGTAGTTTTAATTTGCATCTTCTATATTAACCATTCAAATTTTTTTTAAATACTGTATGTCCAGGATCTTATTCCATATTTGACAGATTGGATGTTCTCTTGTGCTTCCTTTTCAATTTAAAGATATTGAGATTTTAATCTGGTTACAACATTTTTCCCTTCCATTTTCTCCCTGCAATCTCGCACCCTATACCCCTCCCTGCTCTCCTTCACATTCATGACATCTTAAAAACAAAATTGTTATTACACACATATAAGTATATGCATATATATTCATACACACACACACATGTATATATAACCTGTTCAGTACATATAATGCTGCCTGTACATATGTTTGAGGGCTGACTCATTAGCAGTGCAAACCAATTGGTGTGCTCTTCCCTGGGGAAGATTCTCTTCCACATTTTCATTTCCTAGCTTTTCTTAGTTGTTTATACTTCTTTGTGTAGTGTTGAACCACATGGGCTTTTCTCTGTCCAGTTTGGCATGTTCATTGGTATCATTCTTGTTCAGCTGATATCTGAGCAGCCATGTTGGTGAAACTTTATGGGTGTAGCTTCAGACATTAATAGGAGACACAACCTCACAAGAATTGTTCTATTGTCTGGCTGTTACAATCTTCCAACCACCTCCTTTGCAATGTTCCATGAGCCTTGGGAATGTGAGTGTTTTGTAGACTTATCCATTGAGATTGGACTCCACAGCTCAGCATTTTTATTGGTTGTGGTTTTGTTTAGTGGTCTCCATTTGTTACAAAGAAAAATTTCCTTGATAAGGTGGTGAAGAACCACTTATCTGTGAATAGGAGGATAAATGTCTATGGATTGTTATTAGGGATTATGCTGGTATGATAAATGAGCAGTTGAAGATCCTCATCCAAAAAGAAGACCATGCCTGATACTAGAAACCTAGCTAACAAAGTTGTACTTAATTTTTGCATTCTTTACATATTATAGATACTAACCCACGTGTGAAGGAGAGTGGGTAAAGAGTTCTTCCAACTTAAGCTGTGTCTTCACTTTACTGACAGTTTGTTTTACTATACAAAAATATGTTGAATTTGACATATTTATATTTGCCAATTTTGATTATAGTTCTTTCCCGTGCTACTGGAGTCCTTATCTGAAAGCTCTTGTTATTGTCTTTATCTATGTAACCCTTTAGCAACTTTAGTGTAGGTGCGTCTTCTCCCACTAAGTCCAGACAAAGCAGCCCTATCAGGGATCAGGTATCATAGTCAGGCTACAGTTTTACGGAGAGCATCTGCTCCAGTGGGGATGGGGGGTACACATGAACTCTGAGTTGCCCATCTGCTATATATGTGCCAGCATCCTCATTCCTGCCTGTGTTTTTCTTTGGTTGGTGCCTCAGTCACAGAGCTCCCAGATTTCAAGGCTAGATGACTCTGTTGGTCCTCCTGTGGGGTTTCCATCCATTTCAGGACCTTCAATTTTTCCTCAACTCTTCCATAAGAATCACCTGCCTCCATCCAATGTTTGGGTGCGAGTATCTGTGTCTCTTGAAGCCAGCTATTGGGTAGAGACTCTCAGAGAACAGTTATGCTAGACCCCAGTGTCCAAGCATAACAGTATTATTATTTTTTTAAAGATTTATTTATTTATTATATGTACACTATAGCTGTCTTCAAACACACCAGAAGAGGGCATTAGATCTCATTACAGATGGTTATGAGCCACCATGTGGCTGCTGGGATTTGAACTCAGGACCTTTGGAAGAGCAGTCAGTGCTCTTAACCACTGAGCCATCTCTCCAGCCCCCCATAACAGTATTATTAATGATGTCAGGGATTGGTTTATGCCCATGGGATGGGTTTCAAGCTGGTCTGGTTATTGGTTGGTTACTCCGTCAGTCTCTGCTCTGTCTTGGTTCCCGCGTTTCTTTAAACAGGAGAAATTTTAGGTGGAAAGTGTATTTATCTCTCTTCTGGGTATCCTGTTTGGCTACAGGAGGTGCTCTGTTCAGAGTCAATGTCTTTACTGTTAGTCATCTTGACTAAGGTAACCCACATTGATTCCTGGGAGCCTCCACCACCTCAAGTCTCTGTGACTTCCTAAAGATTCCCTCACATCCCACCCCTGGCATCTACAGATTTCTATTCATTCCCCTGACACTCTGAATCTCTCTCCTGTCTCTCTCTACACCTGACTGTCACCCTTCCCCTTCCTTTCTCCTCTCCTACTGCCTCCTATGACTAGTTTGCTCTCTCTTCTAAGTGTGATTCAAGCATCCTTTCTTGGGCCTTTCTTTTTGTTTAACTTCTTTGTGTCTGTGAGGATATCATGGGAATTCTATGCTTTATGGCTAATATCCATTTATCAGTGAGTACATACCTTGCATATGCTTCTGAGCCTGAGTTACCTCACTCAGGATCATATTTTCTAGTTCCAATCATTTGCTTGAAAAATTCTTGGTGTCCTAGCTTTTAATACCTGAATAGAATTCCATTGTGTAAATGAACCTATTTTTTGTATGCATTCTTTAGTTGAGAGACATCTGACTTGTTTCCAGTTTCTGGCTATTATGAATAAAGCTGCTACGAACATAGTGGAGCACATGTCCTTGTGGTATGGTGGAGCATCTTTTGGGAATATGCCTAGTAGTAGTATGGCTGGGTCTTCATGTAGAAACATTTCCAATTTTTTTTTTTTAAGAAACCAACAGATTGATTTCCAGAGTGGTTGAACCAGTTTGCAATCCCACCAGAAAGGGAGGTATATTCCCCTTTCTCCACAAGCTTTCCAGCATGTGCTGTCAATTTAGTCTTTGATTTTAGCCATTCTGATTGGTAGAAGGTGGAATCTCAGGGTCATTTTGATTTGCATTTCCCTGTTATCTAAGCAAGTTGCACATTTCTTTAAGTGCTTCTTGGACATTTGAGATTCCTCTGTTGAAAATTCTCTGTTTAGCTTTATACCTTGTTTTTTACTTAGATTATTTGGTTTGTTGAAATCTACCTTCTTGAGTTCTTTATATATTTTGGATATTAGCCCTCTGTCAGATGTAGGGTACATGAAGATCTTTTCCTAATCAGTAGGCTACTGTTTTTGTCCTATTGATACCATCCTTTGCCTTATAGAAGCTTTTAAGTTTTATGAGGTCCCATTTAGCAATTGTTGATCTTTGGGCCTGAGCCATTGGTATTCTGTTCAGAAAATTGTCTCCTGTACTAATGGGTACAAGGCTCTTTTCCACTTTTTCTTCTAAGACACGTTGTGTTTCCAGTTTTATGTTGAGGTCCTTGATCCACTTGGACTTGAGTTTTTGCAGGGCAATAAATATGGTCTATTTGCATTCTTCTACATGCACACATCCAATTAGACCAGCATCATTTGTTTAAAATGCTTTTTCTACCCTTGTATAATTTTGGCTTCTTCGTCAAAATTCAAGTTTTCATAGATATGTGTGTTTATTTCTGGGTTTTCAATTCAATTCAATTGACCAACCTGTCTGTTTCTGTACCAATATTATGTTTTTTTTTTTAATCACTATTGCTCTATAGTACAGCTTGAGGTCCAGAATGGTGGTTCCTCCCTAAGTTCTTTTACTGTTCAGGATTGTTTTGGTTATCTTTTTGTTTCTTTATTTTTTTTTGTATATAAATTTGAGAATTACTTTTTCAAGGTCTGTAAGATATTAGATTAGAATTTTTATGGGGATTGCATTATCTGTACATTGCTTTTTGTAAGATTTTCACTGTGTTAATTCTACATATTCATGAGCATGAGAGGTATTTCCATCTTCTGATGTCTTCTTCAATTATTTTCTTTAGGAACTTAAAGTTCTCATTATACTGATCTTTCACTTAATTCATTAGAGTAATAAAAATATTTTATATAATTTCTGGCAATTGCAAAGGGTGTTGTTTCCCTAATTTCTTTGTCTACCCATTTGTTGTTTGTATAAAGGAAGGCTACTGATATCTTTGAGTTAATTTTCTAGCCACTTTGCTAGTGTTGGTTTAAATCACTTATGTTCTATTCACCTCTTACTCTCCTTCTTTAAAGCTTTTTTTTTCCCCCTGTCATGGGTTCTTCTCTAATTTCCCATGTTCTATCCTTATTCATTCCTGCATATCACATATGTAAATATTAAAAATAAGATATGCCTATGAGAAAGAACATGTAGCATTTGTCTTTCAGAGAATGTTTTATAAATTTTAAGGTAATGTTTCTCAACTTTATCCATTTCTTTCAAATGCCATATTTTTCTTTTTCTTTCTGAGTGAAAGTTCTTTGGTTATGTTTATCACTTTGTATGCTTTTATTTGTTATTGTCATGTGTATTATTTTAGTGTCTATTACATAATAATGTTTACACTACAATTATCAATAAACAGTTACTCTCTGCTTCTCACATATTTTATGGCAGCTTCCTTTCCTTTCTTTCTTTTATTTATTTATTTATTTTCTAAGTTTTTTTATTTACATTCCAAATGATTTCCCCCTTCCCATTTCCTCCCTCCCCGAAAGTCCCATAAGCCTCCTTCCCTCCCCTTGTTCCTCATTCAACCCCCTCTTGCTTCTCTGTCCTGGTATTTCCTTGATGTTCCACCCTCATGACTTCTCCCCCCTCCCCTTCAGAGAAGGGGAGGTTCCCACGTGGGTGCCAGCTTCACTGCTTAGGGAAAGGTCTCCAAAGGCAGGCAACAGTCACAAACAGCCCCTGCTCCAATTGTTAGGGATCCACATGAAGAACAAGTTGCACATCTGCTACATATGTCCTGGGGGCCTATGTCCAGCCCATGCTTGCTCTTTGATTGTTGGTTTGGTCTCTGTAATTCCCCATGGGCCCAATTTTAGTTTACTCTATAGATCATCTTGTGGTGTTCTTGACCCTCAGCTCCCTCAGTCCTTCCCCCTAATCTACTCTCCCATAAGATACCCCCAGCTCTGCCTATTGTTTGGCTCATCTGTTTCCATCAACTGCTGTATGAAGCCTCTCAGGAGACACTCTTGTCTGCAAGAATGGCAGGGTATCATTAAAATGTCAGGAGTTGGCTCTCTCCCATGAGCTGGGTTTCAAGTTGATCTGGTCATTGTTAACCCATTGCCTCAATCTTGGTTCCATCTTTATCTCTGCACATCTTGTAGTCAGGACAAATTGTGTTGTCTAAGGTTTTGTGGGTGAATTTGTGCACTCCTCTCTCCATTAAAAGTCCTGCTTTGCTACAAGAGGTGGTCATTTTGGGCTCCATATCATCTACTCCTAGGAGTATCAGCTATGGTCACACTCATAGTCTCTCAGGAGCCTCCCTCTGAAAGACTCATCCCAGAATGCTCCCTACCAATTTCTGTTCAGGAAGTTGTCTCCTGTGCCAATGCATTTCAGGCTATTCCCCCACTTTCTTTTCTATTTGATTTAATGTATTTACTTTGAGATCTTCAATGTAGTTGGAATTGTGTTTTGTGCAGGGTGATAAATATGGATGTATTTGCATTTTCTACATGCAGATGTCAGTTATCCCAGCACCAATTGTTGAAGATGCTTTCTTTTTTCCATTGTATAGTCTTGGCTTTTTTGTCAGATTCTTTTACTTCTTATTCAAGAAAGAAAATTTCAAATACTTCTGTATAATTCTGAAGAATATGTGTGTGTATAATAAACTATTGTTTAAATCAATATTATTTTAAAATAATCTAAATAAACAACTTTGTATACAACTAAATAGTAATTTAAAAATAAACATTTTGTTTCCAAGTTCAGGCAAATGATGTTTTAGCTCTTAATTATTGGATTATTTTAATTGATAATCTAAAAATATGTTCTGAAAAAAACTGCTAGGAAGTGTATACTATGTAAAATAAATTTATTGTAAATATGTAAGTAGTTATTTTAAATTTTAAGAGCAAACATGTGAAGAGATTTGTTGCAAAGCCATGTGTGTATCTTATATTTATTTTTAGGCTCTTAACTTAGGATTGGAATCAAGATAAATGAGGCAAGGAGGCCACAGTTATTGATGGGCCATTGAGTGCACACATTTACATAGACTTCCTCTTCTCAGAGCCCTTTTATAAATCAAAGTTTATTTTATCATCCCTAAGTAAACTTTATATTAGCAAGTCAATAACTATTCATTGCCAAACTCTGTAAACTGGTCAAGCAGACACAAAATGTACCCTTTAAATCTCTTTGATTAACATCAATGGATGCACCGCAGTCTTCTTTGTTTAGAAAACTATTAATATCTGCATTTGTTGCTTGGTTCAAATGAACCATTCTTTGATTTGTATTCACAAATAGCTGAGTTAAGCTAATTCTCAGTTGTTTACCAGAACAATTTCTCAAATGACTTCCTTAAAGTGTTTATGTTTATAATTTCTGGTCACATAGAAATTTGCTCTTTTCTCTCTCTCTCTCTCTCTCTCTCTCTCTCTCTCTCTCTCTCTCTCTCTCTCTCTCTCCCCCCCCCCTCACACCTTGAATAAGTTTTGGTGATTTTTTAAGTTTAGTTGTCAAAAATACACTATTTATCTACATACTTTCATATTCATTCCAAAATTAAAAGTCTGTATAGCATCACAAGAAAAGAACAACAATGCATAGAGAGATGACATTGTTGAATCTAAGTATAGTCAGAAACCTACCTCTGCTTTTATGTAATCAGTGTCACCAAGAAAGAGAAAAGAGAGAGGACCAATAAAGAATGGGTATATAATTATGGACAGATAAAAGATACATTCTAACATGTTATTGTATAAGATAAATATAGTTAAAAACTAAAGACAAACATTTAAAGCTTTCCATGACACAGAAATGATAAAAATTAAAGGGGAAGGAAATAAAAATTTTGAAATAATATTTTATTCATCATTATACATTAGGTATATGTATAATTTTGGTTACAGTAATTTGAATGAGAATAGCCCCTATGGGTTCACATGTTTGGATATTTGGTTCTCAGTTGCTAGACTTAAGTTTAGGAAGGATTGGGAGATGTGTCTTGTAGGAGGTGTGACACTGAAGGGTGAACTTTGGGTATCAAAGGCCCAAGCCAGGCCCATTCTCTCCCCATCTTAACCCATATCTTGTGAGTAAGATAGAAATTCTCAGCTCCTGCTATAGCGCCATGCCTCCCTGTCTCCATGCTCCAAGGCATGATGATCATGGACTGACCCTCTGTAACTGTAATCAATTTCTTTGGAAAATGACCCTCACATGGCATCTTTTTATGGCAATAGAACAGTAATTGAGACATTTGGGCTGGATCTTGAACTGCATAAAAATAAATAAATAAATAAATAAATAAATAAATAAATAAATAAAAAGAATGCATACATCTATCTCCCTCTGCTTCCAGAATGTAGATGCAATATAACTAGTTACCATGGTTTTCCTGCTGTGGTAGACTGTAACTTGAAACTGTGGTCCAAAATAAGTCTTCTTTTGTTAGTTGATTTTATTTGGAGTATTTTGTCATAGAAATGGGAGAAATAACTAAGACTTCTTTTTCCTCATAAGCAACAATTTATAAAATTGTTACAGGATATCACAATGAAGTGCCTACTTCTCACTATGGAAGCAACTTCTTTCCCTTGGCTCGGAATGACTCTGATCCCAACATAAGATCATAATTGTTTCTGGGCTGCATTATCAGGTGATCATCCCCAGTATCAGGTATTAGCTACTGCTATAGTGTACTCATAGACCCCATAGTTTTCTCATAGACCCCATAGTGTACTCATAGACCCTGTAGTGTACTCATAGACCCCATGGTGTACTCACAAACTCCATACTGACAAAAAGTTTTTATAGGACATCTCATTTTATCAAGCTGTCTGAATCTTTCAGTAAATGTGTTACAGACTGTCAAATTTACTTCTAGAAATATAAATCTAAATTTCTAGTACATGAACAGTGTATGCATATATTCATTCTATTTTACCTTGCTAAACATTGAAAATCAGATTTACTTCGACAAAACTTTAAACCATGCTTTTTTTTTTTTTTTAGTTTGGTTATCTTTTAGTCCTGGATGACCTCACAGAAACAACATTCCTGCATCAGTCACCTGAGCATGTAGATTATGGGCCCAAGACATCTATATTTGTACTTCTAGAAAGTCTCTAGTGAGTGTTCTTGGAGCTGAGAGGACATATGAATAAGGTTGAAAATATCTGAGCTCTTGGGCCCTCACAGATTACATCTTTGTGGGAAAGAAGGAAGAAGGAAGATTACAGGCAAAGAACAGACTAAGATTAAATAAATTCATAACATCAGAGACACGTACATGGGGGTCATTTGACCATTTCTACCTGATGAGTCTTGACTCAAAATGTCACCTCTGTGTATTAGCATTTCTACCCAGATATAGGCATAGCAGAGGCCTGTCTGTGTTTTGTTCTTGTCATGGCTGACAGAATGCCAGTTTGTCATCTCCTGGATTCTATGATCTGGGCGCTAATGATACTGAGTAGATTTGTTACCTGAAGCATGAGTAATATATTGAAAGATCTAGAATAGATCAATACAGTTTAAGCTACTGGAATTTTGTTGTTGCTTTTTTTTAATTTTTATTTTTATTTTCTATATTCTTTATTTACATTCCAAATGATTTCCCCTTTCCCGGTTACCCCCCTCCCTGAAAGTCCCATAAGCCCTCTTCCCTCCCCCTGTTCCCCATTAACCTAAGAATTTCATGAATTCATTGTTTTTAATTGCTGAGTAGTATTCAATTGTGTAAATATACATGGAAAATATCTCTAATAAAATTGAAGAAATATATAGAAAAACAAGTTAAGATTGACTATTTCATGGAAAAATTATACAGATAGAATGGTTGACATAAAAATATTCCTAAGTTGATTGAAAGTGAAATTATAAACATTTCCTGATAAAATTGAAAATCTACAAGGAAAATATTTCTGATAAAACTCAAGAAATACATAGAAAAACACGTTAAAACTGACTATTTCATGAAAAAGTATAGTGTGTTTTATCGAAAGCCACAGATATGATATAGCTTATTAGTCAAAAAGCAACTAATAAGCTATATCATATCTGTGGCATTTGATAAAACACACTCGATAATCATTCAGATTAAAAATTATTTTTTACTGGCTATCAGCTCATGTTTCTTCTTCTAAGAATTGTTTGTGCCTTGGATCATCAAGTTTACTAAAGAGTTGTGGTGGTTTACTGTTAAACACATTAAACAGTTGATGTAGTGTTCAAAAATTTCAGCATTTTGAAATGTATATTATTTTATTCAAATCTATTAGTTCTCCATTAATTTTATTTTTTGACTTATTTTTATCATTTGTAACTGTATCCCTCTATACTTATTTCTCAGCAATAACAAACTAACCTTTGAGTAAATGTAATTTCATGTATTTATAGATTCAAAAGCTGGAAGCAACTACCTACAACAAGACAAAAGCTAGCAGGAACCTTGTGAGAAGAAAGCCTGATATGAAAGGCTAGCTCTCACGTGTATTGAGAAAAAGACTCATTTATTGAAATGGGTTAATTGGAAATCACTCAGCATGAACTCATGGCCTCAAAGGAATCTCCTTGTCACTAGAAAGAGCCAAGATATCTGTCTGTTGGCAAATGCATTTTCCCATGTGATAAACCTGTTTTCAATCAGGAGCTTGGTTTAATGTTATTTTCTTATGTGTCTGAGCATTGCTGAACAAAAACTATAGATATTTATAATTTTTAATGAGATGAACACTTTTTATCCCCTGTCACTGTTATGTTTGAAGCCAAGATTTTGTTGCAAATTGCCAAATGTCCTCTATAAAAAAAAGAAAAAATGAAAATGAAGCAGTCATTAAAATCAACATTTGAATAATCAATAGTGACTTGCTATTTTAAAATGACTAAAATATTCAAATATAATCAAATTATAATTATGAGCAATGTAGTTTACAATAGAGTAACTTCAAAGAGTAATAATAAAGATTCTACAGCTTTTTGCTTTTGAGCTTTGGGTTTTTTTTTTTTTTACTTTCCTTCACAAAGTCATCCATCAATTTCTGAGTAAAATGTCCAACATTTGCCACTGCTGAAAATATCTTGGCCTCTGCCACCACTACGCTTTGGTCCTTTAGATAGGATTATGTAATACTACTTCACAATGCATTAGCAAAAGAAAATGAGCTACGCAACACATAGTCTTCTTTTACAAGGTGGCAGGGAGTAAGGCTGTGGCATATACTATATTTTGCAAGTGAATAAGAAGCCATCAAAAGTGCAAGATTTAATTTACAAAATCGTTGATAAGTTTATGGAGACCCTGCATGCTATGCTTTATGGGCACTAATCTTTCCATGGAAGAAAAACAAAAATAAAAATGAAATACATGAAACCAAGTTATTACTCTCCATTCACCATTAGTTACTGAACACCTTCTCTAGGCTAGAAGCTATCTTATGAAGGTGATGATAATAGGTGCACACACCCACATATATGCCACATTCTTGCTCTTTAGGTATGAGGAAATCATTGAGCACAATAGCAATGTGTTACCAGGTTCAGAGCTCAGCATTCCTCAGTATATAACAGGTAGTAGCCTAGTACTGAATAAAGAAAAGAAAGAAAGTGAAGGTAAAGGAAATGAATTAATATAAATTTAAAAGTGCAGTGTGTGTGTGAGTTGAGTGTGTGTGCATGCCTCTGTGTGTGTGTGTGTGTGGGGGGGGGGGGTTTGTGTGTGTGTGTGTTATTGGGGTTGGAAAGCATAATGACAATACTTTCTTCTAAGGACATAAGCAAAAATTATACTTACTTAACAAAATAACAAAAACACAACTTTCATAAAATAAAGGCAATTCGCTTCTCTTCTTTTATCTATTCTTGAATATAATTGTTTGTCAGGAGACACTCACAAAAGACAATTACTAATGTCTAGCAGGAAGTAGGTGTTGAAAGAAAGTTGACAAAAGAAAGTCTGGTTTAAAACAAAAAACTGGGTGATTTACTTGAGAATATTATTTTTATTTTCACAACCTTTATACTCTTTCCTCATATAGGTTTGTTGCATTCATTTACCACAGTATGGTGCATATGAAAGAACCAGCCTATCAAAGAGAAATTTGAAGTTGTTGTGGGTAGGGGGAGTCTGAGTTAAGAAATCTATGTACCCAGCCCTTTCCTTTAGTCAAGCACTGCCTTTTATCTTACTTTTCATTCCTTCTCATCATTGTGAAATTTGCTTTTCCCTACAATCTGCTCTAAGTCTTGCCTGTAATATGCCAAGTGATGGTTATATAGCACATGGAGACTGTTGAAGACATACAGAAAAGAATGAGATAATTAAAGAGCACATTTCTGTTAGTGGACAGTGTTGCTGGAATGATGTAGACAGATGACATTGTCATGGAAAGTTCATGAAGAATTGGTTTGCCTTATATCATGGTATTAGCAATTACTGACAGTCCAAGGACCAGTAAGTGCTCCATATCCAGAATTTTTTTTTTTACCCTACAAAACACAAGATGATTTTAGAAACTAATGTGACCTGTTCTGGAATCCATCTGTGGAAATGCTTCACAGTCCATAGAGCAAGAAGTCTTAAATGGTTCCCAGTTTAGATGAAGTTATAAAATTCTTCCTGTCATCCAGAGGTAAACACCTGGAAAGAAGTTTTATTTTATATTAAATATTGTTTATTAGCAATGTGCAGCATAACTTCAGCCTGTATCTCTCCAAAGAAAGAATGAAATCCTGGGGATGGAAGGGTATGCACAATCACATCATATTGCTCACTAGGACAAGTACTAGCTGGTTTTCACCTTTTAACAAAATGATAATCAAGAGCATGTAGAAATTCAAACAGTGGATACTTCCACTGTTTGTTGGTATGTATGCTGTTGCTATGTATGTATGTATGTATGTAACGCTTGCTATGTACTTCAGTGGGTATTTAGCTTATAAAAGGAAATGTCAGTGTTAAGAGATGTATCAGTGGTTAAGAGCTCAAATTGCTCTTGCAGAGGCAAAGAGGTAAGTGCACATGTTTAGTGGTTCACAGCCATGTGTGTAAACTCAGCTCCAGAGAAGTCAATGTAATTTGAGACCAACTTCACTCATGCGCAGAGTCACATGCATAAACATAATTAAAAAATAATATTTAAAAAATAAAAATACATATCCCGTTTTTTATTTTGTTATCTTTGAGATTATAAAATAATTACATCATTTCTACCTTCCCTTTCCTCTTTCCAAATTTCCCCATATGCTCCCTCATTGCTCTCTTTCAAATTCACGGAATCTTCTTAAAAATTGTAACATGCTTCTATGTATACATATATACATATATGTGATTTTTTTCCTACTAAGTATGTATCTAAAAAATTCTGACAATACAGACCGTTCTGTGTATAAGTAAACATATACAGGTTAAATGAACTTTTCTCATCTGAGCTGTCAATGCTTCCTCAAGAGCCAAAGAACACCTAACAAAAACTCCAATACCAGATTTGAGAAGCTCTCTTTTGAGATGTTGGCCACCAATATCCAAGGGACTTCCAAGACCTACAGCCTATTGTTATTGCTGCTTGTTGTTCCCCAGAGATGGAACACTAAGTCCCTACTGCAAAAGATACCCTGTACCCTCAAGGTCCAGAGGCCTATGGCGTGGATCTGACCTGAAAGCCCCCTCACTAAGTACTAGCTTTTATGGTACTAGAAGGAAACATGCAAGCTTCCAAGGGAAAAAAGCAATCAACCTAGGTATATAACATACGAACCACACCAATGACCAACCAGTTGGGCCAGATAATTGTAAGGGTAGAGTAGTGGCATGCTTACCTTGGGAGTAACCAAAAGCTTATATCTAATTGGTTTTAAAGTCATCAACCAGAGGGAAAACAGGTCTGGTGCTGGAAACCTTAGCTAACTAATCAGTCATCTTGAAGTCATGGATCATGTTACTTGTATGTGTTTTCAGGGTCAACCATTTATGTGAGAAAGACCAGGAAGCCTCAACCCTACACAAAGAATTATAGGCAAGTGAGGAATGCTGAAAGTCAGAGAAATGGTCTTCTCCAGAATGAGGACATCTAAAATGTGAACTTTCACCTGGCCTTGTTGTACAAAGAATCTAGGAGGCTGATCATTACTTGTTCTCACAAATTTAAAATTAACCTAGGAAACAACAGGACTGCCTTTAAAAATTAATGAAAAAAAATCATGTTGACTTTCAGTGCAAAAGAAACAGCATTGTCATATCAGATGGAATAAGAAATTAAATTTTAGAATATGAAAAATTGTATCAAATACATCCAAGGTCTAATTTCTAACACTGTATCATTTAAAAAAACTATGAAAATTATTTAATGAGCCTGCAGACTTACCTTTCCAACTGATACATGTTCAAACTCTCTGCAGCCTTGACTGATACATGTGACCTTGGTTATCTAATCAGCCAATTAGAGAGGAACTTGCTACCACTATTAGAAGTACATATGTTTTGTACTAGAATGGCATTTGAGCTACCCATTAAAAAGTTTGAAAAGCTCACAGAGTTCCAGCAAATCCTCCTTAAGCTCCTCTGTAGGCAGTACTCTAAGCTGGGTATTTTTGTCCAGGCCAGGGGATGAAATTATTCAGTTTGTTATAAACTTCCTGACTTCTAGTCTGTAAGGATATGGCCTTATTATCCCAAACCACAAAATCCACATTTTAGACTTCATAATATTAATCATATTTCAAGGTGCATAACATAAATAAGATAGTGAATTGAAAGAATGGATGGATTCTACCACATCTGAAAAGAATTCTTTTAATATCTTTATTCTGACACTATGACATAGTAGGGGACAAGTGGAAAATATGCACTTTTAAACTCATCAAAATATCTTCCCATATGCTAAACTAAGTAGTATAAAAATAACATCAATCTTATAGTGAATAAGTTATAAACATATGGTTTCCTTATGTCTTTGCAAGCAATTATCATGTTTAAAAACTCATTTAGTGAGACATAAAAGGCTATGAGGAGAATGTGGTGGTTGTGGGCCCCCAAACTATGAATTAGATAAGAAATTGCACTGCACAACAATGTAAGCTAAGAAAAAAAAATCCTAACTCATTTAAATTGGTATATGCTTTCTCATAATGTTTTTTTCATTAATCTTGTTTTCTTTAAATATTTTGTTAAGTATCATGTATTATTAATCTTGTATTCTATGAAGCTCTCTTAACTTCGTTTTATAGTAAATGAATTATTTTATTGATATCATGTTGATTCGAGCCCTGACTAATGCTAATGCATATGTAAAGTCTGTACCTTTAGAGGAACTTTAAAGGAATATATTAAGAAGGACAGATAACAAGCAACTAAAAAATATCTAGAAGCCAGGCCTTATATCACAGTTCTGGGTTCAAGCCTCGTCCCCATCACAGTGACTTTTGCTGAAGAAATTGTGATGGCCTAAAGAAAGGTTAGCTGAGGACTAACATCGATTTATAAATCAATCTTGTAATTCGAGGATGTTTGAACTTAGTTTTCTGCAGCCAAGAGCATATGGACCTAAAGTCACACATTTCTCTTTTACAATACTCCACTTAAATATTTTCTAAAGTCTTCTGACTGATGAGAATTTTTAATCTTATCTGTTATGGATCCCAAGGATAAAGGATTCAATTTAATCTTGCCTTAAGGACAGAGACTGTTTGTTTAACTCTCTTTTCTCAAGTGGTAGAAAGTAAAACTTCAATCTCCGAGCAAAACCAAATTAGCTAGAAGATATCCCCCAATTCTGTCACTTATCCACCCCAACAGCTCCCTAAGCATGGAGGCACTTGTCCTCTGAGTCACTAGGTGACTTCCCTTCTGTATTGTAAATTCAAATAACTCTGTAAAGGGATGCTGGCTTCTCTTCCTCTGATAATGGATAATTGAGCTCAATATTATTTTATCACCAGCCCCTGTGATTTCCAAATAGCCTTAACAGGTTGCACTATATAAAATTGAGCTGGGAATGATTCTTTTTGAAAATTAGCATGTTCAATCAAAATCCAACCAGCTTTCTTTTTCAAAGCATCTGTTGTCATTTCAAATTCATGAACCACTTTAGCACTGTCTGCGATGGCAATTGGCTTTTGAGCTATCAATTCTTAGTATGTAACAATGTGTTCTACTGAATGTTAGTAAAAGACAATTCTGGCTTTGAAAGCTTAGCAGAGTGTTGTGATTAAACCCCCTTTCACAATCATTTGAGTGGTGTGCTTCTGGAGTCAGCAACATCCTTATTTTCTTTTTAAAGAAAAAAGCAGATACAGTTTGGAAAAAGCTAGTACTATTCTGTCTCCCAAAGCAAAAGAAAAATTCTTTATCTTTTTCTTGAGATAAGAATTAAGAGACAACAGGCAAAGACAGTTATGGTAGTATTTGCATTAAATGCTAACTCTAGATGCAGAGTCAGGCAAATGTCTGTGAGTTCAAGGCCATTCTGATCTGCATAGTGAGTTCCAGGGTAGCCCAAGCTACAGAGTGAGACTCTTTCTCAAATGCTATTCACCACATTCCACCCAAAAGTGACATCACAGACAAGAGCTCAGTATCCTAGTTAAAAGTATCAGATTGAAAAGATGCAGTTTCTGCAGTCAAAGATCAAGGATAGAGAATAATCTTTATTTGCAAATAATTGGGTAATAACCAAAATTATGCAAATGGTATCTCTTTTGATGACTTCATTTATAAAAGGTGGTTACCTAGGAAGAAAGAATCCATGTAATATCAAAGCTCCTCTCTAGCTTTGGCCTTCAGGGATTTGATTTTCCATCAGTGGATCTACAGACAACCTTGGACTTTTATTTCTGGATATGCATCTTAGGAAAGTATATTTCAGATTATGATGCTAATTAATCCAAGCATTTCAATTTGAGAAACATTTATGTATGTTTTGAAGGTGAACCTTTTTTCATGCATAGTTAATTGATTAATTTACATAGTTCATTAACCATATTCATAAATCCTGCCATTATTTCTTCTCAGTTTTTTAATGTTTATTAGTTGCAGTTCCTATATTTCTCCAACACAGTCTTAGGTAGAGTGAAAAGAGTTCAGGATGTAAACACAGACAAAAGTTTAAATACTCTCCATGAAATAGAAAAGACAAGTGATTTAAAACTATATAACCACCCATGACAGGGGAGGTCAGAGAATCTAGATGAGTGAAGAACCAGTCTGCTTCCACCATAAGGTTAAAGGCCATTTCATACTAAAGATAAAGTGGGCCCATTCATATTTAAAATTAGATATCTATTTCTCAAGGATTGGACTATGCCTTACCTTTAAACTTTAATACAAATAGTTCTACATTGCTTGTTACAGGAATTACAAATATGTCTTTGTTTCAAAAGTTAATAAACACCTTGAAATTCTACCTTTGTTTAAAAAGAGTTGTTATGACTACCTTTTGATGCCCACCTTCCAATCACATCTCTCAGGAAGTCATTAGGACTAACTTGTTATGTTGTAGGCTCCTGTAACCCTGCCTATTTTCTTGACCAAATCCCCAATTTGGAAACCAACTATCCCTCCTCTTTCTCACATCCAATGCTGACCTCTCAAACCCTTTCTCAGGAGAAGGCAGACTTTGTACATGAATAAAATAGCTTGATGTAATTAGTTGCTGGTTTTAATCAATTTAACCATGATTATTTGTGTCAGTGGTCTTTCTCCTCTTGTCTCTAGGATTAACAATGAAATCTTTCTACTGCCATTTTACTACACCATCATAATTTCTATCTGTATTTTAAATATATTATATAAATCCAAGACTAGTTAAAACAGAAAATAAATTACTATGAGGATCACAGGCTCAATTCATATGTGCATATTCAATAAAACACCTACTACACCTACGATTAGGTAAATTGGTGGTAGAGGGAGAACAGAGTTCGAAAGAGCCAAAGGACTAGGACAGCAACTACAATATAGTGTCTTCTAGATAAATAGGGATGCCACACACCCATGGAATTTTAATAATATGTTTGAGTAAATAAGATCTACATAATAACCACACATTATCAAACATTCAACAGTGGATGGTGAAAATGTCATTACTTCTAGATGAAAAACTAGTCAATAATTAATATGTTTTGTAATGTGGTGGCATGATGCAGTGGGAGAGGGAAAAGGGGAAGGGAGTAGATGTAGAGAAAGAAAGAGGACAGAGAAGGAAGGGAAAAAGCCAGCCAGGATCATGTGGAGGGATGGGGGAGAGAGGGAGAGGGAGAAAAAGAAGAGGAGGAGGAGAAGAAGCAACAGCAGCAGCAGCAGCAGCAGCAGGAGGAGGAGAAGGAGGAGGAAGAGGAGGAGGGGAACTAAAATTGGAAAGGTCAGCTCAGGGCCTTTGGAAAATTCCACCAGCCCTAGAACATGAAGACCCCTCCCCTCCTGGAAGGAAAAGGCTGATTACCAGGGTGGACTGACCATTGGCCACCTGCAGATATGGGAAGCCTCCTTCCCTAAGGACCAATCAGTTTAAAGTTTGCACCATTCTGCCAATCATATTGTGCCTAGTTGCTATTGTTCTATTCCCTCCCACCCCACCAGAAACTGTATAAAAACTCGCTGAACGAGTTTCCCAGAGTTGTTGCATCTTCTTTGGGTGCAGGAAAGCCCCAGTGTGCTGGAACAATAAACTCCTATTGCTTTTGCATTGATTGATCTCTGGCTCTGTGTGGTTCACTGGAAGGGCGCAGGAGGGGTATCCTCAGTAACTAAGGTTTTTTGGAGTCTTATAGAATGAGAACAAGAACAAGAAGAAATCACATATAGAATGAGGTTCCTTTTATATGTGAACAAGGCTTACACCAGACTGTAGCTAGGTAAATGTTAGGGTAAACCTAGAGGAAATGCTGAAAATAATAGCTACTGGAGAGGGATAAATCAGTTTTTTTCCGTGGACAAGCACCCTGATAATTGATTTAATACCAAGTTGACAGCCTTAAACGTATGCATGAACACACAGACACACACACACACACACACATCCATATAATAAACAATTGTATATATATATATATATATATATATGTATATATATATATATGTATATATATATACATATATATATAATTATGTTTGTATAAATGTATAAAAATAATAATGAAAGAAGAGGACAAGAATTTGGGGGGCATTTTCAATCTCATTTTATCACAAATATAGAAAGCAAGCTTGCTAATAGTATAATTGGTTTAAACCCAATTTGAGCATCCCATACTTATGGACTGTATAATGATGGACTGTATAATGATATTGAACCAAATAATCTTATTTTCACTTAATAATTTATTTCTGTATAAACTGACTACATGACTGCTGTGTGGTATGGTTACAATGAAGCGTTTTATTGTAGCTTAGAGAGAGCAGCTAGAAGCTTCTGGAAGAGTTGAGAACAGAGAAAGAAATGAGTAGACTGAAAATGCCATCAGACTGGACCTGCCCAGGAGAGAAGCAGGGTCAGGGCAGAGGAGAAAGAGAGTAGGAGGGTGGGGTAGAGAGAGCAGAGAGCAGAAAAAGATCATGAGAAAGGGCCACAGGAAATGGTAAGAGGGAAACTGAGAAGCCAAAGAGGGAGTGGACAAAAGAAGGAGAATAGCTATCATAGCAGGTTTATAAGAAGAAAGAATACCTGTGTGCAGGGATGCCCTTAACTGGGAAGGTTAGGGTATGGGAAGAGAAAAGAAGAGGTAAGGATGCTAGCATGGATTTTGAAGTATGGTATTGTATTATTGAGGGAGCCAGGAGGTCAGCATATGCGTTGGTGTGCTAATAGGCAACAATGATAGCCTTTTGTTATTTTTTCCAGTGATATGAGAATTGGCTCCTTTTGGTAGAGGGGAACTGGCTTCACAAGTTCCTGAGGAATGCTTGCTTTTGTCTAACTGCCAGTGTTTGCTGAAATGAAGTTTCCATTTGACCTGATAATTTCCATTTTCTCTTTGTCAGAAAATGGTAGACATTATAGCATTAGTTTTTAACTCACTTGACTTGCAGGCATGACTAGTTTGTACAGATTTAAAAACAACGGACAAACAAACAAAAACAAAGAAATAATTTTCTTCATTGTTTTATTTCTGGTGCTCAAAACTGAATCAAAGGCTTCATCTTTCCAGTAAACAGACAATGAACTCTCACCATTGAATTAAAAACCTACTCCCAAAGATTTTCGTTACTAAAATATTAATTGTAATGGCTTTTGTACTGACTCAATGAATGAGTTATTATTGGACACTTTTAGTAATGGTGCCCAGATATAATCATCAAAACAATAAAAAAAAAACAACATAAAGAGTTACTGGACTAGATGAGTAATAGAGTTTTTACTTGTACTATTAATAATGATTAATGCTATGATTCCACCAATTTCATCTTCAATTATGTGTGGCTTGCTTTTGATTAATTCATTTCATTATTTAAAAATAATTATGTCACAGTAACTCATTAAGGAAACACTATTTCTTAGAAAATGAAATATATGGCCTGGGTGGATATATAACATTCCAGTTAACATAGTTCAATGATCTGGCTAAGGAACCACCCCTTAAAGTGGGATACCTCTGGGAAGGCAGATTATTATAAGGCATGTTAAAAAGATAGGAAGAATAATTAGTCCATAAGTGAGGCAAGTAATTTCCTTTCCAGAACCCCACTGCTCCCCCAACTTCACCTTTTGCAAAGTCATACCCGATGGATCTAATCCTTTGAGTCTGCCCACTTTCATGAATCCTGACTCAGAAAGACATAATATTTTTTCTTCTCTTCTGTATTTTTCTTTTAGATGCTGACCAGAGCTGAAGTTTACATCCTCTGGCACTTCAAGCATTTAGTCTAGGTTCTGCCCTACAGAAGGCAACAGCCAGGTGTACCTGACTCAGTATAAAAGGGGCTGCTTGCCCCCTTCTCTTTCTCTTGCTCTCTTGCTCTTGATCTGTCCCCTTGTTGTTCCTGCTCCCTCTCTCTCCCCATTCCCTTCCCCCCTCTTTTTCTCTGCTTGCTCCAGACCCTCCTCTACTCCTTTACTCCTCTTCTCTCTCTCTCTCTCTCTCTCTCTCTCTCTCTCTCTCTCTCTCTCTCTCTCTCTCTCTCTCTCTCTTCCTCTCTCTCTCTCCTCCTTTCTCTGTCGCTACTCACTCAACTCCCTTCTCCATGTCCTGAATAAACTCTATTCTATATTATACCATAGTGTGACTGTTCCCTCAGGAGGAAGGGATGCCTCAGCATGGGCACACAGAAGCACCTCCTTCCCCCACACCTGACTACACATCTGCCAAACATATACCTTCTCTCCTTATCTTTATATAAAACACAACATGAGGAATATTTTTTTCCTATAAAGTAACCTCCCCACAAGATGGCTGTCTGTTTGCTACGTGGCTCATGTATGATTAACTCAACTGGCATCGGGCTGATCTCATATATGATAACTTAACTGGCATAGTTTTTTCTTCTTCTTAATCTTCTTCCTTTGGGGACCTGTCTGCCCTGTGGGTTTTAAGTATTAACAAAACTGTCCTAGAGATTCCATTGAGTCCTTTCTTAAATTATTTTAATAACAAAACTAAGAACACCGAGAGAAGACCTCAAAAGGGCACTTTGACTTTCCTCCTATTAACTTGATTCTTCTGTGGTCTTTCCTAGTTTCTAAAACTGTCTTAAGCAGTAATTTCTCTAAAGTCTTGAAAAAGATCAGGCATAATGCATACTACCATATAATTTTTAATGAATATTAATCAAGTGAAGCGTGTAGTTGGAGATGTTTCAGAAAAGTTCCTGTGATTAAACTGCACATACCATCCTCTGTTCATTAGAAAAATCATTAACTATTATTTTGTACTTATAAAAATTTTCCGGTTTAGTTGTGTTTTAACATTAACTCTTTAAATTTTAATGGTGTTATTGATTGAGTGAAGCTTGGATTTGGAGATCTTTCAGAAAGATTGGTGGGAGGAATTGAACACAAAATTTAGTTTAGTTTAACAAGACTTTAAAACCTCAAGGTAACATTTCAGTCATTCAGTCCCAGTCCATAATTATCCATTGAAAGTTTTGCTTGTTTTTGCAGAAAGCTAAGTAAGATTTCTGTTCTTGTGGCCCCTTTATTTTCCTGCATGGTCTCCACGATTATACCATCCATGAAGAAAAAAAATAAAAGCCAAGAACTACAAAAGGCACTTATTGCAGTTCTTCTTCTAGAATGAATCTATTCCCCAGAGTAAGCAATACTTATATTGGAAAATCGATTTCTATTTTTACAAAGATAATTTAAAATAGTTGGGTGTTTATGAAACCTCAGCCTGAAATAAATTAATCCTTTAAGAAACCATGCTATAGACTAATAAGAATTTGTAAAGATATTTTTTAATAAAAGAAAATGTAAAACATACTCGAGTTTTGTATTTTTCTGAGCCGTTATGTCCCTTCCAGTTAAAATGGGAATGAAATAGGTGAAAAACAGAATTTCTGAGTTAAAATAAAGACAGCATTTAATTTCAATCTAGACTTATTGTGGCTTTAAAATATCAATAAATAACAGACTGCTCATGTATGGAATGTCAACGTGTTCTTTCATCTATTTAGTAAGTGGAGAATTCTGTGCTCTATTAAGAGTGACTTTAAATTCAAATGAATGTGAACGTCTATATCTGACATACATATATTCTGCTCATTTTCAAAGACAACCAGGAAGCCTTCTCATCCTGCAGTTGATCTTTGCTTACTTGCTCCCAATAGAATGAATGCCCTCATAGATCTTCCCCATGGATCATTTCATTTTGTTTTTGAATTCTCTTCATAACACCTTGATGATAAAAGTAAGAATGTGTTGCATTTAACATATCTGCACATACTCAATCTTGCCCAGGACCTACATTGACACTCAGCATCTGACAGGAAAGTCCCCATGGTGTATGCTGTTTCAGTGTACCTGGCTTTGTTTGCCTTGAAAATAGAAAGATTTGATATCAGAACCACAGAAACTAAGCCCTGCCACAAAAGAGATCCACCTCCAATTTCTGAAATCATGTGTAAAATACATGTTCATCTGGGACATCTCCAGCTGTTTCTCCAGAGGAAAATACAATCATCAGTAGGAATTATAAATTAGCCATGCAATCAATGCTATGTAAGACAGCATCAGGTTAGGTGTTTGTACTGCTGGCATGAAAGCAGCTTTCCTTAAGCTAAGATGGGAAGCATCTGAAATTGGAATCTCGTGTGTGTGTGTGTGTGTGTGTGTGTGTGTGTGTGTGTGTGTGTGTGTGTGTATTGGAAAGGATACCAATAACAATGGGTATTGGAGAGAATATTTCAATCATGCTACATTTTATTACTTCATAACTTAGTGTGGAACTTTCACTGGGTATTTTATGTACTTCTAGGTTATTATGAAACTGCCATCCCAAAGTGTCCTATCCAAAAAATAATAATGTTTGCCAACTGACTTGGTTAGCACCTGTCACTGACTCTCAGTGTAGAGAAATGGTTTTAATAAAGCCTTCAGAGGCAGAAGAGCAGTACCTTGCCTTTGTCCAGTGAGGGATGGTGGCATTTGAGTTCACTGAGGAGAGTGAGCTTGTCTTCATTTAGCATGCAGTGTCCTCGAACGAATAATTGAGTTTGCTCACTAGCAGCAAGCTGTTTCTGCTATCTCATGGGAATTTAAACCCCTGGTGAAAAATATAAAGTTAATTTTTGGCTCAGATAGCATTTCTTATTCCTTGATTTTAGCACAATTGCCAAATATAATAGAATTTTTTTCCCCATATGGCTATAAAGTCTGTATCATGGGTGGATGAATGGCACTTTGAGATTTTACTTAAACAATCCTGGAACTTCACACCCTAAGGAAGCAAGTTCATCTTTTACAAAGATATAAATTTTTATTGAGATTCAGACTAGAGAGGTAAGAGGTCATGAAGCACGGGGAAAATAATACAAAGAAATGACCTCTCCGTGTCTACTCTCCATTGTGGTACCATGCATGTCATGAATATATCAACTGAATTAAAAGCTTTTACAAGTGTCCAGGGTTGCCTTTTCTTAACCTTCTCTAGATTCCTCACACTGACTTGGTACAAGTGTTCTGAAGTGTCAGCTGATTAATGGAAAGATATAAGAATTGAAGATTATGGACCAAAGGTTTCATAGTATGACACTTAAGTTACACTCTTCTCTTTCTTCCCATGAATAGTTTTCATTTGGCCTGTTCATTTGATAAAGCTTGTTTCTTTTTTCTTTATATATGGTAATTCTGGAAAATGAGTATGTGTGTTAGGGTGGACTAGAAATCATGAGACAGAAATTAGCACACAAGGTACAATCTATTTTATTTTCTCCCTAACTTTAGCATTTTCCTTCACCAATAGATAATGTAACATATTACTATTCTTCATGGGGAACAATATATTCTAAAGCTGTTTTTACAGTTTATGTCCCTAGTGTGCTTAAATTTCAAATTTTAATGTGCCATTAAAATAATATTTAAGGTATGGAAAATGTATTTATTTATTTACTTTTTTGTTTAATGTATTTGTATGTGTTTGAGAATATGCATCACAGTGTGCAGGAGCTGATAGGCATCAAGAAATATATTCAATCCTCCAGGTACTTGAGTTACAGATGATGTGAGCCACCATTTGGGAGTTGGAAACCAAACCCAGGACTTCTGGCAAAAAAAGTAAGTGTTTTAAACTGCCAATTCATTTCTGCAAATTCAAGGTACATATATATTCTAGTGGTTTATAATAACATTTTCAATTTTACTGGTATTTAAGAAGTCTGTGGAGGACTCACCAGCCCACCTACTATGTATTTGGCAGTGGTTGTGGTATATAAGGATAATGGCTCTGGCTGTAACAAAGATGGGTTAGTGGGTAAAGGAACTTTTCTCCAAACATCATGGTCTTACATCCATTTCCAGGTCTCATGCAGTTAAAGGAGAGAACTGTCTCCAGAAAGTGTTCTTCTGACCTCCACACATGTGTTATACTAACCACTCCTTATCTGTGGTTAGAAAAAAACTAACTGTTATAAAAATAATTCTTTAAAGAATGTTAGTTCAATTCTTTTTATTGACTCCTTGACATCTTTGACAAGTTACACGTATCTTTATGTTTTTTTTTTGACTTGTCATAGGAATACAATGATGATAATAGTCCAAAACTGTAGCATTAATTTAATGAAAGCACAATTGGAATACTCAGAAGAGGGTTTATATTTAATCTCCCACTAGTGCTATAAAGGATTTTTACAAATTTAGTGGCCTAACCAACATAAATTCATTGCTTACTGTATTGTATCTAGCAGGTGAAATTACCTTACAAATCAAAAAAAATAAAGGTACTGGTAGCAAGTACATTTCCTGCTGGAGGATCACAAGAGAATTTGTTTCTTTGTCATTTCCAGTTGAGGAGGCTAACAGGTTCTTTCTTATCTCTTAGGTAAGCAAAGGCTGATATAAACATCTCATAGTTCTGTCTTCCTCTTTCCATATTATTATGTTTTAACTGTGGCCAAATAGATCATACATGAAAATCTCCTAATTCTAAGCCTAAATGATTTACATCAACCAACTTCTTTTCCAAGCCAAACTTGCTAGAAAATAGGAATTGGGCATTTTGGGTGGTACAATTATTCTGGAATTATTCTGATACCTAGTTTATATATATGAGTTCATGTAGTTTTCTTCTATGAAAGTTCATAGATTTAATGAATTTAAGATAGAACAAATAAACTATCATTTCTAGAAATAGAATACATGCATTAAAAATTAGGAATATTTTATTAGACAGAGTCCTGAAGATCTACAGTGATTTTTACCACTCTTAAGGAAACTCTCTTCTCTCTCCATCACAAAATTTCCAGATATAATTTTTTTGTTCAATTTTCACCTTTACAACTAATAGGAAATGGAGAAGAATTATTTATCTCCGTCAAACATTATTATGTGTCTATTTCCTTTGTTAAATTTTGTAATCAAAATGGTCCCTAACAGGGAAGACAGGAAAACAACACAAGTGCCTAATATTTCAGATATCATGTCCCATACTCTTTTGCCTATTTTATTCTTACCAAGGGTCACTCGTGATTCAGAAGTAATTTGTTTTTTTTTTTTTACAGATGAGCAATCTTAGATTGAGCACATTAATAAAATTTACACAGCAAGTATGGGGGAAGTTCCCATAGTGACTGGGGAAAGGGAGCGAGCATAGTACACTGGGTTGTCTTTTACATTCAGAAATCCTGCTTCTCTTTTTATATTTTATTGCTTCCTGTAAACATCAGCTTATGTTGGCTTCCCATCTGTGTCTTCACATCTGTCATCAGGTAAGGCTTACTCACTGTATAATGTATACCATTTATAACATAAGCACATGAACTGTAATACAGTACTGTGGACAGTTGTGACATCATTTCCTAATGTCCCATTAAAGTCAGCAGAAACTAAAATTTTAAGAGCACATAATGTTTTCCACTCAGTAGCTGGCATATTTATAATTTTCAGTCAATGCATGTTTTCAATTTCACACCATGTGATTCTGAACTAACAATTTGAGGCCAGTGATATTTGTCTTTGTCTCTCTCTTAATGAACTGAATGTTTCCAAAAAAAAATTTAGTAATATAATTGTGTTCCTCAGAAAGATAAAGCCATTTCCTCTGGAGATAATATTCTCAATATCCTAAAGAGATTGGAATCAGTTGGGGGTGACTCACAAGAATGATTAAGATCAGTTTGATCAATCTTAACAATTGGTTCTCATCAACACAAAATTCTACTTATGAATCTCTTCTCTCTTGTGCTCTTTTTCTCTCCTGTTGTCTAATCATCATTTTCTAACATTTTAAAAGTGTAGATTATGAGAAATGCAAGAACAGTGCTTGTAATTCATACTTCTGCTCCACGGGGAACACAGTATCTTCTTTTCTTCTTGGAGTAAGCACATAGCAGATGCATCTTAAGGAATTTAATCCTTCCCTAGTAAAGCCTCTTGTTTTAAGACAAATACCTTCAAATGCAAAATCATAGATAGCATAATGGCAACCAAAGGATGCAGAGCTTTCTCTGCTTCCTGAGTTTCTTTCTATTCTCCATGCCTTACAAGCTCTCTCACAGAAGACCCAAGGAATGCAGTGTCTAGAAATTGAAATTACCTGTGTTTATTCCTAGAAGTTACGGTAAGAAAATTGCATTGGTGAAAACTTTCCAGTTACTGTGTACATCCCCTTAATGAAATTCAACCAAAATTATAAATGGCAAAGTGAACAAAAGCAGTACACACAAAAATGGTCTTGAAAAATAGAAATATGCTTTATCCTTGTTTGAACTAGTCTTTCCTCACTGAACTGCTCTCATAGAACTACTGGAGACAGAAATATCTGGCTTAGTCATAGTTTCAGTATACCAGACCACATTTTGGAATCACTGTATAATTGACTTAAACTGAGACGACAAGAATTATGTGCTCTCTTTGATGGTAATTTTTGGCATTTTCTCATTGAGCTCATGACATGGGGAAGTGATGATTTAAAATAGTATTTTAGAGAAAAGCAGAATAATATCACTAATGCTGATAAGCATGACAAAGTTTTATCTAAGAAAGGATTTTCATAAGAAAAAAAGAGATAGAAGTAAGAATTGAATGCTACTAACATGGTAAATGATGTTTAAGTTTTGTGACCAAAAGGAGGTATGTATTTAAGTTCATTAAGTTGAGGCATTTGTGTTCTGAAATCAAACTCTTTAATATTTCAGTTTATGGTTATACCAGACTGTTTAAGGCTCTTTCTCTCTTTAATTAGGCACAAACTTCATTACTTTACCTGTGATCATCTGACTGTTTGATTGCTGTGGAATCACCAACAAATAGGGCATTTGCCAAAAAAATTGATGCTAATGAAATAATATAGTCAATATTGAAACTACCTAATGAAGTCTATGGAACTTGAGATTTATATGGAGATAATTATATAAAGGAAAGCATCAACCTAAAGATGAGGAAAGAGATTTTTCTCTGACTTCATACTTCTTACTCATTTTGTCAGTATTTGTTTGAATGGAAACAACTTTGTGACTTCTCAGGTGGTAAAGTGGACATTAAAGTTTCATGCAATTTCTCTACATCTTCAACAAGTTGCATGAATATTTCCTAAGTGGGACTTTGGCCTTTTTGTGTTGTATCAAGGTAAAGATGAACAGTTCTTCTGCATCCTTCTCCTGTGTTAGACTTTACTGTCTTCTCAAAACGAGCCTGTTATTTCTTATAAGAGACAGAGAGTATATTTACATAGCAAGGGAGGTATGGTGAAACTGGAAGGAGTTGAGGGAGAAGAAACTGTGATCAGGATATATTGTATGAGAAAAGAATCTATTTTTAATAAAAGGGAGAGGAAGAAGTGATGCCACATTGCAAGTGTAATAGTTAGCTTCAGCTATCAACTTGACACTGTTAAGACCACTTGGGAAGAGTGAGGAGGGAAACTCAACCTTAGAATTGCCTAGATGAGAATGTCTTGTATTTTTTTCTGTCAGATGTTTTCTTGTTTGTTAATTGATATATGAGGGCACCTGGACTGTATAAGAAAGGTAACGTTTTTTGTAGTCTAACTTCTTGAGTTCATTATATATTTTGGATATTAGCTCTCTATCAGAAGTAGGGGTAGTGAAGATCTTTTCCCAATCTGTCGGTTGCTGTTTTGTCCTATTGACAGTGCCTTACAGAAGCTTTTCAGTTTTAAGAGGTCCCATTTGTCAATTATTGATCTTAGAGCCTGAGCCGTTGGTGTTCTGTTCAGGAAAATTTTCTCCTATGCCAATGCATTCCAGACTATTTCCAATTTTCTCTTCTATTAGATTCAGTTTATCTGGTTTTATGTTGAGGTACTAAACTGAGTTTTGCGCAGTGTTATAAATATTGATAGCTCTCATTCACAAACATATCTAAAATACTTGTGCTGTCCTTAAAATATCAAGTTCCTTTTCATCTTGCTTTGTTCTCTTGACTTTGAGGTTCTTCTTTACCTAATATATGGTCTTATAGCATACTTTGTAACATTCCTATAGATCATTAAAAATTCTGAGTTCATCACAAAGCTCTTGTCATCTGCATTAATTTAAGTGCTTTCTTTTTCTTCCTCACTGGGGTAATTTGTAATTATATTCACATCACTTTTATAGTCTTAAGCTCTTTTAGTTATCAATATTCTTAAGACTTTTGGAACACAGAGTAATAAAAATATTTCCTGGAATGGTTTATTATCAGAAAGTTATTTATTATTCATTATTGACTGAGTTACACATGGTTTATGAATTTGTGGATGAAACACAAGTAGACTTGACATATGGTCAATGGAGTACTTAGAAATGATTAACAACCAGTTCTTCAGGGATGGGGAAATCATACTGTATACGATTTCCTGAGGTACTCATGTGGATTCTCCCATAAAACCGATTGTAAGCCACCTACCCAATATCACTGATCAGGGAGAATAGAAGTGATGTCAGTGGATAATGCTGAGAGCTGGAGTGACTTGACTCCTGAACACTTGTTTAAACAATGCTTTCATGCCCTGGACTCTATCCAGAAGTGGCAGCTTTAGATTCTTTTAACTGTTTTCTATGACATTTTGACGTACATATGTATACTATTAATAAGTGTTCTCAGACAATCTTTATCATTGCACATGAACTTCTTATCATAAGGAAGATATAATTCTTTGCATTTTCTTTTTTTCCCTTTTCTTGTCAATGTTACCGTATAAAAAATGTCTGCTTAAACCATTAATCTTCGGGCAGTGGTGGCACACTCCTTTAATCTCAGCACTTGGGAGGCAGAGGCAGGTGGATTTCTGTGTTCGAGGCTAGTCTGGTCTACAAAGTGAGTTCCAGGCCTGTCTCGAAAAACCAAAAAAAGAAAAAGAAAAAAAGAAAAAAAAACATTAATCTTTTTTTATTCTGCTTATAAGAGTATAATTTACAGTGAAAAGTTTTATATTGCCTTGCATTACCTGCTTTTACTTAAAATTAGTGATTATATTTTGTAGCTATTATTTTTAATATCTTCCAATGGGCTTATTTATACCTCCCTTCTTCATTCCCTCCTTCTTTTTCATACTTCTTTCCCTCCCTCCTTCCCTCCCTCCCTCCCTCCTTCCCTCTCTCCCTCCATTCCTCTCTCCCTCTGTCCTTCTTATCCTCCTTCATGTTATCTCTCTCTCTGTATTTCCCTCTCATTCCTGTGCACATGACATCTTTTTGCATCATAATTACATGCACACAATAGCACATGCACTATTTTATAAAGATGCTCTTGGGATGTATGATAACTTTGTCTTCACTTGTGACTATGCATTATATGGAGATATTGTAGAACAGTCAGTGGTGCACTGTCCTCTTGAATTATCCAAATGTCACCCATTAAAATGGTTTCTCTGTGGGGTGATCTCATTGGGTATCATCAAAGGACCAACTTTCCGGAAACATTTTCTGAATTTTGTTGTTTGATTTACTTCTTTTAGATCTTGATGACACAGATAGTTTTGAATATGCCCTTTTCTTTTTTATTATATATTTTCTTTATTTACATTTCAAATGTCATCTCCTTTCCTGGTTTCTCCTCCCCAAACCCCCTATACCATCGCCACTCACCCTGCCCACCAACCCACCCACTCCCGCTTCCCTGTCCTGGCATTCCCTTACACTGGGACATCGAGCCTTCACAGGATCAAGGGCCTCTCCTCCCATTGATGACTGACAAGGCTGTCCTCTGTTCCATTTTTGGTGGGAGCCATCGGTCCCTCCAAGTGTACTCTTTGGTTGGTGGCTTAGTTTCTGGGAGCTCTGGGGTACTGGTTGTTTTACCCATTTCTAATTCCTATGCTGGGACCAGCTCCAGCTGAGGGCAGGGCTTTGAGAAGGTAGATGTAAGAGCATCGAGGGAAGAATCAGACATGGGACACCATTCAGTTTTGTTTTATGAGAGATGGGACTGGGAGGAAGCACGTCTCCATATGGCTTGACCTATTCTGACAACCTGTGTCTCTCTCAGGCTTTCTTTACACATAAAATCATTTTCTCAGAAACTTTATTCATTGATCACACAGCTTTTCAAGATTCATTTTCTTCTTTTTCCTCTTCTTGTTTTTTTTTCTTTCTTTTTTTTTGGTTTTTTTCAAGATAAGGTTTCTCTGTATACTGCTGGCTGTCCTGGAACTCATGCTGTAGACCAGGCTGGCCATGAATTCAGAAGTCTGCCTGCCTCTGCCTCCCAAGTGCTGGGATTACAGACATGTGCCACCAGTGCCCAGCGATACATTTTCTTTTGAAGTCTTCCTTGATTACATGAGAATCTTGAAAGAGGAACAAAGCAACTAAACAGTAATTTTATGAGAACTAAGAATTAACATTATGATAAAATCAATTATCTTTTAACTTAGTATCTTCTTCCTTAAGATTGGTGTTGTAAAGCCTCCTGGTTACAGAAATACAGAAATAACTCTATTTAAATTTGATCTGTTTAGCACAGAATTAATAGATCAAAAGTTACTTCCTATTACCGGTTATATCAAAGTTAGCTTTCTATGAAAGTTCAATCTCTCTGACCTTTATTTAGTTCTTCCTTTCCTTCCTCTATATTTTTTATATTTGGTGTAAAATTGCTGAGCATTTTCTTTGATTGTTAAAATACTGTTCAGCCCCTTGCTTAAGAAAATGAGTCTGTTATTTGTTTTTCTACAAAATCAGAAAAGTTCTGGTATGAGAAGCCTGTTCAGGAAGGCAGGCATTTCACTGACCCAAAATATTTTTCCCTGTGTCTCTTTCATGAACACTTGCTTCAATAAGATTCCTATCTTTATTAGAATTCTGTAAAAAGTAGAGGAACATCATGATTCCTAAACCTGCTTACTTTTGCCTTCAGGAAGATACAAAGACTTGTCATTAACTATATGATCAAAATCTCTTCCTATTCATATTAGTCTCTTGTTTCTGAGGCTGAACATAAAAACCTAGTCATTCAATTACAGTTTGTCAGCTTCTAGAATTTCTCTAAGCTTTATTCCTTTAATATTTTTCTCAAATTCTGTCTCATGTGTATTAATTACATTCATTAGTGATCTAAGTATATCTAAGTCATCATTCTTAAGAAGGAGTCAATTTTTTGCATAACTGTTTTCCAGGGAACTTTCATTAATTTCCTTCTTGTTTATACCATCTTTTTGTTATCCCAGTTCTAGCTTCCTGAGAGAGGTATAATTTAACAGTGTAATATCTAAGTATAAGCAAAAGGTGCCCTTCCATCAAGGGCAGTGAAGTCAATCCAGGTCATCCAAGCACTGGAACTTTGTCAAACAGCACCTTCAGGATGCTTGGCACCACCATCGCTGTTTTATATATATAAAATATATATATATTTTAAAAAGTCTATTGCCGTCTTCTCTCTTGAGGGATTCTCTGAAAATATTTCTCATTCTCTATTAACTTTTAGTTTCCATTGTAATGTTTCTCATTACAACATTCTTTGCTTTTTCCTTGTGTTGCTTTGAATGAAATTTCCTTATTTTTCTGAGGTACTCGACAGCATCATTTTCCTCCTGTGCCAAGTCTGAATACTAGAAGCTTCTTTCATTCTTCTTTCTTGGTTTCTATGTCACATGAGTAGTCTGTCTTCTGAGAACCAGGTCCATGATTTTCTGTTCCTATTTTGCTGTTAAGCAGTGAGACACTAAAAAGCAGGCAACCAGCATTGATCCCCTTTGGTACTTGTAATTAGGGAAATGATTATCAGACTTTGTTGATGTTGGTAGGCCACTTGTTGGAGAAACAAATGCAAGTAAGGTTAAACAGTTCTTCTTAAACTTGTTAGGTGACAGGAATAATAACCTTAAAGTCTTTTACTTACAGAGTATGGCCAGACAATGAAGCTGGAGCCCAGTAAAAACAAAGAGAAACAAAGTGAAGAGGTCAGCACTTACAGCTTCCTCTTGCAAAGGATTGTTTATTGTTAATGTTTGAGAATGGTATTGCTGCCCCTAGATAATGGGGTTTAAAGCCCATAGGACCTTAGTTTTAGTCTCCCTAGACACTGAATTCTTAGTGTCTACTGAGATAGGAATAGATAATCAGTTAGTCGATATGTGGCAAAGCATTCATTGAATTTTCTAACCTACTTTCAATTAATCCTCAGTGATTTGATGCACCTTCCCAAAGTAACATGAAATACTCAATTTTCCCAGTTTCTAAATTCCCTGAAATTGGATCTCCCGAGTGGAGTGTCTGTTTCAGCATTTAGATTCGGTTGTTCGGGTTTCTTTTTTTTTTTTAAGATATTTTCTTTATTTACATTTCAAATGTTATCCTCTTTCCTGTTTCCCCTCCAAAAACCCCCTATCCCATCCCCTCTCCCCCTGCTAACCAACCCACCCACTCCTGCTTCCCTGTACTGGCATTCCCCTACACTGGGGCATCAAGCCTTCACAGGACCATTTAGAACACTTGTTTTTCAACTAACCTAAGTTTGTTACTGCTGTCTTTTCTCTGTTTCTCTCATCTTAGTAGGTTTTGCCTTATTTAAAAATTTCCATCTTTGTGACTTTACTGAGATTGGGGAGGAAACCAGTCAAAGGCAATGCTAAAGCAGCTGCCTGGATTCAGAAGTCTTTTCTCTGAACCTCATGACATCTGCTTTTCTAAAACCGAGAATGCATTTTACAGAGGCCCCAGCCTTATTCCGAATGATCACAGACTGGAAGATGCTTGTTCCTCCATCCCTGAGTTCTCCTCATTTCCACTTCACTGATTCTCCTCTGTGCTTGTTGTCATGGTATCCATGGTAACATTTCCCTTCCTCCCTTACTGAAACTTCCCAGAGATAAAATAAAAAGGAAATCAGAGTCTCTTTGTGCAAAATATGTTTCCTCTTCCTGACAAAGCTTTGCTACAAAAGAGGAGATAGTGGTGATTAGCTGGGAAATATGAAGGACTGGAACAGCATAATTTGTGATGATGCCAGAGAGTGTCAGGAACTTGCAAAAGCAACAACAATGTTGCTGGTCCCCTTGCCAGCTAATGTTTTTCTTTGAAGTTTAATGTTAAAGTATTCATCTTATGATCTAAAGTTAAGCAAAGTCTTTTCAAATAATTATTAGAATATATGGATGTAGTTGTATTCAAATTATACTCAAAGTAGGAAGAAAAATGCTTTAATAACCATGAGACTTTAAGAAATGCATACATATTTTGTTGTGGCATAACAGAGAAAATTAGTCACTAAACACATACACACCTGCACACACACGCACACACATTCAGACACAAATCAAAACATACTTTTTAAAACATAAATCTTCTATAACTCATACCCTCTTAGAGGCATGAAACTTAAGAGATTCAGTTAACTTTCTCTGCAGCCTCAAGCCTGATAGATGATTTCTTTCTGATGAGTCACACCAGCAACCTAACCTGAATAATGTCTCAAGTCAGTAATATGTTCTATCCATAGCAGAGCTCAATTCACAGAAACAGAAATAGAATGGGGATTGCTAGATGAATTGCGTTGAGAACTGTCTCTTCCTGTTTTCTGATGTCTTACCTGACTAACAGTAATAAGTGCATTCATTAACTTGATTATAAAAATAACTTTTATATAAAACCATATTGTATGCCTTAAATATATAGAATTTTTACTTGTTAATGATATATACATAAAGCTGGAAAATTTTTGGTTTAAGTTTGTTATTTCTTTCTGAGAAAATGAATGTATTATATCCAAGAAAAGAAAAACTGAAGCATCCTGCATTGTTTTCTCTTCATAAGTAGGTCGATTTTTTTTCCATATTTTATTTAGAAAAGCAGGTTGTGAAGATTGTAATCTCTAAAGTAGTTATGTCTTTATTCCTTTCAAACTAATAGAACAGATTTTAATCATCATCTTTCTCAGTCCTTTCATCTGTACATGTTTGAAATAAGTTGCTCTTCCGCATGTCCCCAAGTGCGAGCAAGCTCAGAGTGAAGCATCAAGTCCTCCACGCAGACGAAACAGGTCCTTTCTCTCACAGGGTCTGTCATCTCAAAGCAATTCTTATTTCACCCTCTACCAACACATATTCCCTTTTGTTTCAAGGTCCTTCGGTATTAAATAAGTAAATTCACCAGTTGTCAATTCTTTGCCCTTAGAAAGTTGCAATAATATCTCTTCCTCTAACAGGGTGAAATCAAGCCCACGGAGTCAGTATTGGCTTTTAAATCGACCTACAGTTCTGTTAGGAAAAAGAAAGTGTGACTAATCACTCCATATACCTGAAACTCAAGTCTCTTGACCTCCAAATGTCTCATTTGCTGAACTTCTGAGACGTGTATAATGCATAGACCTTGATCTAGCTGGCAGAAGTGAGCCACTAATGGCAGTTAACTCATATTTATAAATCCTAATGTACATTGAAATGCAATTATAATAAAGTATTTTAAAGTAAATAATTTCTGCTTGCCTTCAGCAGACTAAACAGTAAATGTGTCATCCTTTCCTAACTTTATGGTCTAAACTGACAGGCACTGCATTTCAGTGCATGTGTTGAATGTGCAGAGATGTGTGGCTTGTGAAGTATGGGGCATATTTTACAAAATTTACATGGGACAAAAAAGCACATTTATTACTACAAATGGATTTAAGCATAACTGTGTTTTTTAATGTTAGGCCTGGATTCTTCCTGTTGAATGAGTTACTGTCTCATGCAATACAATAGGAATTAACTCTGCAGTGGTATTTTGCATAACTAAGAATGATAAACATCTTAGATAATAATTAAGCCACCTAATGTGTCCCATAATGAGAAAGGCTAATATTAACATTTAACTTCAAAATGACTTTGTATCTCATCACTAGGTTTTGTCAGAGTTATAATTCAAGTCATTTCTTACCTGGTCATCATGCAAATAAAGACTTATAAGAACAAAAGTGAACTAGAGACGTAGAAACAACAACACCCAAAGCTACAGACGGGTTACTTACAATATCACTTTAAATGTTTTCTAATGTAGGTGTTATGAGTCTTTACCTGGTGAGGTGTTAACAAAACTGCTATTTACCATAGACAGGGCACCAATATTTGATTAAAGAAATAATTCCACTTAAGTATAGCTAAATCAGCCAATGAGTTTACTATTTCTACTTACAAGAACATGAGTGACTAAAAGTAACCATATCAATGAAATGCCCATTCCATTCTGGTGATAACTCATGACAGCTATGTTCCACAGCTTCATGCCCAACTTGTAGGTAGTTCCACAGGAGACTTTTCTTCCCAGCAATTGTTTATTTATTTGCTTTTTTGTAACTGGAAAATGGTCATGGGAGTTTTATAACTCTTTTTTTATTAGATATATTCTTTATTTACATTTCAAATGATTTCCCCTTTCCTGGATTCCCCCTTCCCTGAAAAAGGACCATAAGTCCTCTCTCTTCCTTCCCCCTGTTCCCTAATCAACCCATTCCTGCTTCCCTGTCCTAGCATTCCCCTACACTACTGCAGTGATCCTTTCCAGGATCAGGGGCCTCTCCTTCCTTCTTCTTGGGCATCATTTGATATGGGAATTGTTTCTTGGGTATTTCAAGCTTTTGTGCTAATATCTGCTTAGCAGTGAGTGCATACCATGTATGTTCTTTTGTGAATGGGTCACCTCACTCAGGATGACATTCTCCAGTTCCACTCACTTGCCTAAGAATTTCATGAATTAATTGTTTTTAATAGCTGAGTAGTATTCCATAGTATAAATATACCACATTTTCTGTATTCATTCCTCCGTTGAGGAATATCTGGGTTCTTTCCAGCTTCTGGCTATTATAAATAAGGCTGCTATGAACATAGTGGAACATGTGTCCTTATTGCATGCTGGAGAATCCTCTGGGTATATGCCCAGGAGTGGTATAGCTGGGTCCTCCGGTAGTATTATGCCAAGTTTTCTGAGGAACCGCCAGATTGATTTCCAGAGTGGTTGTGCCAGCTTGTGATCCCACCAGCAGTGGAGGAGTGTTCCTCTTTCTCCACATCCTCGCCAGCACCTGCTGTCTCTTGAGTTTTTGATCTTAGTCATTCTGACTGGTGTGAGGTGAAATCTCAGGCTTGTTTTGATTTGCATTTCCCTGATGACTAAGGATGATGAACATTTCTTTATGTGCTTCTCAGCCATTCGATATTTCTCAGGTGAAAATTCTTTGTTTAGCTCCGTAAGCTTCCCAGGCCTTGTAAATTTCATGAGTTTCCTGAGCCTTTTAGTTTTCTTTCATTTACTGAATCTTAAGATCTTCCCTGAGGAGCCAATTACTTAGTTTGGAAGAAATAGTCACACAGTACAAACAATGTTGCCATGAGCAGGGTAGTAATTCAGAATTATGACTAATTATGAGACTAAAGCCATGCACAGATAACGTATCTGCCTGGTCACAAAGATAAACAGCAAAGTAAGTGTAGCACTTAAGGAAGAAGTTGCATAAACTAGTCCAGTAGAAAAATGCCAATAGTATAAGTAGCATTAAAGGGTATGTTTGGTGAAAGCTTATTACTTTGTTTTGACACTACTAAGCCAAGAACACTGCTGAAAGCATTCAGTTATTATACATGGTCTATTATTGATTTCCAAAGGTCTGTATATTACTAGTTATAATGTCAAACTATCTACTCTCTAAGTTTAGAGATAGCTGCTTGGTTCTACAACAGAGTTAATGACTGAATGTTGTATTTTGTCATACTATTTTCTTTTAAGTCATGATATTAAATAGCTACAATTTCTCCAAACCTGTACCCACTTCATATTTCAAGTACATGCTTAGGATTTGCCTGTTTCTGGTCTGTTTTGTTCATCCATGTTGGATGTGATGTTTTAACTCCCAGAATATAATATAATGATCCATAGAAAAGAAAATAAGCATTATATGGAAAGTTACAGACTCATGGTCTGCAATGGTTTAACAAGTTTTTTAGTTTTTCTAAGGAAAAGTTGTACTAGGAGAGTTAGCCATAATGGGTAGTGTGATGGAGTCTGGAATGGAAAAAACCTGTTCTGTTAAATTGCCAGAATATTAGGGTAGATGTAGTATCATAGGGATTCAGAAAGAGAAAGAGAGATCCTTCAGTTCCAGAGAACATGAAGTATATTTCTTAGGGATGGAGTGAGAAAAAGAGTTATACGTCACATAATATAGCCCAATGCTAGAGGTCTGGAAGTCACCAGTTGAAGTCTCACTGTAAATCAAGACTTGATTATCAACTGAATGTTTTGAGGATGGACTTCAAGGTGAGAAGGTATGAAACCTGATTCTTGGAAGAGATGCACAGCTACCTATAGCTATCACTGTAACTTAACATTAGCTTCTTTGTGTCCTGCTAACTGGTATCCTGACCTGATTCTAAAAATTAGGGACAATTGTTCATCCTTTGTCCTGCTACTCCACCCATCCAGCTCTAGTGTACTCAGTCACTAGTGTCCCCTGACTTAAGGTAAGGTCACCACAGGATAGAGAACTTGATCTTAAGCTGTGGAGTTGATTAAACATCTATACTGCTTTTCAATCCCTCATCCTCATTCCATATGCTCCCTTCTCTCCCTTCTAAAATCACAAACTCTTATTTTTAAACTGAACTAACAATAAGATTATTACATTCTTACACAATGCTTTGACTTTACAAGTTCCCTGACACTAAAATGAGTGTCATCACTCATTTTTTCTTCTTAACACATTGATTTTTAAAAATCCCATATACTTCTATCTACAGACCCCAAGTGCAGCTTTCTGTACTCAAGACTGGAGAGAAAAAAAAAGGCTGTCATATTATTAAATTATTAAATGAATCTAACATCATGGAACTCTACAAAGAAAACTCATGATTGCATTTTGATTGTAGTCATGTGTGTGTGTGTGTGTGTGTGTGTGTGTGTGTGTGATATTTTATGATATAATTGTGTATTGTACATACATGTGAATATATGGGTTTGTATGCCCATATGTGCAGATAGAGGGTCAGAGCAGGATGCTTGGGATAGTTATCTATTGGTCTTTGCCTTATTGCCTTGAGATAGGATCTCTCAAGATTCTGACTGGATCATAGCACCTTGCTAGAGAACTTTTGTGGTCTGCTTTTCTCTGTACCCTAATGTTAGGTTACCAGGCACATGCAGCCATGCACAAGTCCTCCTGTACATGCTGAGGATTTAACCTGGAATCCTTGGCTTCTCATGCTTTCAGAGCAAGTGTTCTTGTCCATTGAGACACATCCCTAGTTTGCAGACATTTACAAAATATTAGACTTAGCAGTCCATTTACATGTCAACCAAAGAAGGAAGACATATAAAACATGCACACCCTTCTTTTACATTTAATTTTTATTTTCTTTTGTCTTTGCTTCCTGTCATTTTCTTTTTCTCATCTTTAGTTTCAACATTTTAGTTCTCGTTTATTTTAATTTATGTTGTACAAAGAAGTCATAAGACAAGAATTAGAGTGATTACACATTCACAAAGCTGCAAAAAGCTTCTCTTTCATATACATATACTTATATATATGCTATATTTCAACATATTTCATATATATTATATACATATTTAATGCTTTATAAATATTTAAATATTTTATACATTAAATATTTACACATTTATACATTTATATATTTATACACTACATATGTGTATGTGTATATACACATGTATATACATGTATATATACACATATGTATATATACTTTTTTCATTTATTGAAGACAGGAGGTGCTATGTACAAAGAAATAATCTTCAGTGACTGAGACTTCCAAAATACAGACACCTGAAGACATTTATCGTGGAACATTATAGAAGTGCTTTAAAATGTATCACTTTTCTGGTGCTGCCAAATGTAGAATGATGCATTTCCTTATGGAGCTATGCTGACAGCAAATGTCACACACATATTCTTCTCATCGAAGAAGCAATGTGTTGTAACTAATAGTGATTTCTCCAAACCACAGATTAATTGGTGTGCAATTAATTTAGCATATCTCAAACACAGCAACATACCCTCAACCCCAATTCTTCCATGGTAATGAAACATTTATGCAGATAATAAAGTGTCAGACTTCTCTGATATCACTCCCCTCAATAAAACCTCCAAACTCACACTGTCCAGGTAAACAAGAGTTTGAGAAAATTCACTGGGATAGAAGACAGGGATGGAGGGAGGCATGGAGGGAATGAGGGAGGGAGGGAAGGAGGAAGGGAGAGAGAGACAGAGGGAGAGAGAGAGAGGGAGAGAGAGAGAGAGAGAGAGAGAGAGAGAGAGAGAGAGAGAGAGAGAGAGAGAGAGAGAGAAAGAGAGAGAGCTCATTCCTTGTCCTTTCAAATAAGTGACATGTTTTGAGCTTTTTCCTCAAATAGTTAACAGTTTGAAATATGCTGTAACATGGTAACAGATGAAAGGAAAATGAAGTGCACTGAGCATGATTCCTAGGAATTATGATCACAAAAGGTAAAATGTAGCAAAGGAGCATTACATAATTTCAAGAGCTTCTTCAAAGAGCCAGAACTGAAAACTTTGAAAGGTCAGTGCATATTGAAGTGTTTTGACATGCCATATGGATAAAAAGCCTCAAGGACAGGCAATTTGAGTTGTTCATAAAAGGTATTATTTCTTTAAAACATTCACTTTTGATATTTCCCCATATTACAGTTATCTACAGACTAAATTGTACAAGACAGACATGTGAGACACTCCAAAAAGCTTTGCAGCAGCCAGAGTCCAAGATCCAAACTGAATTATCCTAGATGAAACTTTTACTTTTAAGTGTTCAACTTTCCAGCCAGGCAGAGGACTCAGAGGAAATTTGAGAATTTGGAGAGACCAAAAGGAGGAAAATCAAATGGTGAGAATGGTTTTCCAGATCTGGTTTGTGCATAATCTGATTCAATATCAAAATGTGGCACAGTAATTTTTAGTTTTAAAATACCAAACAATAGAGGAAGATCATTTATTAATTAGTAATGACCCAATTAACTGAACTTACATTGATGATAATCAGAAATACATATTTACTGATGGAAACATTTTCAGTTTTAGAATTAATCTGATTTATTTTCCATTCAGGATAGAATAGTCTGCTTTAATACCTAGTGAGAAAGTCTAAATTTTTCTTATTTCTGGGAATATACACACATCATACTCAGTAGTCTAATTACTCAGCATCCCTTATAGCTAAAAGTAATATGTTGCAAAATAAGATTCAGCATAAAAATGAGCAACAGTACTACAAAATAAATGATTGACTGATTGATTTAATGATGGTGCTGAATTATTCCATGGTGCCAGTATGCTGTTGTCAATACTTATTCTTAAGTTTGATCATGTGGAACACACACTGTGATCAAGACACATTAAAAATGTGGTCTGTTATATGTTTAATACTATTTACCCATAAGATACGTAACATCTCTTTCACAGGTAGTGAATAATGGAATGTGTCTTCCTTTGAATCACCATGGCCATTCCTCTGGGGGCTCTAATAGGAAAATAGAAAGAGTTAATGCATTTTGTATTCTCAGATATATTAATACTCCAGAGAGTAAAACCCAGCCATATATGTACAATAATATAATACAACCACTTCTCACTTGTTTACAATAATTGCAACATTGTAAATATAGAAAACAAAATGTGCAGTATGCCTTTGTTTTTAATCTCTGAATCTATCTCATCAACTAAAAAGAGAACAGAGACAAATTATATTCTGTTGTACTATGATTAGCATGATAAGACAATATATATAAAAACCCTATGCTCATAGTAAACATCAAAATTTATATTATTCTCAAAAACTGTGTTTCTTGTGCCTGGGTGGCTCTAGGAGGATACCAGTGGCACATGTATGACCCTGCGATTTATCCTAGCTTGTACACATACACACACACACACACACAGAGAGAGAGAGAGAGAGAGAGAGAGAGAGACAGACAGACAGACAGACAGACAGACACACATAGACATACATAGACAGACATACAAGACACACTCAGGCACACACAGAGACACCTACAGACATACACAGAAACACACAGACAGAGACATATGCAGACACATATAAATACATAGACACACACAGAGACACACACAGGCACAAACATAGACAGATACACACACACACACACACACACACTTACTTTTCTACTTTAGTAACTAGATCCAAGTGTCATAGTGGACTGTGGAGTCCCTCTCCAGGCTCAAAGGGAGCATAACAGACTCTGTGGGGGACATAATTAAGGTGTTCTCTTTTTCTTTTTCAGATTTCCTCTGATTTTTTTTTTATAATCGTTTAAAGACAGAAGTCCATTGCATTAGCATGTGGAAAGAAATGGCTCTTCAATCTGGAGGTAATTTATAAAGTAGGTCACTGCATTGTTTGAGGGTGCATTGCAGACATCCAGATGACAGAATTTTTTTTTTTTGAAGACCTTAATTATTAGACTCGGAGGGCAAAGGTCAAGAATCAACCCAATGATATAGTGCTACATTTACAATAGTTTAATTGCTCAGTTTTATTTCTTTTCAGAATTTATCTGAGTTTTCTTATTTTTATTTCTCCTCGGATTAACTATTAAAAACAGATGCAGGTCTGAGCCTGAAATAGTGTTCAAATGCCTGACCCAAGAAGTAAGGAAAAAGTACTACTGATAGTTGAGATTGTGCCCCCATCCTATGCTGTATTCGGCAAATATGTATTGTCTGACAAATTCACCCATGTAACTAACAACTACTGACTGACCACTTGCTTTCAAGATTGGGAATTTAGCTGTATGTGAGAGTGACTTTCAGTCATAGAACTTTTATTCTAATGGGACAGGAGGCTGAGATAAGAACAAAGCCTGGCCATGGGTCAGATGACTAAATGATAAGTAACAAAGTTGTACATGTAAAACAAGTATGTCTTGCAGGCACAGGATCTTCCATAAGTTGAACAGTTGTCCTCACTGGAAAGCAGCGTTGCACTGAAAGTATAAAAGGGTTGTAACGTGGGATCTATGGAGATGCTTGAAGCAAGTGTGTCCCAAGCACAAGGAATACCCAATGTGAACCCTGTGTCTGGAGGACCTGTCCGAGAAGGAAGGAAATCACTTCTGATAAATTAAACCAAGAAAACAAATACAAGTAGATCTTAGGTTAGATAAATAGCAGGGCGAGATACATGAGATTTTGGAGGCTATCACTTTCTGGTTAGGTAGGAGCACATTGAGGGGTTTACCTAGTTTACTCTTGGGCTGATTCAGTAAATAAAATGTATGTTATACAACCGTGAAGTCCTTAGTTTGAATCCTCAGCACCCAATTAATATGCAGGCATTGTGATGTTCATAGGTAATCCTGGTGCCATCTACATGAGAAACAGGAAGCTCATAGTGACTCAAGTAGACAATAAGTCTATTTGTAAGCCCCAGTTTTAAATGAAGACCATGTCTTGGAAAACATAGTGAGGAATGATAGAAAAAGACATTGATCTATCTTCTGTATCCACCTGTATAGCAACAGCAAAGCTCACATGCATATGACTCTCTCTCTTTCTCTCTCTGTCTCTCTCTCTCTCTCTCTGCCTCCCTCCCTCCCTCTCTCTTAAAGCTGACTGATTAAATCACCATCCATTGGCTTGGATTCAGTGACAGTTGCTTAGGTGGTTATTAGCAGATTTCACTTAGGTTCAGAAGAGCTTTGTTCCAAGATAAGGATCAGATCCTGTCCAGGACTACTTTTCTGTTCCTTTGCATCTCTCCATGATAAGTCTTTCCCAAAGCAGTGCTAGATGTACAAGACAAGCTGGTCATATCTACAATGACAGGCAATTCTTCAGATGGTACTTTGCTAGCATCCTGTTATCCAAAACCCATGAGTGAGGACATGCCTTCTAGTTAAATGCTAGCTAATAATATTTCAAAAGAAATAGCTCAAGTGCTAAATTGACTCTTGTAGGCCATAACTAAATTTACCACAGATATTTGAGTAGAGAAGTTAGGTGATCTTCTTTGGAATTAGTTTAGCAATTTTAGACTGCAGAGAGGAAGTAATACTGTGGGGGGTCATAGCTTTGTTCAGAATGAGAGCATTGCAGTTGAACAGAAATGATTACATTTGGGTGACATATGGAAACTATAGCACAGTGATTGTCACAACTGCACAAAGACAGGTAAAAGCAAAGAGCATTTTATTCAGGACTCCTGCAATAAGAGAGACTAGACTGAATTGCAATGTAATAGAAATTGAAAGGATTATTAAATCCCAAGGTGAGCTGGAGAAAAGTTCAGAGAACCTGGGAGATGGTTGAGCAGTGTAATTAGTGTTTGATAACTGGTTCTCATCAAAGTTCATCCCCCTACCCTCCTACGTATGAGTGGTCATGACACAATGTTGAACTCACAAGTATTCATTACTACTCACAAGTAGTTCGCACATGTGTGTAACTTGTCACATAGTAAGTACTCACTATTTGTATTCTAAAGTGTGTGTATGTGTGTGTGTGTGTGTGTGTGTATGTGCATGTTTACAACATATGTGTCACGGTCAGAGGATACATTTATAGAATCAAGTCTCTCCTTCTATCTGTACATGAGTACTGAGAACCAAACTCAGGTTGCAAGACATCCGTAGCATCTTTTACCCCCTGTACCATCTTTCCAACATGTAAAGTCACCAGATTCTACTAAAGAGTCTGTGACCAACTCTAAGAGAGAGTTTTCTAAGAGAAAGAGAGGTATCAAGACTATCTTCCAAGGTTTTTCTTTGAGTAACTGTAAGGAAGCCCTGCCACTTACTGATTTGGTAATCCTGGGCAGGACTGTTATACAGGAAGAGGTAAATCCAATAAAAGTATTAAACCTTATGAAAGTTGAGAAAAAGAATTAAATTAGACAGTGTAATTTCCCTGCCTTCCTTACTAAAATATATATGTATAGCATATTTTTAAAGCTCTGAGTAGGATATTATCAGACTTTAATCACAATTATTTTTCCTCTGTCTCAAATTAGATAGCAGTTGTTATAGGAAAGGGGTTAGATGATATGTCAGGAAAACATATTGCTTGTTATAAAATTTAATTTAAGACAACAAAATGGTATAAGGAAAGGCTTGGTTGTTACCTCTAATATGAATTTATTTGTGCCACTAAGTGTCTATTGCATAAGGCAAGATTTTACTTGAAAAATGTAGGTACAAAAGGTTGGCTTGTTTTCCCAGAATACTACTTGCTCTCAAAGTAATCCCTGACACAGGGGATGTGTTCTGTAAGTATGAAACATTAGGATAATACTGTGTTGGATGTATTGGGTATATGTGTACACTGATATGGAAAGCTATAACTTATTTCACTTGTCACAGGTCAAAATCTGCTCACCAGTAGTTTTCCAGCCGACAGAACAGTATGTTAAAATTCTCATCCTGATGTTCACATTAGCATTTTTAGATAAAATGTTGGACAGGAGGGTAAATTTCTCCTGCCCTTCATTAAAATTGCAATACAGTTATTGTACTATTAATGACTACATCAAAAATAATTACAAAATAACAATTGGGATTTTAACTTCATTAGAATCAACCTGCTTACATATGTACTCTTTCATATGATTATGCATACAAATATATACACAAAAAATATATATACAAAATAATATGTTTGAGATTGATTTTATTTAATACCATGCCTTATATATAGTAGATTTTTCCTTTCCCTCCCCTCACCTCTGCTCCCCTCTTCTCTTCTTCCCTTGCATATTTCCCTTTTCCTTCCTCATTTCTTCCATCTTATTTTCAACAGTAAAGTTTGGATCTGTGTACCAGATCCAGTGATAACAACAACAAAGCTTCAATTCAAGATTTATAAGGCAGGATTTTGATTGAAAATTATACTGTTACTTATTTCTCCATCACCCTGATTTGCAAATTCATGGAAGATACATGGTTAAAATATTTGTTTTCCAAAATGGAAGAACACTCTCTGTAAGTCTGTAGTATTTGAGAGTCATTGTGTTGTGATAGAATCCTCAATAGTGTGAGAATATGTTAGACTAATTCCATTTGTGAGCACAAAAAATAAATTTGAAAAAAGAAACAAAGCAAATGCAAGTGCATTCAATATAGGGCTGCTGATATCTAATGGTGTCCCTGTCTCCTCCATTTTTATACAATGCCCTTCCCTCTCTCATGGTACTAGGAGGTGGGCCTTTTGTCAAATAAGTTAGTGTTTCCTCAGAAGCTTTCGTAGAAAAAGGTCAGAGATAGAAGTCCAACACCTACTCCACCACATGACAGTAAACTTCAGGGTTGTGATTCAAGCAATTCTACCAATTGACCTATCTCACCATTTCCTCCCCTTTCCATTTTTGAAGCTAGGCTTCATTATATAGCCTAGGTTATTCTCAAACTTCAATTGATTTGTCTCCAGGTGTGGGTCAATATGGCTGGCAAAAGAAACACCTGAAAAGTCAAATATAAATTTCCTGTTATACTTTTAAAATTTTTTGTTTTGTGTTTGTCATCCTGTATATATATATATTCTTCTCCTATCTATTACATCAGTACCACCTTTCCCACTTCTTTGTCTCCTCCAGGTCTCTTTCCTCCTCTTTTTTACCTCCACTCATTCCTCCTATGTTTCTCAAAGGCAGACAACCCATTGACATCAACCAAACATAACGAATCAAGTTGCAATAAGACTAAGTAGTTTGGCTCATATTAGAACTAGAAAAGGCAACCCAATGAGAAAAAAAAATATCCCAAAAGCCAGCAAAAGAGTCATAGATAGCCACTGCTCCTATTGTTAGGTGTTCCAGGAGAAAACCAAACTACACATGGCAATACACACACACACACATATATATATAAATATATAATACATAAATATATATATATACATATATATATATATATATATATATATAGAGAGAGAGAGAGGGGGGGGGGCTAGGTTAGACTATGCAGGCCCCCTGATTGTCAGTTCAGTCTCTTTGAATCTCCATTAGTTGATTTTGTGGATTGATCAATGGAATCAAATTGAAGACCCACTATGTAAATCCACACTGATCTTTGATAAAGAAGTCCAAATTATACAATGAGGAGAAGAAAGCATCTTCCACAAATAGTGCTGGTCTAACTGGATGTTGGCATGTAGATGAATGCAAATACATACATACCTATCACCCTACATGATACTCAAGTCTGAGTGGATCAAAGACCTCAACATAAAGTCAGAAACACTGAATCTAATAGAAGAGGAAGTGGAGAATAGCATTAAATGCATTGGTAAAGAAGACAGTTTCCTAAACAGAACACCAATAATGCAGTCACTAAGACTGACAACTAATAAATGGCAACTCATAAAACAGAAAAGCTTCTGAAAAGCAAAGGACACTCTCAATAGATAAAATGACAGCCTACAGAATGGGATAGTTATATAATTTATACCATATTTTCTTATTAACAATTCATTTGTGATCAATTTTTCTAATCTAAATTTTATTTTGATGACTTCTTAGAGCAGTTTTCCATTAATCTCTGATTTTTCTTTCCTTCACTGGTAACTCTTCCAATTCTTCAGCCTATTTGTTAAGTGGTTAATGACTTGTAAACAAACATTTAAAAGCTCATTAAGGAATCCATAGTTCTCGTGAAAAGTTATTCCCTAGGTTGGTCCAATTTTTGCAAATTAAAAGTGGGTAGGTTCTATGCTTAACACTAAATTACATCAGCGTTTGTATAATGCTCTTCCAAGTGCCTAATACAGAAACTTCTAAAATAGAATCCACTTTAATTCTGTAGGCTTAAGTGATTTGTTACAAATCAAAGTCTTATCTGTGAAAACGGAAGACTATGATAAATCTGTTTATTTATTTTAATGTGTAAATTAAGTTGAATCCTGAAATTAATTGCCCACAGAAAAATTAGAATTTTATTATAGTCCTTTTTATGACATGTTATAATATTATTGAACTTCCCACATATTTAGGAGTTTTGACAATGAAATAATCTTCGTGATAAGAAAGTTAATTCTTTTGTATTTAATAAGATTATATAGTAGCTGAGTCTAAGAATATTAAGATAATGAATATAAAATGTCCAAAATTACTTTTATTCTGTCTATTATGTTATATTAATTGTTGGCCCACTCATATAGTGCATGTTTATGATAGCTCCACTGTGCCAAAATTTGCAGTGTACATTTATCTCCCCATCACTTCTTAGAAGAGCAGGAAGCAGACACTTCAATGGTGGTTCAATCTGCTGAGGGTTCCTCAACCATACCAAAAAATGTGGCCAATTGGGAACTGAGGATTCAAGCATATAAACCTAAGGAGGATATTTAACACAGAATTTGTTTTAATTTTTTTCCCTTTACTCAAATGAGTTCCTTGAGTGGTGAGACCATATGATGATAATTAGTGGATGAATGCATCAAGACAACTTTTAGAATTAAAAGTTCCCAGGTTAATACTGGAGATATGTTTTAGGGAACAAAGCAAGATTTAAATGTTTTTCTTAGCCAATATTTTTTTCATACCTCAAGTATTGTGCCAGGATAGAAATGAACATTGTCTTTCATGGTTCTTTTAGCACCAAGGAAAGCTTAAGGAAGGATGCTTTAGCTTTCATTAAATCACCAATTGGCCTTACTCAAAAAGATGCTCCTTTTAAAAGAAGATAAATGAGCTGGATATAGCTCAGTTGATACAGTGCTTGGTTAGCATGATTAGGTATTTGGTTTAGTTGCATCCTGTAATTCAAACACTTGTGAACTGAAGGCAGGAGTAGCAGAGGTTCAAGGTCATTCTTAGCTTAGCTTCAATAAGTATGACAGTAGCTTAGTCTACATACTAGCTTCCCCTGCCAAGAAAACCCAAAAAACAAAACCAACCAAAAAACAAGATTTAATGGCTATATTCTCAGTAGAAATACATACAAACTGAACAAAATACATTAATGCATAATTTTGCTTCATGTATTTCAATAATGTCAGTTTTAATTACATTAAAACTGTACAGATTTGTTGTGTACTTTTGTATTTATTTTATTATTAATTAAATATTTTACTCACATTATTTAATGAGGGGCTCTGATTATATTGATATCTATAGGAAATGTTAAAGCATCCTCATATATGTATACTGTTCTTGCTACTATTTGACTGATTCATGATCAATATGCACATTTTGTCATGGTTTTCGACACAAGAAAATTGACCAACCAGAATTCATCCTATAATCCCAAACTGCATTGACAACTTTTAAAAATACTTAAAAATTGCATTACATTGTATATGTGTGTGGTGATAGTGGTGGTGTGGTGGAGGAGTGTTTGTGTGTGTGCATGTGTTTGTGTGTGTGTGTGTGTGTGTGTGTGTGTCTGTGTGTGTGTGTGTGAGAGAGAGAGAGAGAGAGAGAGAGAGAGAGAGAGAGAGAGAGTTTCTGTGGGAACACATGGTATAGCAAAAGTGTCAAGGAAGGAAGACAACTTTTTAGAATTAATTTTTTTCCTATTACATGGGTCCTAGGATCAGGTTACCAGGCTTAGTAACAAGCCCAGTTATCTGATGAGCCTTCAGGCTGGCTTTAAAAGATTTTATCATTAATATTTTACATATGAAGAATTGAAAGCTACCTAAAATTAATCATTTAAGTTTATAAATCATCAATGAAAATTATTTTGGCTTTTATATTTCAGTACTGATGAATAAAATGTAATGAGCTAATTACAGAAAAGTATGCATATACACTCACAGGCATATAACATGCTCATAGTAGTATACGTTCAGGGTCCTGTGTCATTAAAGATTATTCAATTGCTGCTTCATTTGATGTATATTTAGTGTTTACATTCTATTTATTTAGAACTCTTCCTTTGATACATTTCTGTTTTGAAATTTTTTGTTTGTCTGTTTAATTTTATTTGCAATAAAATTTTTGCTATATTGAGTATAATTTAAGTTGCATAAGGGTTTGATAAATAAATAACATTTATACAAAGGCAGAAGTATATGTGTATATGTAGAGATGTATTTTCAGAAATATATTTCAAAGATAGATGAGTAAATATGTTGCTAACCAAGTGAAACAAATACAAAACTACAAAATAAATTTCTGCAGTGGCTTTCATAAAGGGTATCCTTTTTGAGAGAACTATAAATATAGAACACATAATAATGTATATGACATAACTAGGTATATAAATAAATATGATCATATTTAGGATGTATTCTTTTCTAAGTTTGGTTTTACTTTTTATTGTTGACTTTTAATTTGATCAAAAAGGGCTCTTTCACACAATTTACTGTTGGAACTGCTAATTATTTTCAAAATGACAAGTTATTGTGATCTAATTAACCATGTTGGTATACAGTTTAGATAAGAATATAATAAAATTAATGAAGGTTTCTATGACAAATAAACCCCTTGAATTCCCAGGGCCTAACCTTTCATTTCTACAAAATATCATCTCATCTTCATCTATTTAGTACAGAATCCTTCCAATGTAGTGAAAAGATGACCAATTTTTAATACCTCCAATTTCCTAAATTTAGGGCATTGAATAAGTTGTCATGTAATGTCATCTACCCAAACCATCTCAAAGAATACATCCACTTAGGATGTCTTCACAGAGGGTAGCACTGAAGGCAGGGCTAGTCATTTGTAATTGTTGCTTTTGAAATGACATTTGATTTTCTGGTTTTTTGTTTGTTTGTTTGTTTGTTGTTTTTTTTTTTTTTTTTGGTTTTTCGAGACAGGGTTTCTCTGTGTAGTCCTGGCTATCCTGGAACTCACTCTGTAGACCAGGCTAGCCTCGAACTCAGAAATCCGCCTGCCTCTGCCTCCCAAGCGCTGGGATTAAAGGCGTGCACCACCACCGCCCGGCGACATTTGATTTTCTCCTGTTGCTTTCCAGTAGAAGGAGTCCTTAGACATCAAGGCCATCAGACCACATTTTAAAGGGCAACATAGAACCACACTATTATCTTCGAGGCAACATTGTTAGTCATTAGATGGTTGATTCCATGGTTAAGGAGCGATGTTAATTCATGAAGAGTTCTGCAGTGCTAGTCCTGACAAGATCTAGTTTGAGAAACAGGACAGTATTTACTTTTCCTTACTTTCTAAAATCTAATCTTTCTTGCAAAAACAAACAAACAGACAACAAAAAACCCACCACATATCAAGTTGATTTATCGGAAAGCTTATTTCTTAACTAGAATAAATATTAATGATGTGAGATGAAGATTTAGAGATGAGGACTCAACCTGGAGCCTCACATATGTTAGACAAGCACAGAACATCAGAGCTACATCCTTAGCCATAATACAAATAATTTAAATAATATATTAACATTTATTTTCCCAGGAATTAGGAACTATAAGATTAGATTTGAAGGTTAAATTCAAGTGGATTGATATATTATGTATCTGTGTAGATATTATTTATCTGCGTATAGGGCAGAGCAATTGGGCTATCAAAGAAATATCTGAGCCCTCTCTTTCCATTAAACATTTATAAACAAAATAAATACAAGAGTTAGCCTTGTGAAATTATCTCTTATGCTTCTTTCTAATTGCCCAGAGCTCATGGGCCACATATCTCTGAAATGGCAAATGTTAGCTGTACTGGCTGAGTTTGTGTGTCAACTTGACACAACCTGGAGTTATCACATAGAAAGGAGCCTCCCTTGAAGAAATGCCTCCATGAGATCCAGCTGTATGGCATTTTCTCAATTAGTGATCAAGTGGGGGAGGCTCATTGTGGGTGGAGCCATTCCCCTGCTGGTAATTATGGGCTCTATAAGAAAGCAAGCTGACCATGCCATGGGAAGCAATCCACTAAGCAGTACCCCACCATGGCCTCTGCATCAGTTCCTGCTGCCAAGTTTCTGCCCTGTGTGAGTTTCTGTCTTGACTTCCTTTGGTGATGAACAGCAATGTGGAAGTGTAAGTTGAATAAACCCTTTCCTCCCCAACTTGCTTCTTGGTCATGATGCTTTGTGAAGGAATAGAAACTTTGACTAAGACAGTACCAAACACCATTGGAAATATTGAAGTTGGCATGATCCCACTTGCTTTCCTTTGATTTCAGAGTATTCTTGCCCAGAGAGCACCTCACTCAAGTGTCTCTTTATTAAAAACATGGAACTCTCTATACCAGTGTGTCTTTTGCTGCATTTTTTTTCTAACAGTCAATCATATTGCTTTTAGATGTTTTCTTTTTTTCTTGAGAGTGTTACTCAAAAGTGGGTAAAATCATGGCAACTGGCATTTCAATTTAATTTTATGAAAATTAAATTTCAATTTAATTTTCTTTTCCTTACAAATCAGTGGATTTGTTTTGGTTTTATTTTTTTTTGTTGGTTTTTTTTTTCTTTTGGTTTTTTGAGACAGGGTTTCTCTGTGTAGCCCTGACTGTCTTGGAACTTACTCTGCAGACCAGGCTGGCCTCAAACTCAGAAATCCACCTGCCTCTGCCTCCCAAGTGCTGGGCTTAAAGGCATGCGCCACCACTGCCCTGCTTAGTGTTTTATTTAATAGGAAGTAAATGTCAGATTGTCCTGCATAGAAAATTTAACTTTTGGTAACATCATATGATTAACTCATAAATAAATGAAGGTAAAATTTTCTATATTCAGAAATCTATCATGAACAACAAATTTGGAGAAGTAATTTCCGTGCTCACCAATGTCTATTTATGGAAGTTAAGATTTATTTTAAAGCTAGTGTAGTATAGCTTTGATTTCTCTGCTTTTAGCCTTTCCAGTTAAAATTTTAAGTCTAATTTACTATTATCAAGTTCTATGTTTGATAAAACTTCTTACCAAAGTAAAAGGAAATTCACAATGTAACACATTTTCTTAACTGAGCAGTAAAGACACCTACCAGAGATCTCAATGAAGAAGCAGTGGGTTGGGAGACAGACGGGCCTCCTTTTGTATCTCCTCAAAACAATGTAACAGTCCTAAATGTCCCATCAGGTGCCAAGACATCATGCTAATATGTTACATGAAAATAGCAGCAACAGAATCTAAGCCATCATTCTCCATATAAAAACATTTGTCCTGGGAGAGGCTTCAGTCAAAAGTAAACTGACCTTTTGTTTTATTATAAAAAACTTATTGTTTCCAAGCAGTGCACATTTCTGCTCACATTAAAAACCTAAGTTTCCACTGGATGGTTTTAGCTCCTTTGTCAAAGATCAAGTGACCATAGGAGTGTGGATTCATTTCTGGGTCTTCAATTCTGTTCCATTGATCTACATGCCTGTCACTGTACCAATACCATGCAGTTTTTAACACTATTGCTCTGTAGTACAGCTTGAGGTCCGGGATACTGATTTCCCCAGAAGTTCTTTTACTCTTGAGAATAGTTTTAGCTATTCTGGGTTTTCTGTTATTCCAGATGAATTTTTGAATTGCTCTTTCTAACTCTATGAAGAATTGAGTTGGGATTTTGATGGGGATTGCATTAAATCTGTATATTACTTTTGGCATGATGGTCATTTTTACTATATTAATCCTGCCAATCCATGAGCATGGAAGATTCTTCCATCTTCTGAGGCCTTTTCAACAAATGGTGCTGGTTCAACTGGGGGGTCAACATACAGAAGAATGCAAATTGACCCATTCTTATCTCCTTGCTCTAAGCTCAATTCCAAGTGGATCAAGGACCTCCACATAAAACCAGACACACTGAAACTAATAGAAAGGAAACTAGGGAAGAACCTTGGACATATGGGCACAGGGGAGAATTTCCTGAACAGAACTCCAATAACTTATGCTCTAAGATCAAGAATTGACAAATGGGACCTCATAAAATTACAAAGTTTCTGTAAGGCAAAAGACACTGTCAAAAAGACAAAGCGGCAACCAACTAACTGGGAAATGATCTTTACCAACCCTACATCCGACAGAGGGCTAATATCCAATATATACAAAGAACTCAAGAAGTTAAACTCCAGAGAGGCAAGTAACCCTATTAAAAAATGGGGCACAGAGCTAAACAAAGAGTTCTCACCTGAAGAATTCATCATCCTTAGTCATTAGGGAAATGCAAATCAAAACAACCCTGAGATTCCATCTCACACCAGTCAGAATGGCTAAGATCAAAAACACAGGAGACAGCAGTTGTTGGCGAGGATGTGGAGAAAGAGGAACACTCCTCCACTGCTGGTGGAATTGCAAGCTGGTACAACCACTCTGGAAAGCAGTCTGGTGGTTCCTCAGAAAACTGGGCATGACACTCCTGGAGGATCCGGCTATACCACTCCTGGGCATATACCCAGAGGCTTTACCTGCATGCAATAAGGACACATGCTCCACTATGTTCATAGCAGCCTTATTTATAATAGCCAGAAGCAGGAAATAACCCAGATGTCCCTCAACGGAGGAATGGATTCAGAAGATGTGGTACATTTACACAATGGAATACTACTCTGCTATTATAAACAATGAACCCACGAAATTTCAGAACTTGAAAATATCATCCTTAGTGAGGTAACCCAATCACAAAAGAACAAACATGGTACGCATTCATTGATAAGGGAATATTAACCCAGAATCTCAGAATACCCTACACACAATTCGCATATCAATAGATTTCCAAGAAGATGGAAGGAGAGACCCCTGGTCCTGGAAAGACTGGATGTAGGGGAATGCCAGGACAGAGACGCGAGAAGGGGTTGAATGGAGAAAAGAAGGAGGGAAGGGGGCTTATTGGACTTTCGGGGAGAAAGGAAATGGGAAAGGGGAAAGGATTTGGAATGTAAATAAAAAAACTTAGGGAAAAAAACCCTATGTTTCTTTAGTGTGTTCCTTACCTCATAAAACACTGTCTAACAATAATTTTCTTGTTCATGTTCATAATACACTAATTACAGATGATGGGAATTTGATAGATTCAATGGTCTTGTTAATACAATGTTTAGTTTGTGTAAGGAGTTAAAGCCTCTTCCCCAACACCATGAGAGAGCACTGTTGTAATGTATGTATGTGTGTCTATGTGAATTTCATATAATTTCATTTATTTTCTTACATTTTGCCATTTGGCTAACATCATTTTACAACTTGGGAATGCATCCATTCTTATCACTGGCATAATTACTAATAGACAAGTATTTGAACTGTGTTTGAATCAAAAAATTGGGACTGAGGAATGGTAGAGCTGGACTAGCATGCCTGAGGCTCTGAACCTAACCTTGGTACCAAAGAACAAGAAATTTAAAAAAAAATGACATTTTATTTGCATCATGATATCAGAACTAAGAAAAGAGGCAATTTCTAAAATGTTTTCAGACATAATGGGAAAGCCCTAAGCCACAAATCTACATTTGCTTTATAATAAAATGTTAGGCTTCTCTATTTGCCGCGATGCTTTTTAACAATTTCACGTGGAAGAGCAGTTTTGTAGCTACTAGGAAAAATCTAAAAGATTAGTGAGTGTGTTGCTAATTTTGCAGTAATGTTACTTTAATTAAAACAAATGAAGTTGTACTTAAGAAAACATCATTATTATGTAGAAAAATGTGTTTATGTGTTCCCAAATTTTGAAGGGTTGACTTTATTTAGGAAAGCACTTTATATGCTTCAGGTGGGTACATATAGTTCAGCTACATAAATACATCTATTTTTTATTAAATTATCTTATTTTTTTACATTTCAAATGTTTCCCCCTTCCTGTTCTTCCCTCCCTGTGTTCTTTACCCCATCCCCTGACCTTTGCTTCAGGGGGTGCTCCCCTACCTTCCCCCACCTCACCTCCAACAGCCTCCCTCTTCTTTGGGTCAACAAGTTTCTACAGGATTACACACACCCTTTCCCATTGAAGACAGATAATGCATTCCTCTGCTACATATGTGCTAGGGGGTATGGGCCAGTCCATGTATTCTCTTTTAAGAAAAAGAAAGTGAGTGCAAGCTAGAAGGGAGAGAAGAAAGTTGGTTATTAAAAAATAATCTTGCCTTAATTATCTGTTGTTGCCAAAACACATCATCTTGTATATTTTCTTAGACTTCTCTAGGTTTTCTATAGGTATCTATTATTTTAACTAAAGATATGAGTATGGCTTGGGAAACAAATTTGTTTCCTTGCCTTGTTGGTTTTGAAGCATGGCTGGGCACACGTTCCCACCTTTCATCTTGATATCAGCATTGCGTCTGTCTGACTCCACTTGCATCCTCAGATCTTTTCCTCTGACCAAGGTGTCAAAGTTCCTCTGCTCAAAAGGAATTATGTGAAAGTATAGGATGCATCTAGATATGTCTCCATACAAAGGTCCATCTTTTTCTTTGAATCTGCTCAGACCCTTATGACATGTCACAGTTCTGACCACATCAGAGGATTTGTCATTTCTACCATCTATTCTATTTCAAAGGTGTTCACATGCTTTTCTCAGTAAATGTAAATTTGCTTCTACAGAATCAAAGAGACTTATGTTGCTATGTACCACACCAATTCACATACACATATTTTGGTCACATATAAAAGTGAACATAACAGCATATGTTGTATTAAACTACAAATCATAATCTTTTAATGAGAAGCTTATATTTCTTTTTCCTGAATCAGAGATCTTAGACTTTAAAATTTATCCTGTGTGACATGACATTCTCGCTTGGACAAGCTTTGATTCTAATACTCTGTGAGTTTAGTTTCTGGCAGACAACTGACTTTCCTGGTAGGGGTGTGTGTGTGTGTGTGTGTGTGTGTGTGTGTGTGTGTGTGTGTGTGTGTGTGTGTGTCTTTGCTGGTGCCCACTGGAGCCAGAAAAGGGCATTGCTACTCTAGAGATAGAAAGAGAGGCAGATGTGAACCAACAATAAGGGTGATAAAAACTGAACTCTTGTGTTCTGAATGAGCACCAATGGCTCTTAACCACTGACTAGATCTCCAACTCTGAGAAAAACTTAATAAAATAGTATTTTATAACAATTATGGGCCATGGTTTTAGTATATACTTAAAAAGCAATCAATAGACATGCAAAAACTCATTGGGCTATAGCCTGAAATACACCAGAGAATGTTTAATCAGAAATCAGAATAATATACAGAAAAAGGCTATGAAATAGGGTGGGGATGCCTCTTTCCTATGCACATCTTCATGTATATATCAAACCATGATAGAATTCAAGAACCAAGCAAGGTCACTTGTAAATAGAATCAAAAGCAATAGACTGTATATTTTTGTTATTAATAGTGATCACAAGATTATGTTTCTATCTAAATCTTGGTTGGGAGATGGACTATCTGGCTATGAGAAAGTATTGCTAAAATGTTGATGCTTCATCTGTTATTATCGTTAAATATGGATTAAGTACATTTGAATCTATATTACAAATATATTCAGGAAAGGGCTATGAAATTCTTGCTAATAAAGCATATCTTTTTCTCCTGGATACAGATTTTTAACTCAAGTTATATTGATTCATTTTTGGTGAGGAAATGTTACTGAAGAGTACAGAAAAGGTCAGATTTCTGCAAAATTACTTTCATTATGTTGTCCCTGAAGGTAAAAGACAAGTTAATTTAAAATTGCAATTATGTCTTCGTACCAATTATATCTGGATTAAAATAACAAGGAGTTTTTTTAGTTAAGTTTTAAGCAAGTGAAATTAACTTAAATGTCATTAAGACTGTCTTTTATTTTAAGTAAATATTCAACAGGAGCTTGGTTATTCAAAATTAAAATGTTATAGTTTTGAAGTAGCTCTAATCTTACATAATTGATTTCAATGGCAAATTAGAAATTTACAGACTGTTTTCCTTTCTATTTTTAACTTGTAGATTTATTTCAGTGAATACATTATCCATTTTTTTTTCATTAAGCAGACAATTATTTTCAGGGTGGAAACAAAATTATTGTTGATTGCTTAGGAGAACTCTACATTTCAATAAATACATAATTCACAGAAAAACAGGTTTTCTTTGATATTACAGGTTCCCAGGGAGAAGATTACTATACTGGATAGTGCTGTTTGTTACATGATCCTTTTCTCTTCTCTTTTGCATCAGTTATGATAAGAGAAACTGAAGCTCATAACCTCTTAGTCAAAAGTGGCAGGTGAAGTCTCCGAAGTATCTGTGCCTAAAATGATGTAGATGCAATGCAGTATGTGTTTTTAAACCTATCCCACCTGGGGACCTTATGTCCCCAAGTGGCAACTATTAACCTTGGTCTCCCGTGCTGCTCATCTTCTAGTTTGCATTGATAGCACCTTAAGAAATGAAATTCCTTAAAGTTCGTTTTTTTTTAATTTTTAAAAATGTTATTCTTTAATCTTCTTTTTTACAGTTCAGACTTTATCCCTTTCCAGTTCCACCCTCCGACTGTTCCACATTCCACACCTCCTCACCCTGCTCCACCCTCCCTTACCTACCCCACCCCACCATCTCCTAGAGACCTACCTACCCCACCCTACCCCACCCTATCCCACCAGACCTCCCCACTCCCTGGGGCCCCAAGTTTCTCCAGGCTTAGGTGCATCTTCTTTGTCTGAGCCCAGACCTGGCAGTCCTCTGCTGTATATGTGTGGGAGCCTCATATTTACTGGTGTATGCTACCTGGTTGGTGGTTCAGTACCTGAGAGATTCCCCAGGGGTCCAGGTTAGTAGAGACTTCTGGTCTTCCTATAGGCTCACCATCCTCCTCACCGTCTTCCAGATTTTCCCTAATTCCATCACAGGGGTCACCAGCTTCTGTCCATTGGTTGGGTGTAAATATCTGTATCTGACTCTTTCAGCTGTTTGTTGGACCTTTCAGGGTAGGCCTACTAGGCCCTTGTTTCTAAAAGCACCACAACATTAGTAATAGTTTCAGGCCTTTGGGCCTCCCTCTGAGCTGGATCTCAATTTGGGCTTGTCACTGGACCTCCTTTTCCTCAAGTTCTTCTCCATTTTTATCTCTACAGTTCTTTCAGACAGGAAAAATTATGGGTCAGAGTTTTGTCTATGGGATGGCAAACCCATACCTACACTTGATGCCCTATTTTTCCACTGGAGGTAGACTCCACAAGTTTTCTCTCCCCACTGCAGGGCATTTCATCTAAAGTCCCTTCCTTTGAGTAGTGAGAGTCTCTCTCACCTCCAAGATTTCTGGTGCATTCTGGAGAGTCCCCCTACTTCCTACCTTCAGAGTTTGCCTGTTTTGATTCTTTCTGCTTGCCCTCAGGGCATCAGTCCTGTCCCAGTCCCCCACAATACCTAATCTTGTTCCCCTCTTTCCTTCCCTTTTGCCTTTCCCACCAAGGTCCTTCCCTCCCCCACCTCCTGGAATTGCTTTATTCTCTCTCCCAGGTGGTATTGAGGTATCCTCTCTTAAGCCCTTGGGATTGTTATCTTTCTTGATTGTAGATTAGAATTCTGTATCCTTGGAATTCTGTACATTTTTAGCTAATATCCACATATTAGTAAGTACATACCATGCATGTCCTTTTGGGTCTGAGTTACTTCAGTAAGGATGATATTTTCTAGCTCCATCCATTTGCCTGCAAAACTTATGATGTCCTCATTCTTAGTAACTAAGTACTATTCTATTGTGTAAATGAATCACATTTTCTGTATTCATTCTTCTGTTGTGGAACATCTGGGTTGTTTCCAGCTTCTGGCTATCATAAATAAGGCTTCTATGAAGATAGTGAAGCATGTGTTCTTGTGGTATGGTGGGGCATCTTTTGGGTATATTCCCAAGAGTGATATTGCTGGGTATTCAGGCAGATCTATTCCAATTTTCTGAGGAAACTTCAGATTGATTTCCAGAGTGGCTGAACCAGTTTGCAATCCCACCAGCAATGGAGGAATGTTCCTCTTTCTCCACATCCTCACCAATATGTGCTGTTACCTGAGTTTTTTATTTTAGCCATTCTGATTGGTATAAGGTGGAATCTCACTTTCCACAAAATCAAAAGCTGGTTCTTTAAACTTCTTATATTAACTTGACCAAGAAAAAGGCACAAAATAGAATTCTCTGTTTTTCCTGTGTCTTTTATCTCTTCCTAACAAAGAACTTTTCTCTCTCCCTATTTTTTTAAATTTTTCACATAATATATTTTCACCATATTCTTTTCCACCTCCCAATTTCTCTGATTATCTTCCCCCTACCCATGCACCCACTTATCCACCTACTCACCTAACCAAACAAATTATATTCTTTATTTTAAAAATTAAAAACAAAATTAAAATGCAGACACACTCATATACACAGAAATTAACATTCACACACACATACATGTGCGCGCACACACACACACACACACACACACACACTGTTTTGTGCTGTGCTGTCTAACCACTGCTAAGCATGGAACCTGCTCTAGGGTGCCGTTTATATAATTAATCACATTCCATGGAATAAAACTGATTTTCCTTTGTTTTCAGCAGCTATCAATTGCAAAAATGAGTTTCTTGGTTAGGGTTGTGAGTTGTGCCTGATTCCCCTTCTCCATGCTGGGGTTTGTCTGGTTTGAACTTTTACAGGGCTTGTTTATGCACTGACACAATCTGTGCGTTCATATGTGCTACACCGCCCCCAGCACCAGGTATAAGCTGATACAGTGTCCAAAATCAGAGAATAAGTTACTGGGGCTGCCAAGGCTCATTTGGTATAATCACATTCCAGAAACTACACTAATTGTTCAGGGATTGTTGTGGAAGAGGGGAAGAAAATTTTATATGATTCAGAGATCCGAGACTTTGCTTCAAGACAGTTTCTTTTATATTTGATAGGGATGCATTGCCCATGAAATATCAACAATATGGCTGACTAAACAAAGCTTGAACCATGGGAAATACCAGTGAACACACAAAAATTGGTAGGTGAAAAAAATTTAAGACCCCACTCCTGGTTGAAAAGGTACAGGTGTTGGTACCAGGACCTCTGAAACCTGTGCTGTCACATAGGCGACAGAGCAACCTATACACCTGTTGCCAAGGCAACAGCCACCATATTCCTAGATTCCATTGGACTCACCTTTATCTGCGACCATGTCACCATCCGTGTATATATAAGAGAAGCAACCCCTCCCTCTCTCTCCTCTCTCTTTCTCTCTCTCTCTCTCTCTCTCTCTCTCTCTCTCTCTCTCTCTCTCTCTCTCTCTCTCTCTCTCTTCCCCTCTTCTCTTTCCACCATCACCTTTGCCCTTTCCTCTCTCAATAAATCTCATGTGGAACTGTTTGGCCACTGCCCGCCGACCCCAACAACAGGTAATTAACAACTGATGATAGAGAATAATCAGTCTTCACCAGGGCCAAGATGAAAACAAACAAAAAAACAATTGCTAGTCAGCATCCTCAACCAGGAACGTGTGAATGGAAAACACTCCCTTTTCACACCCTTCTCTAGGCCAGGAACACCGCCCTAGGTCCATCATTATCATCACACTACACTTTAAGGGCTTCTTGACCAGACAATTAGTTTGCTCATTAGAGGAACTTCTCAAAAGACCCATCTATTCCACACTGAACAATGAACTTACCAGTAAGCCTCAAAACAAAAAAGGTTAATGTGAAGGAAAATTCGAGTTCATTTAAAATTCTAATGTGATTTTGATGAGTTAACTTCTTTGAATGCTTCCACCAGTTCTAAATGGCTCTGTCTTGATGTGGTCCTCAGTGCGGATCAAACTTTCTTTTAAAAGGGCTTGACTTTAGTCTAATTTCAATTCAGTGCTTCCAGTTTGAACCTCTGTCACACTGCTCTGCATCTCTGCTCTGCACAAATCAATAAACTCAGAATTGTCTTCTCAATAGATTGTGGGAAATCTGTGAGTGTATTTTTGACAATTTCTAACCCATTTTTTTTTAAAAAAAAGAGGCTCACTTCTATTACTGACTGAGTAGAGTTCATTTTTGTGGTATAAATTTGATTGTGTCAAATGCAGACTCAACCTCTGGGTACCGCTTGTCTACTAACTATAGAAAACAGTTTCTTGGTGGCAATGTTGGTACCTATGTGATAAATTAAGACTGGCATTATAAGAACAAGTCTTTGTGAGAAAAGTGCCAAGGGGCAAGAGACAGGTTTTTGTTAGCAAGTACAGATGGCTGCTGCTAGAATTTTAGGTACACCTGTTAAAATCTATACATGTGAAGTAGAGGGTGCTGAACTAGAGATATTGATATTACAGCTTGGCCTTAAACAACATTTAGCTTATCTAACTATGACAGCATAAGATTTACTATAAAACATCCCCAATGACAAACTAATTTTTTTTAATTTGTTGTGTATCATATAGCTTAAATACCTAGTTATTGTCATATGACAATATGATTTAAATACTTAGTTTGCAAAACAGCTAACTCTTCCATGTTAGAATAGGAATGATATTAACATTATTTTTTAAACTATAGTCTATAAAATACTCACATTCTATGTTTGATATTATTAGATTTCGAGATGAATAATGCAACATTATGTGTTGACTTGTGACACTGCTGACAATCTCAAAGAATGAGTCAATTTGAATTATAAAAACAGAGCAACACAAAACAAAATCTTGTAACATTTGCTTAATCTATTACTTCTTCATGGTGTTTGAAATAATTTAGTGTGGAATTTCTTTTCCTACTGATATTTTATAGGTCCTCTGTGTCTCAAAAGAAAATTTTGGGAAATTATCCTCTCATGTGTAAACGTGCCATACCTTTTATTGAAGGTTGTATTTGTTCATGTTCTCCTAAATTAAAATTCTTCTGCAAAGAACTATTTTCTCTGATAAAAGCAACCCCCCCAAAAAAACCCAAAAAAGGGGTTTACTTCCTAATGTAATCTTGATACCATTTTGTTTTTAACATTTTTATATTTTTATAGCACTTTTTTTATTGAGAATTTAATACAATGCATTTTGATGTTACTTACAGACTTATCAAAACTACACCATGTTCACTCTATTTCCTTTCCCACTCGGTTTTGTATCTTCCTTTTTTTTAAAAAAGTCTCAAGTCTAATTTGTGAAATCCACATATGTGTTTGTGTGTGTGTGTGTTTGAGAGAGAGAGAGAGAGAGAGAGAGAGAGAGAGAGAGAGAGAGAGAGAGAGAGAGAGAGAGAGACCTTCCTGGGGCATTGTTGGCCTACCAGAGGCCATAGTCTTGAAGAAAACTGACATTCCCTCTCCTTGAAGCTATCAATTGTCAATAACTGCTTATTTAGGTTGGACTTTGTTTCCACCTTGCCCATCTGTGCTGATGTCACAATAGCTGTTAAGTTTGTATGTACAACATCACAGCTGTACTTGGAAAATAATATTTTTTGTTTTTGTTTGTTCCTCACCTCTGGCTGAACAAGCTTCCTACCCCTCCTTGGCCATGATCCCTGACACTTGGGAGGACAGAGTTTGCTACAGATGTCACATTTAAGGTTGAGTAAGTATTCCACAGACCCTTATTCTCTTGTTTACCCTACAGAATTCAACAATATTACTCAATAATAATATAATAATAATTGCTGAAAACACCATGTATTAAATTACAGAACATAGAGAAACCAAGATTACATTCACCTGGAAAATGCATCCTTGCTAGATAGCTTTTAGTACTAGCAGTTGCTATGTACACTAACAGTGGTTGGGGAGGGAGGGACAAGGAAGTAATAATTTGTTTTACTTTTCTGTGAGCCATGAGAGGTAAACATAACCACTGGAATGACAAGCTGTTATTCCTTGTGCAATACTGGGATAAAAACATGGGAACTGCTACGTTCTTTCTGATAGGTAAGTCCTGCTCTGAAAGGGGAAGTCCTAACACTTGTTTTAACTCGAGTGTCTGTCTTCACATCTAGATGTATTTAGCAAATTCAAAGAAATTCCTTTGTGTGTGTAGCCTGTAGAGCTCTTATAAAGAGTAAAGATGTTTATGCTTTGATAAAGATTGTTGCTATTCAGAAATTCACTGTTTTGATTTTTGATTCTTTCTTTTGAGAAAAGATCTTACAATGTAGCTCAGGCTGTCCAAAATTCATGTTCTATCTTCCACTGCCTCCAAAAGCAGTCATTGACTTGGGTCATTATCATTATATCTTGCTGTACCTTTACTTGTATGGTACATGATACTGGTTCACTTTTAGATGTTTGTTATACTTAAATCCTATCTCCAAGAGATTATCCACTTGATCGTTTCATGCAATCTCTAATATATATTTCTCATTTTAATTTCTTAATATTTTTCTAAGATTTCTACTTATAAGTTCATGAAGTATATTGGACTGTGTTTTTTCTTTTCTTATGATGCTCTGATTTGACCTTAGTGACAGGACATTGTAGGTCCCAAAATTGTTGTGAAGTAATCCCTCCATTCTTTACTTTCTTAAAGTGTTTGTGTAGTTATGATGCTAATTTTCTTAAATGTTTGCTAGTATTTACCACTGAAGCTATCTGGGTTTGGACATTCATTTATAGATACTTTTAATCATTAACTTAATGTCTTCATTTGGTATAGGTTTATTTTCTTGAGTATCTTTACTTACTTTTTTACATTTCTTGAAAGGTATTCATTTTATGTAGTCAGGAAAAATATATCATGGAGGTCAGGGAAAAATTTCTGATTTCTTGTGTTCTGTCTTTCTGTTTCAAGAGAAATAGTGTCACACTGGCTGGAACTCTCTGAGGCTAGTCTAGATGACCATTCAGCATGCATCCTAGTAACCCACCAGTCTCTGACTCCCTTATACTTGATCTACAAGCTTTCACCACTATGACTTTATATTAAATGTGTATTGTGGGAATTGGTTTTTGGAGTTGCAAAACAAATTCTTACTAAACTATTCCTTTTAAAAATTACTATTTATTTATATCCCCTCTCTCCCTGTGTGTGTGTGTGTGTGTGTGTGTGTGTGTGTTTGTTTAGTATAGCAAGAATGTAGAGGTCTGAAGCCAACTTTCAGGAGCTCTTTCTACCACATTATTTGAGTAATCAGGCTTGATAAGTGCTTTTTACCAGCTGAGCTATCTTGTTGACCTGAAAACATTTCTTTTTCTTCTAGGAAATACTCTGTGTAACAGCATTCAACCATTTCTTGTCTGTGCTCACTCTTCTATTGTTCTAATGGATTTCCTATTAGTATTTCTACTTCTTTGTTTTGTCCTCCAGTATCCATTAATTTTCCAGCATGTGAAGTCTTCTTTCATCCATATACTCTACATCTGTCTGCCCTTCTATTACAACTGTATCACTTTGAATATGTTCCACATTAGTATGCTAAGACTCTCTAAAATGAGGCCAAGTTTAAAACAATTTCTTTTTTCTTGGCTCCATAGGAAAGTATTTTAATTAACTTATCTAATATTATCTCCTTAGGCTTGAAACTAACAATTAGTAGCCATACATTTTAAAGTCCTGTAGTTTACCTAGAACACAAACAATTTGAGTTATAAAATAGCAAGTTATCTTTTCCCCCAAAGGAATAAGATCTAAACTCATACAAACTCATTTATAATGTCTCCCTAACCTGCATCATGAAGATCAGATCAATGCTAAATGTTAGGTCTGAGACTTGTGCTCAACTTAGAAGGCCTCAGTATTTATACTATTTTTGAGGTTTATATGTATTCTTCCAAGCACAAGCCAGGTAAACATTTGGCCTCAAGCCTTTGAAACAAAGTGATCAATCATGAGGCTTACACACAAAGCCTGTGTTGTTAACAACTATACAAATACAACCACGATGCATAAATATAAGCTTCACCTGTGCAGATTGCCCACACAACCTTCCTTTATACAGTGAAAACTCCCCCTCAAGACTCTGCTACATACATGATTTTCATTTAATATGTGTGTCTTAAAGCTTTCATCCTTAGTGTACCCAAACTTAACAGTTTCTTGAATTTAAACTACTACTTTCACAACCTTCAAACCCCACTACTTTTCCAAAATGGAAAATGATGCTCTTTTACATCAAAAGAAAGAAAAGTAAAACACATTCTATCCCTTTAGGCAGATAACCACAGAGCTGTTCTTATAAATATAAATAAGTAAAAGACAAGAGGCTGAATAGAATTATTAATTTACACCTCTTCCAAAGAAGAGCTATTGAGCAAAGGGATGCAAGGAATGTTTGGCTGGTACCTGCGTCATGTGGGACGCTCAGTGTGGGAGGATGCACTGAGAGAGGAAAGAAAAACATCCTTTCTGACACAACTTATGAGCATGTATGTTCTCACACATTATTTCTTTTCCATGAAATGCTTTCATCTCTAGGTTTGGATAAATCCCCTTGTAAATATTTTCAGTTCTAATTTCAACCTGTAAAAGTTTGCATAAAGAAGAGTAGATATACTAATTAGTTTACAACATTTGATGTGTGTGTATGAGAGAGAGATGTTATATTTTTTGAGAAATGTCTAATCTGTGATTATCATCAATTGGGTACTACATTACATGTAGAGTCAGCATAGTCCTATTTGTACTGATTTCTTTTGTAGTATCCAATGATCATGTGACTCATCTTCCAACATGAGTTGGTGACAAAAATCACTTGAAACCTGCTCTGTATGTACTGAAGTACAAAGCTCAGATGACTTTTGATATTTTGCATAAGTCTTCATGATTATACTTCTCAGAGAAGGGAGTACATACTCTTTTTGTTTGTTTGTTTGTTACAATACCTTCTATATATAATGTATATATCCTTGTTTAAGTTTTTTTCTCAGTCCAGGTGTTTCCATTTATAGTAATTTGACTGCATTAATTTTAAAAAATACAACCATTCTTAGTGCAAAATATTCAAATTGTGTTTTGAATTTGTGGCATATGATATTCCACTGCACAGGCACACTTGTTTTTTGTTCTTTGCCTTTTAGCACTGCCTGCTGTTGCTGATGATTCCTCCCATATCCTGAAAATGAAGAAAAGAATGTTCAGAACTGCCCTGAAGGTTTTCCTTTTGTTTTGTTTTTTTAATAACACTATGTTAGAGTAAATTTTAATATGCCTGAAATCTTGTCACAAAGTAAGAATAATCTGAGACTTACTTAGATTTCATAAAAGCAGTGCTAGCTAATCACTTAAGATGTAATAAAACCCACAGGTTATTTGTCTTTTCTTCCTTCTTGTTTCACTGTGGGTGCATTGTTCCTAAGCCTGTAAATAAGCTCAGTGTTTTTGATAATCAGTTTCAACCATTTCTCCCTGCTGCAATGGTTTGTTAAAAACATGCTTCTGGCAATCTGTAAACCTAAATCTAATGCAATTCTTCAACATAAGGGAATTTTTGGAAATGTTTCTACTGCAGAGGAGAAGAGAGCTAAGTTGTAGGAAATAGATGAAAAGGAAATCAAGAGCCTGGCCAGTGGGAGAAAAGGGTTCCTGCTCAATGGGATCTGTTGGGCCTGAAGTCCGATTCCTCCAATTATCTTTCAATTCCATGAGTTAATACATCGACTCATAGCTAAAACTCTTTTTCATACTTAAATGTGTTTGAAAACCAGTGTATATGGTGATAAAAGGGAATACTTTGCAACAGAATGATCCAAAATATGTTGAGTCAAAGAGAGAAGGACAAGAGGAAGGGTATCTGTTACTCTAAAACATATTTTGATCTTTCTTTTAATGAGAAGTGGCCATATATATAAGCACCTATGCCATTGCTGAAAAAGACACATGATAAAGTAATATTAAGAATGATAATGTAGTCTCTAATACTTGAATCTAAAATAAAGCATTAGAGAAAAGAAACTCAAAGCTTTGCTTTTAAGTGGTCCAAGTAAAAGAAACAAAAGAAGAGAATGGCACAGTCATGGCTACTTATCCTGTGACTGTGTTTCCTGGATGAGGGTACAGACTCTTAACTGCTGGCAGGGAAGGGTGTGGCTAACCACATTTTGCAATGCCATTGGGAAATGGAGGGACTTGATCTTAGTTTTGTGGGTAACCTTTCTTGACTAAATTATTCACCACTTACCCTACATCATTCATGACAAGTAATATTCCTTGTGCAGTTAACAGGCTCTAGATTCACTAGGAAACAAACTTTTGGGCCAAGTCCATAAAAAGAGTATTCTAGGTTGGGATAGTTGACATGGAAAAACTTGTCCTGAATATAGATGGCACCATTTCTTAGGCTAAGGTTCAATGTGAAATAAAAGAAGAAAACAAGAGCAAGAATTCTTCCTTCTGTACTTAGTGAATCCAGAAGATATGTAATGATCCTACAAGCCATGACTATCATATATTATATCCTCCATGTGTGAAAGTGATGTGGCAGAGTTTAGAAATATGAGTTACAGAAAGCAGTAGTGGAAACAAAGTTTAATGGGATTGTCTGGTACTATTTAAGAGACTACAGTTTTAAGAGAAATGTGAAGAGTAGATGTCAAACTCATGAGGTTTAACAGATGAAGAACTCTATCAGGAACATTTCTAAAGGTCATTTATTTTTATATACTGTGAAAAAAATTGGCTGTATTTCATCCTGAGAACTTAAAAGAAACTGAATTCAAAACTAATGGACTAATTGGCTTAGCAGAAGAAGTCTTAAGGCAAGATAACATTCAGGCTAAGTCATGATTATTGATAACTGCTTATATCCAGCTCTTTAGGAAAAATAATTGGAAAAAGTCCTAAAAACTGTCATTATTTGGGAGAATACGGAAGTTTAAAGTTGCAGACAAGGTGGGTACTGAAAAAGCAGCCACAACTCTTTTTTTTTTAATTTTATTTTCTAAGTTTTTTTTTATTTACATTCAATATCATTTCCCCTTTCCCATTTCCTCCCTCCCCGAAAGTCCCATAAGCCCCCTTCCCTCCCTCTTTTCCCCATTCAACACCCTCTCGCTTCTCTGTCCAGGCATTCCCCTACATCCAGTCTTTCCAGGACCAGGGGTCTCTCCTTCCATCTTCTTAGAAATCTATTGATATGCAAATTGTGTCTAGGGTATTCTGAGATTCTGGGTTAATATCCCCTTATCAGTGACTGCATACCATGTGTGTTCTTTTGTGATTGGGTTACCTCACTAAGGATGATATTTTCAAGTTCTGACCATTTGCCTAGGAATTTCGTGAATTCATTGTTTTTAATTGCAGAGTAGTATTCCATTGTGTAAATATACCACATCTTCCGAATCCATTCCTCCGTTGAGGGACATCTGGGTTGTTTCCAGCTTCTGGCTATTATAAATAAGGCTGCTATGAACATAGCGGAGCATGTGTCCTTATTGCATGCAGGTAAAGCCTCTGGGTATATGCCCAGGAGTGGTATAGCCGGATCCTCCCGGAGTGTCATGCCCAGTTTTCTGAGGAACCACCAGACTGCTTTCCAGAGTGGTTGTACCAGCTTGCAATTCCACCAGCAGTGGAGGAGTGTTCCTCTTTCTCCACATCCTCGCCAACAACTGCTGTCTCTTGTGTTTTTGATCTTAGCCATTCTGACTGGTGTGAGATGAGTTAGCACTGTTAAAGAGATTATTATAGAAAATTCTATTTATGATAGAATAAAAAAGTATCCCAAAGTATCTGAAATCTACATCTTGTAGAGGTGAAAATTCACTGAGGAAAGCATTAGAATTGAGATTGTTTCATAAGGAATTCATCAAGAGGAAACAACTGTCTAGGAAATCATTTTTTCAGTATCATCATTAAGGCCGTAAAACCTTTTGTCTAAGGAGCCAGGTTCCATGTAGAACTATTGCCAGTGTTTTACAACACCACCGATTTTGAGGTATGAAAAGTCTAGATTGAATAAGCTGTGGTTCTTTTTGTTATTGTTCCAAAATCCACTCAGAGTACTCAATAGGTGAAATGGTTGGGAGACTGGGGAGAAGAGCCTGAGAAGCTGTCACGTGAAGCTATGAAGATGAACTCAGTGTTGTAGTGGCAGTCTCTAGAGATGCTAGAACTATAATATGTCTGCCAAAGAAAGCAGAAGCACCAGAGTGGAGGTGGAACAAGGATCAAACTGTGGCATGTTACTAGGAGCAGATCTAGAATGCAGGAAATATCTAAGTCCTTGGAGTCTAGAATGTGTAAACACCAACAACAGATAGTAGACAAGGAGCAACAGGTTTTGGTGTTTGTCCTGCTGAGAATCAGTTTTGCTTTAGCCCAGTATTTCTGCAATTCACCCCCTTCAAAATAGGAATGTTCACTCTGCGCCCCTTCTATATTGAAAATCTATAAAATATTTTTGTTGCTTTATGGATTAATTGTTAAGAGAGTAAGTTTTAATGTTGGAGAGATGGCTCAGTACTTAAGAATACTGGCATGTTTTCCAGAGGACCAAGGTTTGATTCTCAGCACGCACATGGCAGATCACAATTGTCTATAACTAACTGGAGATAAAAGACATTCAGTATTCTCTTCTGGCCTCTGTGAGCACTGCATACACACGTGGCAGTGTGGTAGTGAGGCAAAATATCCATACAAATAAAATTTTAAGATGGGACCTGTGAAGCAACTGAAGAAAATGTTTGAAACAGCAAGACGGCTTGCAACAATTATTATGCTTTTTTGACTGGTATTTATCCTGTGCGCTGCTCTGTGGTGGCAGAAGAAGGGGCTGGCCTTAGTCTTCTGCATATTGCAGTTCTTGTAGATGACCTGGTACAGCCTGTCCTACATCCCGTATGCAAGGGACACAGTGCTCAAGTACTGCTTGCTGTTCTTCAGTGGAAAGTTGCATCTGCCCAGGACGAGTGCTCGAGTACAGTCCTGATGCTGTGCCTGCTCCAGTGATGACTCCAGAAACCACAGCAGCTGCAGCCCATGCCATGGACTGCTGAACCTCACTGCATAGCCCTCTGTTGCCTCCCTGTTAACCTCTGCTTCCAAAGACAAGGTGACCATGATCATTGCCACTTGTAAATAATTTTTACTCTGTTTTAAATCTTCACAAACAGCTTTCGAAATGTGAATATTTAAATGCTCTTCAACTTTAAAAGGATTTTTTAACTTCAAAAATGTGAAACTTTATACACTTTAAGCTCAAAATTACTTATTAAGTGTAATAAATGTAATATATGTATCTTTTCAGTTTTGAAATAAATCACTCTTGGAAATGTAACAAAACATGTAAATTTTAAAAAGAAATCAAATTTTAGGAAAGACAGTATACTTACACCTTTTAATAATATTTGAACTGCTAAACACTATTCGGGTCTTTCTTTTAACCATGACTTTCCTTTTTACTGCAAAGTATATGAGGAATTTTCACCACAGGACCTTTCCCTTTGCAACCAGTAGAGATATAGTTTCTGCCTCATAAGGATTCTCTATCCTAATGGTTTTGCTATAACAAGGCATTTACTATGCTGATTATGAGGTATATGTAATTTTATTAAACATAGGTTCCTTGTCCCATGAACCTGTTTATAAGTAAAATATATGGAGTAACATAAGTATCAACATGAAGAAACCATTTTGACTAAAACATAGTATTTTATCAATACTGATTAATTTGATTTGATGGGTATTAACTTATGTGGAAAGGGTTATAACATCTTTTCCAGATAAGTGTGACCCATGTCAAATTATGTGGCCATAGTCAGTTTTCATTTTTCCTGAAGGGAGGGGTTGAGGGAGAAGGCATTGAAAAACTTGAGAGGTGTGATTTACAGAGTGCAAGCAACACAAAAGGGTGTCAGTGAGCCTGCCATAGAACTGGAATACTGGAGACAGGGAGCAGCTACCCACCTCATGTCCCTATGTACAGGATTTTAAATCCAGCAATATGACTGCTCTGGCAAGGGATCACATTCAAAGACATCCTAGGTCTCTGTGATGTTTGGAATGCAGGTACACCACACACCTTTAATCACTATAACTGGAATGCAGACCTGCCCTTAGTGCACACCTTTAATCCATAACATTGAAGGTAAAGTTAGTTTGTAGAAGGAAATGGCTATGTCTGAAAGTAACATGTAATTGAGGGGAAGATAAAGTGATGAATCAGAGAAAGATTTGACAGAATGAGTCAGAGATAAGATATGCCCAATTCTTGTGAGGACAGGCAATTTAAGAGAGCAGACAGAGAGAAATAAGAAAAAATTAAAGAGGCAGGACGGTTTTACTGGGATAGATTTAAGAAGACACATTGCAGCTGAAGTCAGAACAAGCCAGAGAATAAGGAGCCAGAATATTAGAACAGATTGTCAGAGTTAGTTTGAGGCCAAGCAGAACAATTTGGTCAGAAACTGAGAGAAGTCAATTTGAATCAGTCATCTTGGAGAGGAGTTTGGGCCAGAACAGCTGAGTTTAATCAACAAGCCAGTGTTCTGAAAGAATGAGAAAGGCTGAGCTTTTTAGTAAGCTTCCAAGATAACAATTACATCTAGCAAACACAAGTTAAATTTACATTCCTATTAGTATTTATTTACCATACACTTCATCATGGGTTTTCATTCCCCACAGTTATGACTGTTGTGAATTTGGCTTAATGTTTGCATTATGGGAAAATCGTGCATGTGAGACATTGAGTATCCCTGCCACTGGCTGTTTCTGTTTGGTAAATAATGTGGCATGCAGCCAATAGCTCTACTGGAATACAGAGGTGGGACTTTAAGATTTGCAATCAAGGGGACCGAGGACTATGTAGAATCACTATCCCTTGAAAGGAGTAAGATATGGGCTTTAGAGCAGCAGGAAGAGAGGTATGCTAATCATCTAAGTGGTCTGAGACCCTGTCCCCCATTGGGTCCAGGGTAGCAAAGATGGAATATAGATTTTAGTAAGTAATAACACAGGAGTTCGGAGGGGGGGTATTAGCAATGTGGAAGTTTGGGAATAGTCTAATCGTTGAGCTAGTTAAGGCAGATTAAATATAAGGCTCTGTGTGTGTGTGTGTGTGTGTGTGTGTGTATGTGTGTGTGTGTGTGTGTGTGTCTTTCTTTCATTTGAGAATCCAGAGCTTTGGAGCAGGTAGCAAGGAACTTGAACTGATGCCACCACTGGGGAGAATAAAGCACATTATTTAACTACAGCTACATATGACAATTGAGACACCCTATTAAGGACATTTGAAACAAAAAAAATATATTGGTCTGAAATCATATAATTCAGTTTATGGAAAATATTTATTATAAACTATAAGTAATAAAAAGTAGAAGGCATGCTCAAAATTACTTGATACATGCATTTATAAACCTATAGAGAAAAACAATGAATATAGTGATATACACATTAATAACAGAAACTTTGAAAGGAAGAAAAAGCAGTTTTAGAGAAATTATTATCATAAATTTTACCACCATGAGATATTTCAAATCTGCCAAAATTGTATCAGAGAAAGTTATCCAAGAAACAGAGAGTACTGATATGTCAACCAACCATATCCTACCTTCCCACATTTAGCATGACTTTGAATCCAGAGGAGCTGAGATTATGTCAGAAATTAATTCAGGGTTTTTTGTTTGTTTGATTGATTGATTTTATTTGTTTTTATTTTTTAGAATGGGGAGCTTTGTAACATCATTACTGATGGGCCAGAGTTGCATATGATATTCTTAGTTGACACTCTCCACTGAGTCTTATAGCATTAGCAAAGATTTAAAGATAGGTAATCCATTTATGTTGGTATTTTTTAGCTATAAGCATCATTGCAAGGGTATTTTAATGATAAAGGATATTTCTTCTAGCCAATCTTTTACATTCACTTGAGAAATTCCATCAGTAAAGGAAATAAATGGTGTTACCTCCTCCTCCTCCTCCTCCTCCTTCTTCTTCTTCTTTTTCTTCTTCTTCTTCTTCTTCTTCTTCTTCTTCTTCTTCTTCTTCTTCTTCTTCTTCTTCTTCTTCTTCTTCTTCTTCTTCTTCTTCTTCTTCTTCGTCTCCACCATGTCATTCCTACATTTCCTAGGGATAGTAACAAAGTATTGGCCTACTGATTTTATTCTTTTTCCCCAATAACTGAAAAAATGATGTAAATTAAAGGTTATATTCTAGAGATTTCATACAGTTTTAAAAGCCTGGTGTTCTGGGATAATCTGTCACATGATGAGTCTCTTCAGTAAGGAAGAATAGAAATGGTCTAAACCCAGTCTCTCTGACAGAATATGGAGAGGTAGCTTTCCTCATTTCATTTAGGTTGCTAAATAAGCCTGATTGACTGTGTTCTCTATTGGTATAAAGTGCTTTTATGATCACTTCAGAAATCAATAATTTTTCATATAGAAAGTTTTTTTTCCACCGAAACAGAAGAATGGTTTCCCATTTCTTCTGTTTTTTTTTTTTTACATTTTCTTCCATCAGAAATGCTTCAACATTTTCCTTGTATCCTTTGATTTGGACCAACTGAACTGAATAAATGAAAGAATGGCAATGTGTCTCTTTCTTTTCTGAATGTTCATTAATAACAGAAAGCCAGCATTGTGAACTGCTTTCTGTTTCTCCTCATTGTATGAGCATATTCTCCAGAATCCTATGCTGCTAATAGAGCTCTCTCCTATCAGTCAGTTTTGTTCTATTGCTAACTATATCATAGATTTCGACCACCAAAGCAGAGTGCCCAAATATGCCTGAATATAATTGCTTGTCTCTTCATTTGTCCAATTTCTGTAGCTCTGTAGGTGGAAGTTGATACTCTGGGTCACTGGAGGCTTCTCTATTGCATTCCAAGTGAAAATAATGATGGCTGGTGTCTAATCATTTTCTTGCTCATTAGAATCCCTTGAGAAAAATGAGATCAAAAGTCTCCCTTTAACTTCAAACTCACAATAAAAGCCTCATCCAGCTAAGCCATTTATGACTGAGGACACAACACAGCCATTCCATGCCACATATGTATTCATGACAAATGGAATAAATTGCTTTTCTTTTTAACTGATCAACATTAAGGTTTGTAAAAGATGATAATAAATATAGAACTTTTTCTACCGAGTCTCATTTATTATACAAACCAGAGTTAGATGGGTAATAAATACTATAGACTGTCATATTGGTGGGAAAGAAAATGACGGTAGCAAAGTAAATTAGGGTGCTGTAATTGGCCTAAAGGGAAAGCTTCTTAAAGTCCAGAGATGAGGTGTGGATAGAAATGATGCTGTTTTATAATAGATTCCTTTAGAATTTATTTTACCTTGTGTTCTTTTAGGCATCTCTTTTCCTTTCTTTTAGGCATCTGTTTTGTACTAAGTAATTTTTAATTATATCTTAGGCGTATCTGGATAAAATGTCCAAAGATGTCCTTCCAAAATTTCAATGCAAGTCTTAATATCTCTCTTCAAATGAATGTATGTGTAAATGAATGTGAAAATATTAAGGGTTTATGTATACTGCCTATCTAAATACTTTATGAGGTGTTGGCAAAATACATTAAATCACTCCACCCTAAGAAGTATGAGAAAAAAGGAGATTACTATTTCATTTAGTGATAACAAAACAAATATTTTTATCTTAAATCAACTGTTTTTTATGATTTAGCTTACATGCTCTATGTATCATTCTTATAAAGTGTAAAAATTTAAAAAATAATTCATGTATAATATTGTGTTACTTATTTCCTGCTCACATTCATATATCTGCTCAATAAAATTCCTGGTAAATAATTTAAGTTGCAATTTTTCCCCATTACTCGAATTTTTCATATTTTTTTGCTCAGATAAACAATTTCAAATTTCAAACCTTCATTTTCTCACATTTCCTAGTGTTAGTCAAATCTTTCTTTTTTTATTATCATGATTGAGGGCAACTGCAACTAGTGTATAAGAGAACATAATTGTGGCAAAGTGGGCCTTTTCATGTCATAGATATGTATGTATTTTGTTGATTTTGCTCCAATTAATACGGTCTATGACTGCCCTTCTTTGCCTTTCTTTAGAGCTACTGGTTTCTTCCTTTTAAAAAACTAGACTACAAACAACTCTTTGCCTTTGCTCCAAAGTATGGGATTATAAAAAGATAGACATACTGAAAAATCTGAATACAAATTCCAGAGTAATAAAAGGTGACGGTTTTGTATACCTGTATGTAGCCAAAACAATGGAAATGAAAAATAGTTGCCTTAATTCCAAAATGCTGTGAAACATGCCACTCCAAATTTAGTAAAATACACCCAGAATTTATTATTTGTAATGGTTCTGTAGTTAGACTGCTATTATACTGGTGATTCTCTCTTTCATCTTTTCAGGAAGTTGTAGATAGATAACTGGTACTGAAGTCATATGGAAGATATCAAGACTGACCAATGACACATTCTGTTTGCAGGATCAACTACACCTACCCTTTAAGTTACTCAAGGTTTCCTCTAGCATAGATTGCTACAATTGTGACATGGATTTGTATGATTTAAAAAGTGGAGTTAGAAGCTTCCAGAACTCATGGACAGTACATTCATCACTGGAATAGTTTTATTTTACTGCAGATTAAGTAAGCAATTAGGCTAACCGAGATACCAGGGGAAGGATAGAGAATTTTCCTAGTAATCAGGGGGATATAAAAGCACACATTAATTTATTATAGTAGCTACTTAAGTAATTCAAAGAGATGAGCAAAACTGACAAACTAATATATCATGAAACTCCACTATATTTTAGATTGCTCTTAATGTTAGGACAAAATAACAGCTATGGCAAATTCCATAAATTTGTATTAGTTTGCTATACATATACATGAAAATTAGAGATAACTGAGAGTGGAAGAATTAAAAAGAAGCATAGCTTGTCCATTACTCATTTTGTGATTGAACATGGAACCAGGTCCTATCTAGACAATTATGCTTGAGCATTCATGCAATGAGAAACAGTCACTAGTGGCACATAACAAAATCTGAGGTACATATAAATCTTTAATGGGGAGAATCTTTTTTTTTTCGAGACAGGGTTTCTCTGTGTAGCCCTGGCTGTCCTGGAATTCACTTTGTAGACCAGGCTGGCCTGGAACTCAGAAATCTGCCCACCTCTGCCTGCCAGCATGCTGCTGGGATTAAAGGCATGCACCACCCACTGCCTGGCCCTTAATGGAGAATTTGAAACACAGTGATAATGTTTGTGAGGTCATGAAGTAAAGACATTAGGCAAGTCTTGTTCATACTCATCGTGCAAATGTAGTTGATGACTATTCTTGGTTGTCAACTTGATTTTATCTGTAATTAACTGCCACCCTCAAAAAAAAATGGAGGGTACACCTCTGAACAACGTTTAATTTTAAGTAGAAGATCCATTTCTAATCTGGATCTTTGAGATGGGAAGACAGACTTTTAATTCAGACCATTTGAATTGGAAAAATCCACTTCTCATCTGGGCCAAATCTTCTGTTTGGAGCTTATATTAGGACTTGAATAATGAAAGCTTTTGCTCTTTGCCTATTTCTATGCCTTACTAGCAAGTCAATTCTTTCACTGGCATTGAATTCCAGAGTATACTGAAGACCAGATAAGATATTCGGCATTGTGGCCTTAGCAACTACTAGATTCTTGTTCTGTTCACAACCAGTCACTGGTGAACTAACGGGACCAGCCTGTAAATCACTCTAATAAACCCAACATTATATATATATATACTAATATATACTATATACATATATATTTATATATATAAATATATATATTTATATATATGTAAATAAATATGTATATATAGTATATATACATATATACATACATATATAGTATATATACAAATATGTATATATATGTATATATAGTATATATTAGTATATATAAATATGTAGAGAGAATACATAGTAATATATATCTACATAGGAATTATACAGAAGAAAGCATAACTTTTTGTCAGGGTTCTCCAGGGTAACAGTACTTACTTAATGAATCTATGTATCTATGTATCTAAGTATCTGTGTATCTGTGTATCTATCTATCTATCTATCTATCTATCTATCTATCTATCTATCTATCTATCTATCTATCTATCCATCTATCTATCTATCCATCTAGCAATCTATAGGATTTATTTGAGTTACTTACAAGCTGTAGTCCAGTTAGTCCAAATTATATCTATCTATTTATCTATGTGTCTATGTTTCTATGTATCTATGTATCTGTCTATCCATCTATGTATATTTATATCTATATTTCTATACATTATCCCTCTATCATATCTATTATTCCTATGTATTTCATAGGTATTACTAATATCTATATCTATATATCTATATCTATATCTATCTATATATATATGTATTAAAGATTTCAAACTGCAAAGTACTAGATAGAGATATTTGTAAAATGAAAAAATAACCTTGAGTTAAGGAAAAAATGAGAGAAATTATTAATAATATTCTACCATAAGAGCTAAAGGTAAACTGTGTTGGGAGGAATATTAGAATCTAAAGAAAGAATTTTTTTAATAGTTTTAATGAAGCCTAGATTTTTTTTCTGGAACAGTTTCAGAATTGAACAAGAAAGAAGTTGGAATGACAAGTCAGTGGGACACTAATAGCTTAATAAAATCATACAAAGAAACTAAGTTTATAGCTCTTGATTATGAGAAACCAGATTATTCTAGATTATATATGTGATGTGGCAAGTTTGATTTTAAAAGATAAAAACAAATAGGTGGGAAAAGACAGAAGGAGGAAATAAGTCACTCAAATCATTACTAGTATTTTCTAAGATTTACTACTCTTGCTAAAAGACCAGGCAACATCAAGTCCCTAACAAGATTTCTGAAGACAGAAAATCCTGAATTTGGTGAGAGATTGGATGACACTTAGATTTCCCGCAATCATTAATTCTAGGATAAGGATTTATTTTCAAACACTGTATATTTTTGAAATTTATACAAATGAGTCTGAAAAGAAAATAACTGCTTTTCAACAAATATCCAGAATGCTAAATTATGTAAGAACAAGAGGAAAGAAAACATGTTTTCAAATACCTAAAACTTAAATTTAATATTTACATTTTGAGGCTATGACACATACATACAATATTTATACCATAATTTTGAGGTGAAATCAATTGCCATTGGGTAGTTTACTATCAAAGAAAATGATTGATATTATATTCACCTTGTCTACTGTAAGAAGCCAGTGAATTTTGAGCAATTGTGTATAGTTTGACATGAGCCAGTCATATAAAAGATCAAGAAATTGGACCCAAGGAATTTGGCAAAGCCTTTTCCCTTGATCAGATTTGGAAAGATAAAACATTCCTCTTTATGAATCATTAACTAGTGTATGTACAAACTAGGAAGTTCAGTTTCTTTCTCCTGGAGGTTAATAGTCTGAGATTGCTCACCAGTAGACACATCCTACCTAGACACATCCTACCTAGATCAGCTAGTTAATCCTTCTTTATTGTGGAGTAATAATAAGCAAGCTGAGGGTATTAACTGTTATGGTGGTTGATGCTACTCCAGCATTACTGACCTAAGCTTTTCTGTGTATGTGTCTGTCATTCTTTCTTCATTCCCTCATTTTCCTGGTCAGATGTCCAGATCCAAGCCCCACATGGTTTATTAGTCTATAAAGTTGGTTACTACAGGATGGACTTTGAATGATCATTTCATGGGACATCACAATTTCTTGTAATAGTACTGGCTCTATAAGTCTTTGTTTGTTTCTTTGTTTGTGTAGCTTTCAGTGTATGTGACACCAAACAGACTCTTCATATTCTTTTCAGAGTGAAGACAGGCTAATTGCCAAAGAGGATAATTTTCATGTTATTAAGGATTTTGTGCAAAACATTTTTATGTGGAATTCAGTTCTTCACAATAAAATATGTTCTGTGAATGAATATAACTGGAAATAGAAGAGCAATAACTTTTTATGTATAACCGAACATGCTAAAGATGAAATATCTTAAAAACTCTTTGAAGAGAATAGAACATATACACACCTCTAACACTCTACAAGGTTATCTCCTGTTCTGTGAGAAAATGTTCCTAGTCAGTCTAAATTAGTTCTTCCAATCAGGCAACTGATGAGGCAATTTTTACCACACTTGAATTTCCTGCACAGCTATAAAGAAGAAATAAAACATAATTAGAAAGCCTAAGAGAAAATTTGCAGCCATTTCTACTTTCCTTTTATGCCCCCTCTCTTTGCTTAGCTGCTGAAGATAATACTTTGATGGTGAATTTTTAGATTCTCTATTTAAAATACAGATGCACATCTCCACAAATAATTTTAATTTTTATGTAAATATCCCTAATATTAAACTATTTTAATCAGTGGAATTGTTATATTGCAAGAATTTTATTAGAGTCTGAGAATGATTTCTTATAATTTTGCCCATGCAACCACTGATTGCAAATAACCTATCAGAAATTCTGATTAGCAATTTCAGATATATTTTGTTAATAAAAGTGATAAATCATTATTAAAGAAATAATTTATTCCATAGAAAAAAGATATTCAAAAATTTTTGAGTCATGGAGAACAGGATTTCTGTTCTTTGAATTATAAAAATATAATAAAAAATAATGCCTGGTGTATTAGTCCAGGTTCTCTAGAGTCACAGAACATATGGGTAGTCTCTATATAGTTAGGGTATTTGTGGATGATTTACAGCTTGTAATCCAACTCCCCAACAATGCTCAGCAGCAGCTGTGGATGGCAGTCCAGGGATCTAGCAGTTGTTCAGTCCCATGAGGAAAGCAGGCAAGGAAGAGTGAGTGAGTCTTCTTCCAATGTCCTTACATAGGTTTGCAGCAGAGGGTATGGCCAGATTAAAGGCTGTAGGTCTCCAGCAGAGGATGTGGCCCAGATTAAAGTCATGTACAACTGCACCTTTAATCCCAGATCAACCTTGAACTCAGAGATCTTGTCTTAATCTTCTGGAATTCATAGCCACTATGCTTCAAGATCTCCATGCCAAGATCCAGGTCAGAAACTTGTATCTCTGAGCCTCCAGATTAGGATGATAGGTGAGCCTTCCAATTCTTGATTGTAGTTCATTCCAGATACAGTCAAGTTGACAACCAAGAATAGCCACTACACCTGGTGACCTCAAATCGGTTATATGTCTCAGTAGTCTATTATGAGCTGAAGTAATTAATTTGTTTTTCCTTCAAGGTTTTGAAGTATCTAGCTTGATTTTCTGTGCATCTGATTATTTAGTTAATTAAAAGTTTATGTCAGAAGTCTGACCTAGTTAATTCACTGAAAGCATACATTAATGAAGAGTAGCAAACAAGGCCCCTTCTGACACATTTGCACGAATCACTGCTCATCATCAATCTTTACTAAGAGGAGTCTAGTAGAGGAAGCCTAGCTTCATTCCTTGGCATTACAGCCACAGTGGAAACAAAGAAATGAAAACAACAACAACATATCAACAAAATACAACAAACTAAACATCACACTTAAACAGGGAGACTGTAAGCGAGGCTGCAAAGTTTGGTGACCAGAAAAAGAAACTTGTGCCTAGATGGCATACTAAGGTGCCATGGTAGAGAATCACTTAAATGTTCTTAAGAGGCAAAGAAATGAATCACCTGATAAAGAACTCACAGTATTTTCTTCTATGTGAGAATTCTGTTTGATCATTTTTCTTAAAATTATACTACTATTTATAGTCACTGATTGTTTTGGCTTGATCATGTCTGTCTTTAAATTCCATTTGCTATAGATTTAAGGATTACAGTTTGATATGGATATTGAACTTCATTAATCAGATCAATAGAGTCACATATATACCCAAGAAAGTGACTGAAACATAAAAAAGAGGCAGGGATAGGAACGAAAAATAATTCAAAATAGTCTCGATGTCAGGCCAACATTTTGGAAGAGCTGATTACTGTCATTATAACCCTATCTGCCAGCTCTCTTTTTCATTCTCTCTCTCTCTCTCTCTCTCTCTCTCTCTCTCTCTCTCTCTCTCTCTCTCTCCTTCCCTCCTGTTTCTCCTACTTAAACATTGAGATTTTTATTTCCCAGGCTGCAAACTCAGACAAAAATTACTTATTCTAAACTTCAAATATATCACAGCTGAATATAGCTCAGGGACTTCAGACTCTAATCATAACAGTTTCCTTGGGAAATGTTGCTTAGTTACAGACTTTTTCTTTTTAGCACCACCATCAACAAAATCCTTAAGTTGGGGATGCTTTAATTTCACAGATCTCTGTACCTGCTCTGGTATTTCTTCTCATTCAAATAAAAGTTGAATTAGTGCACTAAATTTCTTGTGCTTATTAGCCCAGTTGATAGCTGTGCTCTCAAATACCTGTGGAGAAAATTAATGAGCTTTTGCAGGATACTAAAACTACACACATCTTTGTAAACTAATGTGTTCAGCCTTAGGCATGATGGATTGATCATGTGTACCATTAAATTTTGTTGTTTCAGAAAAAAAATGCTTATATGAAAATATTCAGGCATCATTTATTTGTGATTTATAGGATTGGATCTATAATCCTGAATTTTCATACCATTCATTGTGAGAAAGAGGTATCATGAGATTGGTACAATGATATTTTAAATATTTTCACATATATAATTCTGTTTTCTAACCATATTTGTGTCTGTGTTTTTTATGGAGTCTGTAATCATGATGGATGCCATGATGCTTAACCCTGATACAGTTTCTCAAGTCTTTGTTTTTGCGAAACTACAAATGCATTCAGATAGATACATATGTATAGATGTGAAAATCAATTTAAGTGTAAGTGAAGACTGAAATTGAGAAATCACTTGTTCAATGAAATCTTATTGGATACAAATATTCTGCATAGAAAATAAGTTTCTTGTAATATATGAGGTTATTTACATTTTATTAAATGGAGGGATTTTCAAGAATTTAGTGACCTAATTTGGAGTGATTAACATTCTATTGGCCAGATCCCAAATAAATAGTACTTTCTTTTTATGAATGAGATGGTATAATGCAGATTTTCATAGGGACATCAGAACATTTTCAATACATTCATAGTTTCATCTCCAGATAACATTGAATATTTATTAAATAACACTTAGTTTTAGATTCCTTACAGTGCTCTTTCTTTTTGGACAGTTTTGAGGGTGTGAGTCTACCTTGTAGCTCCAGTTTAGGGGCCTAAAATGCAGATCAGCATATGACAAGGTCTGAGGAAAGCACTGGGTCTCTATGTCTCTCTGTGAGGTGACTGATCTTCCACTCTACAAGCAGAAGGTTGAGAAGCTGTCAAGGATTTCAGTAGAGAAGCACAATAGCACTAGGAAGTGTCTTTATCACTTGTGGGAACTGACCAGGCAGTAAATGCTAGGGAGGAACATCTTGGCTTCATGTACAGTTGTTATTAAAAAATAACATTAGATTATTTGGAGTTGAATATAATAAAATAGGTTGCTAGCAAAGAAATTAGATGTTCTAATAGTAGGGACCACTTGAAAATTAAATTAAATTAGTTTCTTATCTAATATTGTCTAGATGACTTCCCATTTTTAGACTGCTTTGGAGTGAAGTAGATACATATACATATCTAATAACTGTTGACTAAATATTTGTTGATTGATGGCAGAGTGTGCACAGTCTTAATGAACCCTTGGCACATTAGATTAATAAATCATGACAGTACTACTAATGTTGGCCCAGCTCTGCTTCTCGGTCTAGTTTCATACACACCAATAATTTTTAGTAGTTTTAAGTTCAAAGCTATATAAAGATGATTAAAATAAGGATATAAATTATAAATAATAAAACTATATTAGTAAATGGCCACAATTTATATCCATGCATAGGTTCCTCATACAAACTTCAAAAGATTGTTTAGAGGGGGAAAAAAAGCATTAGCACTCACCCATGACATTTCAGAATATAATTAATTCTTTTTTTCACTAGTAAGTATCCCTTGTATAAACAACGCAGACTATTAATCTCAACTGAGGGAGGTATCACAGGAGGTGATTTTCTTAACAGAGTTGGTAGTATTCTAATTGATGAGACATTTGGCTTCAGTATTATTTTTAAATTTCTTTTTCTTTGGAATATATGAAAGTCAAACCAGAGAAAATAATTTTTCTGAAACCTTGCTAAATTATTTCCACTTTAAAAACTAACGTAGATTTGTTCTACTATTTTGTATGACCGTAATTTTGGTTGATAATGCTTGAATCTTACTTCACTTCTTGTTGGTGATTGAAATGGTGATTTTTGTGGACAAAAGCCACCACTGTAAGTTGTTTTTTAGTGCTTGAAAATGTTTCTGATGTTGAGAATCAGATCACTTTGTGGAATTTTGCTGAGGAGATGATCTATGTGCTACTGAATGGTCTTAGTCCTGCTCTCTTTTCCTTGAGACTGTGTGATAGAAGGTATGCTACCTTCACACTAAGTGAAACTAGGTGGATCAACAAGACAAGAGAGTCCAAGTCCACAGATTCTTGATAAATTATATTTACTGCATTGTTTTCTTGTGCCTTACAAAGTAGTTAGAAAAAATGTAGTTTTGGTAATTACATGCTTTTGAGATGTAGACACTGATGAAACTACTTAAAGACTAAAACAAAACAACAGAAACATGGTAGAGAAGCCAGGCTAGCAGGAGGCTGCAATAAACACAACACAAAGAATGAGTAAAAGAGGGTCTGGCTCGTGCTAAGAGCCAGTTTTTAACATGAAAAGAATAACCAAAGGGATCTGAGGGAGCAGCAAAGAAATAACAGGAAAACAAGACAAAAAATGCATCTCGGAAAAAAAAGTAAATAAGAACATTGTATTTTCAGGGGAAAAAATTGGCCATTCACAAAAACATTGCTTATAGTTCAAGGATAATGATTGTGGCAGCACATCACTCTCTAGACAATTGTACCATGTGCTATGTGTTGCGAGTGACTGAGGCTGGATGTTGGGTGAGCTTGTGTGTAGACTCCTGCTTTCTCAGAAAGGTGGCAGTTTCTAGAGACCTTCCAGCAGAGTGATAGTGTCTTGAGTTCAGGATGATCCTCTCTAGTGGATGCAGAGTACCACCTAAAGTTTATTTGCTTACTTACTTTGGTTTTTCCTGAGACCTCACTCATAGATGACAGATCATATTTTCTGGAATACTGGAGCTAGCTGGCAATGGCCTAGCATGCCACTGGGACCTACATATATCTGAAAAGTATGTCTGCTAATTACAGAAACCTCTACAATGGCAGTCATGGTACTATGGTAGTATCATTTAATATTGACTCCCTCTTTCCCTTCCTCTTTTAATTTATTTTTATTTATTTATTTTTTTGGCAATGATGACAATTGGCAGGCCTCCTGTATGTTATAGGCAAGGTTTCTAGGACTGATTTATAACCCCTGTGTTAAGTTTGGCTATTTTTCTTACTCTATTTACTCTGTGGTTTCTTAAACTCATCAAATAAACTTTGTGTGCTTATCTGAGGCTCTGCTTTTAGGAAGGTCAATTAATAATGATTGGCAGTTAAAGAGATTTAAGAGTTTTAAATGTTTTGCTCAAACTGTTTTATGGTGAGATAAATTAAAACATGAATACTTTCCAACCAGAAAGAACCAAAGGTGAATTTAGGATTAAATGTAAATATAACAAAGATATAGTAAATTTCCTCATAGGTAGACAGTGATGGAAAACACCAAGATGTTTTTAATCACTTTAGAGAAGAAAGACACACACACACACACACACACACAGTCACACACTCACATACAGATTGTTATTGTTGCTCTATTTTTCTTCATTCTTCTTCTTGCTCTTTCTTCTTTTTCTTCCTCAGTTTTGTAGATTTTGATGTGTTCTATAATATTTACTTTTCTATTCAATCTGTGCCTACGGAATGTTAATTATGCTAATGAGTTTATCTAGGAAACAAGACAGCTAGTATTCTCTGGGGAAACATAACAGTCCTTAGGTACAAGGATCCATGTGCTCAAGGTACTGGCTAATTATAAGCTACAGGATATGAAAAAGTACCACACCCAACCTCATAGCCAGGATGAAACAGAGCCTGATAAATTGACTTGGAAGAGGAAATAATATGGAAACTGACACATCAAAAGCTGGAAATATTTGTCTGTGGAAAGTGGGTACTCTCTCTCAAGAAGAGGAACAGGAGATCAGAGGAGAGAGTATTTCTAGATGTTCCTGAGTCATGAAGAGTAATCAATACTGCTCTATAAGCTGAAAAAAAAGTGGAGAGCAACTAAGTGCTACCCAGTATACAGAACCCAATGTGCTGTGTTTACAGCATTGGATATTTTGAAAGACACTAGAAAAACACTGTGTTTACGAGATTATTGGATATACCAGCTGATATGCGGCCCCCAACACATATACAGCAGAGGACTGACAGGTCTGGGTTCAGTCAGAGAAGATGCACTTAACCCTCAAGAGACTTGAGGACCCAGCGAGGGAGGAGGTCTGGTTGGGTGGAGTGTGGTGTGGTGTGGGGACATCCTCTTGGAGATGTGGGGGGGGGGCAAGTGGGGAAGGGAGGAGTTATGGGATGTTGAACAGTTGGGGGAGGGGGAAGACTGGGAGGGGAATGGATGAAGAGTGGACTGTAAAAATGGATTAAAGAATAAAAAAGAGAGATTATTGGATTTGAAAGTGAATGTCTTCCATAGACTGATGCATTGAAAACTCCATTGCTTCTTGGTGGTACTTACAGGGTTTAAAAGTGTTGTTACCTTAAGCAGCTGGAACTTTGTAAGAAACAGTAGGTCTCTTGGGAGTGGGCTTGAAGATTTTAGATCCTGATGCACCTTTGTACACTCTCTGCTCCAGGGGGATGTGAGCAAATAGCTTCACACCTTGCCTGCCTCATGATTTTCCCTCCTTGGTCAACTCTATTCACACAAATCCAGAGCCTCAGTTCATTTTGCCATTCTTAAGTTTTTGCTTTCAGTTTCTTCTTTTTAGGTATTATGTTCTGTGGGTCCTCTGTGCAGAGGCCACTCTGAAAGCGGGTGCGGGGGTTTGCCCACGCTGCTCCATGCCGATCCGGTCTGAGGCTGGCGAAGGCCGCCTAGCCAGGAAAGGTTGCGACTGAGCGGCCGACAGTGGAGCGGCCGACAGTGTTCCGGGAGAGAGAACCTCTTCCTGTCTGTTACAGATCTTTGTGATAAAACCTCCCAGACCTCAGAGTAATCTTCAAACACCCTTTATTCTATTCTAGGATCCAGGTTGGGATTTATATATGATTTGGGGATGCTCCGAGGTTTGGCAGCAGGTACTTCTCATTGGCTTGGATTGAGAGTTTAGGGAAACCTTATTTACATGTGGGAGGGGCTTGGGGCCGCAACTACGTGACTGGTAGCCACAAGTCTCTCCTGGGGAGGTTGCAACTGCGCCAGGAGCTAGGTTCCAGGGGGCGGTGACAGAACTCCTTCCGTCCCATGCAGGTGGAAGCTCCGCCCACAAGATTGTAGGTAGAAGCCACCCCCTACCGGGTCCCGGGGTTCAAAGTCCTTGCTCTACCTGAGAACCAGGCTGCTTGTGCACAGACCACCTCCCGACAACTCCTCCTTTTTCTTTTTTATAAGGGAGAAGTGTCATCAGGAGGACTGTCTCCTATGCTGGAAACAGCTTGATACTGAACCATGACCTGATTAGTGGTGATTTTTGCAATGCTACTCATCTGCTGCTTCAAAAATTGAATGAGACAGGGTGCCAAGAGAAGTAGGGCTCCAATGGCTAGAATGGGGCCAAGGAGGGGAAGGACCCATGCTACCAAGGGGTTAGAGTACCAAGGGGTAAGGGTGCTGGGGGTATAGCGTGTCCGGAGATTTCCCCGGAGTTCTTTGAGGGTTTGTATATCCTGTTTCACTAGCCCAGATTCATTGACATAAAAGCAACATTCCTCCCCCAGCAAAACACAAGTCCCTCCCTTTTTAGCAGTCAGTAAGTCCAGGGCTTTCCGGTTTTGGAGAGCAACTCCTGCTAAGGAGGTTATCTGGCGTTGAAGAGATGCAAGGCTATCTGTAGTGGAGGCCATTGCCTGGTCAAGCTTGTCTTGGAAGTCACTAGCCAGATGCTGCATTTGAGCAAGGGCTGCTCCAGCAATCCCTGTCGCACCCAATGAGACAGCAAGGCCAAGTCCGATGAGCAGAGGGATGAAGATCTCTCTCTTCCTTCGGCTTTCTCCCATCTGTAAGGCGAGTTCTTCAGGTTCGTAGAGGTAAACCTGGGGGACAATTATCACAGGGGTGCAGAAATCGTGAAGAGAGGAACCAATACAGATACCTGTAGTAAAGGCAGAGGGTTAACACATACTGGTTTGGTAATGGTGATGTCATGGTTGCATGTAAGATGAGGTTTTGAGGAGGACCCTACGAGGCAAAGAGTGGGGGGTAGGTCAAAGAGAGGGATGTCTTGTGCCTTCCTCGTGGGTAGGGTTCCATGGAAGTCATGAAGGGAAGTATTAATGGGAACAGCTGCTAATAAAGGTCGGGAGAGAGAAGCACAGAAAAAGCATTGGGAGGAGTTGGGGTGGGTTGTTAAGGGAAGGAGGTCAGCTGCATATTGGATGTATTGTAGCCAGGAGAGGGTAGCTCGTAGCTCCTTCTGAGACTGATTTTCCTGTTGGATAATGTCAGCGTGGGTAAAGGCTGATTTGGGGGCAGAAACAAGCTCACGGGAGATGTGCAGGTCGGCAACTGGGTATCTGGCATAGCCATTGGGGTAAAGTTTACCCATGACTCCGTTACGCCAGCGTTCATTCCATGGGTCATTGATGGAAAGCTGAAAATGAGTGTTAAGGTTGGTGAACATGGTGCCGCCACGATTGGTGGATTCCATTCTGCAACTCCAGTATCTGCAGCCTCCATATGTAGAGACCTCCTGGAGACATTCACCTGTGTTTCTGTAAGGAAGGCAGAGAAAGGGGCTGGGGATAGTGGAGATGGAATCTGGGTGTAGAGGGATCTCAATCCTGGTTCGGCATCCTTCAAGTGGGCAGTCCTGGGTCCCAATAACCTTGTTGTGTCCATTGTAGGTTTCTCTAACGTAGAATCTCCTTTGGTAGGTGTTAGGAACGCTAAGGGGGGGGGGGCTGAGCAGTAGCAGAGTTAGCGTGAAGAATAACAAAAACAGCCAAAAGAATAGAAGAGAGGGGGGCTTGTGGAGGGCACATGGCCTGGGCCTCAGTCACCAGGTCATGGATGTCCTTCCAGGAGATCTTATTCCTCTGGGCATGGTGTTTCCTCTGTCTCCTCCTCCGTTTCTCCTGTCCCTGATCTGTCAATGAGAGGCGGGCCATCTTCTTGCTTGGTGGGGTGATGTCGGACATTTCTGGCAGGAACCCAGATAGGCTTAGGCTGATCCTGTGGAAAGACACAAGCAAAACCCCTCCCAGTTGTAAGGAGGTCTGGTCCCTTCCAAATTCCATCCAAAGGATCTCGCCATAGTACTAGGATAGGGGGTGTTAATTTTGGTGTGTGCCAATGGAGGGAGATAGGAGGATGTTTGGAGTCTTTGTAGACATTAAATATGTTTAGGGTAGTCAGAGCCATCATTAATTGAACGTTAGGGGGATAGGTGGTTGCCTTTTGTTTTAGGAGTTGGGTCTTTAGGGTTTGATGTGTTCTTTCTACTATTCCTTCGCCCTGGGGGTTGTGGGGAATTCTGTATGATGGGCAATTTCCCAGTGTGCACAAAAGGTTTTGAATTGAGCACTAGTAATTGTCAGTCTTTATTTGTTGATGAATACCCATGATAGCAAATGTAGAGAGCGTATGGTGAATCAACCTTTTTGAGTTTTCACCTGTTTGGGCTGTAGCCCATATGAAATGTGAATATGTATCTATGGTGACGAAAACATATTTCTGTCTGCCGAATTGGGGAATATGAGTGACATCAATCTGCCATAAGGCATTGGACTTAAGACCTTGGGGATTGGTGCCCATTGTTTGTAAAGCTGGGGTGGTAATGAGGGATGCACAAGAGGAGCATGTCTTTATTATCCTTTGGAGTTGAGCAGGAGGGATGTGAGGGAAGTGGGCATGAAGCCCCTTTAGATTTGTGTGTGTGCGTGAGTAAAATTGATCTGCTTGTCCTGTGGAGGCCATGAATGTCCCTGTTGAGGCGGTTTGATCAGCAAGTGCTTTTCCCTCAGATATGGGACCTGGCAGGGGACTGTGGGATCGGACATGCTGGATATAGATGGAGGAATCTCTTTCCTGTAGGAAGGTGGAGACCTGTATGAGTAGAGGGAAAAGTGGGTTGGCGTCTAGCTTGATGAAGGATCTTGACAACCAGGGGAGCAAATTGACAGCGTATACACTGTCTGAAAAGAGGTTAAAGGGGCCCTTGACTTCTTTTAGAGCTAAATAGATGGCATATAGTTCTTTATATTGGGGGGAGTGATGGGGCAGCTCTTTGAATCGGAGGATAGGGGGTTCATCCTCAGGGAAGTAGTATATTATTGTTGCAGCTCCCCTCTTCCCCTCATCGGTAAATATTGAAGGGGCTCCCGCTATGGGCCCTTTTGAGAGTAGTTTGGGAGGTAACCATCGCAAAAGGGGGAGGGCAGAGGCCCATTTTTCATTGGGATAATGGTTGTCAATTTGTCCTGGGAATCCTATCAAGCTGATGGCAAAGTGGGAGTGATTTTTTATTAGCCACTGAATGTCAGAGAGGGAGAAGGGGGTGACAAGAATGTCAGGTTCTTTCCCTAAGGTTTGTAGGGCTCTATCTCTGCCATTTTTAATCATGTCAGCTAATGCATCCACCTCATTTAAAATTGGGGGTGCACTACCCATCGGGGTGTGGAGCCATTCTAGCACTCCCTGAGGTTGGTAAAGGGCTCCCACAAGTGTAGGGGAGGAGTTAAAGATAAGGAGCTGTATGGGTTTTGTCAGTTCATACCTAGCAAGAGTCATATCTTTTAGGGCTGCATTGAAAGAATTTAGGGCCTGCACTGCCTCTGGGGATAGCGTTCTTGGAGAGGAGGGGTTTTTATCTCCTCTCAGGAGGTTGAAGAGGGGTTGAAGGGTGCTTGTGGGAAGGGGGAGCCAGGGTCGAAGCCAATTGAGGTTGCCCAGAAAGCTCTGGAGGGAGGCAAGGGTTAATTTTTGAGGGAAGGAAAGGGTAGGTTTGAGTGGGCGTATTGAAGTAAGGGAGATTTCTGTCCCTAAGAATGTAATGGGCAGAATAAGTTGGATTTTGTGAGGGGCTATTTTGAATCCTAGAGCAGAAAGGGAAGGTATTAGCTGGTACTTAAGTTGGGAGGGGGAGGTGGAAGAGTTCCCCCACACTAGTATGTCATCCATGTAATGGTAGACATGGAGTCCTTTGTCTATATAGGGTTTTAATGCGGTGGTTACAGCCTCCTGACAAATGGTTGGACTGTTAGCCATTCCCTGTGGGAGGACAGTCCATTCATACCGTGAGGCAGGGCCAGAGTTGTTAATGGGGGGTACTGAGAATGCAAAGCGTTCACAGTCTCTGGGGTGGAGAGGGATGGAAAAAAACAATCTTTTATGTCTATTGTTAACAGGGGAACATTGGCAGGGATGGCTGAGATGTGGGGTAGCCCTCTTTGTGGGGAGCCCCAGACTCGCATCATCTTGTTAATTGCCCTTAGATCTTGTAATAATCTCCATCCCCCTGAGGTCTTTTTTATAGCAAACACAGGGGTGTTCCATGGACTGCGGGAGGGGTGGAGATGTTGTAACAACAGCTGTTCTTCCACCAGCTGTGTGAGGGCTCTAAGCTTCTCCCTTGATAGAGGCCACTGTGGGACCCAGATGGCTTCATCAGAGAGTCAGTCAAGGCAGGGAGTCTTAAATCTGACAGTGGCCCCTAGAATTGGGGGTGATTTGGAGGGGTTTTAGGGTCTCTTTGGGTGTTCTCTTTATAGGTAATGTCCTTTATTGCAATGCAGTCCCCTTTTGGTTGGGTGGTAAGTATCACGTCTAAAGCTTGTAAGATATCTCTTCCTAGAAGATTGGTGGCTACTTGAGCCACCAGGGGGCGTATAAGGCCGGTAGCCGCGTCTGGGTCTTCCCACTTGTAAGCCTGTTTAGTGACAAAGGCATGAGAGGTACCCCCTATGCCTATGAGCTGGGGCCCAGGGACAAGCTGCCAGTCACAAGGGATCTCTTGTCTCCTTAAAATTGTCCTATCTGCTCCAGTATCAATAAGGCATTTGAATAGTTTATCGTCTATTTTAATGGTTAATTTTGGATGGGAGCCTTCTGAGATGCTGGACACCCATAAGGCTTCTATGGGAGCAGCTCTCCCTCTTATTGTCGGGGCTGAGGGCTGCCCCGCCTGGAGTTTAAAGGTTCTAGTGGCCGGCCATTTTTATCATATGTCAAAGTACAGTGTCTCTTCCAGTGGAAACCTCTTTTACATCGGGAGCAGATTGTCTTAGGGGGGTTGGAATCTCTTAGGGGGGAGTTTTGTGAGCATTCACAAGGGGGATTGGAATCTCTTAAGGGAGGGGAGTTCTGTGGGCATTCATTTCTCCAGTGTCCTGCCTCTCCACACTTGAAGCAGATTCCTTCTGTTTTTACTGCTGCTGCAAATGCCTGAGCCACGGATATAATCTGGTGTGATGTGGTTCCTATATCTCGGGTTGCTACAATCCACCTATCATGATGCTCCTCCCGGAGACGCTGGCAAGCTAGTCTGGACTCCGAAGTCATGCCTTCCCATACTATGTTTCTGAGAAGTAGGTCCCTAGCTGTGGGGTTGGGAATCTTTCTTTCTAGGCTCATTTTAGTTCTGAAAACAAAATCAGATAGGGACTCTCCAGGCTTTTGAAGGAGGGAGAGCAAGGAGGAGGTGGGGTCTTGTGACCCTGAGGGTGGGGTGAGCCTGTCCCAAGCTTGGATTGCACAGAGGCGTACCTGCTCATAGTACCCTGCTGGCTGGGTTGCCTGCTGTGCTCCTGTGGAAAAGTCTTCCTGGCCAAAGAGTTCATTAAAACCCCACGGGATGTCACCTCTGCTCTGACTTTGTCTGACCTGTTGGCTACATTCATCTCGGTAGAGGGCTTCCCATTCTATAAACATGGTGCCAGGGAGGGAAGATCAGCAAATGTCTCTCCAATCTTGGGGGGTATTTAAGTTGGCAATATGGCTCTGTAGGAGAGATTTTGTCCAGGGTGCATGGATGCCATCTTCCTTCACAGCCTGCCTGAGTTCTTTTAAGTCTGAGGCTTGTAGTGGGTACCAGTTAAGTGGTCTATGTCGACTGGGGTTAATATTAACTGGGTATGCCTGAATGGTTTGGTTTTCTAGTTTCATTTCAGACTCCTGCATATCACAGGAGGCGGGGTTAGTTTTTGTAAGGGAGTCTCGAAAATTACAAAGCTGTAAATAAGCAGTGAATTACAAAGCTGTAAATAAGCAGTAAATAAGTCACGAATATAGCAGGAAATATCACGATAGGTGTACAATAGTTAAGGATTACCCCTGCAAAAGTTTAAGTAGTTTGGAGACTAGACAGCACAACCCGAAAGGAAGCTAAGTAGTTGGTACAGTGTGTTTTAGTTTGCATTTAAATATTATTTGTAATAGCAACTGCATTGTACACTTGTATTCATGTAACTAAAATTGTAATGAATAATCTTAAAAATCTTTGTAACCATTTCTTTTTTAAATTTGAGTTATTATTATGTAATAATGTCTTATGTAAATGTGTGTGTGTAGTTGAAGATGCTAAAATCTACCATGACATATGCCTAGAGAACAGGAAAAATCTTTGTGGGAGTCATTGGTCTCCTACCTTTATGTGAGTTCCAGAAACTGAACTTAGGTTACTGGGTTGGTACAGCGACAGCTTTCACTCTCAGAGTCATCTTATCTTCCTCTTCTTTTCCTCATCTGTAATTTATCACTTTGCTTTTGTTTTCACATAATTTATTATTTTGCTTTATTTCATTAGAAAATACTAATCCATAAATTGATGCTGTAAATTATCATGAGGCCTGGAAGATGGCTTCCTTTATGAACATAAATGTTATATATCTGGATGCTAATACAGGTCTAGGCAAGTGGCCAGGATGAAAATTTATTTTTGAGTTAGAACCAACAGTTCTTTGGGTTAAATGATTTTAGAGGTACATACTGAACCTTGCCTTCACAATTCTTATTTATGCAACTGTGTAGTTTGTAGCCTCAAGAACACCAGACAAGGAGCTTATCTGACTTGATTCATTTCAGCCTGCCTATTGGTTGGAGATGTGTATGAGATATCCTAGTGGCCTTTTGAGCAAGTAGGTACATGTGTGTAAGAGATCAGGAAAGACAGGAACATCATTTAGGAATTTACATCGTGATTACAGACATTGAGCTCTGGGAGACAGATACCACAATCTAAGCATTTGTGTTTCATGACAGAATAGTCTATCACATGCCATTTAATTTTGTACCATTTTAAGTTTAGACTGAAAGAGCTGGATGATTGACAACTGAAAAGGTCCAGACACACATGAGAAATATTATAAAGGTGACAGCATGGAACTTGTATGAAATCCACATCTTAACAAGAAGCAAGCAAGTGAAAAATGCTAAATATTCATGGGATTTGGTGGTATTTTGTTGATCATTGAGCTTAATCACGGTGGAAATAGTGAAAGAAAATCAAGCTTGAATGTGTCTAGAGACAAGCAGAAGATTAAAAGTAAGGGTATATTGTGTAGGTGAAACTTTGGAATTTTTTTTCTGTGAAGAACGACAATGGAGACATTTAAAAGAGAAATATTCTTTATTTTCAAATATCATTTTATATTTCTAAGAAAACATTCATAAAATTGCTGATTACTTCCTTGAGGTTTAACAGACATTCCAAAACCAAACTGAAATTTAAGTCTTCCTTTGGGAAATTTTCTATATAAAAAGTCCATATCATTTTTCTAGCAAGGAAAATTCCAGAAATGTTCATCAATAATTTCACGAAGAGATAATCATTACTTATATTTCATTCATTTTCTGCTTTCAAATGCATATATTTTAATGAAGTTAAAATGATAATATTCACATATATTGTTATTTTATATACTTGAATATTCTCATAAACATTTCTGTATTTTTGAGTGCATAAAACAATTTAACTTATTAAATACTTCCAATATCAATATAGTATACATTAACTAGTCCTTCTCTCTAACATCTAGATTTCTATGTGCTTTTTTTTTTTTTAACAAAACACATTTTGAATGCAATCTTTAAGAGGTACCTACAGGACGTAGGTTCACATAATTCAAAATGTGTAAGATTTATAAGGCAAAATGTTAAAAGACTTCCTCCTTCTTGGATACAAGCCACAACCTTGATGCTATTTAAATCAGACTCAGCCCTTGGCACTGGACTATAGGGTGGTCATATCCCTCATTTTCAATCCCATTCCCTCCATGGCTTGGACTTTCCTTCATCAGAGACCTAAAGAGAGCTTCTAGTCTCATATTTCATTCTGTTTCTCCTAAGCTTTGAACGCTTTGACAATTCCCATATTCCTCCAGGCACCACTGATAATAGGATGGTGGTTTCAACTGCTACACTAGCACTGCTATCTAACCTTGAGTACTCTAATGGCTATCATCTCTGTTCTAATAAAGAAGCTAGGAATATTCATACAATATTCAGTGTAGATGCTAAGCTGAGCCTCACAGAGTGATATTGATGCTTAAAACAGAAAAAAAAGGAGGGGCATAAACTTCTGGAATAGACCAACATTTATGGTTAACGTAATTAAAACAGGATACGGCTCCATTAATACTGGATTTGTTTCCTTGATGACCATCTCTGTTATAAAGGATGTTTTTTTTAAAGATCCTTTGATTGAATGAAAGGAAGACAGTCACACAAAGCCCTGGATTCACCCAAGCTAGTCAGTAACAACTGCCAGGCTATAGGACTGAGGCTAGATTTAGTGACCTTGACTTGTACTTGTTACCCTCTGCCAAAAGCTCAGTTTTTGTTCTTGCCATATGGCTGCTAGTTGGTCTCTCCACCCTTCTTGCCTCTAAGAACTCTACCATGTTTGCAGAAAGGAAAGCTGGGATAGATTTCAATGTCTTAGTATCATAATTATTAAGTTTTCATGTTATGCCAACACACACACACACAACATACAAGGGAAGACATCACAGTAGACACTTTGGATATACATTACAATTATCCATTTTGTAGTTTGTGTTTCTGGATAAGGGTTACAGACGGAAGAAATGTTACTTGAGAAAACTGCAATATAGGAAAGGCAAAAAAAAAAAACCTAAAATGAACATGATGAGTTAAATAGTACTATATTGAATACTTTTTTGAGATCCATGTATTAAATATATTTAACCCTTTCAGTCTTTATGGTGTGGCTATATATAATTTACAGAAGTTGCTTGAAATACTTTTTAAGGCACTATTTGACTTGATTCAGACATCAAAAAGACTCTGCTCAAAAGACACCAATCACTAAATTCAAATATTTTAAGAGTCTGAGAAGTTAAATAGGACGTGGGATGGGCAGACTTGTCTTCAGGATGCCCAAGCACTAGATCCTTTAATGTGAAATTATTTCACTTTGGTCTCCAGAGTTCTCAGATTAGGCAGCCAACCGTATCTAAATGTTACAATCAATCTATAGATGAACTCCTAAAGAAAATGAATGCTCCCAGATTCCATAAAGATTGATGGTGTTTCTGAAAGGACAGCATACATTCTGTGACAGAAAAAGATTTCTTATCTGTCCTGGGAGCCATTGACTGCAGTCACATTCCTACACAAGTAATGGTAGTTAACGATTTAATCTTTATTAATAGGAGAGAAGATTCTATTTGTTTAATATGCAGAGTATTTGTGATGCTAAATGCAATGTAATTGATGTAATTTAAAAGTTGCAGGGATAATGTCATGATTAATTCATCTGTAAACAATCTGGCACCTTTCATTTTATTGAGGCAGGCCAAATTTTTTACTAGCTGAAATGTGGGTAAGAACATTTATGACAACAATTATCATTTAAAAATATAATGCAGAATGAAAGATAAATGTCCTGTAGGGCATTTTGCATTTGCTGGAAGGTCTTCTGCACTGCAATTCAGAATGATTCATTGTCTTTGTATGAAAAGAAATACCAGGGCAGCATAAGTAGCTTTGTGTTTTGGGGCTAAATACGTTTTAGAATTTCATGAAGACAGGTTCTCAGTATACTGCAAGGGTCAATTTTTTGAGAGCTTTTCTGTCCTTATGCAACTATTCATTTACTGAAACATGTATTCACCAATTCAGTAAATACCATGGAGTACCTTTTAAAGGATGGGTGTCTAAGCAGCAAATGAGGAAATGTATATAGATATGTTTCTCGGAATCAAAATAACCATGAAAAGTATTAAGGAAGATTTTATGTAAAATGTAGTTAAATGTCATGACATATTAAAAAAAGGAGAGAGAAAGAGATACTTGAAACAATAGAGTGGTGACATTTGAACAGGGTGATAAATTTAAGACCCAAAGAGGAACTGTAGGATATTGCTAGTATTGTTTGGTCATATGTCCTCATGATTATCTTTTAATAAAAGTGTGGGGATTTATTGAGCAACTGTTGTACAATGAACTTCTGCAAAACTGTGCTGCAGACCTCACTAACAAAGCTAAAGTTTTCATCAAATGAGACAGTGAATGTCTCAAGTGCAGGTTTGCTTATAAAACCAGTGGGATCAGAGGATGGTGAAAGCATTACTGTTGGGGCTACATATGTGAAGAGATATGTGAAGAGATATGTGAAAAGATATGTGAAGAGATATTGAAAGTGGAATGACATATAGAGCAGGCATGGCCCATGGCCGGTGGGCTTTTTCTTTCTCTTTTTGTTTTCTTTTCTTTCTTTCTTTCTTTCTTTTTTCTTTCTTTCTTTCTTTTTCTTTTTTTTTTAGAGAATAGAACAAATGAGAGTTTTTTTAGATGAAAAATTGTTAAGGTGTTCACAATGATGGACATTTTCTGGAAAGCAAGTGTTGTATTTCCAGATAGGTTTAGTTAGGGCTAGAATCTCAACAGTAAGAAGGGGGCTGAGGTACAAGGATTGTTCTCATCTTAATATCACCCTAGACTACAAGGTGAGCTCTAAGTCAACCTGGGCTACAGTGTGGGATCTCGCCTCAATTTAAACAAATAAAAGAAACAAGAAGATATTTCTTAAATGAGTAACTAGAAATGTGAAAACTGTAACCGAATTGCCCAAGATAATTCAGTTGTGTTTGAAGAGCAAGAATTAGAACTCAAGCTATTCTGTTCCAGTGTTCCTGACGTTCTATGCTGTAATTTCAGTATATTGCAGTTTTCAGGTTTACCAAAAAAACATACAGAACAATGAAATATCACAAGTACTAGGTTCTATCCGATTCATTATCACTTAATAATAACCATTATTCAGTAACAAAGAATTTAGGGAATAGAAATAGTTTAATTTCAAAACACTGCACTTGCATCATATGAGATGTCATATTTAATTTCCCTATAATGTTAACAACTGCCTACAGGACTTATATTCCTATGTTCCCCTTACCTGTCAGTATCTAAAGTGAACTGTCCACCTTCAAGCATAAGACACCCAGAAGCTGGAGAGAATGTAAACATTTGAAATGGGGATGTAGGAAAAAAATAAATTTTTATGGATACTCAATAGCTAATACTAAATAACATGTTAATCAGCTCAAAATAAGACTGTATGTAATGAGTGGGTCAACTGGTATAACTCTGTGTCTAGACTCTCAGTAGTAATAATCAACAGCACAAGAATAAATATTTTTTTCTCCCTCTCCCTCTTCCTTCTTTTCCATTACACTAAGTGTGTGTGTGTGTGTGTGTGTGTGTGTGTGTGTGTGTGTGTGTGCATTTGGATGTCAGTGGATGAGAAAGCAAATGAGCTACTCTCCTAAGGGTTACTGAAGGGAAAGGCTATAAAGCAGATGGATAACAAAGCAATTGGAATTTTAGGAACACATATTTACATAGTTTTGTACAGTTCAGTAATAATCCAGATAAATTGCCAGGCCAGATGGTTGGTTTATCCAGCCATGCGGTATTCCTTTTTGTATGCAAATGAAATGTCTACATATCACAAGTGCTTTGGGAAGAATCCAAAAATGAAACAGTCAATTCAACCTAAAAACTGATAAATTTGGGAGCCAGAGACAAAGTATCAGTGGTTAACAATATTGTCTCAGATATTTAACTTTAATAAATGGATATGAACCCACCTAACTACTCTATAATATATGTGGTTTTGTTTATTATTCTTTTACAAAATTAGCTTGTAGTTATGGGCAATAAAACTGTATTTTCATTAAATTTTATGTTATTTGAACCATTTCAATTTTAATTTCTCAATTGTTCATACACTGAGAGAAATTAAGGACGCCTAACTCATGTCCTTCCATAGCTTCAGAGAAATGTCCAACCACTAAAGAGAAAGAAAGAAGAGCTGACCACCGGCAAGCCAAGGAGTCTTAGAGGTTGTGATCTGTAAATACCATGACTATCACAGAGCTAGGGGTTCAGTTAGTAACTTGGCCAACTTGAGTTATGTGGGTCAAGTACTGCTCCAGATACCTAGGACTAGGAACACGACTTACCAAGCCCACTGAGATTAAGGTCTAAGCAACATTTGAACAAACATGAGAGAGACATAAATACAGAATAAATTACAGGGAAGGGAAGAATTCCTTCAAGGAATAGATGCACTCACAGTCCTATGAATGAGACTCTAAGAAGCCTTTAATGAGAGATGGGTGATTTAGGTAGGTGAGTGCAATTGTTCAATGACTTTGGTTAAGTCTTTCATTATCTTACTTCAAATACATCCACAAGGCAAACATGTGATCCACTCTGGCTTATTGCATAACTTCATATCCCTGACAACAATTATCAGTTCAATATGTAAGCATGTGACTCAAGCAATGATCATTTGATTTGTCCTTTGTGTTGTCATTTGAACATAGACAGGAAGAAGTTGAGTAGAGCTGTGGATGTTGATAAACAAAAATGTTATGGTAGTAATTAGTTATACTAATCTTATAGGGAAAGCATATTGGAGTAAGAGACAAATATTTCTTAATAAAAAAATAAAAGGAAGCAACAATTGGAAGCCAATAGAGGATCTTCATTCTGATCTTGCAAGTTTGAATATATAGTATCAAGTTAGTAAACGATGCTTGAAATTATGTTTATGAAAAATAGACACACACAAAAAACCCAGGAAAACCAGCCAAACAAAACTAATCAGCTTGCTAGGAACATTCTTCCCCCACCAGATGTTTAGTCATTCAATAGTGTGTGTGTGTGTGTGTGTGTGTGTGTGTGTGTGTGTGTGTGTGTGTGTGTGTGTGTTATGTGCGTCTATTATGGGAGAAGAACATTGATAAGAGAACAGGGGCTTAGTTTGGCATTATATCATGTGGTAGTTTACTTTCTGTTGATATAATACACACAACAACCAAAATCAACTTAAGGGAAGAAATAATTTATTTCAGCTTATACTTCCAAAAGTAATATTCTATCACCAAATGAAATTAAGATGAGAATTTAAGGCAGAAACTAAGGAGAGTGGAGGCTGCTTGCTAGTGTGCTCTCTGGTTGGCTCAACTAGGTTCATTTTGTAGCTGAGGCTACCTTCATGGAGATGGTATCACCCACAGTTGGCTTAGCCTCTGACGGTGTTTACCAATGAAGACAATATCTTACAGACATGTTCATGGGCAATTCTAATTCAGGCAATTCTTTCGTTGAGATTCCCTCTTCCCAAGTGATGTAAGATTATGTCATGTCAGCAATAAAAGTTTACTAGAATGAATTGTCCTTGTAATCTCAGTACTTGAGAGCTACAGGTAGGTGGACCTGAACTCAAAGACACCCTAAGGCATAGAGTAGGCATGAAACCAGAATAGGCTACATGAGACACTTTCACAAACACCTTTTCTCCTCACCACAATAAAAATAAAAATGGTCATTGATAAAACAAGTCATAGAAAGCTGTGGGCAGAAAGGGAAACTGAGAATTCAACAATTTCAAAATGCATCCTTTATGAACAATGGTGATAAGTAACCAAGGAAAGACTGATGTCACCAGAATGTGCCTTTCAGTGAATGTTTTGTAAGAGAGCTTGAGAACAGTGTTTCAAAGATATAAATACAGAGGGCTTTGCTGCTCTGCTCAGAACACTATGTAAAGAGAAAATAGAACAGAGGTCAGGAGGTCATAGCAATAAAGACATCTAGAGGTGGTAAATATACAGAGGAAACTCAGAAAGAAAATCATGGAGTAGCCATGGTGGGAGAACAAAAGAGCACATGAATCGGAAGTACTGTAATGAAGTCTGTTGAATTAATTAGGTATCAAGGTGATGCAGAATATATATTGTACCTATTCTAGTACTTCTGGTTCAAGTGGAAGTTGATTATGTTGTTATTTTTTGTTATTTGAGGTTAGTAAAGAAACGATTAGGATAGTAAACAAAACAATAGGAAAAGACATATCTGAAATAGCACACTTTACGTCTAGACAGACCTTTGTAAGAATTGCATGGCTAATGAGCTATGTTACCTGCCGGTCGGCCACCACTTCAGTTTCTCTAGGAACTGAAAGGAACACTGCAGTGCCACAGACCTGGGCTGTTATAAAGCAAACCTTTTAATTGTCCAGGTCCACTAGGGGGCAGCATGACATGATTTTTCTTTTTATCAAGAAATTTGTATGTTTAATTGCATCCGAAAATTTAAAATTTTGCTATAGAAATAGATATTTTCAAGATTTAATTTCCTCAGAGGATAATTTTCTGTTGCTTTTTATTTTATAGATGAATTTGTATCACGGACCACCAGATTATGAATTCTGTTAGGAAGGTCTTGATAACTCCACATGCTTGAGCTTTGCAGAGAGAGGATGCATTTTCAACACTGATATTTCAAAAGAATATTTATTCATGACATTCTCTCCTTGAAATTCACAGGCAGATCTACCTCTCCCATCTTGTATCTTAGGTAGAGTTAAAATGCTAGGCAGTAATTTTCCACACCTCTGTGCTAACTCAAATGTCTCGCTTTTGCCATAAAGTCATTTTGTATTTGATCGATAGCTGTCTCCCACATAGATCATTCATCATGTAATGTCAGGGGCCGTGTGCTCTCTTCCAATTGTATAGGTCATAATTAGAACAGGTCTTGACAAGTCACAGGTGCTGTATCAACACTTCTAAGTGAATGCATGAACACAAATTACCTTGGGTAGTTGCATAGCCAGAAATCATGCAGGCAAACTAGCATGTCCTTTTATCACTGAACTTCAAGAAAATGTCAGGAAATATTTATCAAAAAGAGGAACCCAAGACAAAGTGAAAGAAAGTGCTAAGGTATAACCTTAAATATACTGGAAATGAAATACACAGGGATTTCGGCCAGTCAGAAGTTGTGCTAACTGCTTTCCAAAGTGGATAAGAACCCTGTGCTAAGAACACACTGTATCTTAGACTGTGAAACAGTGGTTTTTAAACCTCAGTACAAATGAAATTTGCATTTCAATGATGGTACACTCTAAAGAATACTTCTACTAAGTGTGTTAGATAAGCCACAAGTGCTCCTACTCAAATCACATAGTAATAAAAGTGATATAGTTCTTTGCTAGATTTGCATAATTCTGTAACTGGACCAGTGATTCCCCTTAAGAAAATTGTACTGACTGTTTATGAAAAATAGTATTTCTAAAATCTAGTCTCCTATGTGGATTGTGTTATTATTTTATAGGAGAACAATTTCTAGTTGCTTCCTGTTGATCCCATGAGTCTTTGCGATTCTTTTATATTCCTATCCTAGAATGTTCAATTTTCTCAGGTCCCTAAAAATCATTCACACTTTTTGACTCATTTTCACTTGTTAATCTTGACCTAGTTTTCTCTCGGACTCATTTTTACCATTCTGCTTACATTCTATCTCTCTTCCTGCCCTGACTTCTCTAAATAAATTGTGTTTTCAGCTCTTCATATCTCTATTTATTCTTCTAACCCAACAGCTTTTCTAGGAAGCCTGGGTAAAGCATCATCAGATTGTAGAAGACATTTATTTTCCTTAAGATACAGCTCATATTATTTTCTGTATGATATGTAATAACTGATTCATTATATTTTTATTGGTAATGTTCAGTACGTGATTGCTAACCTTGGGATGTATGAATGCTCAACTTTGCTGACTTATTTACCCATCATTTTTTCTAGGGCACAGAGGTTTTCCATCTCCTTTAAATCATACAATTCCTCCCAGTGGCTCTGTGGCATCTATCTATAAACGTGATTAGATCAGGGTTGCTATGAATGTGAAAGAGAAAAGTCAATAATTATTTTGCAGGAGGTAAAGTATACAAGATTTACTCCAGAATATCAAGTCAAAATTGGGGGTCTGGGCCTGTCCCTACCACAGGTTAGGAGTGGCCATATCAGAGAAAGAAGATGGCACAAAGAGTTGACTAAGAGGATTGCTTAACACACATGTGCCACTTTTCTTCCCATAGCACATATTAGTTTGTTCAAATGGAAGCTTTGAGCATTCCTGAGGAGAGGTCCAACAGGTCGGTCCTGTGCCTCACCTTGTGGGTGATTCTGCAGTTCGCTGACTAGAGAGAAACTAGATGGAAGATGTGCTTCACAATGGCAAAGGTTCGCTCAGGCATAAATCAATACTAGATTCTGACCAAGTTGCTGAAGACTGCTCTGTGTATGCAATGTTTCTCCAGTTAAATTGCATCAAGAGAAGGAAGGCTCTAAGCAAGAACCAAATGAAAGCAAGCTGTTTTGTAGCTCTCAGTGACTCCTCTCTGTGGCCACAGTATTCTTCTGACTGTGAGTGAGAGGAGGTAGAAGGCGTCTAAGTAATTAGGAGGCACAGGGCACCTAATGCTTACGAGCCACGTATCTGTTCCAACTGAGTTTTAAATCAAATAATTCCCTCAACTTTCAGGTCCCATTGGAGAAAATTTAGGTCTGTGTGTCACAGGGTACAGAAGTCTAGAAAACGATTGAATTAGTTATCCCAAAGGATGACTCACATTGGGTTTTATAAAATTAAGTTCCTGTGTGTTTATATTTGTTGCTACACACATCCTGTCACAGGGGTAAAAGTCATCTCACTACTGTGAGTACAGATTTGCACTTGCAGTTATAAAATAAAGGGAGTCAGATAAATAATCCTAAGATTTCATTCCAGGTGAGAATCCATTTCGATGTGGAGTTTGTCTTTTTAATATAGAGAACACTTGTGCTATGTTGCTTTAATTACTCTTTCTGACAAAATATGACTAAGCTTTTGAGCTGTCCTCTTTAAGCTGTTCTGGTGAACAGAAGCATTGCTTTTGAAAACATTTATTTAATTTTGTAAGTTTTTAAAATTTGCATGTGTGTATCTGTATGTGATGGGTATGTATAGATGCATGTGCATATAGATATCCACAGAGCTTGGAGGCTAGACACAATGTGATGCTGGGAACTGAACTCAGATCTGCTGAACAATACCTATCTCGCTTAACTGCTGAGACATCTCTCCATGCCCCAAGAGGAATAAGGTTTCCTTTTAAAAATTTCAATTTTTCGTTATTATGCCTATCTGTCCCTAAGAAGCACCTAAAGAGATGTTCATCATCCTTAGTCATTAGGGAAATGCAAATCAAAACAACCCTGAGATTCCATCTCACACCAGTCAGAATGGCTAAGATCAAAAACACAGGAGACAGCAGTTGTTGGCGAGGATGTGGAGAAAGAGGAACACTCCTCCACTGCTGGTGGGATTGCAAGCTGGTACAACCACTCTGGAAAGCAGTCTGGCGGTTCCTCAGAAAAATAGGCATGACACTCCCGGAGGATCCGGCTATATAACTCCTGGGCATATACCCAGAGGCTTCCCCTGCATGCAATAAGGACACATGCTCCACTATGTTCATAGCAGCCTTATTTATACTAGCCAGAAGCTGGAAAGAACCCAGATGTCCCTCAATGGAGGAATGGATTCAGAAGATGTGGTATATTTACACAGTGGAATACTACTCTGCAATTAAAAACAATGAATTCACGAAATTCCTAGGCAAATGGTCAGAACTTGAAAATATCATCCTTAGTGAGGTAACCCAATCACAAAAGAACACACAAGGTATGCAGTCACTGATAAGGGGATATTAACCCAGAATCTTGCAATACCCTAGACACAATTTGCATATCAATAGATTTCCAAGAAGATGGAAGGAGAGACCCCTGGTCCTGGAAAGACTGGATGTAGGGGAATGCCAGGACAGAGAAGCGAGAAGGTGTTGAATGGGGAAAAGAGGGAGGGAAGGGGGCTTATGGGACTTTCGAGGAGGGAGGAAATGGGAAAGGGGAAATGATTTGGAATGTAAATAAAAAAAAACTTAGAAAATAAAATAAAATTAAAAAATTTCAATTTTTCTTCTCTTTTTATGATTATAATATGATTGCATCATTTTCTCTTACCTCTCCTCCCTCCAAACTTATTTATTACACCACTCCTTGCTCTTTTCTCAACTCATGACTTTTTCCCCTTAACTGTTGTGAATGTGTATACATACATATGTAATTCTTAATATAATATGTTTGGTCTGTATAGTATTGCTTATATGTATTTTTTTTTCATGACTGACCATTTGGTGCTAGATAACAAATTGATGTTCTCTTTTCTGGGTCAGACTATTTCTCTTACTTTCAGCATTTCTCAGTCGCCTTTAGTTCTTTATGTACAGTTACTGTATTGTGGGCTTTTCTCTATCCACCCTCTCATGTCTGTTAGTGGCCTTGTTCAGTTCACATTTGGACAGTCACGTTGGTGATATTTTATGTGTGTAGCTTCTAACATTACCAGGATACACAATATCACAGCAAACTCTTCCTCAATGATCCCCATGCCTTGGTAGGTATAACTATTTTATAGCTATTCAGTGGGACTTGACTTAGCAACTTTGCATTTAAAATAGTAATCAAGTCAAATACTGTGAATTTACAGCTGTAAAACACAACCAAGGTGATCAGCCTACCAAGCCTACACCAAGGCACCAACCAGTAAGTTGCTCAAACTGTTGATGCTGTTCCTGACTCCTTCTCTCCATGGTGCCCACCGAGGATGGCTCAGCAAAGGCTGTTTTCTGAATGTGCCATTTCTCTGTTTAAATCATTACAACAAACTTATTTTGTTTACCTCCAAGTGCTTTCTTTTGTTGTTCAACCTACAGTCTGATAATTTCCAAATCTTCCTTTCTGGATTTATCTTGAAACTATCATAGTATTTTACTATAATGTTTAGTGTTAATTGTCAGTGAAGCAAAATTCTAGGATTACATGGGGAATGACACTCAGAGCATGCCTTTTGGAGGGAATTTTCTTGATTTTTGTTGATTGAACTGAGGGAAGCTCCATTGACTAGGGTTCTAAACTATGTAAATGGAAAAAGGAAAAAGCAGACATATGTATGCACTACTGCTTTTGACATTGGATGTCATGGACCAGCTACTTTAGGTTCATGCTGCCTAAATTTTCCCATTAAATTAACCCTTTCTCTCCTAAGTTGCTATTTCATTAAGGTATTATAACACAGAAATAGTTAATGAACCTAAAATAATGACTTTCTTAGATTGTCCTGACCTAGTAGCAATATACCTAGGTAAGATTCCTCCTGTGATACAATGTCCTCTTGGTTCATGTTTTATCACAGCAAATATAGTCTAAGCACTCATGGATCCTGTCACTAGCTCATAACCTGAAGATCTGAACTATTATGTAGTAGTCTTATTGTGTTTTCACCAGAGTAAATGCTGCTTTCATTTTGACTGCAGACCCTAGCATGACTGCATGTGTCACAGTTTCTCCTTGGATATTCTTATGGATATCCGAGTTCCACGAAGTGCAGATTGAAGTTGTATAGTCAGATTACTCACACTAAATGCTGAGATCTCCTGTTGCTAGGTTTTATTTTCTTTCTTGAAACTCCTATTTTCTTTAATAAACCTGTGTGAACTCTAATTTAGCTTGTTCACTGTCCATTGGTTATAAATAGATTTTTGGACAGTTTTGAAACTCAGTCAATTAGATGGGTCATTTTATAATCACAAGGTGATATTTGAAAATTATATCTTTAATTATCTTGCCATCAAGGTTATCATTTTTTAATTTTTAGATATACCTAAATGTAACATTTTCATATTCAAATAGCAAAACATAAACATTTTATCATGTCCACAGGCATGGTTTCTTGTAACTTTAAATTTAAAACAAGCAGAAAGATACATGAATATCATATGTGCAAAACTTTTCTCTATAACCAAATCAGGGATAGAACATAAGTCAGTTTTATTCTTCTCCTGGAAAAATTAATATAACTTTTGCTGAATCCACCTCTTTTGCATTCAGTAGAATAAATAATAAGAAAGTGACTCTATTTGTAAAGGAGATTGGTCTAGAAAACCTTGAAGAGAAATTCCAAATAACATGCGAGTTACAAGCAGACTGACTTATTTGTCATGGAATCAATAAAGCTCTATGTGAGGGTTGAGGGCAGAAAACTATGCAAAATTGTATAAGACTACAATGGAAATGCACCTGGAAGTGCTAAGAAATGAATTTGAAACCTATTTCACTGCTTGAATGGAGTCTGTGTTCTGAATGATAAGAGAAGTTATTGTGAGTTTTCTATCTGAATGATCTTAAGCTGTAAGAACATCATATGAAACTACTTGGTGGCAATCAGTCTTGTTTACCCTGTATTCTGAAACAGATATGGGCTTGGAGATAGTAGAGTAGTTGATAATTATAAAGTTTCAGCATAATAAATGATTTAATTTTCAAATGTTAAGACAGGAACCCAGCACCTCAGAAGTGTGTTGTTCTGTTAACCAGCATCCCTTCTTACACTGAAGTGCAATTGAGGATAGGTGATTATTTTCTTTCAAATTAAATAACTTTGTGACCCTGTTTTCAGAAACAAGCTGTTTCCTGACAAAGTCACTTTGTGAGTGGCCACTTTAGAAACAGGCATTGTGATTGTGTCTTGAATCTTGTAGACAGTTGATTTCCTTTCCAATTTATTTAGAGCAATAGTTTTGTATTCATTCTCTGTTCTGAAGTCTGGATTTTTTATGTGAAGAGCCAGGAAGCTTGTAATGAGTAAAGACACTGGAAAATTGTGACAAGTCAGACTGGACAGAGGTCACCCCTTCATATTATAACTTCTCAAGCTAACTTTTATCAGATGCAAATAAGAAAGCCTGTCTCCAAACACATTGAATTTTTTGTTGTTTAAGAAATAGGAGCTCTGACAGCATTTTCTTTCTCTATCTTCTTTGGAGAATGATGACTTTTTCTTTCTAAAACACAGCATATATGTAATACATATATTTTATCACAGTTGCAACACAACCATAACAGCCAAAGTTAATATTTGCAGAGGGGAAAACAAATACATTATTAAAAAACACTGCTTTACACTCTGCCATTTCTACTGACTATATGAACAAAGATAACTTAGACAATGAACATAAGATACATGGAAACCAGCCATGAATAGGCAGGAGTGATGCTAACTGTAACTTAGTTCAGTTCCCTCATTAATATAATTAATAATACTGAGAAATAGGAGAAGGAGAGAGGGAAAAGGGAGAAATGATGAGGATCAAAGGTACTAGGGAAGGAAGAAGAGCCCATCATGCTACTTCCAGATTGTAAGAAGAATGTGTAAATGTAAAACACCCACTCCTTATGTTTTTAAAAGTTTTGTTAGTTAGAAATATTTAGAAGCATCTTACCATACAAAAAAGCAATAGATAGAATTTGACTTTACTGGAGTCTTCTTTTATGTAGAAGAGTTGATCCTGTGGTCTCACCTTCTGCTCTGAAACTGTGCACCTCTAACTCTTCGAACACTGGCTATTTTTCTTTGTTAAGATCATTCGTGAGGACTATGGCTATCATTTTTGTGGTGGTTTCACCAGGAAATGTCCTTTACAGGGATCACATAGTTGAACAATTGGTGATACTGTTCAGAGAAGTTAGCTGGTAGAGCCTTGCTAGAGATAATAGTTCACTAGGGGAGAGATTTGAGAATTTATAGCCTCATACTACTTCCAGTTGTTCTCCATTTCCTGTTGTTGTTGGATATCTGATCTCTGAATTTCCTGTTCCATATGCCGGTGGCCATGACTTCCCTGCTGTTATGGAATTTCCCACAGGAATCATAATCCCAAATACATTCTTTGTTCTCTAAGTTGCCTTGGTCATGAAACTTCCTATTAATTTTGGGTATTTCTTGGTTCTTTTTATATTACTAATAGAATAATTATTCTAAACTGCAAATCAGAGATGTGGTGTCCTTGATCTTGCAAAGAACAGTCTATTAACTGACACTGCCAAAAAGCTATCCTAGTAGCACTCCAGACTAAGCATGTACAAAATCTTATCTTCTCCATCATCATCAAAGGTTTCTATTTGTATATTCCATGGCAATATTATTAAAGACACAATTTTGCAAATGGCCTTTGAAAAGGCACCATCAGTAATATTGGTAATTTCTTTTATGTCTCCATTCCAGAGTCAACCAATAAATTATCATATTGGAAGGGAATATGATATGTCTTAGATTTTAATCATTTAATACTCATATTTGAGCTGTTTAGGTAACAGAAGACATAGACTCCATGGTCTCTACAGAGATTTTTCACTCCTGGTACAGTTAACAGAATGAACTTCACACACACACACACACACACACACACACACACACACACATGTTCCTATGTCTCCTTAGTGTCTTTTATGGTGTTGAGAAAACAAGCAAACAGACAAACATTCTGCTTCTTCTTGCATTCTATAAAACATAGAGAGATGTAGATCATGTGCCCAGATACTTTGGGCTTTCAGAGTCTCCATTAAAAAGTCAGATGTTGAATGTACCCTCTGTGAGGACTAGCTTTCATGGTATCAGAGGACACCATGCATGTTTCAGATATGAGGTAATGAACAGCCCCACCCAGTTCTGAACCACAGCAGTAACCAACATATTACAATAACTCTATGGGTGCAGAAATTCACACATACATTGATGGTTATCAAAGGCTATCTTATAAGATTTAATATCCACTCAGTAAAAGGGATACTTTACCTATCCTAGAAATCTAGCTAACTGATCATTGTTCCTGAAATTATGGTTATTGGAGGAAAATCTAGAAGTATTAATTTACTAATCCAGTTCTGTTTTTAACAACATTTTATAAGTATTTGTACTTACATAAACAGATAGTCTTCATCCCACATTAAGGAAACATCTGTTTGAAACATATGGAGGCCACTGTCGAAAGCCACAACCATTAATATGCAGAGTTGTGGAACCTAGTCTAAACAGATACATTACAAAACACCCCCATACCTAAAGCTCAGGGAACATTGATGAAGAAGGGAGAGAAAGATTCTATGAGCCAGAGGATTGGGAAAATTTCTGTAAGATTGGGTCTCCATGTAATACCAGAATTTATTCCTGTAAAATATCAACAGCATGACCACCAAAGAATGAATCTGAGTTGAACAAGGAGCCAAATTGCAATGGGGAAATCCCATGAGCATTCAATCCTAAATGTATATATATATATATATATATATATATATATATATATATATATATATGTATGTATGTATCCTACATGTATGTGTGTATATATATATAATCATTAATGACAAAAGAGGACATGAATTTGAAGGAGAGTTGGAAGAGTATTTATGAAGGTTTGGAGTGAGGGAAGGGAAGGGATAAATGTAGCAATTAAAATTCAATCATGATACACATAAAATAAGCAAACAAAAAACAAAAAGCAAACTAAACTCAGGTGGGCCTGACATTACCTGTAACTTGGCCTTTTGCCTTTTTTCCTTTGATATCCTTTCTTCATTTTGTACATTCAGTGCTGTGGTTATTACGTCTTATGGAGTCTCTTTTACTTTAATAGCTATCTTTCTTTAGAATGGAGAAATTTTTTATCATTGTGTTAAAAGTATTTTTCCTGCCTTTTGGATGAGTCTCTTCTTATACTCATTATTTATATGTGATCTTTACATAATGCTTCATATTTTCTTAGACATTTTATGCTTGTCCATTTTTCTACTTAACATTTTTCTTGACTGTTCTATTCATTTCTTTAATTTTATCTTTGAGACATTAAATTCCATCTTCCATGACTTTTAATCTGTTGTTAAAGTTTAAATCTGATGATTTTGTTTGCCATCCTGAAATAAAAATTTCCAGTTTTATTGCAGTTTCAGGTTTTCTTTAGTGAAACAATTTCACCTTAAATTTAAAATTTATGTCTTAAATTGGTTTTATTATTGTATTCTGCTGTTTATGTTTTCAAGGTCTTTTTTACTGTACTTATTTATATCATGTTAAAGTCCTTGAACATATTATGATTGCAAATTTAAAGTCTTTGTCTTGTGCTTCAGCTAAACTAATTCTTTTCAGAGCCAGCATATTAGGGTATGTAGCTTCTGGAGAAGGCATATGGTAGTATTTATTCATGTTTTGTTTTGTTGTGTTTGTGTGTGTGTGTGTGTGTGTTTGTGTGTGTGTGTGTATACATGTGTATATCATTTTTTTCTCATACACAATATGGTGATTAGTTTGCCTTCCCTCTGTTCCTCCCAGTTCTTCTCCAATCCTTTCCTCTCTGGATCTACTCCCTTTCTGTCAATCATTAGAAAAGAACAGGCTTCTAAGAGAAACAATCAAAAAGGAAAAAAATAATACAATAAAATAAAAACAGAACTATCACCTTGAGGCTGAACCAGGCAACCTACAGAAGAAAAGGTGCCACAAAAGCAAGTACAAGGATCAGAGACCCACTTATTCACATACCCAGGTTCTCATAAATATAGTAAGTAAGCTGAAAGCTATAATATATATGCATAAAACCTGGTGCATATCTGTGCAGGCTCTATGTGTGCCACTTTGGTCTCTGTGAGTTCATATGGGACTTTTCTGGTTGATTCAGTCAGCCTTGTTCTCCATATGTACTAAACCCACTCTGTCTCTGTGATGACTTGTATGTGCATGGATCAAAGAGTGGCACTATTAAGGTTGTGGCCTTGTTGGAGTAGGTGTGTCACTGTGGGCATAGATTAAAGACCCTAATTCTACTTACCTGGAAGCCAGTCTTCCACTAGCAGCATTCAGAAGAAGATGTAGAACAGCCAGCTCTACCTTCACTGTGTCTGCTAGATGCTACCATGCTCCCACCTTGATGATAATGGACTGAACCACTAAACCTGTATGCCAGCCCCAATTGAATGTTGTACTTTATAAGACTTGACTTGATCATGGTATCTGTTCACAAGCAGTAAACCCTAACTAAGACAGGCTCTTATAATCTTTCTGCTTCTTCTGTAGGGATCCCTGAGCTCTATGGGAAGAAATTTGATGGAGACACTCATTTAGACGTGTATTCCAAAGACCCTCTATGTCTCTCTATCTCTCTGTCTCTCACTGTCTCTGCCTCTCTCTCTCCTTCTTTCCCCCTCCCTCCCTCCCATCCTGCTGTGTGTGTTTGTGTGTGTGTGTGTGTGTGTGTGTGTGTGGGTGGGTGGGTGGGTGTGTGTCTGTATGTGTGTAAGCAATATGTGGCTATGGATCTCTGTCACTAGGTATAAATGATTGATTATGTCCGAGACCAATATAATTCAGATATTCAAATCTTAGAGCAAAAATGTTACATAGCAGCCTAAAAGTATTACATTCAAATGGATTTAACTCTTTAATAGAAACAAGATTCTGCTCATTTTTTTCTTTGTATTATTGGTCTGAATAATGACATGGATTTTCCCAATGGAAAAGTCAATTTTTTTTCACATTGTGCTATTTTATTGGAAATTTCATTTCCAATAAAATTGGAAAATCACCAGACACTGTACGAGAGAAATCTCAAAGGCTATATGCATGGCAGACTTCCATTACTATTAAGATTCTTAGCAAACTACAAAAACAAATAGCACAGTTAAATTTTTTATCATGGCATTATTTAACAACATTCAAAGTGCCTGCTATATTGAAGGTTCTGTAAAATAATAAATAACATCTTTGGTTCTAAGAAGTAGTTATTCAATGATATATGTCAAAGGTTCTGATATACAGGTTTACTGTTTAACTGTGAAACACAGAAAAAAGTAAGTCAGACAACTACCTTGCTTTCTGAAGTTCACAGTGCATAGGATGAGTTAAGCCTGAGACAAATGATTATGCAAACTGCTATTTAATGACAATTATAATAAGCACAGCATGCTTTGTGAGGGAACATATGGACCCCATGCTGGTCTATGAGTTCTGAAATAGTCCCTGAGAAATGGACATTTAACCAGAACTAGAACTGAAGGAGTGAAAGCTACCACATAACTCTAGTGAGCAGATCACCTAGTGTTAAATCAAGGCTAATTTTATGTTATTGATCATGCATATTTGTAAAGAAAGCTTCACAAATTAGCTGCATTGAATCATCTGAAATGCAGAATGGCACATAAATAAAGACCAGATGGTGAAGCTATCTAGCAAAGGAATCTGGAATAATGAGAATTTGTGCTGATGCCAAAGAACTAGTAGTTATGGGATAGACAGAATAAGAGGACCATCCTATCTCTCTGCATTTACTTGGTCTCACCAGTATTTTTGGTACACTAACTGAATTCTAGCAAGTGTCCTAATTTAAGAACCCAAAGTCAAATATTTTTCCTTGATTCTGAGAAAAGTTACTGTTTGCAAGAATATACATACATATATATATATATGTATATATGTGTATATGTATATACATTTCACATATATAGCATATGAAAACATACTAAAAGTTTGACATACATGATTACTGTACTGAAGGACAAATTACATAATGGAATTTTATATCATTTTAATAATAAAATTTTAAGTTAAGTGCATTGTATGCATTGGTACATTCTAGAGCTCAATAATTAGTTCATTTGAATTTTCTGTCAGCATTCATGTAGAGATAACTATTGAACACTGCCATCAAATGTAAAAAATGGAGGCACACAGCACAAAGATCTTTCTCACAAATTCACATAAACAATAATAACTTCTGTGTCATGCTCTTGACCACAAGGCTGCATATTTAACACACAAAAGTTTGCAAGAGAAACCGTACATGTTTTGCTGTCATTCTCAAGAACTCAAAGGAAAGGTACCATTTCCAAAAATCAACAAGTTCCAGGACCTATCTCTTAGTTATCTCCATAGGCTTTGGAATTTGATACAAATTATCCACACAGAGATATTTGATCTAGAAATGAACAAATAGCAATTGATTACACTATTTTAGTTTACATTGTAGTATAAACACATTTAAGAGAAGATTTTGGCATCATGAAAAATGTTGAATGCTGTCCCTATCACCTTGAAACTGCTTGGTTTTACCAATTTTCCTGAGGTTTCATTTTCTTTTTTTTTTTATTTTCTGTTTTTTTTTTATTTACATTCCAAATCATTTCCCCTTTCCCGTTTCCTCCCTCCCCGAAAGTCCCATAAGCCCCCTTCCCTCCCTCTTTTCTCCATTCAACCTCTGCTCGTTTCTCTGTCCTGGCGTTCCCCTACATCCAGTCTTTCCAGGACCAGGGGTCTCTCCTTCCATCTTCTTAGAAATCTATTGATATGCGAATTGTGTCTAAGGTATTCTGAGATATATCCCCTTATCAGTGACTGCATACCATGTGTGTTCTTTTGTGATTGGGTTACCTCACTAAGGATGATAGTTTCAGTTCTGACCATTTGCCTAGGAATTTCGTGAATTCATTGTTTTTAATTGCAGAGTAGTATTCCATTATGTAGATATACCACATCTTCTGAATCCATTCCTCCGTTGAGGGACATCTGGGTTATTTCCTGCTTCTGGCTATTATAAATAAGGCTGCTATGAACATAGCGGAGCATGTGTCCTTATTGCATGCAGGTAATGCCTCTGGGTATATGCCCAGGAGTGGTATAGCAGGATCCTCCGGGAGTGTCATGCCCAATTTTCTGAGGAACCGCCAGACTGCTTTCCAGAGTGGTTGTACCAGCTTGCAATTCCACCTGCAGTGGAGGAGTGTTCCTCTTTCTCCACATCCTCGCCAACAACTGCTGTCTCCTGTGTTTTTGATCTTAGCCATTCTGACTGGTGTGAGATGGAATCTCAGGGTTGTTTTGATTTGCATTTCCCTAATGACTAAGGATGATGAACATCTCTTTAGGTGCTTCTCAGCCATAAGATATTCTTCAGGTGAGAACTCTTTGTTTAGCTCTGTACCCCATTTTTTAATAGGGTTACTTGCCTCTCTGGAGTTTAACTTCTTGAGTTCTTTGTATATATTGGATATTAGCCCTCTGTCGGATGTAGGGTTGGTAAAGATCATTTCCCAGTTAGTTGGTTGCCGCTTTGTCTTTTTGATAGTGTCTTTTGCCTTGCAAAAACTTTGTAATTTCATGAGGTCCCATTTGTCTATTCTTGATCTTAGAGCATAAGCTATTGGAGTTCTGTTCAGGAAATCCTCCCCTGTACCCATATGTTCAAGGTTCTTCCCTAGTTTCCTTTCTATTAGTTTCAGTGTGTCTGGTTTTATGTGGAGATCCTTGATCCACTTGGAATTGAGCTTAGTGCAAGGAGATAAGAATGGGTCAATTTGCATTCTTCTGCATGTTGACCTCCAGCTGAGCCAGCACCATTTGTTGAAAAGGCTATCTTTTTTTCCACTGGATGGTTTTAGCTCCTTTGTCAAAGATCAAGTGACCATAGGAGTGTGGATTCATTTCTGGGTCTTCAATTCTGTTCCATTGATCTACATGCCTGTCACTGTACCAATACCAAGCGGTTTTTAACACTATTGCTCTGTAGTACAGCTTGAGGTCCAGGTTTTAAATGACAACATCAATAATTCACAGGATTCATGTAATGTATAAAATGTGTGTGTGTGTGTGTGTGTGTGTGTGTGTGTGTGTGTGTATGCGTGTGAGTGCGTGTGTATGCGCTTGAGTGCTTGCTCATTTGCACATGCACATTTGTGTGTTTAAAGCATCTTAAAACGTGCCTTGGGCATAGAGAGAAACTTGTATTGTAATGACATGTGTTACAGCTACCACAATTGAAATATACCTGGTATAGACATTATTTAGGATATATTTTCTTCTGGAAGTTGTAGCAAATGAATGGCTGCTGATAGCCTGCTTTCTAGTGTCCATAGAGTTTATGCTAGTAGGAGCTCAGTTTTTCAGGTGAGAAGACAGATATTTGTTACTTGTATCATGCCTTTGGGAGTGAGTCACTTTTTCATTAGGTTGTGAATTCATATGGTCCAGTGACAGCTTGATCAAACTGAGAATTGGCCTGGCTCATGCATGTGACTTGAATTATCTCTTTTGTTCCATTCTTTGTTTGATTGTTCATAGATGTTCACATGTAGAGGAAGAATTAATAATGTCACTAAGGATTTAATTTTTGGTGGTTGGTTCTATAACAACCTAGTTATCTATGAATAATTGTAACTGCCCACATTTACATCGAACGGGTTCCCTGTAAGGGAAGCTGGGGATGCATGGGAAGGTGGGAAAAAGAGATGAAGACCAAGGCAGCACTGCTCTTCAAGGTCTCAAAGTTTAATGGAGAACTCCAAATATATAGGCAGGGGAAAACCTTCCCCAAAGGCTGGAAGCTTCTCCACAGGTGACTAGTGTTTTTCAGGAAACTGCAGGTGCTTGAAAAACCATGGGCTTTGCCTTGGTCTGAGCTCTCCACCCCATGTGGAGGGGATTATGGCTAACATAGGAGTTCCAGCTCAAAGGCTGAGAGAGGAACTTCACATTGGTCAATGTCAAATTCCTGCAAGGTGGCATGGCATGCCAATAAGGCACTCTACAAATAATAGTAGCAGGTGACAAAATGAAGTTTTAGGAAAAGATAGAATTGTGCTGAAATGATACAAAAAACTTTTTAATGCTTCATTCCTACTTGCTTGTGTTTATGTGTGTGTGTGTGTGTGCGTGCGTGTGTTTGTGTGTGTACATGTGTATGTGTATACCACAAGTGGGTGAGCATAGAGACTGAAAGAGAGTACCCAGTCACCAGCCATGGTGTGTACTTACCAGTTGCCATGGGGTGTCTGACATAGTAGGGTTGCTGTTTTGTGCAGTGGTGTAGTCACTGGTAAGTGTGTTCCACATTTCAGTAAACAATTTCCCACACAGGCTTACTCATGCAACTCTAACTACCTCTATTGATAAAGTATATAAAATAAAAGTTCAAGAGAGGAGGTTAACTCTGGAAGAAGAAATGCATCTGTGGGACAAAGAGAGTGTGATGAGGGGAGAAATTCATGGGTGAAGATGACTAAAATCCATTATCCACATGTATGAAACCATCAAAACATTAAAAATGGGAAAATAAGATGTGAAAATGTGAGGGAAGATTGTTGGGAAAAACAAGATAGGCAGGACTCAAGGACACATAAGAGAAGGGAACGAGGGGGTAAAATGACAAAGTACATTTTATACATGTAGGAAACTGTTTAAAAAGTAAAAAGAATTTTTAGTGCACAGTGAAGGCTGCTATTTCTTCAGCTTGTCCTCAGGGTCCATTTTGCTTCAGGCACATGCTCCTGGTCCATCGTGTCTAATGGAGACCTTCTGTCCTCTCAGTCTTCCTCCTCCTACCTCTGTTTTCCTCTTCCTCATGGTAGTACCTACCTGTAACCCCTAGTACTGTAACTAAAACTCTGCCTCTTTTTAATTCTCCCCAATAATTATATATTGCCACCTTTATTTAACCAATAATTTTTAATCAGGGAGCAAGGCTTATATAACATCACTTGATGTACGTGAGGATCTGCTAACCAGAGGAAACCAATTGTTAGTGGCCAATATTTAATATTTGAATACAGCACTAGAGCAACTCGCAGCAGGTAGCCTTAATATTATGAATTTTAAGAAAGAGAGTCACATTACATTTTAAGTTACAACGAAGGGACCTTCCTGAGGATATCTTTGGTCCATGCTGTTGTTAGAAACCATGTGCAAAGTCATTTGTTGCTCCCAGCTGCTATGGGGAAGGAAACTTCTTTTGCAGTGGTATTTATTACAACAGAGAATGAAATACTCTCAAGGATTCTTTGAAAACCTCTCCTTTTCTCCTGCCTCACCCCCTCCCACCCCCAGAAAAAAAGAAAGAAAGAAATGGTCCAGACAGAAAGCTATAGAAGAGAATCTTTAAAAAATTGTGTTAATGATGTTGAAGTATCTTTACAGTATCTTCACAGTTGATGCCTTCTGCAGGGAGGGGAATATAGATGGACAGACTTGGGACACCGACTCAGTTTTCTTAAGGAGGTGAGAGTTTGACCTTGCTTCAGTCATTAAATGGGCAATAAATTTTGGACTTACTGAAACTTGCCTTTTTAGGGGTAAGGGGGGATAGGCACAAGGGTGGAAGGGAGGACCTGGGAGGAATAGGAAGCAACTGAGTTGACGTGCAAGGTATGAAATTACCGAAATAACCGATGAAAATATTATGTTGGAAAACATTCTTTTAAAAGGGCTTTTAAATAAAGTTGGATTTGATGGTACTTTACCTTTGTTATATTATCTTTGTTACTTTGTTATATTTGTTCATAACAAATATAAGTGATTTTTTACATTGTGTGTAAATTCTGAATTTTTTTAAAGCTTTCGAATAAATGTTACCTTAAGAAAAGCTATCAGTGCAGTATTCTTATTCATAGTGGAAAATTATTTTTGTGAATTCAGAAAAACACTGAGATTGCATAATAATTAATGAATGTATTTGTAGAGTTAAGTCCTATGGAAAAGTCCTAGAAAAGTTGGTAAAAAGTCCTTCTTCATTTACTCATGATAACAGATTTCAAGGCTGGGTCATCCAGAGCACTCTGCTACATCTGGGAAAGCACATTCAATCCCCATTTGCATAATATTTGAAGTAATCTTTTGTACACAATAAAATGGAAAATTCTGCATGAAAGTTTTTATTATTCAAAACTGCCTTCCTTGCAGAATATGTCATCTGGATGTTTACATAAAGACTCGAAATTTCTATTTTATTTCTTCATCTTGGGTTCAGCATGAGCTGATGGAGAAACAACCAGGTCAGCAGTTTCGGCACCATAGAGCTGCATAAGAGCATTCAGATTGCACTTAACCCCTCCATGATGATGCTGATGATTGTAAGGAAGATGCTTTTCACTTAAAAACTAGATGCAATTAACCAGCTATGGATTTCATCACATCAGCAAATCTTATATTTGAGTGATCTAAGTGACTTGCTGACACAAACTTAGCTAGGAAACAAGAAGGAATCTTCCTGCATCAAAAGGTACATACTGATGGCATTCAAGTTGGAGAAACTAACACAGATTTTAGAAGCTCCTAATAAATTAGTTGGAACTGCATAAAAAATAGCTTTAATGTACATCAATCAGAGGAGCAGAAAGGAGATATTTTCTTTCGACCTACTTGTTAGATTTGATTTCTTGCAAATATAAGTTTATATCAGTATTTTTGTTATGAATATAGTGTGCCTGTGTTTTACTTATTCAATTTATAGAGAAAATATACTTCATTTGAAGTGAAAAGGTCTTTTTGTTGCTCTTTGTATCACATTGTTTCCCCTTTGCCTATTTACAGGGTGACTTATCAGAAGTGGATTTCCTTTTTTTGGTTGTGTGAACATGTATGTAAAGATACATCAAATGAACTGCTTTCGGTTGGTCTTTAAGACAGTTGCTTATTTTTCTAAGTCCCAAATTCCTCAGGAAAAGCACAGAGATAAGAGAAACTACTCTGTGACATTGTTAAATTAAATAAAAGTTGAATGCTTAAAGGCACAGAGTAATAATTATTCTTGAGCATGCATGAGTGCTCACTGCACCTGTAAGTGCTTCACTTCTGTAATGTTTCATAATCTTCACAGTAAGAATGCTAGGCGGAGCCCTAGTTATCTCCTTAGAAAGGGACATACTTACAAATCTTCATTTTATTTCTCTCAGCTTTATAAATGAATTCTTAATATTTTATTGAATTTCCAAAGTGTCCTTTTGCTCTATTTTTCAATTCATAATGTAAAGTACATTATGAAACCTGAGTAGGATATGATATAAAACATCTTCACAATAACTTCCTATTCCTATTCAATAAAGGATATCAATAATCCCCAAATCAGTCAGGTTGCATATTCAAAATTAATTATCATTTCTGATTTATAGATTGAACTCATCCATTCACATGGTGTTTTATCATATGTAAGATGTATTGTCAAATGAGGAACAGGAAGCAGTTGGGGTCTCTGCTATCAAGTAGCTTTGATTCTGATATATTGACATAAAGGAGTCTTAAATAAGCAGAAACACAGAGTTGCAAGAAGTGTCTAAAAGTACTTGGAAAACCTACATATGATTGCAAAGAAACACAACATAATAACACATACTTAGGTTTTCACTGTTCATCTTTCTTCTATGCATCAGACACCTATGGCTCACCTATTATTCCAAGGTAACTACTACAGTGGACTCTTCTAAGATAAATTCTAGCCAAGATCTAATAGAAAGTGCCTCTTTGGAGGGGACATTAATCACAACATATGTCAAGGAGTTGAGTGAAATTGAATTTAGTTTTGATTAGTTAAATGAACCAATAGAGTTACTCAGGTGTTAGATTCCTTTCATTCTTTTGATGTGTGGTCCTGACCTACTGTCTCAAGCCAGTGCTCCTCTTGTCTGCAAGAATTTCTCAAATCTCCAGGTTTTACTCAGCCTATCAAAACCCAGGGTTCACTGTATTTTAATACCAATAATTGAAGGCAGTGACCTTTACCACCTTACATTAGAAATGGAAGCAGTGATGTATCCCTGCTTAGTGTATTTTATGCACCACAACTTTTAATCATAAAGCAATCCTGGTCATTAGAAATTCTATCATCACATCCTTTCAGATAGCAAAATGAGACTGAGTACTTTGGTTTTCGCCACTCAAGTACATCATAGGACCAACCCCTTCTGAAATCAGTACTGTTTCTACTGATTCACAGTGCCTTCCCTTTTAAAATACTGTAACATCCTAAGTATTAGAAAAGCAGACTTGAACTAAAACGAGTGATTGGTCTTGCTTGCTTGCCTTACCATGCACACTAGGAAATATTATATAAAATTATTCCACCTGCTGTGGATTGCTGTTTGTATTTTGATGCTAATTCTGCCCCCTCAACAGGGGTACTGGGACAAGGAGTAGGTCGCATACTCAGGTGATTTCAGGTAGACTCTTAATTGGTTAAATAAAGATTAGAGCCTGTGATTGGGCAGTGGAAGGAAAAGACAGCACTGGAAGTTTTAGAGAGGGACCGATGGACGAAGAAGAGGAGGACAAGACAGAGGATGGAAGGAGAAGGAAGAAGAGGTGGAAGATGGAACAAAGCCACGTAGCCTGGAGGAGCCACAAGTAGCTAGGGATTTTATAGGTGGGCAATAGAATAGTGTAGCGGTATATTTGCTCAATCTAGGCACGTAGCTTGTAATTATACTGAGTTGTGTGTTCTTTGCATGGACTTATTGGGGTTGAAGATTTACCAATATAAATCTGGCTGGTATAGATATAAATCTCTAGTGTTTTCCTTTCATGGGGCTAGAGGGAGCTGAGTGAGACCACAGTGGTTGTTGGCGTTCTGTAGACCAGTCATGGAGGTGGATGGCCTGAGCAAGCAACTGGATCTAGGCTTTTTCAGGAAAAACTGACTTGGTTAGCTTAGCAAGCTAAATGTGGGAACCAGGGCCAGAAGGCTGCTTAGAGCTAGCCGTGGGGGCTGGGCGAGACAGCAGATGACAGCACCTAGCAAGAACAAGAGTGGGTTTGTTTTTGTTTGTTTGTTTGTTTGTTTGCTTTTTAATTATTACGTAACAGCTACCAGTTTGAAATTTCAGAATCATAAGTTATGTCTAATTGATAGCAAACACATCTTGTTTTCCTACAAACTGAACTAAATAAATATACTCAAGTACCTTATTTTTAATTTGCTTTCTAAATAACTACTTATGTATACCCTTATTGTCTTGGCAGAAAGTCTCAAAAAAGAAGACTGCTCCTGTCTTACAAGCTCTTGTGACAGAATTTTAAGTGAATCTGCTTTTTAGTGGGATAGACAATAAGCTCAGTGTCAGCTATGGAGTTCTGCTCCAGTTCCTTCTATCTTGTTATTGAAAAGTTTTCTTATGAAGTCAAAGGGAAGGACCTCACACTGATATGTCATGTTCTATTTTGTATCTTTAATGACGCTTAACCCTGTCCTCTTGGTGGGCAAAACTGGTACATAGTCCCCACACTTTGCATCTTTTTGTATCTTTTATTAATAAATTTAATTATTTGAAAACATACACCTATTTGACACCAAATACTAATAAAAAGCCAAATCCCAAGAATGGGTTAACTGTTGCTTTTCGAGTTGTTGACCTTTTAGTTCCAAAGACACCCAAATTGTATAGCCTATTGACTATAACTTCCATTAAAACCTTTTGGTAAGATGCTATTGTAGCAAACATCACATACATAAGTCATAGGACATGCATTAACGTAGTAGTTTCATTCCTACTGGTTAGCTTTCATATTGCTTGAAGGTGCCATGTATGCTTCCAGAGGAGAAAGAGAAGCATCAGTCTCATCCAGGTATCAACTTCGTGACCTATAATTACAAGGGACCTACCTAGCAGCAACCACTGGTGCAATTTAAATGTAGAAATAACCAATCACTTTCAGATTCAATTTAACCTGGCACCATTAAAAGATCAAGATTATAGATAGACAGATTACAGACCTAGGAGAGAATCTATTACCACTATTATTCTAACAGAACATTGAGTTAAACTAGGTGCTAACAGCCTATCATTATTCCGTTAAGTGAAAGCATCTCTCCATTTCATCAGAGAAATTTCTAATTGTAGTAGATGTTGATAAGCATAGAGACTCACAAGTTGCCTAAGTGCAGAAAATAGTAGACTAAAGAGTGCATCCTAAAATATAAAATATATACCAAACCCACTTCTCCAAGACTCTGGGATCATTGCAGAAAAAAAGATAAAAAGTATCATAAGTAGTAGATGGCTACAGAGAAACAGTGTGTTCTAGACACATCAGGGAAACTACACACCTGAACTCACTATTGTCACAGTATATGCAAAATGTATCAAGCCCTAGGCAAATCAACGCCAGCAAAGAATGACTGGGAATATTTAGCTGCTGGAAAAGTAAGGGTTAGTTTTCTCTATACAAACTATAGGCTCTACTATGTTGACCAATATCTGTGAAAGGTCACACATGCAAGTATATTTGGACAGCATAAATTGACTTTGTTGAAGAAAGAAGGATGCAAAGTTGGGTGGGAAGGAAGGGAGTTATATTTGGGTAGTACTGGAGTGAGGAGTGAATGTGATTAGAACATGTTGTATGAGTGAGTATCCTGTAATTATTGAGGAACTACTAAAATACAAAAAAATGTAAAAGTAAAAATGTCTATATCTAATATATTTAGCTATTCTCCCTCTCTTCTCTTATATTCCACCAACATCGGTCTGCCTCATTTTTCCTTAAAAATATCTTTCTCTTATTCCTGACATATTTTGTATCCTACTGAGTTTAGTTAGGGTCTCTGTTGTGATCCAAGGATTACCTACTACAGTTTGATTGGCTAACTAGTGGGAAACAACTGGATACTAAGCAAAGCAGCTAGAGTAGGTTTCCTCAGGACCTAAAGCTTCCTCAGTCCTTTGATTCCTTTCTTTCAGATTTTTACAGTAGTATGTATGGGTTCCCTCTTATGATGCAGGTTCCAATCTAATCAGTTATAGTTACTCCCATAGTCATTGTGCCACTATTATACCAGTGAGCAGATCTTGCCTGACACATTGGCATACTACTAGCTTGGCAAATACTTCATTGTGTTTGCAGTTTGGTAAGGCCAGTGGTGCTTTTGCTCTCCCATCATCCAGATTTCGCCATCTTGTAGAATGAAAAGTATTCAAAAGAGAGGAATCTTCCAGCTCCATCCTAATTTGAGTATATCCAAGGTGTATGATATCTTTATCACCAGGATCTTCCCAAATAGCCCATGTGGAAAAGTAAATTATGAGCAAAAACTTTTATTGTTTTACCCAACATCTCTCATAGATATACACTACTCTCAGAACTGGGGTTGTTGTTTAATGTTTATGGGACAATCATGATCTAGCTCTGTGGGGTATCTACATTCAATCTCATTTCTCTCTATTTTAGCTGGATAACCATTTAGTTTGATTTTATGCTACATTTTCATAACCACTTAATTTTGACAAACTTTGCCCTCTCCAACTCAAACCTTCTGAATACCACATTGCCACCTCCCTCCATGTTTTACCTTTTCCACTTCTGGTGTCTCCATTCAACAGTATTTCATTTCCCTCTTGTGGCCAACTGTTCTCCTTTCTTGAAGTCTGTTCCACACCTACTGTTTCCTTCCTTGTTTCTTGTCTTCTAGAGGTACAGCATGTTAAACACAGAAAATGGAAGCATCAAGATTAGAGTATACATGAGAGAGTATAAGTACCATTCTTCTTTTTGTACTCTGTTTTTATTTCCTTTTTGTTTCCAGTTTCAACTACTCATCCTCAAACTTCATAATTTAATTTTTCTCAACAACTAGCACAATCAATCATGTATTTGTATTACATTTTTGTTATCCCTTAATGCACAGAGATTGTAGTGGTTTGAATGAAAAAAATGTTTCACATAGACTTAAATAATTGAAGACTCGGTTGCTGTTTTCTGGTGCTGTTTATGCAGTGTGATGGTTTGAAAAAGAATGTCCTCCATTGGCTTTTATATTTGAATCGTTATTCTTTAGTTAATGATACTGTTTGGGAAGGATTGGGATCCATAGCTTTGGCTTACATATGGCCATTTGGAAGGTGGTGTGCAACTTGGCGTCAAGGTTTCAAAATCCCATGTCAATCCCTGTGTTATGCTCCCTCTTTCTCTGCCTACTACCTGTGGATTAGGATGTAAGATCTCAGCCTCGGCTCCAACATCTAGCCTCTCTGCTTCCTGTCATAATGGTCATAAACTAACCCTCTAAATCTGTAAGCCAGTCCCGAATTACATGTTTTATTTTGGGGGGGGGATGGTTGCCTTGGTCGCGGTGTCTCTTTACAGCAATAGACCAATAATTAAGACAAGGAGCTTAGTGAATTTTTAGGAAGTAAAGACTTGTTTGAAGAAATACACCACTGGAGGTAAACTTTCAGAGTTTATAGCCTCACCCTATTTCAGGTCATGTGTTCTCTGTTTCCCTTGTATGATGGAGATATTTTCTCTCAGTTTATTGATCCTGTTCCTTGATGACATTCCTCACTTGAAGTTTTGCCCTATTATTGGAGTAAACCCTTTCTTCATTAGCTACTTTTGGCAAAGATGTTTTAACAGGAACAAACCACAAAACATATTTAGGCTGAGTCTTAGCTATTATAAATATAGTTGCAAAGATAATGGAGCACAATCATATACAGTCTTATGACTAACTTTCTTGAGGAGCCTACAGACGAATTTTCATGGTCACATTAGTAGCATTTAGGTGTTCATTCTTTTCCATGAAAACATTTATTGTCATTTGCATACTTGATCATGCCCATTCTGATGAACAGAGGTATAGTATTAAAATAATTTTAATCTGAAATTCCATGATAGAGGATGATATTAAACATTTAATGCACATTCTAGCAATTTTTATTTCTTCTTTAGAGGACTCTGTGTTCAGTTCCAGATCTTGTATTAAAAAAATAAATAGACTGTTTGCTTTTTAGAGTTTAAGTTTTTGAGCTCTTTATACTCTAGATTCTAAATCTTTAAAAATGCTTAATTGAAAATATTTTCAACCATTCTATTGCCTAGTTCCACATGAAACTGTTTATTTTTCTGTATAGAAACTTTTAAGCTTCATGAAATCCAATTTATAAACTGTTATTTTTTGTTCTTGCGCTATGTGGAGTCATATTCAGAACATCCTAGTCAATGCTTATATGTTAATATGCACACTATACTTTTCTAATAGTTTTGTGTATTGAATATTCTAATGAAGAATTTTGGGGACAGTGAGTTATAGTAATATAATTTTCTTTTGTCTACATATTGAAATCTGTGTTTCTAAGCATTATTTGTTAAAGATGTTGTCTTTTCTTCAGAGTATATTTGCGGAGTTTTGTCAAAAATAAAGAAATAGTAGTTTCACAGACCAATATCTGTTATATCCAAATTATCTATATATCTGTTTACATGTCAGTACCATACTGTTTTTATTATTATGGTTCTGTATATGGTTTAGTTTGGAATCTGATATGATGCTAACTTCTGCACTACTATTCTTGGTCAGATTACTTTATTAAATCCTGGTCTTTTTGTGCTAGTTAAAAATAAATTTTAAGTTTCTGTGTATGTGAAGAATGTCTATAAGATTTTGTTGTATTTAATATGTATATTGCTTTTGAAAATGTTATTTTTTTCTACTTAATCCTTTCAATTCATGTTTATGGAATGTCTTTTCATTTTCTAGTGTTTCCCAATTTTCTTCTTCAAAGCCTTAATGTTGTCATGTTATAGCCATAATTATTGTAGCTATTATAAATATGTTTGTTTCACAAATATTTTTAGTATGCTTGTCATATAAGACAGCTACTGACTTGTGTGTATTGATGGTGAATTCTGCCTCTTAGTTGGAATTGTTACTTCTGAGGTTTTGGTGGAGTGTTTAGAGTCTCTTTGTCTATTTGTACACATTATTTTTCTCTTGTTTTATTGCCCTAGCTAAGACTTCAATCACTATTTTGAATAAGGCCGGAGAGAATAGACACCATTGTCATGCTATTGATTTTAGTGAGTACATTTTTGAGTTTTTCTCCACTTACTATAATGCTGGCTATAGACTTATTTATATATAACCTATCATATTGATGCTTTCTCTCTTTATCCCTAAGGTGTCCACACTTGAAACATAAAGGGATATTGAGTTTTATCAAAGTCCTTTTCTAAATCCATTAAGAAGATTGTATCATTATTTATTTCTTAGTGTTTATATATTTGATGAATAATATTTATTAACTTACATGTTAGTCATTGCAGAATAACTGGAATTTAGCAAATGTGCTCCTAGTAAATGATCTTTTAAATCTGAAGTCTAATTCAGTTTACCCTTTGCATCTTTGTTAAGAAGTAGACATTTGTCAATTTTTCTATAGAACATTCTCAAAATTCAGTGTTCAGAATTGTATCCTATCTATTCTCACAAAAGACAAAAGAAAGGAACATGAAATATTCAGTATCTGGATGATGTCAGTCATGACCCAGCACTGAGTCCGTGTCTAGGATTAGGTTTTTCTGTAAGGGCAGCACTTCAGTATAACAAACTTTTTAGGAAGAAGAAAGTAGGAAGAGAAAATAAGCATTAGTTGTCAACATTAAATGTAATCCTAAATAGGTTGAGACTGAAAAAGAGAGCAGTTGAGTAGATTTACAGATTTTTTTTTCAAATATTATGCTAGTGGTGACAGCTTCACTTATTATTTCTAAATATTTATTAGTATTAGGTAGTAAAATAATAGTATAATTTGTACAAAAATTGATAAAGTTTGAAAATTATATCCTTCTAAAGTTTATTACTAATGCTGGTTTAATTTTTACAAATTATGACAATATTTACTAAGAAAATTAATGACTTTTATGATAGAATAATATCTCTGGGATATTTATATGCAATAGAATGAACTTTTAAAATGTAAATTGTTCGGAGAGCAAATTTTTGTCATGCTCATATTTGAGGTATTTCTTTCCAACACTTGCTTCATTGTAACAGAGAATAAAGGTATTTAATCATTTAGGGTAAGAAGCGACTGTTAATATTTTGACATCATACTCTATCTGATATGTCCATAACAAAACTCTTGCATGTGAGGCTCTGAGATCATAGCAGATAAGGTGTCACATAATTTCTGAGTCTGAAAAATATAAATTTTGGTGTAAAATATCATTGCCTTGAAGTGTGCGAGAAGCTATACCCATGAAGCCCTATTAACATGACTGTCTAATCTAGACCTGAACAAGCACAACAAAGAGGTTAATATTGAGGAGAGGATTTAATGGGCTTCCAGCTCTAGATAATGAACTATAGACAATTAATGAATGCTAAGGGAATAGGGCCCCCATTGATTATGCAATACTTCAATGTCAACCCCGAAATCATATACATAACAGCAACTTTAATCACACAGAGCAGTTGCATGCATGTGTAACAACAGTTAGAAATTAAGAGGGTAGAAATTTGACAACAATAAGAGGAGAGGCCGTTGGTCCTATGAAGGTTTGATGCCCCAGTGTAGGGGAATTCGAGGTCAGGAAAATGTGTGTGTGGGGGGTTGGTAAGCAGGGGGAGTGGGGATGGGATAGGGGGTTTTCGGAGGGGTAGAGAGGAAAGGGAATAGCATTTGAAATGTAAATAATGCAAATATCTAATAAATAAAAAGAAATTAAGAGGGCAGGAATTTGCAAAAGTGGATCTACATTGGAAGAGTTGAGATAAAAAGAAAAATAGGACAGATGGTATAATTGGACTTTAATTTCACAAATTTTTAAAATGGTTAGTTGAAAAGTATTTCATAATTTTGTTTCCCAACAAAATAAATTTGTTTGGTACATGCTGTTTATTTTGGAAAACTTTATGTGCTATTAATTAATAAAACACTTAACAGAAATTTTCATAATAATATCAGAAGTTCTAGATTTTTATATACAGTGAACAATTTTAACTCATTGTATATTTCTGTTCTTTTAGAGAAGATATTTTTATCATTGTACTATGATGTTATTAACTGAGTATTACCATCAGATTGTAAGGGTGATCAATAACTTTGGCAATACCCTACTATGTTTGAAGGATTCTATGACACCTCTTTGGACAAAGACTCTAAAGGATATGTCATTCCTGAGACTGTCAATATTATTTGGGAATATACCATATATTATACATGTATAATATGACATATATATAATATATATAATATAGACATATATTTCTATTTAAACTTCTGTGTATGCATATATTATTGGAAGTTTCTACAGAAGTAGGTTTCAATGGGGCTTTTCAAAAGGTCTTTAGAATTATTCATCTCTCCCATATATACTCCTTTTCCCTATCCTTACATCCTTCTGCACATTTAATCATTCTATTGAAGTACCTGCTTTATAACACTGTATTCTATGTCCCTTTCCATGAAAATTTATCTCCTTAGGCCTGACCTCCTAATAAATACCTAGCCTGATTGTTTCTTTGTTTTGAAATACACATATGTAAAGCTTAAAATCTAGCTGCTTCATGAAAATATGCTACAATTGTCTTTCTAGGTCAGGGTTACTTCACTTAGGATGATTGTTTCTAGCTCCATCTATTTACTCACAATTTTTATAATTTCATTTTTATCAACCAAATCCTATTCCATTGTATAAATGTACTACATTTCATTATCCACTCATCAGTTGATAGACATCTAGTCTGTTTTCAACTTATGTCTATTCTGAATAGATGATTAGAACAGCATGAACATGAATGAGCCAGTATTTCTGCAGTAAGATAAAGGAGCCCTTGGGACTGAAATAGAGCTGCCAGGTCATCAATTTTTTCATTCTTTTAAGGGACATCCACATTGATGTCCATAGTTTCTATACCAGGATTCCATATTACAAGCAATAAATATATGCTTACTTTTTTTATACATCTTAGCTTTTATTAGTTGTCATTGTTTTATTGATATTTGGCACTTTGACTGCAGTAGGATGAAATCTTAAAGTAGGTTTAATCTAAAATTACCTAAGGCTAAAAAGAAATTGAGTTGGTATTCAAGCAGCAATTTCTACTCTACTGATTAGTATTCATCATGCTGGAAGGCACTGTACATGTTTCCAGAAAAGAAAAATAATCGTCAATATCACCTAAATGCAAACAATGCAATCTAGTCATGAGATGCCTACAAGACATACTCACTTGTCAGCAGTGGTACAAATGTAACAGGAGTAACCAAAACGTAAAGTTGGACTTAAGGCCTGCTTCCTGATATGAAATCCATACCTCTATTTTTAAAGACACAAAGAATCTAAATAACTCAAGGAGACTAAAGGAAACTCTACTAACAACTATTATTCTTCTAAATGATCACAGCAGTAAAACAACATTTAATAATACATTATTATAACTATAATAAAATGAATTGTTCAACCATCATTAGAAAAGCTTCCTGCAGGAGACAGTAATCAAAACAGAGACCCACAACTAGATAATGTGTAGAGAGTGAGAGACTTTAGAGCACTCAGTTCTAGACAGAATACCATTATTACACCTCTTCCTTCAAAACTCAAGGACCTATGAGCATGAGGAAATACAAAGATTTTAAGAGGCACAGGTGGTGGTTGATTCAATGACTGAGTCTCTCAGACACAACATGGCTGATGAATATATGAAATCACAGACACTGTGGCAGCATTTAGAAGATCTATACAAGTCCAAAAGAGAAAAATGCCATCGTGGAGAAGGGAAATGAAGCATAAAGTACCATGCTGAACCAGGACCCTATTGCATTAGACAGCATCAGGGAGGGTGAAAACAGTTTTTTTTTTGTTTTGGTTTGTTTGTCCTTGGTTTGGTTTGGTTTGGTTTTTTTTTCATGGAGTGACTCCCACTTTATAAATCCCATTCCAGGGTAAGTCTCATGTGCACAAGTAGTGAGCTAACAAAAAAAAATGGACTCCATTTTTATGTGTGTTTGTATGTTTTTCTTTTTTAATTAAAAAACAGAAAAAAACAAAAAGTTGGGGGGATCTAGGAGGGACTAAAGGAATGGAAATAAAATGATCAATATTTATTATATGAAAAATATATATAAATTAAAATCAATTTTAAAATCATTATAACATATTTATTATTTTTCTAGTACAAAGACTAAAATGGGTTTCAACTTCAACATTTGAAAGGAAGAACTAAAAAGGACAGTATCACTATAAAACTGAGAAACAATATAATAGAGAATATATATATATATATGTATATATATATATTCTTTTCTTATGTATTAAAAATATTCTGGATAATTATTTAACCAAAGCAATGTAAAGATTTTTAAATTAACTCTGGCTGAATATATAGGTCTTTTGGAAGGTTACAAACCTAGTATCTTTGAAGCCTTCTGTTTATATTCCTAATGTCATAGGAGTTGTAGTACATGCCTGTCCTCTTAGACCCTAGTATGTGGAAACAGAAGGATAAAAACACTGAAGGCTTCCAGAAGCTATATAGCAATATTTAGGTCAGCTGGGGCTATATAAAACTGTCTAAAAAAAAAAAGCACATCTTAAACTTAAGCCCAATTTTTGTAACCTGTAATTAAGTTTTATTTTCATGTAATCTAATTATTTCTCCTGAAGATATTTTTCAAAAGATTTTAGGAATTTGATAAATATAAATAATGGAGTCCCTTAACTGAAATTTTGGTTGGTTGTTCATTATCATGTGTATACTAAGAACAGAACCCTGAATCTCTTCAAAAACAGCCATTTCTCTTAATCTTGAGCTAACTTTCCAGCTCCACTAACTTTAAGCCAGGAATATTGATAACCAAGAACCATCACCAGTCTTCTTTTTGGAAGAATGTGATATTAATCGGAATGTTATCTATCTCACCTTATAAATCAGAACTCCCATAGGTTGATATGTGTACTTATTCATTCATGTTGTTTTAATGTTAGAAATATGATCTGTGTTCTGCCTTCAGTTTTCCATGAGCCAAACCTAAATGCAACAAATAACAAGTGCCATGTAAGCAGGATTTAAAAATAATTTATTTTCAAAATGTACCTATATCATTATTGCACCACTGCAGAGAATATATGTGATTTAGAAATAAGTTAAGACCACCAAAGGAGGACAAATTAACATGGAGGACAGACACTCCTAAAATGTTTTAGTCTTTTAATTGAAGAAAGCATTTTAAAAATATATTATTTATATTATTGACAGAGTAATGGGTGTTATCTTCAATAACTATTACATGTAATAATTATACTCTCATTAATATATCCTGTCACACTTATTTTTCTTTTATAGTTGGCTTCATTTGATTTTAACCCAACTGGAATATGCAATTCCAGTCAAATTAAAATAATATATAGTAGACTTTTAAACAATTAAATCTAATGTTTCCTTCTCTTAATTTTTTTCATTTGTCTAAAACATAATAATTTTAAAAGAACATGTGGATCTATATTTTTCAATCCCCTAGTTCTCAGTAAATTGCATTTAAATTAAGGAAATATTCACTAAGTGCCTACTTTACGTCTATTGCTAAAGCTTTCCAGAACAACCTTCTGATGGTTTTGTAAATGCAGCTTCAGATTCAGTAATTCATAGAGTGGTCTGCTGTGTCTGAATTAATGTTGGTAGGAATGTAAGCTGGTTTGACTATTATGGAAGATAAATCTATATTCCTTTAAAATAAAAGGCAAAACTATCACCTTATCAAGGAATCCTTCTTCTGAGAGAAATGAACAGCAAAAATGAAATCAACATCTCAAAGACATATATGATCTCATATGTTCATGGGTGCATTAGTCATGATGACTAAGATATGGAATTTCGCTATGCATCCAGTATAAGATGAATAGATGAACTAAAGGTGTTACACACTGTCACATACACACAGGGGAGCCATATTCAGCCTTAGAAAATGCATGGAATACTGAAATGTGTATAAATATACCAGACAAAGACAAATATGCATTTCTCACTTACACATGGAATATAAAATCAAGTCGCATTAGTGGTAAAATAGAATAGACTGGTGGCTACCAGAGGACGGGAAGATGGTAGTACAGGGACAAAGTGCTTTCTTTGGCTTTTGGACACAAATTCTAAGAACAATGAACAGGGGAGTTACTATAGCTCTTAACAATATATTATGTGTCTGACTTTTGCTGAGAGATCACAAATGAATGCACATGTATACACGCACCCACAACTACACACACACACACACACACACACACACACACACACACACAAATGCTCCTCTACTGGGCAACTGATTAAGGTGGTCAAAGCATTACCTTTATTGTGGTAATAAATTCTGAATTTATATACCAATGTCTTATGTTATTTACCTTTATTCATTTACAGATTTACTTGTCAACCACACATTATCAAAGTTGAAAAAAATAATAATTCTAAACAAAATTAAACTTAAAAATTGGGGATAATATTATGATTAAGTACTTTTAAAACACTTAATTGGCTTTAAGAACTACTTAGATATTTAAAAAATTGTAGATGAGTAGGGTATTATTTATATTATCCAAGTAATAGTATTAACTCAACAGTCATAATAATAATATCAATTCAAAATTCCTCCAATTGAAGAATGGGTAAATAAAGCTAAATATAGTAATGTAAATGAATATTTATTCAGCAGGTAAGAAATATTAATCTATACTATAGTGGTGATGGACCTTGAAAATATAGTGACTATAAAAAATCAGACATAAAGATATGTTTGATTTTATGAAATATCCAATGTGGGGGAATCTACAGAAACAAAATTGGTCGATATTTCCCAGTACTGAGCTGTTTGGAGGAAGTGCAGAGGGATTTAAGGGCTATGGTTTTCCTTTGAGGATAATGAGGATGTTTTAAAGTAAGTGAGAAGACAAGTTCCCAGCTCCATAAATGTATAACCTATCAATACATTTTCATTTTGAACTTCTGATTTGTCAAGTAGAAAAATCATATCTTCCTAAAGCCTTTACTAGAATGATATTCAAGTAAATACTTCTAAGATATTTTGATGCTATTTTCCCTGGGAACAGATTGAAAATGTCAAGGGCGATGCTTCTAAGAAAGCATGTTACATGATTGAACACCTGTAGACTGTTCATTATATAATATTTCCCAAACAACATTGTACATCCATGTAGTTCATCAGGAAAGTATATATAAGAGGTCCTGGTAGTCCTTTTATTAACTTGGGGCACAGCACAGATACTACTGTATTTTAAGGTGCTAAGTGAATCAGAGAATCAGAAAATGGGAAGATGGACTTTGCAATTTTAAATGTATGAGTAATTTTCAGGGTTTTTTTCCTTAAATTTTATTTATTTACTTTATGTTGTGGAGTGAGTTTCATGGACAGTGTTGAGGTCCAAGCAAGTATATAGAGGTCAGAAAGGAACATGTAGGAATTGTTTCTCCCTTTCTGCATTGTGGGTCCTGGGGTCAAATTCAGGTCTTCAGGCTTGAAAGCAGGCAACTTTACCTGCAAAGCCATCTCTCTGTTTTCATAACTTTAATAATAATATTAATGAAAATCTTGAAGCAAAACACAATACCTAATGAAATTGGCATTCACAAAATATCTGGGCAATTATGGGAAAAGCAGAGAAAAAAAAAAGCTCAGAAGAGATTGTTTTTTTAAAGCTGGGAACAATTCTTTTTCAAGTACAGGAAAAAAAAATACATCCATTTGGTAATACACAATGTAAGCTTCAGGAGCCCGGCAGAATTGTACAAGTTGAACACTTAAGAAACAAGTGTAGCTATGTCAAACCTGATACCATCAGACAGAAACATTCAAAGGGAAACATTTCAAAAGTAGGGTGTTATGTTGGAAATAGTCCTAGCTCTTCTCTAAGGAATCCTCGAGGAATTCCCAAGAACCTTATTCCTTAATGACATTACCACAACAAGAAAACATATATCATTATCCCGATTGTGAAACACTAAAATAAAAATAAAACAGAGCTATGGCTGCATGAGAACACAGACCTCCTCCAATAATATTGAGATACGTGTACCTGTATTGAGTCAAAAGTATGTGTACCAAGTCATTATCAAAAGCATATGGTTGTCAGAAATATTCTGTTCCTGAAAATGGTTAGCTTTCTGTTCTGCTGTCAGAGCTCTGGCTTGGGAAGATGAGTTTAAATATGGCTGAGTTCCTGCTGGCATTTCAGAGGGGAAACACATAGATCAGAAGACAGGTCTCTGTGTGGCCCTAGAGATGACTCATTAGAATCCACATTTGATACACTTTCCCTTATTTTCTACTTTTAATTTGGCCACTTTTGAGCATATTCAATTCTGTAATGCATTTTTAATTTCTTATGCTACTAAAACACACACACACAGACACACACACACACACACACACACACACACGCACGCACACATACTCTTTTTTTTAGGGCTTCAACAGCTCCCAATTCAATATCTGTGTGCAACACTACTATTAAAATCATATCTCATTTTCACTGAGAATTCCAGGGGATATCTTGTCAGTTATATCTGTTAATTTATTACACTGAAACCCTATTCTATAGCATTTTTCTATAAATTTGCACAATAAGACATTGGTAACAATCTCAGCTCTTTAGGATCACTTCTTTGGAAGATGAATGCACTTGAAATTCACATGTTGATAAATCTAGTCAGGAATAGCTACAATTTGAACATTTTTAACTATGTGCCAGTCCAATAATAAATTCTACTTTGTATTGTGTGGTATTAGAGGTATTTAGAGATTTAGAAAACAATGTTAAAGGAATTTCAAATCCAAGAAAGTTGCTTTTGAAGTTGTTTACACACTGTCTTTAACTTTGTGTCAACTTTGCTGAATTGAGGGGTGCTTGTAACTTGGGACTATTACTACTTTGGAGTATAAGTGTGTTGCCAGAGAAATTTATATTTAAATCACAAAGCTGAGAAATATGGTCACTCCCATCAATGTGGGAAGATGTCATGCAACATGTTGAGGGAGCTCCCTCCAATAGAACAAAGGGCAGAAGAATATGCTTTCCTTTTTAATTGAACAAACAACTTATCCAGCTATTAGGCACAGCCTCAGTTCTCCTATTTCTGGACCTTTGGATAAGATGGAGATCTGTCCCATCAGTCACTACCATGCCACATAGCCAGTGGTCGGTAGGGTGAGGGCACAAGTACCAAAGAAAAGTAAGAAATATGAATTAATGTGGTAAACCAAAACTTAGATATTTATTTTGAAAGAACTCTGAAGATTTTTATTAGAATAAGTTCTTATTATATTTTAAAACTTCTCCCTTTTTTTGTATTTTGGTACTTTTTAGAGAAATAAACAATATTTATTTCTATCGAGATTGTGTGACTGGTGCATAATTAGCATAAGAAGTCTGTATATAACATGCTATGGCAGTTTCCTGAAGCTAATGCAATCAATATTCTAAATAGAAGATAGTTAGGTCTCTGATCTCCTTTCCCTTTACTGGGAAGATTAAGTGTCAATGGCTTTGAAAGATGAGTTTCTCTCCAGTGTTCAAATTACAACAATAACCAGAAATGAAGTAATTCTTTTTTGAATAAAAGAGGAAGTTGTATTAAATATAAAATAACAGATAGCAGGACTCTGTTCTAAATTTGAAGGAATTTTTCTCCCTGTGTTAATAACTAACCATATTTAAGGAGCCATTGGCAATGAGACTTGGATTTCAAAATTAATATATCTCATAGGAACACACAAACATGTAAGTGAAAAGTAAACTAAAATGGAATATTGTAAGAGGAGTAAGAAACCAAAGGTTATTGAAAGTAAAATTCACTCTCCAAGCATTCTCCAGAATTTAGTATTTGCATAAGAACAAATCTTAACTTTTATTTCCCAAAATAAACTAAAATGACAGATGATACCATGTAGCAATATTATCTGCAATCAATATTATAAATGTTACTTATAATGTAATTTAAGATTATTAAGTATCTACAACTTTATTTCTCATGGGAGATCTTTATTTTCTTATGAATTCCAGGCTCATCCATATTCTGCCTACTTAAAATGTCAATTTTATTGTCTGATAAAACTCAAAGATAATATTCCTAAACAGAATCTCTGATTTTTATCCTCCCAAATGTGTCTCTCCCAAAAGTCTAATTATCTCTGCAGAGAAGAACCACATTATTTCAGTTGCACAGATGAAAATTGTTGGAACTGTGGTGACATGTCTCTTTCACACATCTTCTAGAATCAGATTATAAAATATTTTCTTTTCTTTGATTGTATAGTTTCATTATTTCCATTTCATGTTATCCCCTTTCCTGTTTTCCCCTCCTGAAAAGCCTAATACCATTCCCCTCCCCCTGCTTCTATGAGGGTGTACTCCCACCCACCCAACCATGCCTGTCTCCCTGCCCTGACATTCCCCTACACTGGGGTATCAAGCCTTAACAGTACCAAGGGTCTCTCCTCCCACTGATGCCCGACAAGGCCATCCTTTGCTACATATGCAGCTGGAGCCATGGGTTCTTCCATGTGTACTCTGGTTGGTGGTTTAGATCCTCAGAGCTTTGGAGGGTCTGGTTGGTTGATATTGCTGTTCTTCCTATGGGTTTGAAATACCCTTCAGCTCCTTCAGTCCTTTCTCTAACGCCTCCACTGGGGACCACGTGCTCAGTCCAATGGTTGGCTATAAGCATCTGCATCTGCATTTGTCAGTCTCTGGCAGAACCTCTCAGGAGACATCTATATCAGGCTCCTGTCAGCAAGCACTTCTTGGCATCTGCAATAGTGTCTGGTTTGGTGTCTGTATATGGGATAGATCCACAGGTGAGACAATCTCTGGATGGCCTTTCTTTCAGTCTCTGCTCTATACTTTGTCTCTGTATCTCCTCTTATGGGTATTTTGCTCCCCTGTCTAATAAGGACTGAAGCATCCACACTTTGGTCTTCCTTCTTCTTGAGCTTCATGTGGCCTGTGAATTGTATCTTGGTTATTCCGAGCTTTTGGGCTACTATCTACTTATTAGTGAGTGCATATAATGTGTGTTCTTTTGTGATTTGGTTACCTCCCTCAGGATCATGTTTTTTAGTTCCATTGATTTGCCTAAGAATTTCATGAATTCATTGTTTTTAATAGCTGAGTAGTATACTCCATTGTGTAAATGTACCATATTCTCTGTTTCCACTCCTCTGTTGGAGGACAACTAGGTTCTTTCCAGCTTCTGGCTACTATAAATAAGCCTTCTGCTTGAAAGATGCCCCAGCATGGGGAAATCGAGGGACGAAGGTGGGAATGGGTTGGGTGGAGGGGCATCTTTATAGAAGGGGGGGAGAGAGGATGGGTTGGGGGTTTTCTGGGAAGGGGGAAACCAGGAAAGGGTATAGCATTTGAAATGTAAATGAAGAATATATTATTCAATAAAAAATAAGCCTTCTATGAACATAGGAGAGTATGTGTCCTTGTTATATGTTGGGAATATAAATATATATATATATTTGCCCAGGAAAGATATAGTTGGGTCCTCAGGTAGTACTATGTCAAATTTTCTGAGGACCCTTCAGACTGATTTCCAGAGTGACTGTACCAGCTTGCAATTCCACCAACAATAGAGGAGTCTTCCTCTTTCTCCATATCCTCGCCAGTATCTGCTGTCACCTGAGTTTGTGATCTTAACCATTCTGACTTGTCAAAGACTTTCTCAGCATCTAATAACATGATCATGTGGTTGTTTTCTTTGAGTTTGTTCATATACTGGATTACATTAATGGATTTCCATATATTGAACCATCCCTGCATCCCTATGATGAAGCCTACTTGATCCTGATGGATGTTCGTTTTGATGTGTTCTTGGATTTTGTTTTCAAGAATTTTATTGAGTTCCGAAGTTCTCTTCAGTTTTCGTTTTTTTTTTATTATTTTCTATATTTTTTTATTTACACTCCAAATGATTTCCCCTTTCCTGTTTCCTCCCTCACCGAAAGTCCCATAAGGCCTCTTTCCTCCCTCTTTTCCCATTCAACCCCCTCTCGCTTCTCTGTCCTGGCATTCCCCTACATCCAGTCTTTCCAGGACCAGGGGTCTCTCCTTCCATCTTCTTGGAAATCTATTGATATGCGAATTGTGTCTAGGGTATTCCGAGATTCTGGGTTAATATCCCCTTATCAGTGACTGCATACCATGTGTGTTCTATTGTGATTGGGTTACCTCACTAAGGATGATATTTTCCAGTTCTGACCATTTGCCTAGGAATTTTGTGAATTCATTGTTTTTAATTGCAGAGTAGTATTCCATTGTGTAAATATACCACATCTTCTGAATTCATTCCTCCATTGAGGGACATCTGGGTTTTTTCCAGCTTCTGGCTATTATAAATAAGGCTGCTATGAACATAGTGGAGCATGTGTCCTTATTGCATGCAGGGGAAGCCTCTGGGTATATGCCCAGGAGTGGTATAGCAGGATCCTCCGGGAGTGTCATGCCCAGTTTTCTGAGGAGCCGCCAGACTGCTTTCCAGAGTGGTTGTACCAGCTTGCAATCCTACCAGCAGTGGAGGAATGTTCCTCTTTCTCCACATCCTCACCAACAATTGCTGTCTCTTGTGGTTTTGATCATAGCCATTCTGACTGGTGCGAGATGGAATCTCAGGGTTGTTTTGATTTGCATTTCCCTAATGACTAAGGATGATGAACATCTCTTTAGGTGCTTCTTAGAGTGAAAGATCTGTATGACAAGAACTTCAAGTCTCTGAAGAAAGAAATTGAAGAAGAACTCAGAAGATGGAAAAATCTGCCATGCTCATGGATTGGCAGGATTAATATAGTAAAAATGACCATCTTGCCAAAAGCAATATACAGATTCAATGCAATCCCCATCAAAACCCCAACTCAATTCTTCATAGAGTTAGAAAGAACAATTCAAAAATTCATCTGGAATAACAGAAAACCCAGGATAGCTAAAACTATTCTCAAGAGTAAAAGAACCTCTGGGGGAATCAGTATCCCGGACCTCAAGCTGTACTACAGAGCAATAGTGTTAAAAACTGCATGGTATTGGTACAGTGACAGGCATGTAGATCAATGCAACAGAATTGAAGACCCAGAAATGAATCCACACTCCTATGGTCACTAGATCTTTGACAAAGGAGCTAAAACCATCCAGTGGAAAAAAGATAGCATTTTCAACAAATGGTGCTGGTTCAACTGGAGGTCAACATGCAGAAAAATGCAAATTGATCCAGTCTTATCTCCTTGCACTAAGCTCAATTCCAAGTGGATCAACAACCTCCACATAAAACCAGACACACTGAAACTAATAGAAAGGAAACTGGGGAAGAATCTCTTCAATTTTCAACACTTCAATTGCTACTACCATGATCTAAGACCTTGTTATTTACCAATCAGTTTATTATATTATCTCTCTAATAGACTGTAAAACATTGCCTCTCATTTATCAGCACTCTGTCAATCAAATATTCATTGCAATAATTAATCTATTTATATTATATTTTATATAATAATACTTACATAATTATGACAAATGTTTATTACATCAACCAAGTAGTATTTTTCATTGTATTTAAGATCCTCTTCTCTCTCTTTCTCTTTCTCTCTTTTACTGTCTGTGTTTCTGTGTCTCTCTGTCTCTCCATCAATAAGTTTTACAGTATCCTTCAGAGCTTCAGGTGTTATGACTTCTTTGAACTCATCTATTTCCTCTAATACTCTTCACTCAAATACACTTAAGACATATTCTCTAACTTGTTCCATTTTTTGATATTACATAATCAATCAAATCTGTCTTTCTCTCTATACTTATATTAGAATATGTGCTGGGAATGTCATTAACTAATCAAGAATAGAAAAAGAAAAATATAGAGTACAAAATATTCATAAAATTAGCATATAGTGAATAGCTAGGGAGCATAATAATCAATGAAATCATGTATAAAGAGATCAAATATTTATGAGACAATATGGCTTAATCTCCTTTCAGTCTACCACATTTTCCTGTCAGATACCTACCTGCAAGACTAAAGTTGATCCTTGACAAAATTTTACTTTACCATGCCAGTCATTGTGATTTCAAATTCATTACTTCCTTGAATTGTGAAAATTCATTTATTTTTATTATCTACAGTCATGAATAGCTGACAGTACTCATGTGAATGTGTGTATGTTGATGTGTATTCCAGTGGAGGCCATCAGATACCCGTAAGGTATAATAACTGGCAACAGGCAATTGTTAGCCAGTGGACATGGGTGCTAATGAACAAACTTGGGTCACTAGACACAGTAACACATGTTGCTAATTTTTTTGATCCATGTCTTCAGCTCCACTCTTTTGAATTTTAATATAATTTTATTGATTCTGTTTATTTTGAAACTATAGTCTTATAAAGTATAATTATTTTCTTTGTTTGCTTTTATACAAAAGGAGTCACAGAGGCCAGCAACATGACTCTGTGGGTAAAGAAGCTTGCTGTACAAGTCTGATGACCTGAGTTCAATCCATGAATCTTAACTTTGAAACACCTAACTATTGAAAGTTGTCCTCTAAACTCCACGTGCACCATGACACAAATGCACCTTCCCAATAATAAAAAAATAAAAAGGAAAGGACCCAAAGCTATCATAAAACATGTAGTTTTAGACTTGCCAAAACTTAGTACTGTATTTCTGGAATGTTTTATCTGTTACTCCTGTTTATTGTTTCAACCATGTTTGACATTGTCTGTATTCTTTATTTTAGACAACCACATGTCTAAGATGTGAATTGTACTCTTATACTTTTATGAGAAATGCTACTTCTGCTTAACTTTCTTTTTATACATACTACCTGCTCCAGTTATCTCATATACTCAGGAGTATCAATTCTGCAATTTAACTGAAATTTGATGTATTCTGCATTTTAATCTGGTGCTACTCAATCTTATTCCTGATTGGTTACCTAAGATATATCCTATTGCCTCTTCTTTCAAAGGAGTCTCCTAAAACCTGTCAGAGGAACTATTATATCTTTCTATCTGGCATATACCTTTATTACTGAGTCACTGTGTTATCTTTTCCCATCTTCTGTCACATCCATATTTGATATGTAGCTTCCAGAAGTGTGGTTTGCGATTGAGTGTATGGGAGAAAGACTATCTGTGGCTAAGCTTCTGTATATGTCTACTTGAAATCTTGAGAGCAATTTTTCAAGTCAAGTGGTATAACATTTGTTTCTTTTTTTAGTTAGTAAATATTGCTTACTCTATAAATCAGTTATATTATTTCCTAGGACATTTATTGAGAGTATAAAATAGCCTATTTACCAGTGACCTTTGGAATATAACCTGCTTATGAGTTGAGAATTCTAGATGGTGCATCTCAAAACTAAATGCAAATAGTTTTTCATTATCTATCGTTATGGATCATCTGCCTCATTGCTTCTCTTCATTAGTACAGATAATAGAGACCTAACTGAATTACTGCTTTCAAGCGTGCCTGCTAAGGTTTTTTTTTCCTGTGTAACATAAGTTTCCTTGGGTCTCTAAACATCATCTTCAACTTGCTATTTAGTTCCTGTCTTTGAGTTTTTAAAATGGGCTTAATGTTACTGGAGACCTTTATAATATACCAGAAAACAGTGGAGCTAGGTAAAGTTTGCTCTTTTATTGAGCAGATACTTATTAAAATCTAAGGGTGCCATCAGGGGAGTACATAGAATTAGAGTATGATTTTAGGAAGTGTATTAAATATATGCTGACAAACCATCATATAGAAAGCACTCATGGAGATATCAGAATTATGAGCACGGATAGGTCATTCACCAATGAGGCTTACATTCTTTAAAGGAGAGGATGGCAATAAATATTTTAGAGAGCATAACATACAAGGTAGTGGATAAACCTGTTAATGACATAGTGAGGAGATAAATCACGGTGAGAGGGTTTTAGTCACAATGACTGGGAAGTCTTGAGTGAGAAAGAGATACTTAGAATGAGAGAGCACCAGCCCTGGAGAGAGTTAGATAAAAGTTCTCCAGTCAAAGAAAACCAAGCAGGAAGGATCCAGGGACAGATTTTTTTATTCTGGAAGAAGAAAAAGAAAAGGACAAATGGGTTTTAACTGAGAAAGCACCTTTATTCTTGTCCACCATATTTAACTATAAAAAATCACAATAATTTACAGTAAAACAATGTTGCAAAGCAGTTTTCTCTGAGGTTAAATTTTTCCACTTTGGATAGAAGCTCACTGAAGCCTAAGATGATTACAAGTGGGTATAACAAGATATTTTAAGGGAGGTGAAATCTCCATCTGTAGATTAAGACAGGACATAAACTCAAACTAGCTTCAGAAATTCCCTGAAATGAACAAGTTTCACTGTTTTCCTCTCTTGTGAGAGCATATAAGCTGTAAGAACTGCTGAGTGACATTCAAACAGAATTTCCTAAAAGCCTTTCAGGCAATCCCAGTAGTGTACAGCAAAGACTTCCAAAGAAGTTGAGCTGCTTGGAAGATGCTCAAACAAACTGAGCTAACTGGAAAGGACACTCTATAACCTGCTGCACTGCTTACAGATTGTGAAGCATACTGTAGGTTTCCAACTTTTATGAGCCACCCCTCATGTAGGCTTTGGTGATATACCTGTCTCTGAATCATTTTTTATCATGTAAATAGCCTCTCATCCATATTACTATTTCTAACTTCAATAAAACTATTCACTCAAGAAGCTAGACTTTGGTCTGTCATCAGTTCTCTATCTAGGGTGAATACACATTTATTCACATCACCCCAGAAAGAGCATTACACAACAAATGAATATGAAAATAATGTAAATGGTGAGGAAAATGGAAAGACTCAGATAAGATCCAGTGTTGTGTGCATTTAGCAAGCAACAGACTTTGTGAATAGAAAAATACATTTTTGCCTTTAAAGATGACACAGATTAGATACTTTTATTAGTACAATAATGTTGGGCATCAGTAAGCTTAGCTCAACGCCCCCAGCTGAGCTGTTCGCACAGGTTTCCTGAAAGCAGAGCATCCTGCAGCTTAGTTTGATTTCTGTCTTCCCACTGGGTGTGGTAGGGACATGCCAGGTACCTGACCTATGACTATGATTGTTTTTTCCCTGTTGTTTTTCACCCAGCCTCTAGTATATATTGCTGGTCCCTCAGTAAAGCTTTGGCATTCTCCTTACTGAATGACTCAAGTCTGTTTTCTGTTAATCCCCCAGGCCTACGCCCGATACTTGGTACCTTGGCGGAGTAGCTACCCTTATTGTGCCAAAAAAAATGCCTTCAACAAATTATTTAAAATGACATTTAATCTTTAATCCTTCCTTATAGTGAGACATAATACAAATATATTTGATTATTTAGATAATCATTACAAAAGAATTAGGAGCTTGTCAAGGTCAAGTGAATACTGTGAGAATGCACCAGGACCCTCATCCATTCAATTTGGTTCATGAAGCAGAATATAGGTAGCAGTAAATGGCAAGCATGTTCAGTTAATGTTCACACTTCTTTTTTTTATTTTTAATTGTTTTATTTATTTACATTCCAAATGTTGCCCCCTTACCTGGTTCCCACCCAATAGTTCTTCACCCTATTCACCCTCCCCTTTGCCTCCAAGAGGGTGCTCCCCAACCTCTACACCCCTTCCCCAACCCCCAGTTCCCCTCACCCTCCCTGAATCCTCTTTCCATGGGGCATCACCTCTCTACAGGATTAGGTGCATCCTCTCCCATTGAGGCCAGTAAAGGCAGTCCTCTGCTTTCTAGGTGCCAGGGCCCATGGACCAGTCCACGTATTCTCTCTGGTTGGTGGATTAATCTCTGCAAGCTCTCAGGGGTCTGGGTTAGTTGATACTGTTGGTCTTCCTATAACGTTGCCATTTCCTTTAGCTCCATCAATCATTACCCTAACCCTTTCATAAGGGTTCCCGACCTCAGTCTAATGCTTGGCTGTAAATATCTGCATCTGTCTCGGTCAGAAGGGATGGCTTTCAGTGTGTCTTAGAACTAATTGCATTAACAGATAGTAGAGGCTATTTGTCCTTAATATAAAAGAATATTTCACCATACGATTTGCTTCAGCCAAATGAGACATCATGAAATATGACATAAGGATGGTTGGGAACATTAGTTCTCAATGGAAATGTCCTTTACATGTTCCCTATGAGAACATTGTGATCAAGGTGAACTAGCAGGCTATGATGATGGAAGATAAACCCACCTAACCCTCTTATCCCTGGTAACAACCATTCTACCACAGGACATATAAACAGCAGAATGGCCATTTTTTTTCTTTTATTGGTCCCTGACCACAGTGAAAGTGAACTAAGCCAGCATAGGATAGAACACAATGAGGTCACCCCAGTTAAGACCAGCCAAATAGCCACAGAACTGGTAGCAGATCATGTTGCCATAGCACAGCAATATGTTAGAACAGATTGCTACATGATGAAAATGAACAGACATGCAGGCCAAATGTAAAATACCTCCTGTGGTTGAAGGCATAATTGAAGCATTCTGTAGTCTTTTCTCTCTACAGTGTCTACATCTCTATATATCCAGGTTAAAGTAAGAAGCTGACACAAGTGTGTGTGTGTGTGTGTGTGTGTGTGTGTCTCAGCGTCGTTATTATGTAGGTGAATCTTTGTGCTAAGATGATTACATCATAAATATAAGATATAGAGTAAATGATGGTTAATGAGCATAGGTTGCTGTCCAACCAAATCAGTTAATTTCTTCTAAAAATTGAAATTACAATGTACAAAAACAAACAAACAAACAAACACACATCAGAAAACAGTATGACTATTGGTTTCAGCATTAATGTTTGGCTGGTTTTATGAGTGCTTTAGAATGCAACATTAATTATGTGATCTTTTGACCAAAGAAAATTTGTTATGAATAATTTCCAAGGAAATATGGTATTTAGTAAAAATATATCAGTCATCTCAGACAGAAAGTTAAAGAAGAGATATCTAGCTTGTTGATCAGAGTGTGAAATAAGTAAGTATGTTTTGGTGAATTGAGAAAATCAGATATTGAATTCTTCAGATGCTCAAGTCTATCAACTTGTTTTTGACAGTCATACAAATGTCCATCTCACAGATTTAAGAACACAGTTAACATGCAGAATAACTAATGTCAATCAAAATTTTTTAGAACGAGGTTCAGATTCGTGATAGTTTCTTGCCTCCTGGTGTCACAATACTTAAGTTACACACCACAGTCCTAAAATCCATGGAAAAATGAGAGTTGCTTTTGCATTGCATAAGCATCAGGAATTGTGAATAACAAGGACAGGATAAGACTCCACAGATATCAGTTTCATAAGATATGAGGAATCATTGTTGTGAGGTTAACTATGAACATTTTTCAGACTTCCCATTGGCATGAATTAAGGCACAAGAGCATGAAGTCCAAAATGCAAGTGAGGAGGAATTTAGAAACTAAATTCTGACAAGGTGGTCATGTCTTAACCACTGGCCAAGGGCTGCTTGAAGATCATGATAAAGTTAGCCTTTATTATGGTCAAATGAGTTTGGAAATATAAGAACCAAGAAATGTCATTTTATGAAACACATAGTCACCTTGCTTGTGTTTATAATCTTTCTAAATACTTTTGGAGCATTATTTATGAGGACTCAAAAGTAGACTAAAGTTGAATGCTTTGACAGCATGTCATTTGATGACAAAGGTCATAATGACATGCTGCATCAATGTGTTCAATGAGAGCACTTCTATCTTCTTCACAATGTATTTCTACCTATGTGAGGCAGAAAATCCAAAATTAAAATGTTTATTATTTCAAGGAATAAGCATTCAAATCAATATCAACAGTAATAGTTAAGGTTTGTCCTTTACAGCCTTATTACCAGAACAATGACTATATCAAAAATCATCATTTTTTAATTAATTTGTTATTTTATTTATTTGCATTTCAAATATTATCCCCCTTCCCAGTTTCCCCTCTGCAAATCCCCTATCCCATCACCCCTCCCCTTTACCTCTAAGAGGGTGTTTACCTACCCACTCCCACCTCACCCCTCTAAGATCCCCCTATGCAATCCTTTGCTACATATGCAACTGGAGTCATGGGTCCCTCCATGTGTACTCTTTGTTTGGTAGTTTAGTCCCTAGGACCACTGGGTGGTCCAGTTAGTTGATATTGTTTTTCTTCCTATGGGGTTAAAATCCCCATCAACTCCTTCAGTCCTTCTCCTAACTCTTTCATTGGGGTCCTGGGCTCAGTCTGATGGTTGGTTGTAAGTATCTGCATCTGTATTAGATGCTAGTGGTTTTGCCTGAGGAAATAAATTATTTTAGAAAAATGAGCCTACTCATATTCCATATTTTTTGTTTGTTTTGTTTTGTTGTCTTTGAATAGTTAAACTTGCTTATTTAATTTTTAGGCTTACCTAAGACAAACACATTTTTAGTGATACATAAAACAGTATCTTTTCACAGATGTGTTCAGACAAGTCTTACAAGGGTGGTTTTAGATGTATGACAGCATCCTCACTGAGGTAAAAGTTTGTTCTTGTGCTACATTCTAAGAATTAAACAGAGTCATCAAATATAGTTATTTATTTATTTGATTTTCATGGTCCCCATAATTTTAAATGTAGCAATAGAAATAGTATGGTTTATGTCTTAGTCAGGGTTTCTATTCCTGGACAAAACATCATGACCAAGAAGCAAGTTGGGGAAGAAAGGGTTTATTCAGCTTACACTTTCCACATTGCTGTTGATCACCAAAAGAAGTCAGGACTGGAACTCCAGCAGGTCAGGAAGCAGGAAATGATGCAGAGGCCATGGAGGGATGTTACTTATTGGCTTGCTTCCCATGGCTTGCTCAGCCTGCTTTCTTATAGAACCCAAGACTTCCAGCCCAGGGATGTCACCACCCATAGTGGGCCTTCCCCCCCACCTCCCATCACTAATTGAGAAAATGCCTTACAGCTGGATCTCATGGAGGCATGTCCTCACCTGAACCTCATTTCTCTGTGATAACTCCAGCCTGTGTCAAGTTGACACACAAAACCAACCAATACAGTTTAGAAGCAAAATTTCATCAAGTTGCTTAGTACACTCACTTGATAACATTTCTTACTCTCTAATACCTGTGTGCTTAGGTGGTACAGCCTACAAAGTCAGCACCATTTTTCCAATCTTCCTACCTACCCTCTGATATCATTCTATATTATATACTTGTGGGTACCAGGAAGAACCTAAGGCCTAAAGAATGATTAAATATAAGCTATATCACTAGACTACATCCCAAGCCCACACTATAGCACTAATTTTGAATACCAGAGAGAAGACTAAACTACTACAGTATTTTTGCTGTAGCCAAAACCTCACACATCAGGTTTTCAGGCAGAAGAAGTAAAATGCATAGAATCTGGAGATTGCTTAAATGTGAAAGTTCATTTTCACATATTTTACATATTTAGGTTTAATATGACTGTATCCTATTCATAAATAATAGAATAATGCTACAATTTCCTTAAAAATATAAAAAATGTACAAAAATAAATTATAATATAGCACATGCTGCCTCCATTGCTAATTATTATTTTATTCCCAAAGATAATTATTTTAATGTAGATGAAGGTGAAACATAGGAATACAAATGAATGGTTTCCCTGTTTCAGATCGATCTGACAGAAATAAAATTTAAAATATTAAAATGATTTCTGATATAATAATTAATATAGCATATCAGTAATAAATGCTTGTATTTATTTTATGACATGATTAGATTTTAAAGAAAATTTTGGAACTAAACAATCCAAGAATTTGCACAAAATGCAAGTACAGAGACTGTGCTAAAGTATATGTATTTTATGTATGCATGTGGCATATATGAGCCATTTATATATTCTATTACAGTAAAATAAGTGGATACACATCTGAGAAGTGACAGAGACACTGTAATGTATAAAATGTGTATAGTGGTAGAATGGTTTTAGAATAGTCTATTTCGTTTTTATTTCTTTTGTTTTTGTTTTTTATTTTTTATTTTTTTTCTTTTATTCATTTTTCTTTCTTTCTCAATTTTCACTTGTGGAGATCCAGGGCCTATATTTTGCTTCTAACCCTTGTTCATTGGAGCTCAGTTGTTTGCTCTAGCTGTCTCTTGTCCTCTTTCAGACAGAACGTCAAAGGTCTATGCATCTTATTTTGGTCATAGGAACCAAATCCTACCCCTGTAGCTGCTAGTGTGAAATGTTATTTATATATGGGCAACTCCACATTTGCTCTCACCCACCCCTTGTGTACTCTGTGCTGTGTCAATCACTTGTATATGTTTTCACTGGAGGAAGAATGAAAGCATTAGCCCACCACCATCTGTGATTGCAGCACTCTTGCCATTTTCTTCCTCTAGAATGAATATGTGGTGATTCTAATCACACCTTTTATTTCAGTTGTAATGTTAGACACAAGTGATCCTAGTCCCAGTCTTAACTACCATCCGGGTGTTGGGCTTCAGAAAAAAATGCTAACATGGTGTCAACAGAATTCCAACAGTTAGTTCATTATTCCACTCGTCACTGTTCACATTTGTCCATATCTTCATCTTAATGAAGTGCAGTGCTTCAGCAATTCGATCTACGTGTCCTTGCAATGTAAATGTTTCAGAGAGGTAAGATGAATTAGTAAAATTCATCTACACACTAGATAATCTCTTGCAATTTGGTCACTGACAAGACTGTGGAGAAGCTGATTCTTGAACCACATAACACATTTGTGTTAATGAGCCAGTTCTCCTGTTTGACACATGTATGTGTTAGGGTATGAGGAAGGAAACAAAGAGTTGGCTGTAGTGTGAGCACAGTGCCTAAAACCGTTAGTTTTCAGAATGCTCCTATCACAAAAATTTGTTAAAGGGACTTAACAGGAAGAAGAGTTAAGGCTTTGTTATTCTCTGCTCATATCATTCTAAGTTCTGAAAATACTCATTAAAGAAATAATTTGCTGATACTGCCTATCTGACAAATGTATATACTTGCAAATTCTGTTTTTGGGGACTTGCTGTGATTTGTTTGAATGACCATGAAAACATCCAGCTCTGTGATTAGCAAATATGGACCCATGAGTGGAGAGAGACTATTTAGAATACAGGCAAGCACATGCACTTACGCATGTAGCACACATATACACACCATGAATATTTTTCCAACAACACTAAAATACTATGGCCTAAAACATGACATTTTCTCATCTGTAAATCTTCTGAATGGACATGATGTTATGCAGTTAACAGAAATTATCTAGTGTGGAAAATTGAACAAGTTGTTTTAGGTGAGTTTTTCTACATTTGTTTGTTTCTAAAACATTATTAAATATGGTTTCAAGTTTTATTAATTATAATGCATTTATATATTAAATCAAAATAATTTCCTCTCCCTATTGCTCCTTCTCATCAACTTACTTATTTTGTTGGAGCTATTAATCTCAACAGGTTCCTGTCTAACTTTCGATGTGTGTGTGTGTGTGTGTGTGTGTGTGTGTGTGTGTGTGTGTGTGTGAGAGAGAGAGAGAGAGAGAGAGAGAGAGAGAGAGAGAGAGAGAGAGAAAACACTATGGAGTTAAGTTAGATTTTCTTGCCTGACTCTGGATCAGAGGATTTTACTGGTGTAAAGGATACTTAGTGTCACAACACTGAAGAAAACAACCAATAACTGCTAATAGTCCCTCAGTGGGTATGGGATGGAGAGACCTCATGATGTAGTCCTTAATCCAGGATTACATGTTGATTGGATCTAATCTTGTGCAGATCTTGTACTGGTAAAGAGCACATTTTCAGTGAATTCACTAGTTACAACAGGTATGTATTGACCAGAAAACATCAATTTCCTGCACATCTTCCCACCCAATGTCTCTTACTCTTTCTGCTCCCTTTTCTTTGATGTTCTACAAGTCTTGTAGAGGGCAATGTGTCCATTCATTTAGAACCACACAGGTCATTCCATATCCTCTACTTTATCTTTAGAAGGAGTAAGCATATTTACACACTTACAATTTCTGAGCATTTTTATAAGTTTGTTCAGAAGGATACTAAATTTACCCATTTCTTCTCAATCACTATAAAGTTTTTAACTATTAAATAATAAAAATTATTTTATATTCTTAATTACCTGACCAGTTTTATTCTTCCACAACTTTTGATTCTAGGACAACTACCAAGTTCAGTAGTTTAGACTTTAGAATATGTGATTCTGAGGATTTACTGACAAGGTGGTAGATGGGACTTTTGGCTTCTTTTCTGTATTCAAATAAAATATATTCTTTTTTCATGGTTCTCTGATGTGGCTTTTCTTATTACCTTATGTCTACTTAATATAGTTACTCATGTTCAATACAATTCAAATTTAATATAGAAATTTTTACCTCTGTCTTTTACATTATATTAATCTCAGATAAACAGGATCAAATAACAAAGTTTAAATAAATTTTATAAGAATAATCAACAAATCTGTCTAAAAATTAAAATATCATATTTTATGTTTTTCATATTCATTGGCGTCTCATAAATAAATATTTTTTTCTTATTAACACATTGTTTTAAGAAGTTATAAAACATCCCTTTAGTTTTCAAGAATATTTAAATTTTTATCCACTTCCCCCTCCTAGAACTATGATCAAAACAGTGCTCTGCAAATTCTACTTACTGAGCTACAAGAATAGTAAAATCAATGTCTTAGAAAGAGTATCTCTCCAGCATCTCCTTAATAACCACTGAATAACAACCTACAGGGAAATATTTTTCCTATTCTCCACAGGGTGCACTGAATCAAAGTATTTTCATTAAAACTAATAGGAAATGACAGAAAGCAGAGAAGAGGAGAATGTTCCTTGTTTATTTTACTTATATTTGCCACATATCATATATTGATAAAGCAATTCAAAGAGGCATATGTATGATATAATTCAGTGAGATTGGCTTTTCTTCTTCATAACCACATGCACATTTTTACATCTGCAGCAATATTCCTTTTGTATAGCTCCCTGCGGTTAATTTCAGGTTCCTATTGATCTTAGTGGCCTAGACACATTAAAGTGATGATAAAGCAGATACCCTGAGTTATCAGCATACCAAATAGGATATGAAAACCCAGTCACACACAGGCAGTCATTTCTGACAATGTATATCAGCACACACCGAATTTAAAACCCACTGCAAGTTTTTTTTTTCTTAAGTTAGGACAACCTGAAATGTGAAGAAAAAAAATAGTTTCCTTCTTTAACCAGGTTATACTTTCTTAAAATAAAAATCCATGAAAAATGTTAGGAAGACGCCTGATAAAGTTCGTCAAATACTAAAGCTTCATGTACACTACTGTCACTTTCTATTCTGCCCACATCTGAGTCTTTGATTCTGAGCAAACATGTAGACAGAATTATTTTAAACATGATTCAATGTGTATCCAAGGTATCAATGCATTCTACAGAGAATATATGAAAGAGATTTAGTTAGGAATGGATGAAACTGGGTCATGTTACAGGGAATAAATACCATATCTCTTCTTCTTTCACTGATAAGAAAGGTAAAATAAATCCACTCTTTCAAAACTGAAAACTACTCCCAGGTAGTGAAGTCCCTTGTTTTTTCCTGGATGAGGTGGGGAGGGGAACAGTATGAAAATACTAACTAAAATCCTCAGCCTTGCGTTCTACAAATTTTCTGGTAATGGACTGATTTATAGTACTCTTATTGATGAACAGTGGCAATTTGTAACTCTATGGTCAAATAGAAATAAAAATATAAAGTCTACTTTATGGGGATAAGCAAGTTCTAAAGTGGGCAATAAAAACCTCCAAAGTTACAGCAAGTTGAAGATATCCTAAAATTATTGGAGAAAATGTAACTTGTGCAAAGAACAGTAGAATACTCTCGATTTTTTTTCACAGTAAGTCATACAAAATAAAAACATCTTCTTTGGAATGCATAGTTATTTGTCCTGGATCTGTCATGCATCATGGGTTGCCTCCTACAGGTTTCATGGGCTTTTTTCTTGTCTATTTCTTATCTGCCCTCTTGTACTGTCATCCTTCTAAAGGTGTTCTTGTTTCTTTGCTCAACTGCATCCAAAAGAATTGACTTTGTTGTGCTGTTCATTTTCATGCATGTCTAACATGCATTCAGTCTCTCTCCCCACATTGTGTTGTTTAGAACAAGGCAATGAACTGTTATTCAAGAGCTGAAGTTGAGCAGATCTCTTAAAATCAGATTCTGTGAAAGTAAAAGTAATGGCTTGAAATCAATCATATACAGAGTGTTCACAGAAATTTAGAAAATATTGCCAACACTCTTAAAAACAGAATCTTTTCCCAGGAATATCTGCTGAACATTGTCTGCATACCACTGAATATGCCTCTAGTGTATTTGGTAAAATATACTAATTAATGTGTGGGACTGTGTAAAAAGTTACAGTTAATTTAGCAGATAATTATATATAGCATATTATTTTTTGTTTTTTTTTAAGGTCGTAACATCCTTTGTAATTTTATTCTTTGGCATAAATAGTATTTGTAAATACAACTCAAGTTTTAAATTAAACTACATTAATTAATAGGTTAATTTTGAACAAAAATTGAGTCTATTGCATACATAGTTTAAAATGTTTTATATGGTTTTATATCAATAACATCTTTAAAAATATCCTTGAAACTAGTGTATTTTACTCAGCATGATGGGCACCATTGTGGGACTTAAAGTTATGAGGCAGAGTTGTTGTGTTTTATAAAAAAAGAAGGAAGGAACCAGCATATGTTGGAGAGGCATGTAATGGTGAGGTAGAAAAGTTACCTTGTTGGGCCCATGCTGCGATATCCCTTCCCCTTGATGTACCAGTCATAGATGGATACAGTATGGAATAGAGTTTATTTAGGGCATGGGAGGAGAGTTGAGCAAGTCAAGGCAGAGAAAGGCTGAGAGAGAGAGAGAGAGAGAGAGAGAGAGAGAGAGAGAGAGAGAGAGAGAGAGCGAGCCAGCCAGGAACTCTTGGATAGAGATGGGAGAGGGGAATGAGGAGAAAAGGGATAGAGAGAATAAGAGAGTAAGAGAATAAGAGAGAGAAAGGAGGAGGCAAATAGCCCCTTTTATAGTGAGTCAGGCATACCTGTCAGATGCAGAGCCTAGAAGGAATGTTAATAAGAGTCCTTGCTCTCACATCAAGGGATTCCCTACCTTTGAAGTTTGAGTTCATATTCACTTTTCTAAAAATTATGCTTAAAGCATATAAAACAATGCAAATAATATGATTTGGTTCTTAGTTCTAGAATGCATGATTGGCAGGGTACTTAGGAAGTAAGCTTAGAGGAAGGAAATAACAATAGTGAGTCATTGTCCTTGAAGTGGATAAACTGGTCTTCTCCTATGAACTCATTGTCCCATGTCCCCTGGGTAGTAAAACCTTTTCCTGCCACTTGCTTTGTACCTGGAGCTTATCCTCCCCAAGGGTCACAAAATAGTTGGTTGGATCCAAACAACTATGGAATGAGAACTCCAAAACTGAGAAGGAAGGTGCCATAAAAGTTGTTCACCTTAAGTGTTTCATTTTGATAGAAGAAAGGCAACAATGTTAACTTAGAGCATGATTTTCCATGGCATAATAATGTCCTTTTAAAGAATTTTCTCTAGATAAAGAAGTAGATGGTGGAGGAATGGTCTCATATTAATAAGGATCACAATAAACTCTGTTTTAATTCTTAAAGTAGCTGTGAGAACCCTGTCAGAAACAGCAGGCCAGCTCCCCATGACCAAGGATGGGGGCTCACAGCCAGACTGAAACTTTCCATTCCACCAAGGACTACCTGGGGAAGGACAGATAAGGAAATGGCCTAGAGAATTACCCTGCCTAGAGTGAGGACAGAGAGGGAGATGACTTGACAAAATAGACAGTGCCAGGAAATACCACGAATACCACAAGGTGGGCAGGACAGGGCCGAATGGAAGAGACAACCTCCCCATTCGAGTTGACCAATAATTTTAAATGTTGCTCAGGGTAACCAATTGCAGTCATCCAACTCAGGCGACTGCTGAACTCCCCGCCAAAATGTTTATAAAAAGGGTATGCTTTGTGAGCTCGGGGTCTCCTCTTGCCTGCGTGCTGGGGGACCCCAATATACATTGGAACAATAAACCTCTTGCGGATTGCAGCGATTCCGGTCTCTGTGGCCTTATTGAGTGGGGGTCTTCCGACAGACTCTTACATAGCAACATTATTCAAAGCATATCTCACCAATACAGTCACTATTTAAGATATCCAAAGTAGAAAACAAAGGTCAAAAAAAAAAATTCTGCAAGAATATCTGTTTGAGTAAATTGACAAAGAATTCAAAGGTAAATTTCCATGACTAAGGATCTGACATTGTTACTAGTGGTTGGACTCAGTTATGGTTTGAATAGTAAAAATCCAAACAAACTTTTGAGTTTATATTATTTTATATGAAAAAAGTTAATATGTGTTATATTGCAGACTGGTAATTATTAGTTATACTATCCCCCCTCTAAGCAAAATCACACTATATTATTAACTTTAAAGTTATATTCACTATGACTGCCAGAAGACCAAGTAGGCTGCCCATGGAATTCTCTATTTTCTCTGTTCTTCCACACCCCATCATTCAGGCTCAGTCTTAGGGCTGTAATAGAACACCAGGCAGTGGCAGTCTTGCTTCCTCCTGTCCACCTATCCTGTGGATTATATAGACCATTTCTAACTGATTTCCTTTCCCCAACTGGTCACTGAATCCCAGTCTCTAACATTCACAGATGTTCACTGTGCACACACTAACCACTACTGAAATAGGCAACACAGAGCTATCACACTCTCTAAAAGTCTAGAGAGGAAACAGATATAAAGAAACAAATACCCACCCAGCAAAGAAAAACAGAGAAATCAGCTTATAGAACTACAGTTATCAGAAGCCCAAATACTTAGATGCCAGTGTAAGAATGCAATTGACAAAATCCAGGGCGGTATGTCTCCACCAGTCTTACTATTTTACAACAGTAGGCCCTGAATATTTCAACATAGTTGGAGCATAAGAAAAAGACCTTAACACCAATGATATGAAGGTGGTAGAGGTTCTTAAAGAAGAAATAAACAAATTTAAATACAATTAGCAGAAAGGAATAAATCCCTCAAAGTAAACCAGGAACACACACACACACACACACACACACACACACACACACACACACACAATTGAAGAAAGCAATACATTCCTTAAAGAAAGCCAAGAATAAATAAACAAATAAAAAGTGAAGAAAAAGATAAAACTGGTCAATACCTAAAAGTGGAAATAGAAACAATAGAGAAAAAAAAAACTGAGGGAATTCTGGAGATGGAAAGTTTAGGAACTACAAAAGCAACCTGTACCTATACATATTAAAGGCAATTTTTAGTAAGCATATAGTCAACATCAAATTGAATAGAGAGAAACTCAGAAAAAATTCACTAAAATAAAAATAAAACAAGGTTGACAACGGGATACAAATTGGAATGGAAGAAGTATTGTTATTTGCAGAAGATATTTTGGAGACATAAGTGACCCTAATAACTCCATAAGGAAACTATAATAGCTGATAAAAACTTTCATCAAAGTAGTTGGATGCAAAATTAACTACAAAAGTGCCAAGGCATTCCTGATATCACGAATACAGAAGTTGGACACAATGTTGAATAAAGGTCAAAGACTTAATCTTTGACTTTCTAACTCTTTCTCACCGTTCTGTGGCCCAGAAGCTGGTGGTGTCTGGAAACTTACTTCTTGTAATGTTCTGTGCTAATAAGCACTGAATTATTTTTTCTTACAATAGTTTTGCTAATAAGTGATTCTTTCCTACTATTCTGTTGCTAACTAAATGCTGCTGGTTTCTAGTAATAAACTCCTGCTAGCATCAGCAGGGGATTAAGTAGAAAGAAGGCTTAATTACTAGTGATCTTTTCTCTCTGGCTTAATGACCTCTCTGGTCAGGCAAGGAGCTTAGAACTCTTTGACTTTTCATGAACCAAATAGAAAAGAAGAAAAGGAAAGGAAAGAAAGGAAAGAAATTCATTTACATAGACAATGCATACAGACACACATACACTCATACTAATTAGAGTTAGTACAAGTTCGGGTTAGGCTCAAGCACCTGTCTCATATATACAAATAGACATATACATATATACATTTGGTGGACCAGTCTGAGATTCAAATTCCATATATATAAATTTGGATTATGGAGCAAAGAATCCACCACCACCACCACCAATCTACCACTGTATTTCTTCAGTCTAGCCTTCTTATATCTTCTTAGGCAAAATTTCTTTAGATAATTACCTCATAGGTAAAATGTTACACACAAAAGGGATTTACAGAAGGATACTGATAGTAAATTCAAAGCAGTGTTTCATTCTATAAGGTCATTATAAGTTCAATGCAAAAGGCTCACATGGCCTCGCTTGCTTTACCTTAGTGCTCACCTGTGCCTTTATCCTTCAGCCTAACCTAGAATGAATGGTTTTCCTTGATCACTAATTTGTTGCAAGCCTAATTTTCTTTTTTTCGAGTGTATTTGTGAAAGCTCATTGAATCCTTATTTTGTAGTCTTTACTTGCTATTCTATGAGGAGTGAGCAGATTCTATTGTTGATTCTAACTTTATTATCTCTTTCTGGCAAAACAACTAAAACCATCTCTTAAAACTTTCTTCCACCCATGGGTATTTTGCTCCAAGGTATCCATACTTTGGTCATCCTTCTTCTTGAGATTTGTTTGGTCTGTGAATTGTATCTTAGGTATTCTGAGCTTCTGGGCTAATATCCACTTATCAATGAGAGCATACCATGTGTGTTCTTTTCTGATTGTGTTATATCAATCATAGGAAACCAGGAAAGGGGATAACATTTGAAATGTAAATAAAGAAATATCTAATTTAAAAAAATTCTTCCAAAAGTTATTTGAATCAAGCAGGAATTATATTAAATCATTAATCCATCTAAATAGCATTAATTCATGAAAGTGCATCTTCATGTTGATATGCAGAAAATTTCCACAATAGGATGGGATGGTGCCCAAGGATCATTAGACTATGTAATAGTGACAGGGAAGGCATATCAGTAGCAAGAAGCAATCCTAGGATGAAGTCCATAAGTATCTTGTGTTCTTAGAACTCGCACATCACAGGCCAAACCAAATGGTGGGTCATCTCCAAAAAACTCACTTGCATGCTTTTAGCCTTTCCTAGATGGTTTCTCACAAAAATTAATAATCAGCAGCACTCATATATAAATGGCAAATAGACTGAGAATAAAATCTGGGAAACATCTTTTACAATTACCTAAAATAATATAAAACATCTTGAGGTAACTCTAATCAAGCAAGTGAAAGACTTAAAAACTTAAAGTCCTTGAAGAGAGGAAATCAAGAAAATATAATAATGTGGAAAGATCTCTCAGGCTAATGGATTGGTAGAATTACCATAGTAACATCTTAACAAAGCAATCTAAAGAAATTCTATCAAAATTCTGACATACATCTTCACAGACCTGGAAATGACAATTCTCGGCTTCATATGAAAGAGCACAAAACCCATGATAGAAAAGCAATCCAGAACAATAAAATAAAATAAAGACTTGTAGAGGCAGCACCATCCCTAATTTCAAGTTGTAGTATAGAGTTACAGTAATAAATAGCACATGGTGCTGGCATAAAAACAAACATATTAAATGATGAAATCAAATTGAAGACTCAGACATAAAATCACAGTTATCCACTGAAAAAGTCATAGCAACATATGGTGCTAGCAAAACTTGATGTCTGCACATAGAAGAATGAAAATAGACCCATAGTTATTACCCTGCAAAAAACTGAAGTTAAAAAAAAATCAGATGTAGTAAATGCTATAGAAGAGAAAGTAGAAAATAGCCCTGAACACCTTGGCATAGGAGAGGACTTTCTGAATAGAACACCAATAGCATAGGCACTGCGATCAAAAACTAATAAATGGCATCTCCTGAAACAGAAGAATTTCTATAAGACAAAGGACACCATCAATAGGACAAATGAGCAGCCTACAAAATGGGAAAAGATTTTACCAACTCCAAATCTGACAGAGGACGTACACACACACACACACACACACATGCATATATGTGTATGTATGACTCAAGAAACTAGATATGAACAAATGAAATAATTCCATTAAAAGATGGTATATAGGTCAAACAGGGAGTTCACAATAAAGCAGTTTAAAAATCTGAGAAACCCATAAAGAAATGTTCAACATCCTCAGCCATCAAGGAAATACAACTCAAAATTACTTTGACATTCCATCATATTCATGTCAGAATGACTAAGGTCAAAACACAAGTAACATCTCATGCTGGCAAGAAAGGTGAGCAAAGAAAACACTTCTGTTGCTGGTAGGAGTAAAAACTTGCATAGGCAGTGTGGAGATCAATATGGTAATTCCTCAGAAAATTGGGAATCTATTTATCTCAAGTTCCAGGTAAACTGTGTTTGGGCATATACCCAAAATGTTGCACTATCCTACCAGAGGACACTTGATCAACTACTTTTTTCATAATAGTGAGAAACTTGAAACAACTTTGACATCTGTCAACTGAAAAATGGATAGAAAAATGTGGCACATACGTACAATGGAGTATTTCTCAGCTGTTAAAATGACATCATGAAATTTTCTGGCAAATGATGGAACTAGAAAAAAGTCATACTGAGTGGGGTAACCAAACCCAGAAAGACAAGTATGGTATGTATTCACTTATAAGGTGTAATTAGCTGTTAAGTAAATGAGTTCAGATCAAAGCTATGATCCATAGACTCAGAGAGGTTAGGCAAAGAGAAGGGCTCTTACATGGGTAGCATGGATCTCTCTGGAAAGGGAAAATGGAATAGACTTTGCAAATGGTTTGGGCATGAATGGGAATGGGTTGGAGGGATCTGGTGTGCAGGGAAAATGGGATGGGTGAATAAAGTACATAAAGAGATGACTGGAGACATTTGTGGGAAGTGTAGAAACCTAGTGTAGTGGAAACTTCCTGGAATTTATGAGAGTGAACCTTCTGATGATACCTAGTAATGGGGGATAAAGGTGTTTGAACTAGCCATCTCTTGTAGCCAGTCAAGGCACACAGTGTTGGGACTGGGTTTCATTTGGTTTTGCTATTGGGCAGTGTGGTTCCACAGAGATCCCAAACTACCCAGGTTGATGCTTCGACAGAGGGCTGTTCTCCGAAGATAGACAACTGTGAAGGAGAACTTCCACACTACTCATCAGAATTGGAGAAGCCAAGTTGGTGTTTGCGTGGAGCCTTCCTTCACCCTTATATTCTAGTCTTTTTGGTAAGAGAAGGTACTCTGCAGATTACTTAAAGAGAAACATGGACATCAACCCAATCACAAAACCTGTGACCTACATATAATCTGTCCTGCCTGCAAGATGTGCTAAGGTAGTGTGGCACAGAACTTGGGAAAGTGGCCAACCAATGTCTGATTTAACTTTTTTTTAAAGTATTTATTTATTTATTATATGTAAGTACACTGTAACTATCTTCAGACACTCCAGAAGAGGGCATCAGATCTCATTATGGATGGTTGTGAGCCACCATGTGGTTGCTGGGATTTGAACTCAGGACCTTTGGAAGAAGAGTCAGTGCTCTTAATCGCTGAGCCATCTCTCCAGCCCGTCTGATTTAACTTGAAGCTCACTCCATGAGAGGAATCTCATGCACAACACTGGTTGGATGGCTGTGAACTGGAGACTGGATAGCACAGAGACCTAGGGTAGAATGAAAGAGGACTGTCCTAATACAAAGGAACAAACAAACAAATACAAGAAGAAATCAATGAAATGATTCCTAATGATATTCTGCTATCCTCATAGATTCATGTCTTATCCAGTCATGATGATGGAGATGCTTCCTCCTGCAGTAGATGGGAGAGTATAATGAAACCCATTGCTAGACATTATATGGATAGAGAGTTTAAGTAGGAGATCTCTATCAGGTCTCTTCCCTCTGAAAGATGGTAGGAGTTAGAAGGGATGAGGGATATCATGAGAACAAGGTCCAATGAATCAAATAAGCAGGGCTCATATAGGCTCACAGAAACTAAATCAGCAAGCACAGGACCCTGCAGGAGTCCATATCAGGCACTCTGTGTTGTGCTTGTTAGTTTTGTGTTTTTTTGGGACTCCTAATTGTGGGAGGAGAGTGTCTTTGACTCTTTTGGCTGTTCTTAGAACTATTGTTCTCCTATTGGTTTGCATTGTCAAGCCTTGATATGAAGGCTTTGCCTTACCTTATTATACCTTGTTTAGTCCTGTCTGGTTGCCATCTCTTTGAGGACTGATTTTTTTCTTTTTCTTTTCTCTTTTCTTTTCTTTTCTTTTTTTTTCTTTTCTTAAAGAGAGGAAGGGGGCTTAATCTGGAGGAAAGGGGCAGTAGAGGTTGCTGGGATGAGTGGAGGAAAGAGAAACGGTGTTTGGGATGTATTGAATAAAAGACAAGTGTATTTTCAGTAAGAATATCTACATATTTATACTTTCCATGTTGGGGACAAAAAATGCTTCTGTAAACAGAATTGTTATCAGTAAACAGCATATTTAGATGTACTCTGTCAAAAGCTGTTCAAATCAGAAATTTAGATGCAGTTATTTATTTTCTATCCTATTTGGGGGGGGTTCTGATCAGTTCAAGATATATATCTGTCATCCCATAGCACTATTGAAATAATTATTTATGAAGCAATACTAAAACACTAAACGAGCACTCATTTCAGCCAAAATTTTAAAAATTGATCAGTAATTTAAACATAAATATACTTCTGTACTCCTAGCTACCTTCTATGCTTACTGTTATCATCACATTTATAGCTATGTTCTCTATGTATGCTATTTTTGTGTCTTAAGTGTTATGTTCATTTTTAACAGCAGTGACTATCTCAAGAGAACAAAAACATACATTATAATGTTCATATTTTTACATTTTGCAATGTTCAATTCATGTCACATAATCACAGCGTAACTATGGAAACTTTATAACAAGTTGGACATGAGATTTGTTTCTTCTAAATAAACTAATAGCAGGCATGTATTGCCATGCTTAGGGTGACTGAAGTTAGTCTTCAAAAGGAGACACAAACAGTAAGACAAACACAGCAATGACTTTCATCAACATTAGCATCAAAATGCAAGAGAAATCTTAAGTGTTTTTAAAGTTTTCATAGAAATGAGCTATGCTATTAATCAGGACCAGAGTTTCACTGAAAAATGTTCTTGTGGGAAAAAAACCTACTAAAACGAATGTAATTATATTACACGGGCACACGTGAAAAGACTTCATGCAAAAGAGCAAAATATATTTAATGATATACCCATTCATTCAAAGATCTATCACACTGAAGAATATTATAAAAATATAAAGAATTTATTGATGGTCAGAATGTGAAAACAAAGAGTTTTAGTATTATTAGAACACACAGCCATCTGATAGAAGAGATAAAAGAATAGAATCAAAAACTGTTCACTTTTAGGAAGAAAATTAAAATTAATTCTTAAAGTCTAAAACTCAGCACTAGTAGTAGATGAGAAATGAAGAAATCAGTGCTTACTGCACAGGAGTCAATGTGCAGTCTAATAGGGATGCTTTGCATGATTTTTGTTACTTTATTTTGTTTCTTTTGAGACAGATTCTGACTCACAGAGACACTATTGCCTCTGGCTCCCATCTGCTTGGATTTCAGGCATGAGGTAAAATGCTTCATTGATAATGAAATGTTTGAAAAGAATAAGGAAGCATTCCAAGTTGCAGACAGGACACATAAATAAGCAGAAGGTAAGCTACAAAGTGCTCACAAACTCAACCAATACCAAAGAAATAAAGAGAATCAGCACACAAGACAATCATGAGGGGCAAAATATGACTCATGATACAGTAATATCATCTTTAGGTTATTGAAAGTTTCTAGATGAAACCTAATTTATACAAATATGGTAGCAAAATACCTGAAAAAGTAAAGTTCACTTTAAGAGGTAATTAATACAAATCACACCATGAAAACAACAGCATTAAAATAGCAACATTAAACAAATTGTAGTACTGTTACAAAATAACTAAAATAAGGCGCTAAGCTGAATAGAATAAATTGATGAAGTTCAATGGCAGGAAGTCAAATAAGACTAAAAGGATCTAGTAAGAATATAGGCAGGGAGGTACATACTTACCTGAAGGACCATTAGTATCCCCAAGTACCAAACTTAGAGGTTTTTTAAAAAAAAATCTATATTATGTAAATGCAATGTAGTGCAAAATAGAAGGGAAACTAGGGAAGAACCTTGAACATATGGGCACAGGGGAGAATTTCCAGAACAGAACTCCAATAGCTTATGCTCTAAGATCAAGAATAGACAAATGGGACCTCATTAAATTACAAAGTTTTTGCAAGGCAAAAGACACTGTCAAAAAGACAAAGCAGCAACCAACTAACTAATATTGGATACTAGCCCTCTGTCGGATATAGGGTTGGTAAAGAGATGTCCTTCAATGGAGGAATGGATACAGAAGATGTGGTATATTTACACAATGGAATACTACTCTGAAATTAAAAATGAATTCATGAAATTCTTAGGCAAATCATCAGAACTGGAAAATATCATCCTTAGTAAGGTAACCCAATCACAAAAGAACACACATGGTATGCAGTCACTGATAAGTGGATGTTAACCCAGAAGATCGGACTACCCAAGACACAATTCACATATCAATTGATTTCCAAGAAGAAAGAAGGAGAGACCCCTGGTCCTGGAAAGACTGGATGTAGCAGTGTAGGGGAATACCAGGACAGAGAAGCAGGAGAGGGTTGACTGGGGAGCAGGGGGAGGGAAGAGGGCTTATGGGACTTTTGGGGAGGGGGGAACCAGAAAAGGAAAAATCACTGGGAATGTAAATAAAAAATATAGAAAATTTTAAAAAAATTGTAATGAACAAACCAAATGTAAAAAGTACTTTTCTTTTTTATTGTTTTATGTTGTATAATTTCTTTCTTTTTATTTTCTATTTTTTTTCTGTTTTTCTTTCTTTCTTTTTTTTGTATTCTCTTTCCTTCGAGTATGGGGTTTCTGGGATGGAATATGGGTTATCAGGTTTGGCAGCAAGCATCTTTCTACTGAGCCATCTGACAGATGCACATCAAAATTTATATATCAGTATTATAAGATGTTATCTACTTTTTTAATATTTCTATTTATGTTTTCAAAGGCAAAGATATAAAAGATGCTTATTTCTGCGGATTAATGTACTGGACATCTTTTCATTAATTTGTAAACATTTGTCTTTTTTATTTTCTTTTTTTGTTTTTGTTTTCGGTTTTTTCTCTTTTTGTCTTTTTTTTAATTGGATATTTTCTTTATTTACATTTCAACCATTATCCCCTTTCCTGGATCCCCCTGCCCTCTGGAAAACCCCTATCCTTTCCCCCTGCCCCCTGCTTCTCTGAGTGTGCTCCTCCACCAACCCACCCACATCCATCTCCCCGCCCTGATATTCCTCTACACTGGGACATTGAGCCTTCACAGGACCAAGGGCCTCCCAACAAGAGAAAACTATCAATAAGTTCATTTATTTTCATATTTAGAAAATAAAATTTTCCAGCTTCTGGCTATTATAAATAAAGCTGCTATGAACATAGTGGAGCATGTGTCCTTATTGCATTCCGGGGATGCCTCTGGTTATATTCCCAGGAGTGGTATAACAGGGTCCTCTGGGAGTGTCATGCCCAGTTTTCTGAGGAACCGCCAGACTGCTTTCCAGAGTGGTTGTACCAGTTTTCAATCCCACCAGCAGTGGAGGCGTATTCCTCTTTCTCCACATCCTCGCCAACACCTGCTGTCTCCTGAGTTTAGCCATTCTGACTGGTATGAGGTGAAATCTCAGGGTTATTTTGATTTGCATTTCCCTAATGACTAAGGATGTTGAACATTTCTTCAGGTGTTTCTCAGCCATTCGATATTCTTTCAGGTGAGAACTCTTTGTTTAGCACTGTACCCCATTTTTTAATAGGGTTATTTGGCTCTCCGGAGTCTAACTTCTTGAGTTCTTTGTATATATTGGATATTAGCCCTCTATTGGATGTAGGGTTAGTAAAGATCATTTCCCAGTTAGTTAATTTCAACCATTATCCCCTTTCCTGGATCCCCCTGCCCTCTGGAAAACCCCTATCCCTTCCCCCTGCCCCCTGCTTCTCTGAGTGTGCTCCCCAACCAACCCACCCACGTCCATCTCCCTGCCCTGATATTCCTCTACACTGGGACATTGAGCCTTCACAGGACCAAGGGCCTCCCAACAAGGCCATCCTCTGCTATATAGGTGGCTAGACCTATGGGTTGCTCCATGTGTACTCTAGTATTTAGTCCCTAGGATCTCTGGAGGGTTGGTTGGTTGATATTGTTCTTCCTATGGAGCTGTAAACCCCTTCAGCTCCTTCATTCCTTTCTCTAACTCCTCCAGTGGGGACACTGTGCTCAGTCCAATGGTTGGCTGTGAGCATCTGCATCTGTATTTGTCAGGCTCTGGCAGAGCCTTTCAAGGGACAGCTATACCAGGCTCCTGTCACCAAGCACTTCTTGGAATCCACAATAGTGTCTGTGTTTGGTGACTGTGTGCGGGATGGATCCCCAGGTGGGGCAGTCTCTGGATGGTCTTTCCTTCAATCTCTGCTCCACATCTTGTCTCCATATTTGCTCCCATGAGTGTTTTAATCTCTCTTCTAAGAAGAACTAAAGCATCCACATTTTGATCTATCTTCTTCTTAAGCTTCATGTGGTCTGTGAATTGTGTCTTCGGTATTCTGAGCTTTTGGGCTAATTCCACTTATCAATGAGTAGATACCATGTGTGTTCTTTTGTGGGTTACCTCACTCAGAATAATATTTTCTAATTCTATCCATTTCCCTAAGAATTTCATGAAGTCATTGTTTTAATAGCTGAGTAGTAGTCTATTGCCTTTTTTTTCAATTCATTAAGTTATGGATGTAGACTATTTTAAAAATACAGTCAGCACTTTTGAAATTAAATGATATTAAACATAATATCTTCATGAAATCATTGAGTTTTTATCTTTAACATTTCTGTGCTTTCAATCTTGAGCTTTTTTATTTTGCTTTTTATTTATTTATTTTGAAACAGGGTCTCCTGTAGGCTATGCTGATCTCATATTCTTATATAACCAAGGTTGACCTTGAACTTCAGTTATATTTCCTCTACTCCCAAATTCTGGGAATTTTTATTTTTATGTTGAGTTATATTATATTCATTTTCTTTTTGATGTATTATTATTATTATTATTACATGAAGACTGCAGTTTCTAGTCCTTTCTTCCCTGTCAGTGACTTCCTATAACCTACCCTCTGAGCAGATCCATCCCTCCTTATCACCCATCCACTCCTCCTCCACATCTATTCAGAAAGCATAGGCTTCCCATGGATATCAAACAAACAACTTTCAGTAAGACTAAGCACCTTTCCTGATATTAAGACTAGATGGGGCATCCCAGTATGAGGTATGGAGAAATGGGACCCAAAAAGCAGGCAAATATGTCAGACACAGCCCTACCTTTGTTGGGAGTCCCATAAGAAGACCAAGCTGCATGATTGTAACATATGTGCTGAAACTGAGCAAGGTCAGACATGCAGGTTCCCTGGTTCTGTATCCAATCTCTGGAAAGCCCTATGAATCCATCTATTAGTTGATTCTATGGGTTTTCTTTTGGCATTTTGGCACTCCTGGATCCTACAGTCCTTCACTCTCTTTCTCAGAATTTCCTAAGCTTCACCTAACATTTGGCTCTGAGTCTCTGTACCTGTTTCTATAAGTTACCAAAGGAAACCTCTCTGATGACAACTGAACTAGCCACCAATCTATGAATATCATTATCATTTTATTGTCTTCAATTTTCAGCTAATTGTGCATCTTAGAGTTATCTAGTTTTTGGGTAAATATAAGTTTTTAAAATCCACATTAACAGCCTTTCAGTGCTCCATCTTTCAGTATACAATCCTACCTACAATAGAGGATTTGCACTCTACTCCTCAACTCAGAGCTTGGTCTCACTCTTAGGATTTCTGTTGCTACCTAGGACAAAGAGCTGAGAAGCTCATGCCCTTCTGGGCCTCCAGCAAACCCAGCAACTGTGAGTTCTTCCCTGTTCTTTCTGAACAGAAACGATGAAACTAACAGATGTTGTGAGCCAAATGGACCCAACAAACCCCTATAAAACGTTTTACCCAAGAACAAAATAATATAACTTCTTCTCAGCACCCTGTGAACCCTTCTCCAAAATTGACAATATATTCATTCATAAAGTAAGCCTCAACAAATACAAGAAGATTGAAATAACCTTTTACATCTTATATGATCACCATGGATTAAAGTTGAACTTCAACAGCACAAGAAACAACAAATATTGTTTTGCTGGGTCACACAGGTGAAAGGTGTCTCACTAAAGCAGACACAAGAAAGAATGTTTTCCTGAAGCAGACAGTGGTAAAAGGATGTTTTGATATAGCAAACATGTGAAAGGACCTGTGATGAAGCAATATAAATATGACCCTGAAGACAGACAGAGAACTTGACTGAAGCGTCTGAGTCGAATTTGTTGTTTACTATGGGACTGAATTGCTGACAAAGAATATCAACCTTGCCCTCAAAGAACTGTTGTTAAACAGGTCCACATCCACCATATCTAATAACTTTTTTTCTGCCACTACCTCCAGTAAGTGGAGGTCAAGAGGAAATGTTGAGCCCTTATTAAAATAGTCTGCAAAAACTTTATGCCTACAGTGAGATTCTACCTTAAACCTATCAAAATGACTAAGACTAGAAACTCAATGGTGAAAATTTGGAGGAAGGGGAACATTGCTGGTGGGAGTGCACAGTTGTACAACTACTCTGGAAAATCAATTTTTCAGTTTCTCAGAAGATTATAAATAGTCCTACCTGAAGACACAGCTCTACCACTCCTAGGCATATACTCAAAAGATGCTCCACCATACCACAAAGAAACATGCTCGACCAGGTTCATAGCATCCTGAGTGAGGTAACCTATACCCAAAACATACCCCAAAACACATGCATGGTATGTAGTCACTTATAAGTTGCCATTAGCAATAAACTACAGGATACCCACAATATACTTCATAGATACAAAGAATCTAAACAAGAAGGAAGACCCAAGGGAAGATGCTTGAATCTCTCTTAGAAGAGGGAATAAAATAGCCATAGGAGGAAGAAGGAGAGATAGAATTAGGTGCAAGAAGAGATGGAGAGGGAAATATTGGAGATTCAGCAGCAGGTATGGGAAGAGACAGGAGAGAGGGCCAGAGGGACAGGAGAATGAATGACAATGTGCAGCTGGAGGGGGTTGGAGGATGGCGAGCATCTCTAGAAAGTACTAGATGCCTGGAATTGGAGAGACTCCTAGAAGTCGATGTTGAAGACATTAGCTGAGTTGCAATGGGAATATGGAACATGAAGAGGATACCTTCTCTAGCCAGGCAGCATGCTCAGTGGAAGAATAAGGACATAAACCCACCCACAAAACTTCTGACCCCAAATTTTTCCTATCTTAAAAAGAAAGCAAGATCAAAGATGAGGGAATGGCCAAGCAATAACCAGCTCTACCTGAGACGCATCCCATAGGCAAGCACCAATCCCTTAAACTATTAATGATACTCTGCACTGCTGGGAGACAGGAGACTAGCATAACTGTGCTCTGAGAGGCTCCACTTAGCAGATGACTGAAACATATGTGTAGATTCACAAACAAACACTATGGAAAAGTTGGAGAAAGGATTGGTGGACCTAAAGAGGATAGGAACTCCACAGAAAGATCTAGAGAATCAGCTAAGTTAGACCTTTAGGACTCTCAGAGACAAAGTCACCAACCAAAGAGTATACACAGACTCAACCAACACCGCAGCACAAATGTAGCATATGTGAAATTCAGTCATGTGTGGGACCCCTACAACTAGAAATGGAGATGCCTCTAAAGCTGTTGCTTGTTTCTGGAATCTGTACCTTAACTGGGCTACCTTGTCTGGCCTAAGTGAGATAGGATGTGCTTAATCCTTCAGAGACTTGGTGTTCCAGCATAGGAAGATACAGGGGCCAGCTGGGCAGAGTCCCTATCCTCTCAGAGGTGAAGGGGAGAGGGTTTAGAATAAGGGAGTGTGTGAGGGGAGACCAGGAGTGGGGGCAGAGAACAGGCTGTAAAATGAATAACTAAATACATTAATGGAAAAAGTAACAGTGACATTAAAATTTATTTCAGTAGGTGCTTGAAATACTTTTTGTGATTGAAAACTTGTCAGTTGTCACATTTTTAAATTTAACATTTTATTTATTTATTTATTTATTTATTTATTTATTTATGGCAGATGTCTCTTTTATTGCATGTCAAGGTGGTTGGGTCTTAAAGCCCGGAATGTCTCTCCAGGATGATAAATGTGCCCTCAGTGGATGTGGTCCATGTCATCAAGAAAAGGTGTCTCCATGAAGCAGGTGCACCTAGAGCATGCCTGATGCTGTAGAAGTGTGTGGCATGGGTAGAGAGAAATCTACAAGGTAGTTGTGCAAACAGGTGAGGGGGGCCATGTAGAGGTCAGAGAGTCACACAAGGTGCCTGGGGGAGTAGGCAAAGTTATAGAAGGTAGGGAGGATGCTTCCAAACTGAGCACTGAACAGGGCCTTTGTGGTGCATTGCTTGCCAGTACCCACAGCGACTCTAGTCTGCGTTCAACTAGAAGGCCAGTGAGAGCCTGTTGCCCAGTCCTAGAGTGCATGTACTGTGTTGATCATGAAGATCTCAAGCTTTAGCTCAGGGATGATGGCTCCTGTGTGCATAAGATCCACCAGGTCACTATAGAGGTACTTATGGAAGTAGAACACTCAAGATCCTCCCCATTTTGTCAGAGGAGGGAAATTAAAGAGGTTTCTATGGTGACATAAACCTATACATACTCTCTAGGCAAGTAATATGGTCCCTGTGGAGGGAGTCCTTCTTATCAGGCTTTTGAAAAGGCTTGTGCCAGTCAGTGAAAGAGTTGGGCTTTTCTGACTACAAAATAACCACTTAAAAAGAGTTGGAACTAATTGGGACCCCCCCATGTGCCACTTGACTTTGTCCACAAAATTGAAAGGACTGTTTGTGATGAGGAACAGCTCTTTTCTATGGGTCACCAGGCAGCTCAGGACTGCAAATGTTCATCCCCTCTCAGGATGTGCTTCTCCATGTCTTGCTCCATCTACTGGTAGACGGGGAGCTTTACATGCACATCCCAGATGGCTTGGACACCTTGTAGAGGTAGACTTGGTCAAACTTCAGGCTGTGGTCCAGAAAGTAGTCCACCATGCAAGACACCAAAGCTATCTCTGGGAGTGAGAGGATATTCATGAACTGCTTAAAGGAAGCCCCTTTGCCCTAGAAGCAGCTCATCTGGCATAATGGGATGTGCTGGGTGCCACCATATAGGTCAATCACTTCATCATTAGGCATAGGCTGGATGCCCCGTAAGCTGTTCCTACATGTATTCCATGAAAAGCATCAATTTTCATCAGAAGGTTCTTCTAAATGTCATACTGGAGACCATGGATGACAGCGCTGGGGTCATAGTCATACTTCCGAATCCCCCTCAGTGTACCTATACAGTTCTCTGTCAGGAGGTCCTAGGCAGAAATGAAGATCTCAGGGTGTAGCACATCTGCATACTGGGCCTGTGTGTAGTCATAGTCAAAGTCCTAGACTTCAACTTCACTTTGGCTGATCTCATTGTTGACTTAGATGGCTACTGGGTTTAGAAGGCTTCAGATATCATGGGGCAGAAGATCATGCACCAACTTCTGGAAGTGCCCGCAGTCTGTGGTGGTGCCTGAACAGTGGGTCCGGGACCCAGAGAGCTTCAGCTAGGACAGAAGGGTGAAGACAAGGTGGCCTTGGCCTCTGCACAGCTGCCACCGCTGAGCTGTGCATGGAGTCTAGTACCCTCTATTCCAAGCAAGTGTTGCCTCCATTGCCCTTGGCTCATCTGATTGTCCACCTGCCCGCCTGCTTGCTTGCCCGCCTGCCAAGTGCGTCAATGAATTGCCTTGAGTTTTCTAAAGGAAATTAATCATCTCATTAAATATTTATGTACATTCATTATTTTAATAGTTTTTTTTCAATTGTGCTGACTAGAAAATATCATTAATAATCTAGATGCTCTCCTTTGTGTTAAGAAAAATAAGTGTTAATGATTAGTTAATACTTATAATGTAGTTTCAGATGATTTTATCACTATTGCAAGAAAACTGTAAAAGTAAAAGTAAGTATTAGTAATATTTATTAATTCATAGCACTGGAATAATATTTATTTTCACATCCAATATAATTTAATTAATAATTTAAATTTTTAGCTGTGTATAGCTTATTTGTTCATTAAGACTATATATGTCATGATTATGGAAAATTTCTGATTTTAGAAGAAAAGATTTTTAATATTCATTTTTCATGTCACAAATGACTTTAATTAGCCAATGTATATTAAATATATAAAAAATATTGGAACAGCCATATCTCCCAATTTCAAGAGCTAGCCTTAGATACACTAACCAAGATATTGTGGAAAACTAATAAACATATTGGACTTTGGAAAAGCTAAAGCAGCTCAGAAAGAGATCCACAGAAGCACGCTCAACTCCACTGATAATACTGCACAAAGAAGGTCCTCCTTTCATCAGATACGTGATCCTGGAACTTCTGGATACGCATATGCAAAAGCTCATGGATTCTCTTCTTATAACATTAAAGGATCAACCCCATACTCTTTAAGAGTACAGGGAGAAAATGAGAAGCATATTATTCACAGGTAAATGTACAGGTGATAATCTAATGAGCAATATTTCATAGTGAGTATTCAGCTACAAAGTATAGTACAATCAGTGAAGGAAACAACAAGCTCAATTTAATTAAAATTATAAATTATATCCCTGTGATACACATTTTTAACAAAAGAAAAAACAATCTCATAGTATATTTTATTAGATATTAATAAATATTAAATATTAGATATTAATAAAAGATTTGTATCTAAAATATACACACGTTTCTTCACATTGAACAGTAGACAACATATCCTCCAGTTTAAAACATTCAAGGCACTTGTAGAGACAGTTTTCAAAGAACATTACAAATAAGCATTTTAAAAAAAAAACTTCATCATAATATATCCTTTAAGAAATGAATATTAAGGAAGCCAGTGAGAAGGCTCAGTGGTTATGAAGGAATAATGCTCTATCAGAGAACCTGTATTTGATTCCCAGTATCCACTTTGGGTGACCTGTAGCTCCCTGTAATTCTATATCTGTGAGGATTCTTTGCCTCTGGTGACATCTGAGCATTCACTTACATACACATACCCTGCCCCACACACACATGCACACACAAATGTAAAAAGTAAATCAATGAACACCAAGCACTCTATACTAGTGAAAAATTGGTGGAACAGTAAAAAATTTTGAAACAGTGTATGACTTTAGGACTTCCTGGTTAAAAAAAAAATGAGGGAAATTTTTAAGATATTAGGATTGTTAACCTAAGGCAATGGGCTATATTTCATTTATTTTCTGTGTAATAGGATATGTGAGCACATTGTGGTATAGATTTCTATTACTATGAGTTCAAGTAAAATTTAAGAAAAGGAGCATTATAGTTTTCTCCATTTTCATAATGAATGAAACTTCAAAAGATATTGCAGGATAGGAATACCGAGTTTTATCTTACAGTTATGCGGTCTCTGTGTTTTAAACTTTGCCTAGGGAAACAGACAAAGCTTTATGTGCATTTCTCATTTTACAGTCTTTAAGATGGAAAATAAGCTGTGTCTAAAGAGGTCCAAGTGGGATGATCTGAAACACTTCTTGTCACTGAGAGTATCATTCTGCCTGAAAATGATAGCAATATATTTTTTACTTAACTTTACAAACTTACAAGTTTTCTTATTAAAGATGACAAAAGAATTGAATTACATAGACTTGTGCTGGGATAATTTTACCCTGGGTGGTGTCAAAACAATCACTTTGTGGTGTATAATTCATTTCTTTGTAACATAATCAGAATATTGTATTCATGTCTGGCTTGTTCTTGAGTACTTGACTTCAGCTGTAATCATCTTTGTTCTCACTCAAACGATATGACCCTTCATGTGAGGGAGAACAGACTATGATAGTCTATAAGTTAGTTTACAGTTTAGATTGCCTAATTGATTGTTATCTTATGTCTTCTAAACTTTTCTTTTTGTTATCTTAAATAAGGCAAGGCTATTTCATCCTGCAAAAAGAATAAAATAATACAAAATAACAATTTTGTTCTGAGAATTTCATGTAGATTAGTAGCCAGTCACATAGGCTGGTTAGATTTTGTTGACTTGCAACAGGTCTTTATCATCTGGGAAGAGTGGATTTTAGTTGAGAAAATGCATCCATCAGATTGGTCTTTAGGCAAGTCTGTGAGGCATGTTCTTGATTAGTGATTGTTCAGGAGGGCTCAGTCCATTATTAACAGTGAGCTCAGGTCATCATTATGGGCAAGACCTGGGTTGTATAGAATGGCAAGCTAAGCAAGAGCCATTAGAATAAAGCCAGTAAACAGAATTTTACATAGTCCCTGATACAATCCCTAAATTTAGGTTCCTGCTTTTGAGTTTCTACTCTGACTTCTCTCAATTATCTATTGCAATCAGGTCATGTAAGACAAATCAACTCTTCCCTCCCCTTCTTGCTTTTAGTAATGGTCTTTATCACAGGAACAGTGGCAAGCTAAGAGAGTAGCAAAATGAGGCACAAACAGGGCACAATATTCTACAATTCTGATAAGGATTTTTTTCCAAGACAAGGTTTTCCTCTGTTGTCCTGAAACCCATTTCATAGACAAGGATGGCCTTAAACTCACAAAGATCTGCCTGCCTCTGCCGTCTTATTCCTGGGATGAAAGGCATGCACCACTATCACTCAACTTGATAAAGCTTTTAAAGAACCATTGAAAATGCTGTTAGGCAAAAGAAAATGTGAACTACTTTAAGAAGGGAAGGTCAAGGCATTTTACAGAATGATAATGGTACACAGTATGATTTGTGTCAAGACCTGAAAGAAGTATAAAGAACACATTGCAAGAAAGTAACCCCTTCAAAGTGGAAAGCTGAACTACTGAATTTGAGAAATGGTAACAAAGATGAAAAAAAGAAACTGAGTAAGAATAGCAGAAAGTGAAATAAGAGGTTGTGTGGATTTCATCAGAGGATAGGGAGTTAATATAATAATATTTTACTCTTGGTTTTAGTGATTATTAGTAAGTTTTAAATAATTTAGGCAATTTAGCAATTATTTTAGTACACTAGCAACTAGTAATAAAATATTATGAATTATAGGGATTTTGTATATATTGAGTGTTAATCATTTATTAAGCATATACTTTAAATATACTTGCTTTCATCTGTGAACTATCTTGCTAATGTACTGAGTGTGTCTTTTGCTACAAACTGTTTTAAAAATTTAAAATAGGCTATTTATCTACCTTTTCTTTGTGTGTTTATTCTTTCTTCATATCCAAGAAATAATTGCCAAATCCAACATCCTTAAACTTAAAAAATGTCCTCTAATAGTGATGCAGTTAACATCTTAATTTTAGGCCTGTGCTTATTAATTTTTATTATGGATCTTTAAGGGTCTTCCCTAAGAGACTCTGAGATACAGCAGCTAGCAGATGCTTGTTGTTTATGTATTACTCACACTAGGAAAAAAAAATTACCTTCAATTAATAGTGTTCTTTAATAAATGGTTGAAGATTTAAGACCAAAGTTCTTGTTAATTAAAAAAGCAATTTCTTGCTGCTGCCATCATACTAAATATTTTAGATATATTTAACTGATAACACCCATAAGTGAAAAAAATCATAATATTAAGAAATCAAATTGTGTATCTGAGATTACATTAATACCAGTTTAGCAAGCTTGAAATTCATGAGAGAATAATATTTTAAATGATAGAACAATAAGATATTATGAATAATGAATCAAAGTCCCTGGGTGACAGTAGAGGTTCTCAACATTGTCTTCCATCAGAGTTGCTTGAAGGATCTAGCAAGAAGTTTTATAACTATACCCTAGATTACTGAGATGCTTGGAACTTCAATTTCTAAATCATCTTGGGTGATTATTGTGCAGTTGTCTAGCATCTGCCTCAGCACAGCTGCTTAGGAATCACTGAACACTATCAGAACACAGAAATATCTCATTTGCGTGGATATGGGAAATATGCACTCACACTAGAAATGTGTTATTATCTATTCAAACTGTCAGCTGCCAATGAGAATTGTTATTATTTGTCTAGGGAAGCATCCTTTAGGGATTTTTACAGCTCAGTTTTCTGATAATGGAATATGTGTCATTATTACTGTTAGGAGAAAAACGATGTAGAAGAAATGTAACCATAAAATTGTGTAGTAAGACTTTAGGTATATGACAGCTTAAACCAACTTGTGCAGGTCATAGAGAGGAGACAAAGTAAGAAGTGCTTGGAGACACCTTACTCCCTGTCACTCAAACACAGGAGTGGAATCTCACTTTTCAGTAGTCAAAGAGATCAGTTAAATCAACAATTACAGAATGAATAAACCAGTCCCACAGGTTTTTGTGATATCAAGAATGTGGCTGAGAGTAAATTTTATCAAGTGTTATTTTGTTCTGCCAAGCTTAGGAAAGCTTCTCAAAATGGTAGGAACAAGAACTTTCACAAAGCCATGAGGTGTTCAGATGAATGTAGTCCTCTCTGTGCTCAAAGAAGCTTCCCTTTGCAATGAATTGAGACCAGTATAGAAAACCACAAACCAAAATGCAGAGTTATGGAGCTCAGTCCTAATAGATATATCTACAATACATTTCTAGCTCACAAGGGCTAAGGATCATTATAGAAGAAATATGGTAAGAGCCATAGGGTAAGGGAGTTTGCTGTGAGACTGTTTATCTTAGGATTGTCATTAGCTATATCAATAAAGTATTACCAACATATCTGCCTAAACATGCACTGAAGCAAAACATCAATAGGACTGCTAACATGATCTGAGAAAGCTGACTCAGGACTCAGCTAAAAAAATAACAGGGTTCTAAAGAATGCTGAGTACCAACTCACCCTGGCACATCAAGTTATTGCAAGATTAAGAGCACCCTCTCCCACTGAAGCCAGACAAGATAGCCCAGTTACGGGGACAGGATCCACAGACAGGCAACAAAGTTAGAGACTAGACCCCACTCCAGTTGTTGGGGGACCTGCATGAAAACCAAGTGGCTCATCTGCAACATACGAGCAGGGGGTTCATTGGTCCAATCTATGTATGCTATTTAGTTGGTGGTCCATTCTCTGGATGCCCCCAAGGGTCCAGGTTATTTGACACTGTTGGTCTTCTTTCAGAGTCCCAATCCCCTTCAGGTCTCTCAATTTCCCCCCCAACTCTTCCACAAAACTTCATGAGCTCCTTCTAAAATTTGGCTGTGGGTCTCTGCATTTATTTCTATCAGCTACTGGGTGGAACTGCTGGGTGGAGCCTCTCAGAGGTGCTAGGCACCTGTCTGCAAGCTTAACAGAGTATCATTGATAGTGTCAAGGACTGTTACTTGCCCACAGGATGGGTCTCAAGTTGGGCCAGTCAATGGTTGGCCACCCCCCACCCCCCCAGTCTTTGCTCTATTTTTGTCTCTGTTCTCATTATAGGCGAGAAAATTGCCTAGGTCGAAATTGTTGTGGGTCGTTAGGGTTCTTATCCCTTCTCTGAGAGTACTGCCTGGCTAAAGAGAGTGGCCACTTCAGACTCCATAGCCCCGATAGCTAGGTGTCTTAGCTGGAGTCACCCTCATGGTCTCCCTGGAACCTCCACCATTCTGGCTCATCCTAGAGATGCACCTCCCTCCCAATTTCCATTCATTCTCCTGGCCCTCTCTCCCTGGTCCTTCCTAAATCTGATCCACTTCTGAAACCCATTCTCCACCCCAACCCCCATTATCCTTTCTCCCTCCATACATCTCCAATGACTATTTTATTTTCCCTCCTGAGTGAGATTCAAGCATCCTTCCTTGGACCCTCCTTGTTGTTTTGCTTCCTTGGGTCTGTGGATTGTTATGTGGGAATCCTGTGCATTATGGGTTATATTAACTTATACCTTTTATAATTATCCCATTTATCAGAGGAGAAGGACAGGGGTGTGGGGGAAAGAATACATGAGGGGAGGACTGGTAGGAGGGGAGTCTGTGATCAGGATGTGAAGTTGATAGACAGAGAGAGAGAGAGAGAGAGAGAGAGAGAGAGAGAGAGAGAGAGAGAGAGAGAGAGAGAAAGAATAATGAGAATGAGATAGTGTTTCCTAGGAAACAAGATATTCCTTACCCAATGATAGTCAGCCCTGAAACTAGTAGCATCGTACATACTGAGCAGGCTGTATTTATGCATTTAAGGATATATATGTAAGTATACACACATGCACATACACATACACACATATATGTACATATCACACATACATACACATATATATATGTATATATGTATATGTATATATATGCTAAAACAACTTTAAAAAGAAGACCATGGACTTGAAAGAAAGCAAGGAGGGGTATATGGAAGGGTTTGAAAGGGGGAAAGAGAAGGCAAAATTATGTAATTATATTATAATCTAAAAAACAGAAAGAACAATTTAAAGAGGTTTATTTTAATTTTCCAGGTGTTTCTTAGATCTGAGGAGTAAGTCCTAGGATGAGAACATTTGATATGAGGTGGGATGAGAATGCATTGCCAAAACAAACAAGAAACATCAATGAAAAACAAACAAGTAAGCCCTGGAAAGTTAGGAAAATAATTGTTTTGGAGAGAATAGATGTGAGACTAAGCAGTCAGAGTCATAAATCAGGAGAACTCCCATGCACCATTTGTGACACATGCCATGATTTTCCTTTGTCCTTCATTGTGGGAAAAGTATTTGTGTGAGTCTCTTCATTCCTTGTCTCATGGACTGTGCTATATATATCTTCCATCTTTATGTCTTGTATAAATGCAGCATGTAATCCAGTGAACACTGTCTAAGCCATCCTAGCAACTTCAGGTCACAGATAAGGCAAAACATGCAAAATAATATTTTGCTTTTTATCCCAGCATATCTGGAAGGAAATCTTTGAGTTAGGTAGCACCTTATTTTACGCAGAATTCCAATATTTATACCATCAAAGTTAGTATGAATAGTAGAATAATTGTAGAATGTCTTTCTATCCGTGAATTAGTCATATAAAATGTCATTGAAATATTTAAAACAAGATGGTTTCCTGCTACATTTATATCAGAATATTCTTTCATCTGCAAATATTGTACAAGGACAGTGAGTATACAGGAAGCTTCCTTTAGTCCTTCAACAATTCTAAGATAGTATTTTTATTTCACTATGAAAGAATAAAATGTTTATACCGGCCCCCAGCCGAATATAGACCCATTTACATTCCCATTTCTCTTTAAATTCACCTTTAAAATTTTAAAGTTTGGTCTGTCTCTTTGGATAATAAAGATGCAAACTCTGCCTTAAAAACAGGCTTTGATGAGGGAACAATTCTCCAAACTGATTTGCTTTGACACATTTCATCTGTCTTGGAGCCTGATATGCATCTGTTGTCATTTCCATAAAAATGCTTCTGATTACTAATCAACTCTTTTTATTAATAATAATTTAAAACTTCTAATGATTTAACATTTTAATAAAAATAACAGACACATGAACTTGGGTGCCTATTGCTAGTAGTAAGTTTGCTCCAGTGAACTGCCGAAATGGTAATATTATAGACAGAATGACTCCTTATGCTAAAGAAAATGAGCAATTATTTATGTTTAATTAATCCTACATTGTTTAGATCCAGTTGGCACATTCTACTGGGTTGGAAAACAGTTTTAACACAAGCAGGAAGACATGTTTGTAATTGGTGGGAGGACAATGAGCCTGGAACAATTCACAGGCACACAGAAGGATGTGGATCCACTTGGATTCTTCTAAATTTTTTTTATTGGATATTTTATTTATTTATATTTCAAATGTCATTCCCTTTTTCAGTTTTCCCTCTGGAAACCCCCTATCCTATCATCCCTCCCCCTGTTTCTATGAGAATGCTCCCCTACCCACCCACTCACTCCTGCCTCCCCACCCTGGAATTCCCCTACACTGGGACATCAAACTTTCACAGGACCAATGGCCTCTCCTCTCATTGATGTCTGACACAGCCATCCTCTGCTACATATGAGACTGGAGCCATGGGTCCCTCCATGTATACTCTTTGGTTGATTGATCTGGACATTATTAGGAACTACTGTGGAATTGTCCTTCACACATTAATTATCCAATAACACCTAGTGTTCTAGATAGCAAAAGCTACATAAAGTGATCTCCTCTCAAAACAACAAACAAACAAATAAAAAGGACAACATTTTGTAACTGCCCACAGTTACATTGAATGGGTTGCCTGTAACGAAAGCTGGGGATGAAATAGAACGGACTTGCAAGAGAAATAAGGAGCCAAGACAAGTTTTCTGATCAAGGTTGGAAGTTTCATGGGGGTTTCCAAATATAAAGGCAGGGGGACCCTTCCCCTAAAGGCTGGAAACTTGTCTGCAAAAATGGTTCAGTTGCTCAGCAGGTGGCTAGTGCCTCACAGGAAACTTCAGGTCCTTGAAGAACAATGGGCTAGAGATCCACCCTAGGTGGGAAGTAGTAGCTAGCATAGAGGTCTGAAATTTATGCTAGAAGTCTGAGGGGAGGGCACAATTCCTCCCTTTTTATTAGTTTTAAGATGAGAAGGTAACAACCAAGTGGACAGTCTTCCATCAAAGGATGGTGGGCGTTAGCCAGGGAGGGGAAGCATTGACCTCTTCCTCCTAAATACTTTATGGTATCTTTTGGGGAGGAGAGGGTCTAGGCTTCCTTGCTGGTTGTTATTTTAAGGAATGTCTTTAAACACCAACCTCTATGCAACCAGGTTTACGTCACAGGGGACTCAGAGACAGAAAACATGGTCCTCCCCTTGCATTGCTTTACCTTGCACCTCCCACTGGTGCCCTTGTCCGCTCATAAGCAGACATACATAGATTTGAATTCTACATAGCTCCCATAGGAGGTCCACTTACAGTGGGCTCATCAAGACCTCGGTCTGCTAAGTCGAATCAATGATAATATACTTGTATAGGTTTTGATGTCAGGGAGCCGATTTGGTGCCAAATACCCTGTAAGTGTCTTTGAACATTTTCCTGATACAGTGACTATTTATTGTAAACTTTAGAAGTAACACAAATCTATTGGTACTCAGCATGGCATTCAAGATGACTTTTTACTTTTAAACTCTGGACCTACTCTCCAGTAATTTGAATGGTATCATAAAGAGCATCAATCCATTGTTCTAAAAGTCCATCTAAATCTTCTTGAATACTCAGAACATTAGTAACACTTTTTTTTTAAATGATTAACAAAATTATCTGTCTTAACTTCTTGTGTCAAGGCAATTGCAGAGGCAGTGGTACTAGCTATCAATGTAATTAAAGCTGCTATACCAGTAATAATCAAGCCCACTACCCTCTTGTTTCTACTTAAAGCCTCACTCACTTTCTCTAGTACCTTCAAGTTTCTTTCAGAATACCAAGGTCTTGTAATATTCACAGGCAATAAAACAAAAGCTGGTTGATAGACCATGTAACAGACACGCCAGTTTTCAATCCAGGTGAGCCTGGGTAGAGACAACCAGTCTGCTTAAAATACAAGGTCAGAAGTTAGAAGCAAAATAGGATTAACTTGTCTGTGGATGGCCCAAGGTATCCAATTCAGTTGCAAATTAGCAGCTATCAGACCTCTGGGGTGTGGGAGGTAGCTTTGAGAATCAATAGAGAAGCTGTTACTTCTCAGAAAGAGTGGAGAATATATTAAAAATTAACTCAAGTTGGCTGATAAAGATTATTAGCCATCTTCATAATTGGAATCTCCAGTATTGGATTTATTTCTAGACCAGTTCATGATTGAGTCAGAATAACTGATCACATTAAAGGAAAGAGAAGAGTCATTATAACTCCTCCTTTAGATTAATTTTTCTAAATCAGTTTTAACAGTCTCTATGTTCTCTGTTCCACAAGGTCTAAAAGCTTGAAGCAAGGCAGTTTATCTATTCTGGGACATAAGCAAGTAAAGGTGGGTCAAGAACATACACCCAATACAGCTTTCCTGTCACCATTGTCAAGGCACTCATCAAGCTCTCAGGTCGGCATTTTCTTCAGCATGCCACACCAATCACTCTGGCAGCTAGCATGCTTCTTCAGCATTCTGCAGAGAAAAACACAAACATGCCTTCGCCTGAGAAGTAATGCCTGTGGCACCAGCAACTGTTATAGACCTCCACCAGAGTTTTTTGTTTGTTTGTTTGTTTGTTTTGTTTTGTTTTGTTTTGTTTTTTTTTGCCCTGTCCAGGATTAGCTCACCATCTTTTGGGCCCTAAGGCATATGCTCATGCTAAACGGGAACTTTCCCTGGGGATCCCGGCTGCCATCCCCAGGACAGGACCCTACACAAAGAAAAGAGTTAAGATGTTAGAATACCAACCATAAATGTCCAAGAGTTAATACTATCCATAAATGCCAAAGAGTTAATACTATCCATAAATGCCAAAGAGTTAATACTATCCATAAATGCCTAAGAGATAAGATACCCTCTGTGATTGTACTAGATACTCTCTTTACGGCTTCCTGCTCCTGCATGGAGTCAAAGATTAACGGAATTCCATTCTCCACACATGAAGCATTCCTCAGTAGGAACACATTATACTCAGGAAACTCCAGGCAGATCTAAAGGTTAATGGTTTAGAGATGTTAGCTAATGGGTTTTAGCTGCAATTTGACTGATGTAATCTCATACCTCTAAAAGGTATAAAAACTGCCTACAGTGTTGCTTCAGGGTCTCCTCTGCCCCGCTTGCAGGGTGACCACAACGCGTTGAATCAATAAACCTCATATTGGTTGCAGTGATCTCAGTCTCTGTGTCTTTGTGATGAGCAAGGATGCCTGGACACTAGGCCCTTTGGGTCTAACACTTCACCGTATTAAATATCTGATCAGGATCATGCCATATGTCAATAAGTGGATCCTTCCATTTCACCTAGGCATGAGTATACCTAGTTGTAGGATGCTATAGAATCTCAGCAAGGAGTTCCTTGGCATCTAAATTTTAAATTTTTCTTAAAAATATAAAGCATGATTTAAATAATTTGCATAGAAATATAATTTCTCCCTTTTTAAAAAGTAGATATTGTTTTAAAGTTCTACAATACCTCATCCTTGAGAATTATAAAAAATGAAATTGTTGTCAAAACATCTCAAATGTTTGATGACTGTAATAAATAGCCAGTTTTATTATCTGCTTTAATCTGAGTTGGAACCAAGTATAGACAATAATGTAGGCAGTGACTATCTAAGCATAGAAAATAAATGTAATATATTTAATTGCTTTTCTTGTTAGAGTAGTTGCAGCTAGAAAGCCTGAAAATGTATCGTTAGTCACTTGTACATATTTTAATTTTCTAAAATCAGAAATATGAGCACCATTTATTTGTAGTAATGGTCTTATTTCTTTAGAATTAACACCATTATGTGGTACAGGTAGAAATTGAGGACACCGAGAATAAGTCTTTACAATTTTATGTGCACATTTTCTAAAAGTATAAAATTATTTTTAAGCCATTACTATTTTGCTGATGTAAAGAATTATGATTGTATGGCCAATTGTTTCTATGTAAGGCCTATAGTCTGCCTGGGATACAAATCTCTCTAGCCCTGGGATGAGCTCTTAAATGTCTAGAGGACAGTCATTTGAAGGAACAGTATCTTTTCTTGAGTTGTATTTGCATAAATAATTGTAATTAAGAATTAGCAGTATCTAAAAAAGGAACAATTTTAAGCAATTGTAATCCATGATATATATTATGGATTACAATAATGTGGCTATTATTATACAAATTAAAAGCTTGATTTTTAACATTTAAAAATAGTGGCTACAATGCCCAATTCAATTATCTGTGCTGAAGCAGGAGGAAACTAAAAAGAATAAACATGTGATCTAATTATATGAGCTTCTCTCCCATAGAAGAGCTGTGTATAAATACAGTAGATGTATTCTTTATGGGATGCATGTATAAATCTATAGGAAATAAAAGCATGTATGGAAGCAAATTTTAACTACTTATCTTTTGGATAACAATTATCAGTTTTGCCTAAAAGGCTTGCCATGCAGTGGACCAAGTATCAATACTCTGCAATGACCAATTTGATTGCCATTTGAAACAAGGAATAAATGTTTCATCAGGTTTTTAATACATTTTTTTTTCAAAATACTTTCATGATTCTATCTTACAATATTTTATTAACATACCAACAGCTTTATAGTAGGATGTTAAAACTTTACTTGGAGATGAAAAAGGATGACTCTACATTAATGTTCTCTTTTCCAAGGAATTACTATGAACACATAACATAAACAACTGATTACAGTAGCGTTCTCTACTATCTGTAAAGTTATTTGTCTTTTACCAGTTAATTTGCTTCCACCTTGAGAACAGAGGTTTAAGTCCTCCTGTGGTAAGCTTAAAGCAATGTCTTAGCCAATAAATGTTTTATAATTATCAGGATGCAAAGCAAAAAAAAAAAAAAAAAGGCAGGCCAGATTTTCATGCTTTCATAAATTCTACATAACCTTATTAACCTTTCATATATCTTAAATTTGAGCTGTACTTTGAACCACACCTTGATAAATCTGTCAGTAATGTTGTTTTGGCTGGAAACTTCCTAGGTGGGATTTGTAAGACAAAAGCAGTGTCTCACAAGCCTCCACTGGGGCAGCCTTGAGCTTTGTATTAACTCAAATGTAAATATTTTCTAATCTGAGCCTATTGCCCAAGGACTGGCCCAACATCCATATGTCCTGCAGGGCAGCAGCCTGCAACCAGACCCCCATGGTATGAGGGTCCAATAACAAAAGGAACCTGTGTTTGAGGGTTCCCAGAAAAATTCTACTAGCTGTTTTTAGTAGTCTTATCTACAAATTTTTGAAACTGTTTAAAAGGAGCCTGTTTGATATCAAATAAATTCCCACTGAGATCTCCTTTTCAATCTTGGGTGGTTAAATTTTGCTTCTACCACTGTATCCAATAAACTTGTGAAAAAGTGGCAACAGGCCTATACTGACCACAGCTGTTTTTCACTTTTATCTCTCTTGAAATTATCTTAATTACAAAATATGAGTGAGTTAAGAATTGTCATCCTGAGTAAGGTGACCCATTCACAAAAGATCACACATGATATGCACTCACTGATAAGCAGATATTAGCCCAGAAGCTTGGGATACCCAAGAAACAATTCCCATATCAAATGATGCCCAAGAAGAAGGAAGGAGAGGCCGCTGGTCCTGGAAGGGCTGATGTGGTAGTGTAGGGGAATGCCAGGAAGGGGAGGCGGGAGTGGGTTGGTTGGGGAGCAGGGGGAAGGAAGAGAGTGTATGGGACTTTTAGGGAGGGAGGGATCCAGTAAGAGGGAAATCATTTGAAATGTAAATAAAGAATATATCTAATAAAAAAAAGAAATTAAAGTTTAAAACAAACAAGCAAACAAAAAGGAATTGTGAGCCTTTAGATTGCAAACTTCAGTCAATGGTACACTGGCAGTTGCTAACCGTAATTCTTAAGTTTCTCTTGCAATATTAGAGCATAACTACAACTTTGGAAAGCAAAACACATTTTTAAACAATCTATTTTCTTTAAAATCAATAGCAAAAGCACTACTTTCACATTACAAAATTTGTCTGCCAGTTCTTATGTTTCAATGTATGATAGTGTAACTTATAATACCTAATTAAAGAGACAATGTTTCAAATCTTATCTCTTATAAGTCTAATTTCTAGGAAAAGAATTACGTAAAATATTATGGCAATTTAGAAGTATCTTTAGAGGTTTGTTTTTCCTGGGTTGGGTCATGCCAATTGTTGTTGTTTAAGATGACTCTATCTCTGATTTACCAGTTTTAAATTAACTTTTTGTTACGAATGCAACAATTTTTAATCATGTCCAATAACTTATGTCAATATTCTATAGTCCAGACATGTAAAGCATATTTATTCCTTTAAGACCAATTAGAAACAAAATTAATTGACTACATGAATTTTATAAATTTAAACCAAATGAAAAATTTTTTTCTAGCTGTAATTTCAAGAGAAAAAGCACTTTGGATCCAATAATCACAATTGTAGAGATTTTTCTAGGAGAAACAACCATCAGCCTACTTGCCCTAGAACTTGAGAAGCTGATCCTTTTAAAACAGCTTTTTTTTTTCCAGCTGTGCTTGACTCCTAGCTAAGAATGTGGGCAGTTTAAATCAGCCTCTGCTGTGTAAACTAAGACTGGATCAAGAGATGGACCACCAGCATATAAAGTTTTTACCATTTTTTTCTCTTCAACATGAAACATAGAACAACAGTCATTTAGACAACGAAACATGGACAGACACAAATTGACCCGTGGACAAATTGGTGCACCAAAGACAAACAATACATAGAGAGGGAAGAGCACTTGTTGTACAGTAATAATAATATCTCCAGTAGGGTCCATAGAGGAAACAAGATGTCTCCAGATTTCCCCTTGTTCCTAGGAGAGTGTTGAAACCCATTTTCCTTCTCTCTTTCTCTCTCATGTTTCTAAAATCTGTTTGGTTGTTGTTGTTCTTTGTTTTTTACTCTTTTATTTTACTTTATTTTATTTTATTTTATGTCCTATTCCTCTCGTCTGATGTAGTTCTAGACTGTGAACAATTTGCCTAATAAAATTTGCCATCCCAATTCACTGTCACACCCTAGCTGATCTCAGCATCTGGCCTACGCTGGCTGATTCAGTCTAGCCTGTATCCCTTTTGCACGACTGCAACAACAGCCTTCAAAAGATGACATTTATAGCGCTAACATTAATGCTCTATGTTGTTTATTGTGCCAGATACATAACTATTTTCACTATTTTCGTTCCTATGGAGCTCCACCCAAGACAGTGTCCCTCAGTTGGTCTCTCCATTTCCAAGCCCCACATTAGGTGCCAATCTGTAACTGCCTGCAGTTACATTGAATGGGTTACCTGTAAGGAAAGCTTGGGATGAAATAGAATGGGCTTGCAAGAGAAATAAGGAGACAAGACAAGTTTTCTGATCAAGGTTCAAAGTTTAATGGGGGGGTCTCCAAATATAAAGGCGGGGGGGAACCCTTCTCCCAAAGGCTGGACACTTGTCCACAAAACTAGTTCAGTTGCTCAGCAGGTGGCTAGTGCCTCTTAGGAAACTGCAGGTCCTTGAAGAACAATGGGCTAGAGCTCCACCCTAGGTGGGAAGTAGTGGCTAGCTGAGAGGACTGAAATTTCTGCTCAAAGGCTGGGGCGGGGGGTGGAGGTGGGCACAACATTTGGAGGTGTTTGGGACCTTCAGGTCATCACCTCACCCTAAAAACACAGGGCTGCATTTATTTTTCCTTTCTTTTTCTTTTTCCTTTTTTCCTTTTCTTTTTTCTTTTTCATTTTCTTTATTCTTCTGTCAAATAGTAAATCCCAATACTTTCTCCCAATCAACTACCTATATTACCTCCTCCCCAGTTACACTGCTCCTTTGTTCTTAAATGTAACTTAGATATTGGTGTAGGGAACATACCAAACTTCCTTCTACAACTGCTGCAAATGCCTGTAAGTGAAACAGGGATACTACTGCCCTTTCTTCCCTCAGGTCTGGGTGGCCCAAAGAACTGACAAATGAGGAGTACAAGACTTTGTTAGTCTGGTTGTTTGCACCCTAGTCTATCATGTTATTGGACAAAGCCTAGGAAACTCAAAGGGATAATTCTTCAAATTGAAAGGATGATATCCACTTTTTGTGGACTCATTCAAGGAATAGTTTGGCATTTTGTCAGTTTAATGTTCAGAAATTTCTACAATTAAAATGATAATTTACTGAAGATGATTGTTCCTGAAAAACAAACAACCAAAAAAACTAGTATTCTGGACAGCATATAGAAGAACTACAGTTAGATGTAGATTTTCTAGTTCTTTCTAGTCCCCTTTCGACAGGATATTCAGATATTTCTTTCCAAGCAATGTTTCACTATCCTTGTATATACCATTAGCAACTGAAATTATTTTCTTGGATAAAATCATTCTTTGAGTGTCGAATCACATTGTTGTCCATATTTGAATATCTCAAAAGGAATTCTTCATCTCAACAGGTCCAAAACTGTGCCATTATGTCCATCCCTTGCTCTCCTACCCTAATCACATATTTTCCAGTGTTTCATGTACCCTAGAATGAAACCATCAGACTTAGTTGAGCAACCTAGGAACCTTAGTCATTTTTGTTATCTTGGCCATAGCAATCTGAAAGCAGATATTACGATCTTGGTAACCCTTGGAGTTGAGCATTATGAACTAATCATATCCTGACAGAGATACTGTGTAATAGTCTTTAGAACAGTTAATTATTTCACTTCCCTCTGTTATCTTTCTTCCATATTCAGTACTTGCAATTATATGCATATCCTTCGTTTCTGATTAGAAACCTGACCTATCAAGCTCTTCTCTAACTTCTGTCAAATGCCATTCTATAACTTTCTGTCCAACGTTATCCAGTTTAAATTTTTTGTCATTATTCAATTTCCTTTAAATTAAAACCAAACAAACTTAAAAACACCATCTGTTTGCATGGAGACTTGTTCTACAGGTGCCTCATCTCTTCAGAAAGCTCATACTCATCTTATCAGAGAGCTCTGAATTTTAAGTCATTATTTGGTAGACAGATCCTAACTCAGTGGTTGGCTAGAACATTGTAAGAGTTCAGATTAAGATAAGTCCAAATATAACTCTATATTAAAGTCAAGTTTCTTTCCTTTAGATCATTTAGCTTCATACAAAGTTCATGCTTTTTGTCCTCTATTTGCTTTCTGTGCAGAAGTTTTTCTCAAATAGACGTTTATTAGCATACACCTAATTTAATATTTTAAATTAAATTTTGCAGATGGCAAGACTGGTCATGAATTTGATGAAAATGGCACAGAAAACACTAGAAAATAGTGTAATTATGGGTAGGAAGGAAAGGGACAGACATTACGTCAACAGTTTAGACCTATTAAAATAAAGGACTCATTCGCATCTATTCAAAGGAAACAACAGTGAGAAGCAGCACTCATAGGATGATTTGTACAAACTTTAATAAAGATAGACAACTTTTATACACCCCTTTGACTAAAAGAGCTTCATTACTACCTGACTTAGTAGCCTAACCATTTAACATGGCTGCCTAACAGATGCATACAGCAGATGACAACACTATCTGTGAACTGGATGGAAACAATGCTTCATAAAAGTTTTTATTAAAGAACATGTTTTGCAACCATTTCTAGTGACCTGTCATTGAGCACACACTATAAAAATTATGTTATAGTATAATTTCCTTCAGGACCATTTTGGTTTGCTGCCAACATGTAGATACTCATAAACATACCTAAATTGAACCTCACTATCTTTATGTTGTTCAAATTAAATCAGTTCTAGAAATGAGAAGAAATTTTTTGGAATCCTTCTTTATAAGATGAATAATTAATGGTAATTGTTCTGTCATCATGAGGAATAAGACTATTAAAATTTTTTTCTGGCAGTATGCACTCATAACCCATACTAAACAATTCATTGTTAACTCATCTGACACCATTTACCAAGGTGAGGATTTTGAATACTTATAAGTCATGACACTTCAAAATACCTAGTAGTCAGTCTTTGTTTTGCAACTCTGAGGTTAAAGTAATAATTTACATTGCAGTTTCTATCAAGATGTTCTGAGATCTGAATTCTAAGAAAATTTCAGCGTGGATTATAGATGCATACTCAAAGGATTAACTTCAGGATTTCTTGTCATATGGCTTCATATATCAAAACAGTGAATTATCCCTAAACATTTCAGAAATGGAAATACAGCTCAACAGGTAAAATGCTTGTGAAGATATCATGAGAACACTAATTTGGATTTCTGGCATTCATACAAAGGTAGAGGATAGCAGCAAGTGTGTCACAGTCATGAAAATTTTATTTTCGATTCTGCAAATCCATGTAAAATCGGGGAGTAATTGTAACCTCAGCCTTAGAAAACTAATAATAGTGAATAATTTCTGGTGTTTGTTGAACAGCCAGTCTAGTTGAATCAATACTCTCCATACTCAGGGAGAGAACCTGTCTAGAAACATAGGTGGGGCCATATTGAGGAATATACCAGCATTCAACTCCAGCCTATGTATATTTATACATATGTGTATGTACTGGCATACACACACACACACAAACCCACATGAAGACATAGATAAATATATTACATATACACAGCAAATGAAAAAACATTGTTGAAATTGAAATACAACTCAATTGATACAGATATAGTCAAAGATTTTCAAAACTCAGCTCATTTCATTGCCGCTTTTTACTCATGTCCAGATTCCCAAGCTTTCCCTGTTTTGTGGTAACTGAGGTAACCTTTTGTACAATCCTCCTCTGAATATTTGACTCTGGATATCTCTCTCCATTATAATTATAACAAGAGGAAGCCCAGTGGACTGTGATTATCTATACATTTCCAAATAGGCAGGTTTTCCATCTGTGTTTACCATGCCTAACAATATTAACCCTTTGTTGACCAGGGTTCTGGCCTATGATTTCAGCCTCTGACAGCTGTCTTTTCTCTGGCAGGTTGCCTGCTATCTGGAAAATATGCTCATTTGACCTTCGAGTGATCTAGCACTATAAGTATATTGTCTGTCTTGGTATTCTAATGAAAGGAAATCATGTAACTTACAAATTAATTTGGATTTGATGATAAGACCAAATAGAAAACCAATTCAAATAAAAGTAAGTTTACCCTGGTAAAGCAATGAAAGAGAAGGGAGAAATAAGACTATTATATCCTGGAGCAGAACATGAAATATAGTAACTATAGCATGTCTCCAAATTAGCATATAAAGTAGTAAAATTCAATCAAATAATTAATAGTTTTTAATTTTAGAAAACACAAGTCCCAATTATGAAATTCCAATTTAATGCACACAAAAACAGTTAAAATGAGGCTGAAGTGATGGCTATAGTTTAATAGCACTTGTAGCTCTTATTGAGGACACAGGTGCAATCACCAACACCCTAATAGCAAGCCACAACAATTTGTAATTCCAGTCCTCAAGATTCTGACATCCCTTCTGACCTCCCCAGAATGAGAAATGAATTCAGTGTACAGACATACATGCAGACAAAGCATTCATACACATTAAATAAATAGATAAATGAATTAAAGTGCTTTTGAAAATAGAAAAACCTTGTCTATGAAATACATTAAAATTTAGTACTTTTAAATAACTATGATTATTGATTGAAAGTATGACATTTCATTAGTGCAAAATAAATGATCTAGGAAGATATCTGTAAATATATGTGAATTATCAATGTTTTTGTTTGTGCGTATGTATCTGCATGTATATGTTTATGTATAGGCAGGTTAGGGTACTTGAGCGTGTGTGTGTGTGTATGCGTGTGTGTGTGTGTGTGTGTGTGTGTAGGGCTTTTAGAAGATCATGAGAGGAGATTAGTTATTCAGAGCCAGTGAAAAAGGAAATTAAAGAGAGTATTGGGAATCTTGCAACATGAAAAGGGCAGGAAAAATTAAGAAGGAAAAATGTGATTAGCTTGTGGGTAGCAGAAGGGGCAGTAAAGGGCAGTAGCAGTGGGAGAGAAAGAGGAATAAAGTATAATTACATATATGCATGAAAATACCCAATGAAATCTATTACTTTTAATGCTGACTTAAGATATTTTTAATTTTTTTTATTTTAAATGTATAAAATAGTAAGCACCTGTTTTCTGCTTGATAGTCAATTCTGAGAGGTGTGGAGGCTGTCTCCAGGTTCTTCCTGTGCTGCCAGCTTGAGTATATCTAGAAGTCCCGAGCACTTGCTTTAGTAGCCAGCTACTTCCCATTGCAGAAACTAATAAACTAAAACAGTTTTCAGTCACCATAAAAATCCCATTATGGTCTTTCCCCCTGACTCTTGGAGATGTTCTCAGAGAGCTCAGGATCCCTGCCATTCTCCTTACTGTGTGCGTCAAGTGTAATCTTTCTTCGTATCTGGTCTAGATCCTTTGTGAGTTGGCAGAGTATATCTTGATCTCATGTGGTAACTACAACACACATCAAATATTCACCACTGAACCTATATTACGAATCTTCCACAGAGTGATACACATGGCATGGTTGCTACCTTTAATTGTTGACTTTAGAGTATCAAACATAGCCTAATCCTTTCTTCCAAAAATGTATCCTTCCTTCTGCTTTTTCTTTTCCTTGTTCATTTTCATAACCTTTTTAGTTAGTGCTGGGAAATTCTTACTATTTCTCTATCACTACCATTTTCCAAGTTACCTTTACAGTCAGAAACAATAATAGCCAAGTACAGTCTCTCTTTCAACATAGGAAAAACAGGCACTGTTGTTGATAATAGACATTTTCTCCTGGTTTCACCATTTTTTAATTCAAGTTTTCCACATCATTCTTCAAATATGTGTGTGTGTGTGTGTGTTTATATGGGAGTGTGTGTGTGTGCACATGCATCTAAACATACTGTAAACATACTGTAAACATTTCTTCTAGTATCTGAGAGTTCTGTAGTGAACTAAAACGACAAAAAAACCCACAAACAAACAAAAAACCCTAAAGAAAATGACAAACTTAACTTTCTTAAGAAACTTTAGTAGAATAACTATATAATAGAAAGGTAAGCCAATGAATACAAAATGGATATGGGTATGAATGATAAAAGATGAAGAGGCTGGGTAAGTTAAGATAGTCTGGGGGCTTCCCTCAGGAGATGATATCTCAGCAGAGACTCAAATAAGGGTGACTGTTGTGGAAATTTGTAGGCTAACTTTCCAAGCTGAGGTAGCCAGAGATGCAAAGGCTCTGTGACAGTGGCAATACAGCATGACTCCACTTGAATGGAAGGAATGGTAATGACATGATTAATAGACATATGTGTCTTAGACTGCCGTGTAAAGTCAAGAGGAAGAGTAAAAGGTGACTAACTTAGGTAGCTATTCAAGTGCTCTTTTTCTTTTAATTAACCATTTTTTTCATTTACATCCCAAATGTTGCTCCCTCCTGATATCCCTCCCAAGAGTTCTTCACCTCATCTAACCCCATTTGCCTTTAAGAGGGTGCACTCCTGGGTATCCCCCTTCCTTGGGGCATGAAGTCTCTAAAGTATCAGGCACATCCTCTCCCACTGGGGCCAGTCTAGGCTGTCAGTCCTTTGCTACACATATGACAGGGGCCATAAACCAGCCCATGTATGCCATTTGGCTCATGGCTTAGTGTCTGGGAGTTCCCCAGGGTCCAATTTAGTTGGCACTGTTGTTCTTCCTATGAAGTTCCTTCAATCCTTCCCCTAACCCTTCCATAAGGGTCCCTTTACCTCAATCCAATAGTTGGCTAAAGTATCTGCATCTATCTCAGTCAGCTGATGGTACAGCCTTTCAGAGGACAGCCATGATAGGCTCCTGTCTGCAGGCACAATATAACATCAGGGATAATGTCAGGGTTTAGTGCCTACCTATGGGATGAATCCCAAGTTGGGGTGGTCACTGGACAACCCTTCTTTCAGTCTCTGCTACATTTTTGTCCCTGCATTTTCTTTTACACAGAAACAATTCTGGGTCAAATATTTGAAGGTGTGTTGATGTTCCTATCACTGCACTAGAGGCCCTGTCTACCCATCGGAGTTGGGCTCTTCTGGTTCCATCTCCTCACTTTTGGGCATTTCAGCTAAAGTTACCCATATTGAGTCCTGGGAACATCTCACATCCCAAATTTTTGGGATTTTCTGCAGGGTTCCCCTAACCCCAACCTTCAACTGGCAGTAGCATATTTCCATCATTCTCCTGAGCCCCTGGACTTCTCTCTTGTCTCCCCACCCCCGTATCTGAAGCTTCCCCCTTTCCCCTCCCATTCTTCTCTCAGTCCTGTCCTTCACTTTCTCCGACTTCCATGATTATTTTGTTCCCCATTCTAAGTGGGATTGCAGCATCCTCATTTGGGCCTTCCTTCTTGTTTAACTTCTTACAGTCAGTGGGGTGTATCGTGGGTATTCTGTACTTTCTGGCTAATATTCACTTCTCAGCTGTACTACAGAGCAATAGTGATAAAAAAAATCACATGGATTGTTACAGAGAGAAACAAATCAATCAATGGAATAGAATCAAAGACCCAGAAATAAACCCACCTACCTATGAATATTTGATCTTTCACAGAGAAGACTAAACCATACAGTGGGAGAAAAAAAATCATCTTTAACAAATGGTGCTGGTCTACCAGGTGGGCTACATGTAGAAGAATGCAAATTGATGCACATTGATCACGTTGAACATAGCTCAAATTCAAGTGGACCAAGGACCTCAGCAATGACAACAACAAAACAAACAAACAAACAAAAACAGATATACTAAATCTAATAGAAGAAAAAGTGGGAAATAACCTTGAACTCATTGGCACATGGGAAAACTTCTTGAGCAGAATACCAATGGCTCATGCTCTAATATTGACAATTGATAAATAGGATCTCTTAAAACTGAAAGGCTTCTGTAGGGGAAACAAACTGTCAAAGGGACAAAATCTCAACTTACAGATTGGAAAAAGATCTTTACTACATCCGATACAGGGCTAATATCCAAAATATATAAAGAACTCAAGAAGTTAGACTGTAAAAGAACCAATTAAAAATTGAGTTCAAAGCTAAACAAAGAATTCTCAACACAGGAATCTCAAATGTCCAAGAAGCACTTAAAGAAATGTTCAACTTCCTTAATCATCAGGGAAGAGCAAATTAAAATGATCCTGAGACACCAATCAGAATGGCTAAAATAAAAAACTCAAGTGACAGCATATAGAGAAAGTCGAACACTCCTCCATTGCTGGTGTGGGTGCAAACTGGTACACTTGTCTAATAATCAATCTGGTGGTTCCTCAGAAAATTGGAAATGGTTTTGCCAGAAGACCCAGATATACTACTCCTGGGCACATTCACAAAGATGCCCCACCATGCTACAAGGACATGCTTCACTATGTTCATAGCAACCTTATTCCTAAAAATCACAAACAGGAGTCAGCCCAGATGCCCCTCAACTGAAGAATGAATACAGAAAATGTAGTTCATTTACACAATGGAATGCTATTCAGTTATAAAAAACAAGGACATCATACATTTTGCAGGAAAATGGATGAAACTAGAAAATATCATCCCAAGTGCATTAATCCAAATACAAAATGGCTGAAGTTTGTCTTGGAGAAAGAAAAGGCCCTGCATACAGCTCATACTAGCAACACAGTGAGAAAATAATAAAGGAGTTTACCATTCTTTTAACTGTACAAGACTAGAAATAGGAAGACAAGAAATTTCAGGGCTTGATACAAGGGGAAATAATTTTCATGATCTCTCTGTTGTTTTTCCATAATCAACTTCCCTTAGATTTTATGAAACCTGAGAACATTTTGCAAAGATTGGTAACCGGCAGGAATTAAGGATCTGGGCTTTCGCAATCTACCATAATATTGTCAATCTATAGTCTAGCCTATTAAGGATCTGAAAGAGATCTGGAAAACAACTTCATAAGAACAGTATTACCCTTTCTTCACTCATCATTGGTAATTGTGTATACTTCCACCCCAAAGACCTATGAAAGCAGAGGTGGTTGGTAGTGGATAGATTTCTGGGCACTATTTTATGCTTTTTCTAAAGCATATATTCATTCAAAAATAGTAATGATTATAAAGGCTACACATGCAATTTAGTAATGCTTCAAAAAGAAACTACCAAATTAATTATCAGTCAATAGTGAGTAGCTTAAGCTCTTACAAAATTAAGTTCTGAAATAAAGGCTGGAGCTGTCATTCTGTGTTAGAATATGTATCTGTCATATAAAAAGCTCTGGGTTTTATCCCCATCAATATAACCAAAATATAAAAGATTATGAAGGAGGGAAATGAGGAGGAGATGGAAGAAGCTATCATACTTTAAAAAAGAGAATAGAAAGAGCCAGCCAATTTAGAACATTTAGAATTAGCGTCTAAATACAGGATCACCAACTGAAATGGTTCAGCATAGTTACTAATTTTCATTAATTGCAGATAAAACAGATAAAAATAAGGTTACTATATTTAGGGATCTTTAAGCAATTACTACTAGGTAATGCCAATTTTTTCTCTCTCTTTCTATCCCTCTTTCTTCCCTCTCACCAGTTTCTGTCTATGGAATTCAGGGTGGCTTTGAGTTTGTCTCATTCTTTAGCCTGCCAAGTGTACAAATTACAGGTTTGTGGCATCATGCCCAGTATAGCAAGATAGTGTTTTAGAAACTGAGATCACTGTAGTTGAGCATCACGTTCCTCTTAAATGACATGCTAAAGGTATAACTACAGCATATCATTTGGGATAAATTTGGTTATCTCTGTACTTTAGTCCTGAATATTCTGCTGCTGATTATAACAAAGGGATCTTTACTTTTAAAACTCACAGTAGACTGTTTAGTTTGTTAATCACCAGTTTAAAATAAAGTTATAAATCTATCACCAATAAGCAAAATGATTTTCAAATAGTGCGAGTAGCTATAGCATTTATAGTAATGATTATCACAGAAAGTTGCAAGGCAAACATCGGCTACGTTGCTTAGCTGTGGTTGTCTCCACTGCTCAGTGCATTAATATTGCAAGCTATCCCTATTCTTCAAAGAGCTATCTCTTCAAAGAATTCGTCATCACCTTTTGAATTACTTATCTATATTTTATTACTAATGGAAAAAGAAATTTAATATCCAAGTAGATGAAATTTCTATCATTTTAAGGGTTTAAGTCTTTAAACAAGGACATTCAGAACAAGAACTGAGTTTATAGTCAACAGTTCCTATTTTGCATATATGTGTTCCAGAATTTCAGTGATAAAATTTTCAATATTTTAGGTTGTCTTACCTTTAGTTATTTGTTATTGAATAACTCAAAAGTCTGAAAAGTTAGTATAGAGAGGGGCATTAGTCTTACTAAAAAACAAAATTTTAATTATTAATCTTCTAGTTTAAAGATGATATGTTTGGGTGTGATAATTATTTAAAGAAAGATGATAATTTTCATTTTAATAAGTGAAAAATTAAATCTCTTTGATTTATGAAAGATAATAATAAGAATACTGAAAATACCAACAATGTATAATCCTAGCATTGTAATAATTATTAAGGGAGTGTTCCCCTGTTAGCATTGGATATTCTTATGTGTTCTTTAAATAGCATGACAGGACATAGATTCTAAACTGAGTTCTTCAAGATTTTCCTTCAGGTCCTTTCACTGACCAACTCATGTCCTTTTAGTATACAGACATGACTTTGCTTCTTTATCTTGGAATCATGATCTCAAGGGACTTTTCACCTGAAATTTTTATCTTCACAATAATTTTACACTTCAAATTAGAAAAAAAGTCTGGGAGTAGATGTCACAGAGATATCAGATAATATTATTAAGAAGTTGCTAGTTCAAAACTGATGATGGTTCTTAAGGGGATGTAGTATCCTAAGTATCCTTCCTGAAATACACATGCATAGTGTATTTATTGAATCTTTTTTCATCCTACTCAAGTATTTAACAAGCAAATCCCAAATGAGGTTTTTTAACCTAATGTTTTTTTAAAATTTTTTTTTTCCGGATTCTCCCCTCCCAGAAAATCCCCAACCCATCCTCCTACCCCTTGCCTCCAAGAAGATACCCCTCCACCCAACCCACTCCTACCTACCTCCTCATGATTTCCTCACGCTGGGGCATCTATCTAGCCTTCATAGGACCAAGGATATCTCCACACACTGATACCTGACAAGGCACAATACTTGCAACTGGAACCATGTGTACCCCTTGGTTGATGGCTTAGTCCCTGGGAGTTCTGGGGGGTCTGGTTGGCCCACATTGTTGTTCTTCCCATGGGGCTGCAAACCCCTTCAGCTCCTCCAGTCCTCCCTCCAACTCCTCCATTGGGGATCTCGTGCTCAGTCCAATGGTTGGCTGCTGGCATCTGCCTCTGTAACTGTAAGGCTCTGGCAGGGCTCCTCTGGAGACAACCACAACAGGCTCCTTTAAGCACGCACTTCTTGTCATCTAGAGTAGTTTCAGGTCTGGTGACAGTTTATAGGATGAATACACAGATAAGACAATCTGTGTGTGGCCTTTCCTTCAGTCTCTGTTCCACACTTCATCTCCATAAATCTCTTGTGAGTATTTTGTCCCTTTTTCAGGAAAATCAAAGCATCCACACTTTGGTCTTCCTTCTTGAGCTTCCTGTGGTCTTAGAATTGTATCTTGTTTATTGTGAGCTTTGGGGCTAATATCCACTTATCAGTGAGTGCATATCATGTATGTTCCTTTGGGATTGGGTTACCTCACTCAGAATGACACTTTCTAGTTCAATCTATTTGCCTAAGAATTTCATGAATTCATTGTTTTTAATAGCTGAATAGTACTTGTCTTAGTCAGGGTTTCTATTCCTGGACAAAACATCATGACCAAAAAGCAAGTTAAACCTAGAGCATTGTAATGATATTGGGACATTATCTACTGGATCATATCAGCCCTTAAACAGGGACACATGAGGTATGTGAAAAAAATCTTTGAAAACTCTATCAGCTCTTTAAAGCCAGCATTTTGCAACCAATACTAATTACAGCACCTATTAAAGCAAGCTTAAGGTTACAGTCATGATGGTGAAGGTATTTTGTTCGCAATTACTAGGTCATAGTTCACTGTTGCTGTTTTCTTAGTGAGTTGAAATGATGAAAGTGTTCAACAGGTTGAATGATCATTTTAGTGTTTTTATCGGATAACTTGTATTGAATTCTCTTAATGGTCTATAGCCATAATCCCCTAGTATCCTCCTTAGTCTCTTCTAAAACTTTTTAGACTAAGAAACAAATGTATTCTTAATGAAAAATCATTGAGGATATACTCAAACCAGGACATTGATAATTTAATCAAACTTCTAAAAATCAATTACAGTCTATTCCATTAAGGTCTAGCATCATATTATCATTAAAGTTGCAGAAAATGAAATCTGATCACTTCTCCAGATCGTTTACCATGAACAACTAATGGAAACATGCCGGCAAGGTTCCTAAGCAGGCTATACACCACACCAAAACGTACTTACCAGTGTTTTATGACATGCACTGCTCTGCCATCACAGTTATTCTTACACGTCCTGGGCTATGAGTTTTTCCTATTGAAGAAAATGAAGTATTATCAAATATTGAACCTCTCATATCTCTTGATAACACTCAGAGGAACTACTCCGTCCTTATTCATCATTTCTCTATTTTAAAATTCTGTACATTCCCTACAAAGCGATATCTATGGTTCTGTAGAGCAGAATCTTAATGTTCTAGATATTTAGTGTGAATGTCAAAGTCTATGATTTCCTTCATAATAAATTTCAATTGACTGGTGTCATTTACTGGAAAGGTTACATGTGATTGAATTTATGACCATTTGCTGCTGAACTCAGCTTATAAATTGCTAATGATTCTGGCAGATGATTCAGTTTCTTATGCCAGTGAACTGTTTGAGGTTAATTAAATAGCCTCAATAACCTCTTTTCACTAAAATGCCAATGAACTGCTGAGAAGTTAAATAAATGTACTACTTGGTATCTAGTGGTGCCAAATAAACTCCCCTAAGTATTACAATGGTTTTTTTTTTTTTTTAAAGCAGGGCATAAGCTGTTGGATCTTAAAAGTGGAAAATCATTTGAAATACAAATGACATTTCTAGTACTATTAGTCAGAAATTATCATTTGGAGATAAAAGCATAATAAATTTGATAATATACTTAGTAGAGAAAATAGTTTTGTATGTAAAATACTAAAATTTACAAGAATATCAAAAGAAAACTGCTTCCAGTCACAAATGACTAAATTTAGCCACTTATATAGAAGTCTTTTTAGTAATTGGAGGTAATTCAACAGGTATCAATACAATACTTTTAACAATTCAAATTTAACTTGATTCGCATTTAAATTGTAACATAGTAAATAAGCAGTCATTTTTAAATAAAAATAATTCTGGCATGTCTTTGATCAGAATCATATTTTACCTATTCAACACAGTATTCTCATTTTGCTATGATATTGTCTTTAATACTAAATATTTAATATTTTTTCAAAATAATTACTACTCGAACATATGATATTATTATTTATCACTCCCCTCTTCATTCCCAATTTTAGGATTTATTTACTTATTTCAGTGACAAAATTTATAGTGAAGCATTACATTTAGAATACTTCTTGCAGTCAGAAACAAATGTGAGAAGTAACAACTTTTGGATGAGACTTTATTTATATGTAACTATTTTTTCTGTACTCTACATTCTTTTTTCTTTTAAATTCTAGAGCTATAGAATCCAAAAGAATCACAGATAACCCTGAACACAGCAGAGAAGAACAATTAAATGATTCTGCACAGGCTGACACCACACTCATGATCTTCCTGTCTCACCTTCCTTAGTATGTGCTTACCAGTGCACAACCGAGAAACTTGAGCATCTACATTCACTGCTGTTCTACCAAAACACAAAACAAACAAAATAAACGCACAAATGAACCCAATGAAATGCAATCAGTTTAGATGTCTATCAGCAGATAACTTGACAATGGAAATCTAGTCATATTTAGATAAGGGACTTTATTCTGCAACTAATGATAAAATGTATAAGAATGGGTGGAATTGATCTTTTCAGTTGGGGTGGAGGACGGTGTTCAATTTTATTGGCAGGGTATTGGACCAGGTGTTGGGTCTATCTTGTACCATGTAGTTTGCAGAATGGTGGCGGTTGTGCTCAATTTATATTTTGACTTTTTTTTTTATTAAGCAGAAGGGTTAAATATTGCAGGATTTTCGCATTGGAGGAACTGTGATTGGACAGGAGGGGGGGCGGAGCCAGGGGTGGGGGTTGGGGCAAGAGAGGTCACAGGAGGAGAGGGGAGGAATGGAGGCCAGTCGACATGATGTTATCAAAAGGTTAGAATAATTAGGATAAAGCTTTATCATTATCAATTGACTCTGAAATTATTTATTAGCTTCTTGTAAATTGTGATTTTATTGATACATAAATCGAATTGGTTAACTATCATAAAAAGAAAAATTGTAAATGAAATATACTAGTCTTATGAAGAAAACACATTATGTTCTTTCTTAAAAGGACTCCGGTTTTGTTTATGTGTATTTATGTTGGAGTGAAGTGTGTATAGGACATGAAAGTGTGAGAGCGATAAGAAAGAGGAAGGTGGGTCAGATAAGAAAGCACATATGACATGAAAGGGGACAGGCAAAAATGGGGACAAAAATGAAGAAATTGAGTGTGAGAACATGGAGAACAGGAATAGAGTTGGACGTTCAACTAAAGCATGTATAAAATCCCTATGACAAAATATGTTACTCTGTGTGCTAATTTAAAAGATATGCAGTGGATAATTACAATTGTGTGATACTCTTAAACAGTAACAAAAGTATTATGGCTTGACAGAACATATGTATTCCTCCCTGATGTAATATTGAAAAAGAGATATAGAAAATCTCTTTCTTTTTAACAATTTTAGTATGTAAACTACCAAACAAATATTCATAAAGAATAATATATAAAAAGTTCAAATATTAATAAACAGTTAAGAGCTCTTTTTCTCCTTGGTAATGTGTATAATGAGATTTTCTATGTGCTGGTGATGTCATTCTAAAAGAAGGGTTTTAAATTTTGCCTTGTACATTTTAGCGTTATAAACTTAGAATGTGGTCACTTTTGAGTTTAATGATATGTTTTTCAATAAAATATACTTGATTATGCTCTATAAAAACAAACAAAAATATTGGTGATTACAACACAAATGTCTTTGATTGGCAATTATGCTCTGAGATTGAACTTTTTAGCCATCACACTTAAGAGGTGTGAAAGGTAAAGAATTGTGGGATAATATTTTATTTTCTCTAACAGAAATAGTGGCAAATGTGACTCCAGAGAGCCAAGTAACCCTATTAAAAAGTGGGGTACAGAGCTAAACAAAGAGTTCTCACCTGAAGAATATCTAATGGCTGAGAATGTTTTGATTAGCATTTCCCTAACGACTAAAGAGATGTTCATCATCCTTAGTCATTAGGGAAATGCTAATCAAAACAACCCTGAGATTCCATCTCACACCAGTCAGAATGGCTAAGATCAAAAACACAGAGACAGCAGTTGTTGGTGAGGATGTGGAGAAAGAGGAACACTCCTCCACTGATGGTCGGATTGTAAGCTGATACAACCACTCTGGAAAGCAGTCTGGCGGTTCCTCAGAAAACTGGGCATGACACTCCCGGAGGATCCGGCTATACCACTCCTGGGCATATACCCAGAGGCTTTACCTGCATGCAATAAGGACACATGCTCCACTATGTTCATAGCAGCCTTATTTATAATAGCCAGAAGCTGGAAAGAACCCAGATGTCCCTCAACGGAGGAATGGATTCGGAAGATGTGGTATATTTACACAATGGAATACTACTCTGCAATTAAAAACAATGAATTCACGAAATTCCTAGGCAAATGGTCAGAACTTGAAAATATCATCCTTACTGAGGTAATCCAATCACAAAAGAACACACATGGTATGCAGTCACTGATAAGAGGATATTAACCCAGAATCTCGGAATACCCAAGACGCAATTCACATATCAATAGATTTCCAAGAAGATGGAAGGAGATACCCCTGGTCCTGGATGTAGGGAAATACCTGGACAGAGAAGGGAGATGGGGTTGAATGGGGAACAGAGGGAGGGAAGGGAGCTTATGGGACTTTCAGGGAGGGAGGAAACGGGAAAGGGGAAATGATTTAGAATGTAAATAAAAAAAACTTAGAAAATAAAAAAAAAAATAAATGTTAAACACCAAAAAAAAAAAAAAAGAAAAATAGTGGCAAATGTGATAATATTTTATCATACTGTTTATTATATTTTTAAATTCAAATTTAATTAATTTAAATTTTATTTATCATTTTTAGGTGTTATTATAATTAGTATTATTTTTATTATTTTTCATTTTACCTATTGTGTAATTGGATGTTTATTTAATAGTAGTAAACATGATAAAATAATAAAAATAATATATAAAAAATAAATAAATATTTAAAAGTTTGCAAAAAATCAAAATTTTATTTTTCATATTTAGCTTTTCTTGTATTTAGTATTATTTGATTATCATTTTTTTCTTCCTATTGAGTAACTAGATGTTTATTTTAATAGTAGGATGCATTTCAATCCCTACTTAATCTTTGATCAAATGTCTCAGGCAGTGGTGGCGCACGCCTTTAATCCCAGCACTTGGGAGGCAGAGGCAGGCGGATCTCTGAGTTCGAGGCCAGCCTGGTCTACAGAGTGAGTTCCAGGACTGCCAGGGCTACACAGAGAGACCCTGTCTCAAAAAACCAAGAAAAAAAAATCTTAGTTGATCAAATGTCTCATGGAACATACTTGGGAAAAATAAGTCATTTGCTCTTGAGAAAAGTTAATACATAAGGAACTCACTCTTTAGGAATGCTTAAATATCTTATATATACCAGGTAACATATTCTAAGCCATAACTTCATAACATTGCATGATTTAAGCCAGTGATTCTCAACCTGTAAGTTCTAAACCCTTAGGGCTCAAAGGGCCCTTTCACAGGGAATGACTTAAGACTATCTTATGTCAGATATTTTCATTATGATTCATTAATAGCAACTTTACAGTTATGAAGTTGTAATGAAAATAATTTTATGGTTGAGGTGTCACTACAACATGAGGAACTGTATTAAAGGGTCATATCATTATAAAGCTTGAGAACAACTGCTTTAAGCAAATTTTGAACATAAAGTGTAGGTGTTACCAATAATTTGTAAATATCATAATAACATTGAAGGTTAGGATTTGTTCTCAAGGTACATTTCAAGGATTGCTATAAATTTTATTTGTGGATTAGAAGTTAGAGATTTAAGTGTAATGTTTTGTTTTATTGAAAATAGATTTTTTTTAAATCAGATTTTGTTTCCCCTGATTATCTTTTTCAGTCTTTCTACTCTTCCCAGTTCTTCTCCACCTCCCCTCTATCTGGATCCATGCTTGTCTCTCATTAAAAAACAGACTGACTTCTAAGGGATAATAATTTATAAATAAGCTATACTATACTATATTATATTATACCATGTACTCTAATATAATAATAAGGTAAAAATTAACACATCAGAATAGGAAAAAACAAACAGAAGGAAAAGAACCCAAGAAAAGTCACAAGAAACAAATATAGACGCAGACAACAATTCATTAGCATATCAGGAACTCCGTTAAAATGCTGAACTTGAAGCCATAATATATACACAAAAGACCTGTAGGGTAAGATGATCTAAGGAAAATATAAATATAAAAAAACTAAAGTTAATGAAAATTAAAAAGAGAAAAGCTACGCCATGACATTACGAGACAAGGAACCTCCAAAGATGCTCTTTAGTTTGTTTTCCCTTGGCTGTCTACTGCTAGGCATGCAGCCTTCCCTTAAGAGTAGTTTGTTTTCCCTATGATAACTCCCTTAGAGAAAGCTAAATTTTCAGTAGCAAGATATGGTTATCAATTGGAGATTTCTTCTGATTTAGGAAGCATTTGTCTACTTTTCCTTTCAGTTCTAGGACTCCATCAAGTGAAGACCTGTGCAGGCACTGAGAATGTTGCCTCAGACTCTGTGAGTTCATGTCTATAGATCCTGTTGATATAGTGAGCCTTGTTTTAGTGTTGTCCTCCTTCCCTCTAATGCTTATACCCTTTCATCCTCTTCTGCCAGGTTCCTTGATCTTGGAGGGAAAGAATTTGATGGATACATCCCTTTAAGGGTTGCGTATTTTAAGCATAATATCTGATTGTATTTGTTCCCATATCTTGCATGAGGAAGCTTCTTTAATGATGCCTGAGCAAGGTGCTGATCTATGAGTATAACACAGTGTCATTAAATGTTATTTGATTGCAACTTTTTTTTTTAGAAGTGTAATATTGGGTTGTATATTAGGTCCCCAGGTTATCTAGTCTTAAGTGCTTGGTCACCCAAGCAGTGTTGTGTTGGATCTGAATTCTATCTCATGTAGTCAGCCATAAGGTAAATAAGATACTGGTCAGTTACTATCATAACCTTGTGCTAACATTGCACTAGCATATCATTGGGGCTGGATACCATTGTATAGCAAAGGTTTTGTGGCTGTGTTAGTGTTTGTTTCTCCTTTGACAACATGCAGAGTGTGAGTTATGTAGGGATTCTCTTTAGCAATGGAACCTTTTGTTTGACTTCTTTAGCAAATGACTTAATCAGGTGTAACCCAAAGCTGGAAGCTTCATTTAGTGAAAAGAAATGGTCAGCAAGGATTCTGTCACTTCCATCATTTGACAATTTCATATAAATTACTTACATATATGCATGTATTTTAGGAAGGTTCTACGGTATTAGATTTCCGTGCTACCCCTCAAGTGACTCTTAATTTTAAATGTCACTCCTCTTATTCCTTTTCTGTGTCCTTCTCTGTTTCCCACTTGATCCTCCCATCCTAGCCACTTCATTCACCCTTATCTGTCTAGCCTATTTCTCATTCCTATGGAGATCTATCTACTCCTCCCACCCAGTCCCTTACTCTATACCTAGCATCTGATAGCCTATGGATTATAGCTTGGTTATCATTGACTTAACAGCTAATACACATATAAGCAAATACATGTCATACCATCTCTCTGGGTCTGGGTTACCTCACTCAGGATGATTTTTCTAGTCCCATCCATTTACCTGTGAATTTCATGATTTTATTTTTTCGACAGCTGAGTGAAACTCCACTATGTAAATTTACAACATTTTCTTTATCCATTCTTCTATCGAGAGACATCTAAGTTGTTTCAAGTTTCTGCTTATTATGAATAGAACAGCAATAAACATGAGTGAACAAGAGTCTCTAATAGAATGAACTATTCTTTGAGTGTCTGCCTAAAAGTGGTGTAACTGGATCTTGAGGTGGATCTATTCCCAACTTCCTAAGGAATTTCCACATTGATTTCCACAGTTGTATGAGTTTGAAAACCCACCAGCAATGAATGGATGTTTCCAGTTAAGGATACAACTTTGGAGTTCAGGAGGCTGATATTACACACCAGGTCAAGTAAAAGCAGCTAAGACTTAAAATTATTGGAATGCCTTTAGATAGGGACACATGAGAAAATGTTTGAGAAACATTCGGAAATAGAGTTGTAGTTACTTCATGATGTGTCAGATATGGGAGAGGGTGAAATATAGAGATTATAGGGTGAAGTAAACATAAGAAAACTGAGGGCAGAACTTAATGATGTTCTCTCTTTACAAGTCTGTTAAGCCATCAGTTCATTTGTTACAAACGTATCTTTCAGAAATCTTAAAATCATAGGATGTTTTGCTCTTCAAATCACATTAGGAAATGCTCGAGACACTTAAATGGTTTTATTTTTAATTTAAAAAAATCTTCTTTTATTCTTTGACAATTTTATATATACATATATACACATATTTATGAATATGCATTATACACAAAATATAAACATGTTTAATATATGCCTATATATGCATAAATGTATACACACACACACACACATATATATATGTGTATACACATATATATATGCGTGTGTGTGTGTGTGTGTGTGTGTGTGTGTGTGTGTATGTATATATATACAAGATACAAGAACAAGATGGAGAAATGTTTCTCCAGTATCATGTCTAATGTGAGGGTGCCATGCTTCCCACAATGATGATAATGGACTGAACCTCTGAAACTGTAAGCCATCCCCAATTACATATTTTCCTTTATAAGAATTACCTTGGTCATGGTGGTTCTTCACAGCAATAAAACCCAAACTAAGACAATGTTTTAGTTTGTATCCAATTCATTTATTTCTAATTCCATGCATGGGAATGAGTAATGGGTTGTTTACTCGATCATGAACAAAGTTGCATAGTCCTTGAATGAAGGGACTGAAGATGAGTGCACCCCTTATCTATTCATGATGAAATGACAACAGGTCCTATCTTGCTAATAATCACAGTTATCATGAGTTCATGAGTACAATGACCATGCCATGCTATCTACTCATATCCAATGCTGAGTTTTAGATTGTTCCCCCTTTCTTTCTCAATATACCCTGATATTTTTATAATATGGATGATATAGTCCACACTGTACTGAACACTCTATAGTCATTTATTCTCTGCATTATAATTGTAAATCTTTCCTGTTACCAGCTGCCCACTGTAAAACATAACAGTTTGATGAAAGCAAAGAGACATAATCTATGTGTAGAAACATTAAGTACTTAGAAGTCAATTTGAAGATTTAATTTCTTTTTAGCATATCAACTTTGGTAGAGTCTACACTAAGGTCAAGACCTCTCTACTCATGAATGCCTAATCAGGTTTAGAGTACCAAGTATTGGTTCTTCCTGTGTTGGAGGCCTCAAATCCAATTAGAGAGTCATTGGCTACTTTCATGATATTGTCCTATCACTATTGCACTGCGGTATGCCTTGATACCTAGGTCTTTACTGCAGTTCATCAAGTCTACCCAGAAGCTATGTAACACCTTTTCACACAATGAAGACTAATAAGCAAGAGAAAACTTTAAGATCAGACCTAGCTTGATTTTCCCATATTCCCCAAGCCAAATGTGTGGTATTTTCAGCAATAGGTTCTGACTATATATCACGTTGACAATAGTCAAAAGTGTACTATTTTGCTTTGATCCATTTTTTTCAGTTTAATAATTTTACTTATTCATAGTTAATCCCACTTTTTTCCCCCTCACAGTCATCCCCTCCCAAAATCCTTTCCCCATCTCCCCTACCCTTCTCCTCTGAGCAGATCCTGTGTACCCCTGGCACATCAAGTCTCTGTGGGGCTTGGTGCTTCCTCTCCCACTGAGGCCAGACAAGGCAACCAGCTAGAAGAACATATCCCACATACAGACAACATCTTTTGGGATAGTCCCCATTCCAGTTGTTAGGGACCCACATGACGACTAAGTTGCACATCTACTAAATATGTGTGGGGAGGGCTAGGTCCAGCTCATGTATGATCATTGGTTAGTGGGTCAGACTGTGAGTCCCAAGTGTCCATCTTAGTTGACTCCATTAATAATCTTCCTTTGGAGTTCCTATCCTCTTCGGGGCCCTCAATCCTTCTTCCTGTTCTTCCGTAAGAGTCCCAAGGATCCTCCATCTGCTTTTGCTGTGTGAGTCTGTATCCGTTTGAGTCAGCTGCTGGGTGAAGCCTCTCAGAAGACAACATGCTCCTGTCACGCATATCCTTTTGGAACTGGGTTACCTCACTCAGGATGATATTCTCAAGTTCTCTCATTTGCAGGCAACAGCTTTTAGTATAGCCCCAGTTCCAGTTATTTGGGACCCACAGGAAGACCAAGCTGCACATCTGCTATATCTGTGCTGGTAGTTCTAGGTCAAGCTTGTGTATGTTCTTTGGTTGGTGATACAGACTTTGAAAGCCCCAACGATCCAGCTTAGTTGACTCTATTAGTTTTCCTGTGCACTTCTTATTCTCTATAATCCTTCCTTCTATTCTTCCATAAGAGTCCCCAAGCTCAATCCACTGTTTGGCTATGGGTGTCTGTATCTGTCTGTACTGCTGGGTGGAGACTCTCAGAGGACAACATTCTCCTGTCTGTATGGCTCAGGAATCTGATGGAGGTGGAGGAGAGGGAACAGGAGAATGGAATTCCCTTCAGATAGTTTGATCCATGTTTTATATTGTATATTATTTAGATCAGGGTAAATATAGTCCTCTTTCCATATATAGTTATAAATTTTATATAATATATAACATTTCACAATCATTACTTTTAGTAACAATAGGGGTGATAGTCATACAAATCCTTGATTTTAAATTCTTAATAGTTTGTTGAAACTGAGCCATCCTACTATGAAATATCTCATTACACCTTCTAACTCAGTAGCCGTAGCCCAACATTTATCCATTCTTTTCCTAATCTCACAAGTCTCCTAATAACTACCATTCTTAGAAACAGTTTTATACTGGTATCTATTTATTATATAGCTTTAGCACATGATGTCATTTGAGCATTAAAACAGTGTCATTAATCTGTACCACATTAATGAAATGTCAAGGAATAAACAAAGTGTCAAAGGGTACTAACTACTTCAGTGTCATGCAATTTTATTAGAAAAATGATGGATCCATTTATCCGGCTTAATAAGAACACCAGGAAATTAACTCAGAAAATGATTGTAAAACATGTTTTATTTTGTATATAATAACAAAGAATGATATTTTTAATATACCACAATGAGTTTGTCAGCATAATTTCTCAAATATAGTAACAATCTAGAAGTACATTAAAAAATAAGATATTATCTGCATTTACCTAAAACTGTTGCAATTAATATTTAGAGATGCTAAAATATTTGATCAGTGAATAATAAAAAATATAATAATGGTTGAAAATCAACATTTTTTCAGTGTTGCAAGCTTTTCCTGAACAAATTGACAGAAGGAAATTTTTTATATCATGATGAAAGAGTTTATCTCCTTCAGCCAAGCATATAACTGATAAGTGCTTAAAACTAGTAGAGTTGAGAAAGGTAAGAAGGAACACTATCCACACTCTTCTCTGTGGAGCTGTGTACTGTGGTGAAAACACGAAATTATGAAAAGAAACAGGACTAAAGCCACAAAGAAGCAATTTGCATTAATCAGTTTTGCAGACTCTGTGACTTTGTTCATAACTAGAAAACTCAAGAAAATTTAGTGATTAGTTATCCATCTACTGAAAGAAAGGGAACTATTACAACAATTAATGATGTTTGGGGAAAAAGATGCCTTTGTATATCCTACTATAGCATTGATCATTTGATTCATTATATTATGAGAAACATACTTGAACCACAAATAAAATACGAGAATTCATCTTTTAAGGATAATCATACCAATTATCTCATGTAAAAGAATCACAATTTGCATGTTTGTGATGTCCTTAAAGACATTTGTGTGCTATCACACAACTGATTTGCTGAATATATACATTTATAGTACCTTCTTATTTTTGTCAATATTTTTATACCTCCTATTCTCCTATGACTGTACATTCCTTCACAGTACCAAGGGCCTCTCCTCCCATTGATATCCAACAAGGCCATTCGGTGCTACATATGTGGCTGGAGTCATGGATCCCTCCACATGTACTCCCTGATTGGTGGTTTAGTCTCTGTGAGCTCTAGGGTGGGGGTCTGGTTGGTTGATATTGTTCTTCTTTTGGGGTTGCAAACCCCTTCAGGTCCTTTAGTCTTATCTCTAACTCTTCCACTGGGGACCCTGTGCTCAGACCAATGGTTGGTTGTGAGCATCTGTCTCTGTATTTGTCAGGCTCTGGTAGGGCCTATCAGGAGATAGCTATATCAGGTTCCTGTCAGCAAGCATTTCTTGGCATCCACAATAGTGTCTGTGTTTGGTGACTGTATATGGAATGGATCCCCAGGTGGGACAGTCTCTGCTCCACACTTTGTCTCCATATTTCCTCCCATGAGTATTTTGCTCCCCCTTCTAAGAAGGACTGAAATATCCACACTTTGGTCTTCCTTAGTGAGCTTCATGTGGTCTGTGAATTGTATCTTGGGTATTCTGAGCTTTTGGACTAATATCCCCTTATCAGTGAATGCATACCATGTGTATTCTTTTGAGATCATGCTATCTCACTCAGGATGAGATTATCTAGTTCCATCCATTTACCTAAGAATTTCATGAGTTCATTGATTTTTAATAGCTGAGTAGTACTCCACTGTGGAAATTACTAAATCTTGTGTATCCATTCCTCTGTTGAAGGACATCTGGGTTCTTTCCAGCTTCTGGGTTACAATTTTTAATCCTACAAATTTATAGGTATTTTAAAATTTTTATTGGTTATTCTATTTTTTTTTTTCATTTAAAATGTTATCCCTCTTCCCAGCTTTCCCTCTGCAAACCCCTATCCCATCTCTGTGCTTCTATGAGGGTACTCACCCACCCATTCACCCATACCTGCCTAATAGCCTTAGCATTCCCTGTACTGGGGCATCAAGCCTTCACAGGACCAAGGGCCTACCTTCTCACTGATGCCAGATAAGGCCATCCTTTGCTATATATGCAGCAGGAACCATGGGTCCCTCCATGTGTATTCTTTGGTTGTTGGTTTAAACACACAATAAGTAATCATCAAAGAATGAAAGTCTCAAGTCTCTAAAACCTAAACCAAAAATTTGTGTGTTTAGGTATTGTCTTTTTTCCTTTCAATTCTGCTAATATAAGACACGTTGATCTTCTCCTTAAGACAAATACAATTCATGTTGATGTTAATCTCATTATTTTTCACACTCATTAATATATGCATTATATATTGTACCCTCTTCCCAAAAAACCAGAAAATATTCAATCTCTTTTCACTTTCACTTGTTTCTTCTGATCATTATTTAAGCATCCATGGATCTTCTTCCATTTTAAGAAATGAAAGGTAAAAATGATTTTCTTGACCCTGCTGTTTCCTGGATTGTTTTCTGGTCTCTCTTGGCTTTTTTAATTTCTACCAAAAGAATTCATATAAGATAGACAGTAATGTAGAGGACATGTGGAGTTTATTAAAAGGTTACATTAAAAGGTCACATCTTAAAAATTGAATTTGGACAATGACCAAATGAACCACTGTGGTGAAAATGAGTAATAGCCAGAGATACCGTTGTATGTTTCTGTGTAAAAAAGAGATTTTTGTATTATTTTTGAAGACTGTGGTACCAAGAGGTTTCAAAACAGATATTATTTTAATATTTTAGTTATGGTCTTCATTGCTGCAAAAGTATCTGACCCAGGTGATTTAAGGAAAGGAGAGTATCTCTTTTGGATTATAGTTTGAAGGGAAGACCATTACATTCAGGATTGTGTGGCAATTAATATGTGAAGCTGCTGATAACACTGCATCTGCTGCTAGGTGAACTCTTTTAATATATTTTTTCCATTCTGTCTAGGATTCTGATTCATGTTATGGTATCCCAACAGTTAAATTGTGTCTTCCCTCCTTAACTAACTCAGTTCAGATAATTCTTCTTGGTATGTTAAGAGACCTACTTCCTAATTATAGATCTTATCAAATTGACTATCAATATTAACCAGGTCATAGGTCTTTCTAGGGCAAAGGTTCTAGCACAACCCTCAGTTTTCTGTTTTTGGTTTTTACAAGCTGTTGATTTTGAGGAAAACTCCCATCTTCAATGACCTTCAATCCTGATGACATCTAACAACAAAATATCAGTTTATGTTTTTGCTTCAAACTATGTGTCTCCTGTCTCTTACCACAGCCTTTGTGAGTTATCATAACCATATCTCTATCCTTTATCCCTTGTTCAAATCCAAAGTTTAGATTCTATGTACACCACACCATAATCCACATCTTTTATAATTAAAAGAAAGGTGACACTTCATCTTTTTGTAAGCTTTCCTCAAGTTATAAACCTAGAAGAGCTGTCATGGTAGCTAATTTTATGCCTTCTATTTGAATCCAAGAGTGCTCAGCTATTTTGTTAAGCATTATTTTGAGTGTGTCTTTGTATTTATGGGTGGACTTAATATTTAAATTATTAAATTATAAAGCACTTAAATTATTAGATTAATCTCCTTCTTTTTGAGCTCTAAATTTTTTATCATAGACAGCACAGGAATGAAAAAGGGTAATCCTCCCAGGAGTTCAGGGTTCTCCTCCTGCGTGGTTGATTTGAGCTTGGATATTTATTTTATCTAGCCTTTGGACAGACACTGAAATATCTGCACCATTTGGACTTCAGTTTATAACACAGATTCCCTCACCTTCACACTTCTACTGTATCACACCAAAGACCCTGTGTCTCCAGCTCACTAACTACAGATTTTCAGACTTTTCTGTTGTCACAATTAGATAATTCAGTTTCTTAAGACAGTCAAAAACAAGTACCCTAACACATACATAAACTTGAATATGTATATTTTACTAAATCAGTTTCAAGAAACGCTGGTAAATGTAGCTTTCCACACTCTTCATTTTATTACTTAAGTATTTATTACTCATATGAAGAAAAACCCAGAACCTTGACATAGAACACTATTACTTTTAATTTCAGCAACAATAGGCTCAATTAAATAATTTTATCCTTCATTATTTCATTGTTTTTCTTTTTGTCAAACATTCAAAATTGCAATAAGATCGTGGCATAAGATATTCTGTAAACCCAGTGACTTGAAATTTACTAAAAATAAGGATTTATAGAAAGCAAAGTAATGGCATCTCTGTATGAATAACAATAAATTATATAGAAATATGACTTGTAATTAAGTATTGGTTTTGAGCTAGACTTTGTGGTAATGGTTAAAGTAGTCATTGTTCTAGTAATTAGTAAAATATGTATTAAAAATGATATGAAAAGTATTAGGATATCTAACTATATTGATGTTAATTTTCCAGTTTGATCACTGATTCCAGCTATTTAACAGTTGTGGTGGTTTGTATATGTTTGTCCCAGGGAGTGGCGCTATTAGAAGGTGTGGCCTTGTTGAAGGAAGTGTGTCACTGTGGTGTTGGGCTTAGAGATCTTCCTCCTGGATGCCTGAGGATGCCCAGTCTGTTCCTGGCTTCCTTTGGATAAAGATGTAGAACCCTCAGTTCCTCTGCACCATGCCTGCCTGGATACTGCCATGTTTCTGCCTTGATGACAATGAACTGAACCTCTGAACCTGTAAGCCAGTCTCAATTAAATGTTGTCTTTTGTAAAACTTGCTTTGGTCATGGTGTCTGTTCATAGCAGTAAAACCCTAACTAATACAACAGTATATCATAAACTAATTATTAGAAAGTTCCAAACCAATAATTATGTGAACATAATTATATTATACATATATATATACATATATATACATGCATATTAATGTTTATGTGAACACATATATGAGTGAATGTGAGAGAAAAGTACCCATGTCATGTCAGTCATTGACAAAATGGGTTAAGATTCTGTAGAATCCTTATATGTATTAGAATTCATTGTAAAGGATGTCACATAATTCATCATTTCTTCATACTTCTGTTAGTGAGTTATAAACCTGGACCTCATAGAGCAGCTTGGGCTTGGACATGCCCACTGAATCTTCGTTCTCTTCATTTATTTGTAAGTTCTTCATTGTCCATCACTATGCTTATTTCATTGTAGGGCAGGATAGATTTTTTTCTGGCTTTTACTTAAATTATTTCTTAATCACTCTCCTTCAAGTTTGTGTTCCCTTCTAATCTTCAATACTTACTCTTTTTCTCTAATCACTCATTCTTTCAGCAATTGTTTAAAGGGAGCTGCTTATGGGTCCATAGGACTGTTCCTTGGTTTGACAAAAATGTGTTTTTTTGTTTTTTGTTTTACATATAAAAGAAGTCTCTTTAAGATGAATTTTACATTCAATGATAATAAATTACTGAATAAATAACTGTTATTTCACAATAGAGTAAATGCATTGAAGGACTGTAAATCCATGTTTGTGTAGCAAGGGAAACTGAGTGGTGTGGAGAAAGCAGGTAACTCACATGAAGTTTATGAAGTACTACATGGAAAAAAGACATCAAGAGAAGATCTTATACTCACAGAGGAAAAGAGAAAACCGGAGCTGATGCAATCTGGGCAACAGTGTGGGCAGCATGAGGAGGGGAGGGATGATAACAATGGGATACTGGACTTAAACTCCTTCTTTATAAGCTATGACCATTGTTCATTATCTGGAAAGTTGTACATCCTAGGAAGATATTTGTGATCAAGTAGTCAATACACCAGTGAAAGATATTACCCTATCAGACACATGCATATCCTTCATGTCCAATGATCTTGACTCATGCATTTCCCTATTCAGAAAAACCCTGTGGACAATTTTCTCACATGGTCTTTGTTTTGAACATTTAGGCATCTGATTTCAAAAAGACTTATTGCCAGATTCTTCTCAGACAAAATCCTGTTCTCAAAAAATTAACAAATAAAAAATAGTATAATTATTGAACCATGGCAGGCAGTTTTATCAGCTGGATTTATATGCTTAAGAGTTGTAGGTTTTGCCTTCCAATCTGAGCCTAACTGAGATCCCCAGGGATCCAGGGACACAGGAACCCTCACCCAGCACATGGTATGGGTTCCTTCTGGTTGGAACCAGTACCCTGAGTAGATCTTGGGCTCTAGCTCTGCACCCAATCCCACAACATATAGAGAAAGTTGGACCTCCAGGTGCTCTAATATACAGAGGATCATAGGATCAGAGGATCACAGGGTCTCGGGAGCTTGGTCACACCAGGATTTCAGGATCCCCGAGGCAGCTTGACTAATAGGAGGTCTTACCCAGCATCTCAGGATTACAGTATCACATAGACACCTGGACTCTGAGGAGTTCTGACACAACCAAGATAACAGGAGGGACAGGCTCCAGTCAGAGACAGTGAGTGCAGGTAGCACTAGAGATAACCAGATGGTAAGAAGCAAGTACAAAATCACAAGTAACAGAAACCAAGGTTACTTGGCATCATCAGAATGCAGATTTCCCACCATAGCAAATCCTGGATACCCCATCACACCAGAAAAGCAAGATTCAGATTTAAAATCACTTCTCATGTTGATGATAGAGGACTTTAAGAAGGACATAAATAACTCCCTTAAAGACAGGAGAACACAGGTAAATACATTGAAGCCCTAAAAGAGGAAACACAAAAATCACTTAAAGAATTATAAGGAAACAGGTGAAGGAATTGAACAAAACCATCCAGGATCTAAAAATGGAAGAAGAAACAATGGAGAAATCACAAAGAAAAACATTGGAGATAGAAAACCTAGTAAAGAGATCAGGAGTCATAGATGCAAGCATATCAACAACATACAAGAATAGAAGAGAGAAACTCAGATGCAGAAGACACCAGAGAAAACATTACCACAACAGTCAAAGAAAATCCAAAATGCAAAAAAGCTCCTAACCCAAAACATCCAGGAAATCCAGGACAAAATGAGAAAAACAAACCTAAGGATAATAGGTATAGAAGAGAGCGAAAATTTCCAACTTAAAGGGCCAATAAATATCTTCAAAAAGAAAATGAAAATTTCCCTAGCCTAAAGAGATGCACATAAACATACAAGTAAATAAAGAATATATCTAATATATATATATATATATATATATATATACACACACACATATGGGTGTGTGTGTGTGTGTATGTGTGTGTATCTTCAAGTAGTTGGACCAGAAAAGAAATTCCTCCCATCACATAATAATCAAAACACCAAATGCACAAAACAAAGACAGCATATTAAAAGCAGTAAGGGAAAAGTGTTAAGAAACATATCATAATTCTGATAGGAAGACCTATCAGAATTAAACAAGACCTCTCACCAGAGAGTATAGAAGCCAGAAGATCCTGAACAGATGTCATACAGACCCTAAAAGAAGACAAATGCCAGCCCAGGATACTATACTGAGCAAAACTTCAATTAACATAGATGGAGAAACCAAGATATGCTATGAGAAAAACAAATTTATACTCTATCTTTCCACAAATTCAGCCCTACAAAGTATAATAGATGGAAAACTCAAACATAAGGAGGGAAACTACACCCTAGAAAAAGCAAGAAAGTAATGTCCTGCAAACAAACCCAAAAGAAAATAGTCACACAAACGTAATTCCACCTTGAGTAACAAAAAGATAGGAAGCAAAAATCACTTTTCTTTAATACTCTTAACATCAATGGACTCAATTCCCCAATAAAAAGACATAGATGTTTAGACTGGATACATAAACATGACCAAGCATTTTGCTGCATACAGGAAACACACCTCAGTGACAAAGACAGCAGTACATCATAGGAAAAGTCTGGAAAATAATTTTCCAAGCAAATGGTCCAAAGAAATGAGCTGGAGAAGCCATTCTAATATAGAATAAAATGAACTTTCAACCAAAAGTTATCAAAAAAGTTAAGGAAGGACACTTTATACTCATCTAAGGAAAGATCCACTAATAGGAACTCTCAATTCTGAACATCTATGTTCCAAAGGCAAGGGCACCCACATTCATAAAAGAAACTTTACTGAAGCTCAAACACACATTGCACCTCACACAGTAATAGATGGAGACTTCAACAACCAACTCTCAGCAATAGACAGAACATGGAAACAGAAACTAAACAGAGACACAGTGAAACTAACAGAAGTTATGAACCAAATGGATTTAGCAGATATCTATAGAAATTTAATCCTAAAACAAAAGAATATCCCTTCTTCTCAGCACCTCACGTTACTTTCTCCAAAAAATCACCATATAATTGTTCACAAAATAGGCCTCAACAGATATAAGAAGATTGAAATAATCCCATGCATCATATCAGATCACCATGGATGAATGCTGGTCTTCAATAACAACAAAAACAATGGAAAGCCCACAGACTCATGGAAGCTGAACAATGACCTACTCAATGATAACCTGGTCAAAGAAGAAATAAAGAAAGAATTCAAAGGCTTTATAGAATTTTATTTATTTATTTATTTATTTATTTATTTATTTATTATTATTTTTTTAATTTACATTCCAAATCATTTCCCCTTTCCTGTTTCCTCCCTCCCCGAAAGTCCCATAAGCCCCCTTCCCTCCCTCTTTTCTCCATTCAACCCCCTCTCATTTCTCTGTCCTAGCGTTCCCCTACATCCAGTCTTTCCAGGACCAGGGGTCTCTCCTTCCATCTTCTTAGAAATCTATTGATATACGAATTGTGTCTAGGGTATTCCAAGATTCTGGGTTAGTATCCCCTTATCAGTGACTGCATACCATGTGTGTTCTTTTGTGATAGGGTTAGCTCACTAAGGATGATATTTTCAAGTTCTGACCATTTGCCTAGGAATTTCGTGAGTTCATTGTTTTTAATTGCAGAGTAGTATTCCATTGTGTAAATATACCACATCTTCTGAATCCATTCCTCCATTGAGGGACATCTGGGTTCTTTCCAGCTTCTGGCTATTATAAATAAAGCTGCTATGAACATAGTGGAGCATGTGTCCTTATTGCATGCAGGGAAAGCCTCTGGGTATATGCCCAGGAGTGGTATAGCCGGATCCTCCGGGAGTGTCACGCCCAGTTTTCTGAGGAACCGCCAGACTGCTTTCCAGAGTGGTTGTACCAGCTTGCAATTCCACCATCAGTGGAGGAGTGTTCCTCTTTCTCCACATCCTCACCAACAACTGCTGTCTCCTGTGTTATTGATCTTAGCCATCCTGACTGGTGTGAGATGGAATCTCAGGGTTCTTTTGATTTGCATTTCCCTAATGACTAAGGATGATGAACATCTCTTTAGGTGCTTCTCAGCCATTAGATATTCTTCAGGTGAGAACTCTTTGTTTAGCTCTGTACCCCATTTTTTAATAGGGTTACTTGCCTCTCTGGAGTTTAACTTCTTGAGTTCTTTGTATATATTGGATATTAGCCCTCTGTCGGATGTAAGGTTGGTAAACATCATTTCCCAGTTAGTTGGTTGCCGCTTTGTCTTTTTGACAGCGTCTTTTGCCTTGCAAAACTTTGTAATTTAATGAGGTCCCATTTGTCTATTCTTGATCTTAGAGCATAAGTTATTGGAGTTCTATTCAGGAAATTCTCCCCTGTGCCCATATGTTCAAGGTTCTTCCCTAGTTTCCTTTCTATTAGTTTCAGTGTGTCTGGTTTTATGTGGAGATCCTTGATCCACTTGGAATTGAGCTTAGTGCAAGGAGATAAGAATAGGTCAATTTGCATTCTTCTGCATGTTGACCTCCAGTTGAGCCAGCACCATTTGTTGAAAAGGCTATCTTTTTCCACTGGATGGTTTTAGCTCCTTTGTCAAAGATCAAGTGACCATAGGAGTGTGGATTCATTTCTGGGTCTTCAATTCTGTTCCATTGATCTACATGCCTGTCACTGTACCAATACCATGCGGTTTTTAACACTATTGCTCTGTAGTACAGCTTGAGGTCCGGGATACTGATTCCCCCAGAGGTTCTTTTACTCTTGAGAATAGTTTTAGCTATTCTGGGTTTTCTGTTATTCCAGATGAATTTTTGAATTGCTCTTCCTAACTGTATGAAGAATTGAGTTGGGATTTTGATGGGGATTGCATTGAATCTGTATATTACTTTTGGTAAGATGCTCATTTTTACTATATTAATCCTGCCAATCCATGAGCATGGCAGATTTTTCCATCTTCTGAGGTCTTCTTCAATTTCTTTCTTCAGAGACTTGAAGTTCTTGTCATACAGATCTTTCACTTGTTTGTTAGAGTCACGCCAAGATACTCTATATGGTTTGTGGCTATCGTGAAGGGTATCAAATAGAAATGAAGGCACATCATACCAAAACTTCTGGGACACTATGAAAGCAGTGTTAACAGGAAAATTCATAGAACTAAGTGCCTACAAAAAGCAACTGGAGAGATCATACACTAGCAGCTTGACAGCACACCTGAAAGCTCTAGAACAAAAAGAAGCAAATACACCCAAGAGGAGTAGACAGGGGGAAATAATCAAACTCAGGGCTGAAATCAACCAAGTAGAAACAGAAAGAACTCTACAAGGAATCAACAAAACCAGGAGCTAGTTCTTTGAGAAAAATCAACAAGATAGATAAACCTATAGTCAGATTAACCAGAGAGCACAGAGACAGTATTCAAATTAATAAAATCAGAACTGAAATGGGAAACAAAACAACAGGAACCATGAAAATTTAAAAAATCACCAGATCCTACTACAAAAGCCTATACTCAACACAATTGGAAAATCTGGATAAAATGGACAATATTCTAGACAGATACCAAATGCTAAAGTTAAATCATGATCATATAAACCATCTAAACCGTCCTATAACCTGTAAGGAAATAGAAGCAGTTATTAAAATTCTCCCGACCATAAAAAACCCAGGACCAGATGGTTTTAGTGCAGAATACTATCAGACCTTCTAAGAAGACATAATACTAAGCTCTTCAAAATATTCCATAAAATAAAAACAGAAGGAATACTACCCCACTCATTCTGTGAAGCCACGCTTATGCTAATACCAAAACCACACAAAGATCCAACAAAACAGAGAACTTCAGGCCAATTTCCCTTATGAATATTGATGAAAAAATGCTCAATGTAATTCTCACAAACTGACTGCAAGAACACATCAAAATGATTATCCATCATAATCAAGTAGGCTTTAATCCAGTAATGCAGAGTTGGTTCTATATAGAAATCCATCAACGTAATCTAAATCCACTATATAAAAAAACTCAAAGGAAAAAAAAACACACAAGATCATCTCATTAGATACTGAAAAAGCATTTTAGAAAATTCAACACCACTACGTTTTAAAAGTTTTGGAATGATCAGGAAGGAATTCAAGGTCCAATATACAGCAATATACAGCAAACCAGTAGCCAACAACAAACTAAATGGAGAGAAGCTTGAAGCAATAACACTAAAATCAGGGACTAGACAAGTCTTCCTGCTCTCTTCCTACCTAGTCAATATAGTAACTCCAGTCCTAGCCAGAGCAATCAGACAACAAAAAGAGGTCAAAGGGATTCAAATTGGAAAGGAAGAAGTCAAAATATCACTATTTGCATGTGGGGTAGTGGCTGTGAAGAGGCAGCCTGTTACCATGTCAAGCTCATGCTTTGAAACCCAGAGACCCAGCAGGTGCCTGAAGACTGCAAAGGAAAGGGATATAGCTTGGACCCCTGACTCCTGTCTCAGCTAAAGCCTTGTGCATGCTGCCTGCCCCTGCAGAGAGGTGTGTAGCCATTAGTCACATAGGAGCAGCACCAAGTCCTCCCACATGCAAATAAGATTTCCCCAAGCTTTCAGAGAAAGCCAATGAGAAGTACCTGTTGTTAGATCTTGAACCAACCCAAAACTGTATATATAAGAATCCTATTCTCTTCACAATAGTCACAAAAAATATAAAGTATCTTGGTATGACTCTAACCAAACAAGTGAAAGATATGTATGACAAGAACTTCACGTCTCTTAAGAAAAAAAAATCAAAGATCTCAGAAGATGTAAAGATTTCCCATGCTCATAGTTTGGCAGGATTAATATAGTAGAAATGACCATCCTGCCAAAAACAATATACAGATTCAATGCAATCCCCATCAAAATTCCAACCCAATTTTTCATAGAGTTAGAAAGAAAAATTCTCAAATTCATCTGGAATAACAAAAAAACCAGGATAGCAAAAAATATTCTCAAAAATAAAAGAACATCTGGGGGAATCTGCTTCCTGGACCTCAAGCTTTACTACAGAGCAATAGTGATAAAGCTGTGTGGTATTGGTGCAGTAACAGGCAGGTAGATCAATGGAATAGAATTGATGACACAGAAATGAACCCGCACACCTACTGTCACTTGATTTTGACAAAGTAGCTAAAACCATCCAGTAGAAAAAAAGATAGCCTTTTCAACATGCTGGTTCAACTGGTTCATGCTGGTGCTGGTTCAACGGGCAGTTAGCATGCAGAAGAATGAAAGTCGATCCATTCTTATCTCATTGTAAAAAGCTCAAGTCCAAGTAGATCAAGAACTGTCACATAAAACCAGACCCACTAAAACTTTTAGAAAAGAAAGTGGGATAAAATGAGGAGCAGAGTATGAGGGAAAGACCATCCAGAGACTGCTTCACCTAGGGATCCATCCCATATTCAGTTACAAAACCCAGACACTATTGTGGATGCCCACAAGTGCTTGCTCACCGGAGCCTGATATAGCTATCACCTGGAAGACTCTGCTAGTGCAGGACATATACAGAGGGGGACATTCTCAGCCAGCCATTGAACTGAACACAGAGTCCCCAATGGAGGAGCTAGAGAAAGGATCGAAGGAGATGAAGGTGTTTGCAGCACCATAGGAGGAACAACAATATGAGCAAACCAGTACCTCCAGAGCTGCCAGGGACTAAACCATCAACAAAAGAGTACACATGGAGTTACCTGTGGCTCCATACACATAGGCAGCAGAATATGGCCTTGTTGAACATCAAAGGGAGGAGAGGCTCTTGGTCCTGGGAAGACTCAATGCTGCAGTGTAGGGGAATACCAGGACAGGGAAGCAGGAGTAGATTGATGGGTGAACAGGGGGAGGGGAAATGGGGTATGGGATTTTCAGGGGGAAAAAGAAAGGGGACAACATTTGAAATGTAAATAAAGAAGAATAAATTTTTAATTTATCTAATTAAAAATTACAAAAAAGAGATCTGCAGTAACAGGCGCGCCAGCTCTGCTGTGGGACTTCTGCCTTGCAGAGGGACACCCCCCCCCCGCACTGGGCGGGAGCCTACCAGCTTCCCTTTGGCGACCTCTGCTCATGGATCGACTGCACTGAGGAGACAGGTACCCAGGTTCCCTCCAATATAACATTGCTTGGGACACGGCCTGTTGGGGCTTCCATCTGCGCCCAAGAGCAGGACAGCGCTGCGGCCTTCTGGGCGACAGCTCTGCTGTGAGCCATCTCCCCTGCAGAGTGACCTGCGCCTCAGAGAGAGTGCAGAGTGCACTCTGTCATCTTTGCTCCAGCATCAGGGCAGTTGGGACCTCCAGGCTCAGAGACAGACAGGCATAATATCGCTTGGGTCTCAGGCAGCTTGTGTGTACCCTGTTCCCAAGAGCTGGGCAGGTCTACAGTAACCGACGCACCAAGTCTGCTGTGGGACTTCTGCCTTGCAGAGGGACCCCCCTCCCCCCAGGGAGAGATCACACACCCCTGCACAGGGCAGGAGCCTACCAGCCTCTCTTTGGTGACTTCTGCTCCTGGAATCCACTACGTTGAGCCTTTGGATGTGCAGGGATTCACCAATATAACATCACTTGGGGCAAGTCTCATCAGGGCTCCAAAGTCACTCAGGAGCAGAGCAGGCCCCAGAATTCGGTACCAGGGGAATCCTGGTAATCCAGGGGGGTCAGAAATAGCTTTGCAGGCTCACAGGAGGTCCAACCAACAGCCAGTGACAGCAGGACCAACTAACAGCAGAGGTAACCAGATGGCAAAAGGCAAACGTAGGAACGTTACTAACAGAAATCAAAGTAATATGGCACCATCCAAACCCAACTCTCCAACAGCAGCAAGTCCTGGATACCCCACCACACCTGAAAGATAAGATCTGGATTTAAAATCACTTCTCATGATGCTATTAGAGGGTTTCAAGAAGGACACAAATAAATCTAATAAAGAATTACATGAGACCATGAATCAACTGTTAGAAGCCCTTACAAAGGAAACACAAAAATCGCTTAGAGAAATGCAGGGGAACATGGATCAACAGATGGAGGCCGACAAGGGGACAACACAAAAATCGCTTAAAGAAATGGATCTACGGGTAGATGCACTTTCAAAGGAATCACAAAAATTGCATAAAGAAATGCAGAAGAATATGGGTCAACAGACAGATGCCCATAGGGAGGCAACACAAAAAGTGCTTAAAGAAATGAATCAACGGATAGATGCCCTTACAAAGGAAACACAAGAATTGCTTAAAGAAATGCAGGAGATGAAGGATCAACAGATGGAATCCCATGAGGAGGAAACACAAAACTCACTTAGAGAAATACAGGAGAACTTGAGTAAACAGGCAGAAATCCTGAAAGAGGAAACGCAAAAATACCTTAAAGAAATACAGGAAAATATAAACAAGCAAGTAAAGGATCTCAGCAAATCCATCCAGGATCTAAAAAAGGAAGTAGAAACAACTAAGAAATCACAAAGGGAGACAACTTTGGAGATAGAAAACCTTGGGAAGAAATCAGGAGTCATAGATGCAAACATCAACAATAGAATACAAGAGATGGAAGAAAGAATCTCAGGTGCTGAAGATACCATAGAAAGCATCAAACCAACAGTCAAAGAAAATGCAAAATGCAAAAAACGTGTAACCCAAAACATCCAGGAAATCCAGGACACAATGAGAAGATCAAACCTAAGGATTATAAGTATAGATGAGAGTGAAGATTTGCAACTTAAAGGACCAGTAAATATCTTCAACAAAATTATGGAGGAAAGCTTCCCTAACCTAAAGAGAGAGATGCCGATGAATGTACAAGAAGCCTACAGATCTCCAAACAGACTGGACCAGAACAGAAATACCTCCCGTCACATAATAATCAAAACATCAAATGTACTAAACAAAGGAAGATTATTAAAAACAGTAAGAGAAAAGGGCCAAGTAACATACGAAGGAAGAGGTATCCGAATCACATCAGACTTCTCACCAGAGACTATGAAAGCCAGAAGATCCTGGGCAGATCTCATGTAGACACTAAGAGAACACAAATACAAGCCTAGACTACTATACCCAGCAAAACTCTCAATCAACATAGCTGGAGAGACCAAGATATTCCATGATAAAACCAAATTTTCACAATATCTTTCCACATACCTAGCCCTGCAAAGGATAATAGGTGGAAACCGCCAATACAAGGAGAGAAACAACACCCTGGAAAAAACGAGATAATAACCTTCTTGCATCAAACCCAAAAGTAGTTAACCACTCAAACATAAAGATAGCGTCAAGAATGGCAGGTGGCAATAATCACTATTCCTTAATCTCTCTTAATATCAATGGTCTCAATTCCTCAATAAAACGACATAAGTCTAGACTGGATACGTAAACAGGACCCAGCATTTTGCTGCATGCAGGAAACGCACCTCAGTGTCAAAGACAAACACTACCTCAGAGTAAAAGGCTATAAAACAATTTTACAAGCAAATGGTCCCAGGAAATGAGCTGGAGTAGCCATCCTAATATCAGATAAAATTGACTTTCAATGTAAAGTCATCAAAAAAGACACAGAAGGAAACTACATGCTGATCAAAGGAAAAATCCACCATCAAGAACTCTCAATTCTGAATATCTATGATCCAAATGCAAGGGCACCCTCATTCATAAAAGAAACTTTGCTAAAGCTCAAATCACACATTGCACCTCACACAATAATAGTGGGTGACTTCAACACCCTGCTCTCTGAAATGGATCGTTCAGGAAAGCAGAAACTAAACAGGGACACAGTGAATCTAATTGAAGCCTTGGACCAAATGGAACTAAGGGATATATATAGAACATTTCATCCTAGAGCAAAAGAATACACCTTCTTCTCAACACCTCATGGTACCTTCTCCAAAATCAACCATATTCTTGGTCACAAATCAGACCTCAACAGATATAAGAAGATAGAACTAATCTCATGCCTCCTATCAGATCACTATGGAATAAGGGTGGTCTTCAATGGCAACAAAAACAACAGAAAACCCACATACACATGGAGGCTGAACAATACTCTACTCAATGATAACTTGGTCAAGGAAGTAAAAAAGAAAGAAATCAAAGATTTTTTAAAATTTAATGAAAATGAAGGTACAACATACCCTAATTTATGGGACACAATGAAAGCAGTGCTAAGAGGAAAATTCAGAGCCCTGAGTGCCACCAAAAAGAAACCTCATTAAATTACAAAGTTTTTGCTAGGCAAAAGACACTGTCAAAAAGACAAAGCAGCAACCAACTAACTGGGAAATGATCTTTACTAACCCTACATCCGATAGAGGGCTAATATCCAATATATACAAAGAACTCAAGAAGTTAGTTACTCCAGAGAGCCAAGTAACCCTATTAAAAATGGGGTACAGTGCTAAACAAAGAGTTCTCACCTGAAGAATATCTAATGGCTGAGAAGCACCTAAAGAGATGTTCATCATCCTTGGTCATTAGGGAAATGCAAATCAAAACAACCCTGAGATTCCATCTCACACCAGTCAGAATGGCTAAGATCAAAAACACAGGAGACAGCAGTTGTTGGCGAGGATGTGGAGAAAGAGGAACACTCTTACACTGCTGGTGGGATTGCAAACTGGTACAACCACTCTGGAAAGCAGTCTGGTGGTTCCTCAGAAAACTGGGCATGACACTCCTGGAGGATCCTTCTATACCACTCCTGGGTATATACCCAGAGGCCTTACCTGCATGCAATAAAGACACATGCTCCACTATGTTCATAGCAGCCTTATTTATAATAGCCAGAAGCTGGAAAGATCCCAAATGTCCCTCAAGGGAGGAATGGATTCGGAAGATGTGGCATATTTGCACAATGGAATACTACTCTGCACTTAAAAACAATGAATTCACGAAATTCCTAGGCAAATGGTCAGAACTTGAAAATATCATCCTTAGTGAGCTAACCCAATCACAAAAGAACACACATAGTATGCAGTCACTGATAAGGGGATATTAACCCAGAATCTCAGAATACCCTAGACACAATTTGCATATCAATAGATTTCCAAGAAGATGGAAGGAGAGACCCCTGGTCCTGGAAAGACTGGATGTAAGGGAATGCCAGGACAGAGAAGCGAGATGGGGTTGAATAGGGAAAAGAGGGAGGGAAGGGGGCTTATGGGACTTTCGGGGAGGGAGGAACCGGAAAGGGGAAATGATTTTCAATGTAAATAAAAATAAAAACTTAGAAAATAAAAAAAAAAACAAAAAAAATTACAAAAAAAAAGAAAAGAAAAAAGAAAAAAAGATAAGAAAGTGGGGAAGAGCCCCGAAAACATGGGGACAGGGAAAAATTTCCTGACTAGAACACCAATAGCTTACTCTGTAAGATCAAGAATTGACAAATAGGACCTCATAAATCTGCAAAGGTTCTGTAAGCAAAGGACTCTGTCAATAGGACAAAATGGCAACCAACAGTTTTGGAAAATATCCTACATCCGATCGAGGGCAAAAATTCAATGTTTACAAGAACTCAAGAAGTTGGACTCCAGAGAGTCAAATAACCCTATTAAAAAATGAGGTACAGAGCTAAACAGGGAATTCTCACCTGAGGAACCTCAAATGACTCTGAAGCACTTAAAGAAATATTTAACATCCTTAACTGTCATGGAAATGCAAATTAAAAGAGCCCTGAGATTCTACCTCACACCTGTCAGAATGGTTGAGATGAAAAAATTCAGGGGACAGCAGATGCTGGAGAGGGTGTGGAGAAAGAGGAACACTTCTCCATTGCTGGTGGGATTGCAAGCTTGTGAAACCATTCTGGAAGTCAGTTTGGTGGTTCCTCAGCAAATTAGACATGGTATAACCGGAGGACTCAGCTATATCACTCCTGGGCATATACCCAGAATATGCTTCAACATGTAATAAGGACACATGCTCCACTATGTTTATAGTAGTCTTATTTATAATAGCTAGAAGCTGTAAAGAACCCAGATGTCCCTCAACAGAGGAATGGATACAGAAAATATGGTATATTTACAGAATGGAATACTATTCAGCTATTAAAAACAGTGAATTCATGAAATTTTTAGGCAAATGGATGGAACTAGAAAGTGTCATCCTGAGTGAGGTAAGCCAATCACAAAAGAACACAGATAGTATGTACTCACTGGTAAGTGGATATTAGCCCCAAAACTCAGAATAAACAAGATACAATTCAGTCTACTGGAAGCTCAAGAAGAAGGAAGACCAAAGTGTGGGTGCTTTGGTTTTTGTGAGAAAGGGAACTAAATTCTCACAGGAGCAATTATGGAGGCAAAGTGTGGAGCAGAGACTGAAGGAAAGGCCACCCAGAGACTGTCCTACCTAGGGATTTATCCTATAAACAAGTCACCAAGCCCTGACACCATTATTGACAACAAGAAGTGCATACCGAAAGGAGCCTGTTATGATTGTCTCCAGAGGGGCCCTGTCAGAGCCTTACAGATACAGAGGCAGATGCTAGCAGCCAACCATTGGAGTGCACTTGGGGTCACCAATGGAGGATTTTGAGGATGGACTGGAGGAGATGAAGGGGTTTGCAATCCTATGGGAAGAACAATGATGTTGGCTTCCCAGATGCCCCAGGACTCCCAGGGACTAAACCGTCAACCAAGGGGTATATATGGCTCCAGCCAAAAGTGTTGCAGAGGAATGCCTTGTGGGGCATCAGTAGGAGGTAAGGTCCTTTGTCCTGTCAAGGCTCAATAGTTGCCCTCAGCATAGGGAAACTGGGGGGGGTAGGTGGGAGTACATCGCAAGGAGGTGCATATACTTGGAGGCAGGCGTGGGAGGAGGGTTTGGGGGTTTTTCAGAGAGGGATAAACCAGGAAATGTTTAGTATTTGAAATGTAAATGAAATATATATTCAATAAAAATATATTAAAAATGAAAAGATAAAAATATAAAGAAAGGAAGAAAGAAAGAAAGAAACAAGAAAGAAAGAAACAAGAAAGAAAGAAAGAAAGAAAGAAAGAAAGAAAGAAAGAAGGAAAGAAAGAAAATAATAATATATCTGGTCTATATTTATTAACAATAAAGGAATATCTGTGATATTATTTAGTATAGTCCATTGTTTGTAACATTCTTCTAATAAATATTGTGTCCTATTTTATTAATGTAAAATTATTGATATACTTCAAATTATACTGATTTCATTAAGTCTTTCATTTAAAAGTACTTATCAGTTCTCTCTATGTGTAAACTACCCTCTAGGTTTTGAATTCTCTTCACTAAAAAAGTGACTCTTGGGCTGGAGAGATGTCTTAGCGGATAAGAGAACTGACTGCTCTTCCACATATTTTATTTATTTACATTTCAAATGTTATCCCCTTTCCTGGTTTTGCCTCCAGAAAACACCCTATCTCATCCCTCCTCCCCCTGCTAACCAAGCCACCCACTCCTGCTTCCCAGTCCTGGCATTCCCCTATACTGGGACATTGAGGCTTCTCAGAACCAAGGGCCTCTCCTCCCTTTGATATCCAACAAGGCCATCCTCTGCTACGTATGCAACTTGAGCCATGGGTCCTTCCAAGTGTTCTCCACTAGTTGGTGGTTTAGTCCCTGGGAGCTCTGGGGTACTGGTTGGTTCATAATGTTGTTCCTCCTATGAGGCTGCAAGCTCCTTCAGCTCCTTTGGTCCTTTCTCTAGCTCCTGCATTGGGGACCTTGGGTTCAGTCAAAAGGTTGGCTGAGAGCACCCACCTCTGTATTTTTCAGGTGCTGGCAGAACCTCTCAGGAGACAGTTATAACAGGCTCCTGTCAGCAAGCACTTCTTGGCATCCACAATAGTGTCTAGGTTTGGTGATTGTATGTGAGATGGATCCCCAGTGGGACAGTTTCTGAATGGTATTTCCTTCAGTCTCTGCTCCACTCATTGTCTCTGTATTTCATCCCATGGATATTTTATTCCCCCTTCTAAGAAGGACCAGAGCACCCATACTTTGTTCTTCATTCTTCTTGAGCTTCATTTGGTCTGTGAATTGTATCTTGAACATTCCAAGATTCTGGGCTAATATCCACTAATCAGTGAGTGCATACCATGTGTGTTCTTTTGTGATTTGGTTACCTCACTCAAGATTACATTTTCTAGTTCCGTCCAAATGCTTAAGAATTTCATGAATTCATAGTTTTTAATAGCTGAGTAGTATTCCATTGTGTAAATGTACCACATTTTCTATATCCATTCTTTTCTTGAGAGACATCTGGGATTTTTCCCTCTCTTAGCCATTCTGAGTGGTGTGAGGTGGAATTTCATGGTTGTTTTGATTTGCATTTCCCTGATGACTAGGAATGTTGAAAATTTCTTTAGGTGCTTCTCCTTCTCAGCCCTTTGGTATTCCTTGTTTGAGAATTCTTTGTTTAGCACTGTACCCAATTTGTAATAGGGTTATTTGATTCTCTGGAGTCTAACTTCTTGAATTCTTTGTATATATTGATATTAGCCCTCTGTCAGATGTAGGGTTGGTAAAGATCTTTTCCAAATATATTCATTGCCTTTTTGTCCTACTGATAGTATTCTTTGCCTTACAGAAGCTTCAGGGTATATGGGTTTATGTAGAGGTCCTTGATCCACTTGGACTTGAGCTTTGTACAAGGAGATAAGAGCTCCCAGGAATTTCTTCCCACCTTGACACCTGACAGGTGTAGATGTGGGAATGGGGGTGGGAGTGCATGGAACTATAGAGCTGTTGCTTCTTATGTGGGGTCCCAAAGTAGGGGGCTGCTTACATGTCACTTCACATTCACATCAAAGAGCATGTTCCTTTAAATGTAAGTAGAAAATGGGCTCATGGGAAATAAAGGCGATGATCTCCAAAAAAAAAAAAAAAAAAAAAAAAGAGTGGGTCAATTTGCATTTTTCTGCATGCTGACCTCCAGGTGATCCAGCACCATTGTTTTAAAAGATGCTGTCTTTTTCCCACTGGATGTTTTTAGCTCCTTGGTAAAATACCAAGTGATCATAGGTACAAGGGTTCATTTCTGGGCCTTTAATTCTATTCCACTGATCTTCCTGCCTGTCTCTGTACCAAAACCATACATCTGTTATCACTATTGCTCTGTAGTAGAGCTTGAAGTCAGGGATTCCTCCAGGAGATCTTTGGTAGTGGAGAACAGTTTTTGCTCTCCTAGTTTTTTGGTTATTCCAGATGAATTTGTAGATTGCTCTTTCTAGCTCTATGAAGAATTGATTTGGAATTTTGAAGGAGATTGCATCTGTAGATTGCTTTTGGCAAGATGACCATTTTTACTATATTAATCCTGTCAATCCATGAGCATTGGAGATCTTTCCATCTTCTGAGATCTTCAATTTTTTTTCTTCATAGGCTTGAAGTTCTTGTCATACAGATCTTTCACTTGCTTGGTTAGAGTCACACCAAGGTATGTAATATTATTGTGACTATTGTGACCTTTGTGAAGGCTGTCATTTCCCTAATTTCTTTCTCAGCTTGTTTATCCTCTAATAGAGGAAGGCTACTGATTTCTTTGGGTTAATTTTATATCCAGCCACTTTGCTGAAGTTGTTTATCAGCTTTAGGAGTTCTCTGGTGGAAGTTTTGAGCTTGCTTAAGTATATGATCACATCATCTGCAAATAGTGATATTTTGACTTCTTACTTTGTACTTTGTATACATTTGACCTCCTTTTGTAGTCTGATTGTTCTGGCTAGGACTTCAAGTTCTATATTGAATAGATAGGGAGAGAGTGGGCAACCTTGTCTGGTCCCTGATTTTAGTGGGATTGCTTCAAGTTTCTCTTCATTTAGTTTGATATTGCCTACTGGTTTGCAGTATATTGCTTTCACTATGTTTAGGTATGGGCCTTGAATACCTGATCTCTCCAAGACTTTTATTATAAAGGGATGCTGAATTTTGTCAAAAGCTTTTTCAGCATCTAATGAAATGATCATGTGTTTTTTTTCCCTTTGAGTTTGTTTATGTAGTGGATTATATTGATGGATTTCCTTATATTGAACCATCCCTGCATCCCTGGGATGGAGCCTACTTGATCGTGGTGAATTATCATTTTGATGCATTCTTGGATTCAGTTGGCCAGATTTTTGTTGAGTAATTTTGCATCAATGTTCATAAGGGAGATTGGTCTGAAGTTCTCTTTCCTTGTTTGGTCTTTGTTTGTTTTAGGTATATGCGTTATTGTGGCTTCATAGAATGAGTTGAATAGTGTTCCTTGAGTTTATATTTCTTGGAATAATTTGAAGAGTATTAGTATTAGCTCTTCTTTGAAGATCTGATAGAATTGCACACTAAACCCATATGGTCCTGGACTTTTTTATAAGAGGGAATCTATTAACAACTGCTTCTGTTTCCTCAAGACTTACGGGACTATTTAGGTGGTTTATGTGATCCTGTTTTATTGTTTGCACCTTGTATGCATATAGAAAACTGTCCATTTCAACCAGATTTTCAAATTTTGTTGAGTATAAGCTCTTGTAGTAGGATCTGATTATGTTTTGAATTTCCACAGTTTCTGTTGTTATGCCTCCCTTTTTATTTCTTAGTTAATTAATTTGGGTAATGCCTCTCTTCCCTCTGGTTAGTCTGGCTAAGGGTTTATTTATCTTGTTGATTTTCTCAAAGATCCAGTTCCTGGTTTTGTTGATTCTTTGTATAGTTCTTTTTGTTTTTATTTGGTTGATTTCTGCCCTGACTTTGATTATTTCCTGCCGTCTGCTCATATGTGTATTTGCTTCTTTTTTTTCTACAACTTTCAAGTCCACTGTCAAGCTGCTAGTGTAAGCTCTCTCTATTTTCTTTTTGGAGACACTGAGAACTATCATTTTTCCTCTTAGCACTGCATTCATTGTGTCCCATAAACTTTGGAATGATGTGTCTTTATTTTCATTAAATTCTAAAAAGTCTTTAATTTCTTTCTTTATTTCTTCCTTGACCAAGCTATAATTGAGAAGATCATTGTTCAACATCCACATGTATGTGTGTTTTCCATTGTTTTTGTTTGAATTTAAGACCAGCCTTAGGCCATGATGATCTGATAAGGTGCATGGAATTATTTCAATATTTCGGTATCTGTTGAGGCCTGTTTTGTGACCGATTATATGGTCAATTTTGGAGAAGATACCATGAGGTGCAGAGAAGAAGATATATTCTTTTGCTTTTGGATGGAATGTTTTATAAATATCTGTTAGATCCATTTGGCCCATAACTTCGACTAGTTTCAGTGTGTCTCTCTTTAGTTTCTGTTTCCATGATTTGTCCAGTGTTGAGAATGGGGTGTTGAAGTCTCCCACTATTATTGTGTGAGGTACAATGTGTGCTTTGAGCTTCAATAAAGTTTCCTTTATGAATGTGGCTGCTGTTGCATTTGGAACATAGATGGTTAGAGTTGAGAGTTCATCTTAGACTTTTCATTTGATCAGTATGAAATATCCCTCCTTATCTTTTTGACATCTTTTGGTTGAAAGTTGATCTTATCCAATATAATAATGGGCACTCCAGCTTGTTTCTTGGGATCATTTGCTTGGAAAATTGTTTTCCAAACTTTTACTCTGATGTAGTGTCTGTCTTTGTCACTGAGGTGGGTTTCTTGTGTGCAGCAAAATGTTGGGTCCTGTTTACATATCCAGTCTGTTAGTCTATGTCTTTTTATTGAAGATTTGAGAAGATTGATGATAAGAGATATTAAGGAAAAGTGACTGTTTTTTAAAGTTATTTTCATTGTTAAAGGTGGAATTCTGTTTGTGTGGCTATCTCCTTTTGGGTTTGTTGAAAGATTACTTCATTGCTTTCTCTAGGGAGTAGTTTTCTACCTTGTGTTGGTATTTTCCACCCATTATTCTTTGTAGAGATTGGTTTGTGGAAAGATATTGTGTAAATTTGTTTTTGTCATGGAATACCTTCATTTCTCCACCTATGGTAATTGAGAGATTTGCTGGATATAGCAGTCTGGGTTGGCATTTGTGTTCCCTTAGGGTCTGTATGACATCTGCCCAGGCTCTTCTGGCTTTCATATTCTCTGATGATAAATCTGGTGTAATTCTGATAGGTCTACCTTTATATGTTACTTGACCTTTTTTCCTTAGTGCTTTAAATATTCTTTCTTTCTTTAGTATATTTGGTGTTTTAATTATTATGTGAAGGGAGGAATTTCTTTTCTGGTCAAATGTATTTGGAGTTCTGTAGGCTTCTTGTATGTTCATGGGCATCTCTTTCTTTAGGTTAGGGAAGTTTTCTTCTATAATTTTTTTAAGATAGTTACTGGCCATTTTAGTTGTAAATCCTCACTCTCTTCTATACATATAATACTTAGGTTTGGTCTTCTCATTGTGTCCTGGATTTCCTGGATGTTTTGGGTTACAAGCTTTTTGCATTTTCCATTTTCTTTGACTGTTGTGTCAATGTTTTCTATGGAATCTTCAGCATCTGAGATTCTTTCTTCTATCTCTTATAATCTGTTGATGATGCTTGCATCTATGACTACTGAATTCTTTCCAAGGTTTTCTATCCCCAAAGATGTCTCACTTTGTGATTTCTTTTTGTTTCTACTTCCATTTTTAGATCCTGGATAGTTTTGTTTAGTTCCTTCACTTGTTTGTTTGTGTTTTCCTGAAATTCTTTAAGGGATTTTTGTGCTTCCTCTCTAAGGGCATCTATCTGTTGACCCAAGTTTTCCTGTGTTTTTTAAGGGATTTTTGTGTTTCCTCTATAAGGACTTCTGCCTGTTGACCCATGTTCTCCCATAATTCCCTATGGGATTTTTGTGTTACCTCTTTAAGGGCTTCTACCTATTGGCCCATATTTTCCAGTATTTCTTTAAGGGACTTTTGTGTTTCCTCTTTAAGAGTTTCTACTTGTTGACCCATATTCTTTAAGGCAGATATTTATGTCCTGCTTTAAGGTAGATATTATGTCCTGAAGTCCTCTATCAGCATCATGAGATGTGATTTTAAATCCATCTCTTGCTTTTCTGATGTGTTGGGGTATCCAGGATTTCCTGTTGTGGGAGAACTGGTTTCTGATTGTGCCATCTTGCCTTGGTTTCTGTTGGTAATGATCTTGCGTTTGCCCTTTGCCATCTAGTTATTTCTGGTGTTAGCTGGTCTTGCTGTCCCTGACTGTGTCTTCTCTGTCCTGCAAGCCTATGTATCTGTACTGCTGGGGTTCCTGTTCTCTCAAATGCCCTGTATGCAGCTGGTTTGAATGTACTGAATGCTGCTGGTTCTTGAAAGCCCTGTGTGCTGCTGGTTCTCTAGGAAGTATCAGGAGATGGAGACTTAACTGTGGCAGACCTGTCAAGAGTATACCACAGTGGAACGGGCAGGCGGAGGCAGAGAAAGGGGGAGAAGGAATGGAATGAGAGTGGTATTCTGGAGGGCAAGGGTTTTTGTGGCTGCTGGATAGCGAGTCCCAGCAGCTCTAGACTTCCAGACATAGGGGTTGTTCTTACAGAATGGCCTGCATTCTGCTGGTTCTCTAGATAGTACCTGGAGATGGGGTCTTCACTGTGGCAGACCTGATAAGCCAGATATGCTATTCTTAATGGATGTAAGGTGGTTGTCTTAAGGATCATATTATAATCTGTTGGATATTTATGTTGTGTTACATTTTGTTGTCATTAGTACTTTGATAAGTAGTTTGTTCCTGCAATGATTCTTGTTTGTGTGATTAACAAGGGACAAGGTACAAATTGATAAACTGCCCTGTGAAAGTCCAAATTAATCTTTATTTCTGCTAAAAAGTGCATTGGAATACCGTCAGTGGGCAACATTACACAACTGGTAGGCAAAATGGCATTTCAGTTTTGAAATTAGTGAACCATAAAAGGTCAGTGGCATGTATTTTGGCATCAAGCTACCTGGGATATATCCCTATTTCACTGGTTAATATATACAGGAACTTGCACAACTTAGTTAATTCCTCTTTTCCTCAATAATTTGTCAGTAAATTCAGGATGCTAATACATGCTGTGTAGGAGTCTTAGGAGATCTGATCAGGTAGCAGATGTAACAACTTGGAATGGTGCCTGAGATGCTGCTAAAAGTTTTCTCCAGGTTTGTTCATTGTGTTTATTTATTATTACCAAAATACATAAAATATTTTTACTCACTTAGTACTGACAGCTTTAGAGTGTGTGTGAGTATTTTTCATGGTAGAGAGTGTTTCTTTATTATCTATTTTTCCCATATAAATTATGTTACATTATATTATTTCCCATATACATTATATTACAGATTAATATCTTATTAATATATTAATATATTTTTATTTTATTTTACTTGATTTTATACAATATGTAGAGATAGACATTTTGCATCACATTTTCATTCTTTTTCCTTTTCTTGTTTGGATATGAGAGGCTTTTTATCAAAGCATATGTGTGTAGTTTAGCTGATGTATCCAGTCATTGAGAAATGATTAGAACATATTATGGACCTTTGCATCAAAGCAAATTTTTTTTCTTCCTTAGGTTATTTCTCTTGGGTAGTTTGTCACAGAAAAAAAAAGCTCACTAACAAAATTTTGCTTCTGGTCTAGGTGTCTAGAATCAAAAGATCAGAGGTATAGAGCTTAAGATCGCTGTAGATAAATGTATTTACACACTCTCTACTATGAAAACATTCACACACACACACTTAGGCACACATGCACACAATCACACACACACTTAAATATACTCACACACACACATATACACACACACACATTTCCTTTTTTTACATCCTTTTTCTCTTTCTCTCCCTCCTTCCTCTCATCAGGACTTCCTTCCTTCCTTCCTTCCTTCCTTCCTTCCTTCCTCGTTTCCTTCCTTCTTTCTTGTGGTTGAAAGTTAAAAGTCAAGTTCTTAGCAGGTGCACTTATTTCCACTGACTGTTTCCTAGGCTGTAGAGTAGCTACTTTCTCACTGTATTATCAGATGGTTCTAGGGTAAGGATTATCTACAATGTGTCTTCCCTTTCTTGAAGGACACTTGTCAGTTAGCTTACTTATCCAAATGTTGTTTTCCCATGAAGTCTCACTAAGGAAAGCTTTACAAACTTAGAACTTAAGTGTGTAAACTGTGAAGTGTCACAAGAGCTGTTATAGGTTATTCACTCAACATTGCTTCTGATGTAACATAATTTCATTTAAACCTTTTAATGAAAACTAAGCATATATGAATGAGTTCACAATTCTTTTGTGCAGTTCAAAAAATAATTAGAAAGCAAAAGTAAATGCACCTTTATAACCAATACTCAAACCAAGTAATGGAATGTGGCAATCACAACAGAAGTGTTTATTTCCCTGTTTCTCTTCTTATACAGAATACTGTTCTCAGATGAAATAAGCTAATTATTGCAACATGCATTTCTCTGAGTTTGGATTCGTATTCAAAAAACTTTAATTTAATTTAATTTAAATTATACAGTGTCACCCATCACAAGCATTAGGATAGCTTTGAGCTTTACAATCTTTCTAAGCCATATGCTGCCATGCTTGGATTATTTGCTCAGTAGTGTGTTAATGAATTTACCAATGACACTGTATGAGGTTACATCTCTTTCATATCTATTCTTGTTTCTTAGCATTTCCTCCCAAACGAAGATCTTCCTCATCAATGTAAGGCTCATAAGATTCAGGTACTAGTAAAATTGATATTTAGAGAGCTCATAAAGGTGTAAGATTTGCAAGGACCCCATGGAGAACAGTAACAGAACAATAAAGAATTTCTGGAGAGAAGAAATCCCAGGTAGAAGCGCTTGCATGGTAAGTAGTGACTGCAGCAATCAGATTCTGTGAAACTGCCACAGAGTGAGCTTTTCAATGTATGCAACCAACTTTGAGTTGTTTGTTCTTATGTAAGTAACATATCACCATTCAGATGTAAATAGCTATAATACTACATTGATTTGCAGTTTGAGCTATTAGCAATAATACTGTTTTAATAATTCCTATCTATGTACACTTCTTTTCTGTGGTGTCCTATCTTGAATATGTTTTATATTTCACTGTTCGTTCAACTTTGGAGATCATTTCTGTGGCAAAAATATATGTCTGGCTAAAAGTCTAGAATAGCACCAGTGTCTCAGAATGGGCATACAAATTTAAAATTTCACTTACATGTTACCAGAGTTCTAATGAGTTCTAACTTGAAACATGGATAGTCTGGTTTTTCTGCTTGCATTGGTCCAGTAAGTGTGTAGCAACATCTCAGTTTATAACTTTTCAGTATTTTTATTAATAGTGACTTTCATTTTTATAGATTTGATCATTTGAGAAATAAATAAGTTTTAAATTTTGATGTATTTAAACACACTTATGATTCAAGGCTTGCAAGCCTCACACTTGAAAATTAACATTTTAAAATTTTACATTGAATTATCTAGCATCCCTATGATTTAATATTTTATTTTAAAATATTTAAGTGCTTGTAATTCATTCTCATGAAACTTTGCTGATAGGGATCAGACACTCACTACCTCAAGCACATTTTATTAGGATATATAACTTTGGTTATTGTGGGACCTTAATGAGACGTGTTGCCACACCCCAGGTTCTAGCCTGACTCCGCCTAGGCAGTCATCTGCCTGCAGCCACACTGTCCCTGCCTTCTGATTACCTGACCGCCCAACTCACTATAAATAACACCCCTCAGCGCGTGCTCTCTCTCTCTCCACCTGTTCTCTCCCGGCCCTCTCTTTGTCTGTCTCTCTGTCTTCTCCCCTTTCCAACGTGGTCATGGCTTCTCTTATCTATTTTCTCTTCTTTATCTTTCTCTCTCTTTTCTCTTTCTATTTTCTTAATAATAAAACATCAAAGCTATGGGCCGCCTCTTATTAAACTCGCCACATGGAGCTAGCTGGTATGCGCCGTCTGAGACTCTGGGCTTCAGCTAAGCAGACAGTCTGAGCACAGGTAACACGCAGAGAGATCCGGGATCTCTCTGAGCCCCCACGAGCCATGTGCGGGACCTGCCGGCGGTGTGGCCGCCTGCTCCCGGTTAGGCCGAGGCACGCATGCATCTTGCCTGCTTCCCCAACCCCCCCCCCCCCCCCCCCCCCCCGCGGAACCGTGTCTGCCTGCATCCTTTGCATGTGTACGCTGCCTTGGCCCTAGAGCGAGGCCTGCGTGCTGCCGGCCTGGCCTGGCGTGTGCCCCTGTGTCCACCCGTGCCAGGCCCCACTTTCTTTTTCTTTTTTTTCCCACAGATGGCGACCACACAGGGTGTGAACCCGCCCACACAGGGACAGACCCAGAGTGCCACGCCTAATCCGCACAGCCCTCCCTTTCCCTCCAGCCCAAATCGGGTCGGTGGTTCTTTTTACCCAAGGATTGGGTCTCAGAGCCTCTCATGGCCGGACGCTCATCCCATAAGACCACCTTCCCCCCTCCCCTAGTTCTCAGCTCTCAGCAAGAGCTAAGAACCAACCAAACTGCACTCTCTTCACCCCTGAGGTGGAATCTGGCAGACCTCCCATGGTCCATTCCACTCTCATGGCGGTCCGCTGCAGTGGGACACGGGACCCCGACCTAACCTTTTGTTCCAAACCCGCGTGCTCTGGCCAACTCCCTCCCCTGGGTTCCTCTTGCCTCTCTAAACTGCTGCTACCTTCACTAATGCTTTTTTTAAAAAAAGGTTAACTTTTCATCTCCTTTCCAAGAAAAAACAAATGGGGAAACCATCTCTCTGAGCCTGCTGCCTCGTGGCAAGCCAGGCCCCTCCCCCCACCTGAGACTCAGCTCCAGAACAACTAAACAATGCTTCTCAACCTAAGATTTTCTAGCTCCTTTATCTAAATACGTATTTCCTTTTCTAAAGACTCATTTCTTTCCCTATACATGCCTAAAAATTTTCAACTTTTCTAAAATTTCTTTTATACTTCCACAGATCCAATTAACTGTACTAAGTAACAACCAAACTTCCTTTACAGGTCTAACATAATAATTTCTTCCTTAGCCACCCAAAGCAGACCCCGGCTGGGATTCTGCTCCTCTGTTGTTTCGCTACAGGTTTACCTTTATACCTTGCCTGCTGTCATACATCCAACAGAGAGTGCCACCTCCTGAGACCCACATACAACAACAGGGCTGCCTTCATCCCAACTGACTGAAGACACCCCAAGACACGCGCTGAAATCTGCAGACACACGCTGAAATCTGCAGACACGCTACAGGCTTGAGACCTTCCAGCTATAGACGAACTCTCTTGCCACAGCCAAATGACTGTTGAACTTGGGGGAAATTACGTGATACTCAGAAAAACAATGTCTATCTAGATTATTAATTGAGTGCTGTTTAAAGCTAATTGCTGTTTACCCTCAAATTGTACTATTGATTCAATCATACCTTGTCTTCTCTTGCCTCAACCCTCTTTACAACTCTAACTTTCTTCTGATACCTCCACCCCACCCAAAATTGTCCTAATCTGTGAACAGGCAGCCTGGTTCTCAGGTGGAGCAAAGGACTTTGAACCCCAGGACCCGGTAGGGGGTGGCTTCTGCCTACAACCTTGTGGGCAGAGCTTCCACCTGCATGGGGCGATAGGAGTTCAGTCACCGCCCCCTAGAACCTAGCTCCTGCCGCAGTTACAGCCCCCCCCAACACAGGTCAGTGACCCCTCTCCCTTTTAAAAAAAAACAAAAAGGGGGAGATGTGGGACCTTAATGAGACGTGTTGCCACACCCCAGGTTCTAGCCTGACTCCGCCTAGGCAGTCACCTGCCTGCAGCCACACGGTCCCCGCCTTCTGGTTACCTGACCGCCCAACTCACTATAAATAACACCCCTCAGCGCGTGTTCTCTCTTTGCCTGTTCTCTTCCGGCCCTCTCTTTGTCTGTCTCTCTGTCTTCTCCCCTTTCCACGTGGTCATGGCTTCTCTTATCTATTTTCTCCTTTTTCTTTATCTCTCTATCCCTTTTCTCTTTCTATTTTCTTAATAATAAAACATCAAAGCTATGGGCCGCCTCTTATTAAACTCGCCACATGGAGCTAGCTGGTATGCACCGTCTGAGACTCTGGGATTCAGCCATGTGGACAGTCTGAGCACAGGTAACACAGAGAGAGATCTGGGATCTCTCTGCGCTCCCGCGCGACTTGCCAGTGGTGCCGCTCCTGGTTAGGCCGAGGCATGTGTGCATCTTGCCTGTTTCCCCAAACGCGCCCCCCCCCCCCCCCCGCAGAACTGTGTCTGCCTGTGTCCTTTGCATATGTACGCTGCCTTGGCCCTAGAGCAAGGCCTGTGCGCTGCTGGCCTGCCTGGCGTGTGCCCCTGGGTCCGTCCGCGCCAGGCCCCGCTTTCTTTTTCTTTTTTTTTCCCACAGGTTTATGTGGATTATGTTGTTTTATTTCACCCACTGGTGAGATTTGACTTGCTTATATTGATTCGTTTTTTGTGTGTTTATGAAACATTTGTAGAAAGCTCTTATGCAGCATATGTTTGTATTTAATATTTGAAGGTAGTTTGCTTGTTAAGTTTGCCATGTAATTTTAGTATTAATTTCAAGTTTTGGTGTTTGATAAAACACAATTTTTCTGAGTGTTTTTCTTTCTGAGCACTTCTGAGAGAAAGTGACATATCTATTAGTGAATTGAATAAGAAAAAAAATTACCTCACAAGTGACAGTGGTTACTCCTCAGCTCAAGGACCACAAAAGAAAGGATAAGGATGTTTTCTGTCGCAGTTCTTAAATTGAAGCCTTGGTTCTCAGGTTTGGACTCTTACTGTGACTCAGACCATTTGGCTTCACTGATCTGCAGGTTTCCTGGATTACATTTGGGTTACATTGCCAGCTCTTGTTCTGACATATATGACAGCATTTGCAACTCCTTAACTTTAATACCTCTAGGCCCAATGAATCATAATAAATTTACTACTACACATATTCTACATTCTACTGGTTATGTATACCTAGAAAACCATGGCATATATCTCTATCTCTATCTGTCATCTCTATCTCTCTACCTCTATCATCTCTCTCTATCTCCATCTCCATCTCATCTCAATCCCCATATCTATCTCTCTCTATCATCTATCTATCTATCTATCTATCTATCTATCTATCTATCTATCTATCTATCTAATCTACACACACACACACACACACACACACACTGTAGTGGTTTGAGTACACTTGGCCCAGGGATTGGCACTTTTAGGAGGTGTGGCCTTTTGGAGTAGGTGTGGCCTTGTTGGAGAAAATGTGTCACTGGGGGGAGGGTGGGAGTGCTTTGAGACATTCCACCTTGCTTCCTGGAAGTCAGTCTTCTGATTGCTTTTAAAACAAGATGTAGAATGCTCAGCTCCTTCTGTAGTTCCATGTCTGCCTGAAGACTGCTATGCTTCCTGCCTTGATGGTAATAGAATAAATGTCTGACTTGTAAGCAGGTCCCAATGAAATGTTGTTCCTTACAGGAGTTGCCTTGGTCATAGTGTCTCTTCACAGCAATGGAAATGCAAACTAAGACAGTGATGGTTTTCATCACTGTAGATTCATGAATCATTTCAGTGTAATTAGGTATTTAAGTTTGATTTCTCACTTTACATTTCCACAGGAATTATAGCATGAGAAAGATATTCTCAAAAGAAACTTTTCCATTCCCTCCCTAAAACATACCAGACATCCAGCTCCTGTCTCCAAAAAAAACCCTATATTTTTCAGTAGCATTTTAATTTCTCATATCTTGCTACTGTCTGTCGAAACTATCTTTTTTATAATTATGAAATATGTAAGTTTCAATATCAATTATCTAGCTCTTACCATAGATAATACCATTCTAGATACCATACTCTTAATGAAAGAATATAATAGATACCTAATATTTATCTAAAAATAAAAATAAATTGCTTAACATTCATTTATGTATTATAGTATATACTGGAAGATTACATTTTGAGATAACTCTTTAACACATAGTAGAACTAAATATATATTCTTAAGTGGATGAATAGGCCACACAGTGGACAATATGTTCATGAACCTTATCTTGAAAGTCAATATTCTAGTTCATAAATATTCATGTGTTTGGTGTTTATATGATCTTGAATTTTGGAGATATTAAAAGGACTAGTGCCAAACACATAGATGGAGCCAAAATTGCAATTAGGATTTTTTTGGAACAGAGTCAACATTTTATACATACTCCTAGAAAAGAATAGCTAGCTAGCAAGTGAGAATTTAAAAAAAAAATCAATGTTATAAAAAAATCTTATTTATGGTCACTTCACCAGTGTTCCTTTGACATTCATTCCTGTGAATAACTTCTCAAGTACAAAGTATTGTGTTTAGATAAAATGTTTTATTTATAGGAGGATTTATCATTTTCCTCTCTCTTCAGGTTGGATCATGTCTTTCCTTTTCTCTCTCACCTTCTCTGGCCTGTTCTGGTAAAATTATTCATTTTGAAATAATCTTGTGTATATTCTTGCACTGGTTGTGGCATCACAAAGCTGCAGAAATTTGTGGTGGTAAGAACTGACAATTATCTTTAAGACTATCATTAGGACATTATGATGTTCTCTGAACTTTGAAACTGCTTGACAGAGTAAATGACTTTGTGGCAATTTATCATGTACTAAAATTTTATGCATGTGGTGTGTGTGTGTGTGTGTGTGTGCTCTAGTGAATGCTGTGCACATTTATGTGAAGGCACATGGACACCAAATGTTACTATTGGCTCCCTGTTGTTCATCTGAGACCCTCATTCCCTTGTTTCTTGAAACTGCGTCTGTCATGGAACTAGAGATTCCTGAGTAGTGTAGGTTTTTTCTTTGTGGAGTTCCATGTTTTTGCCTATTTTGCTTCCCTGAAAATTTGTTCACATTTAACCATGATACCTCAAGTTTTATATGAGTATTCTTGAGGTCAAATAAAGGTATTTGTATTTACTCCATAGGCACTTTATTGACTAAGTCAGAAGCCCTTAAATACGTTCAATAGCCATTTAATTTTTCATTTTCTGCGGGTTCTATGTGGAAACAGTATTAGTAAGTACTAAAATACATCAGCACTTATTCCTACAGTATTATAGAATAACAAATATTCTTCCATTCAGTTCTAGAGTCAAGAATTCCTAAACCAAGGTGTAAGCAGAACCACGAGCTCTCAAAATGTTCTCCTAACTTATTTTGTACGCATTTATCATTTGTCAAGCCACTCTTACTATCTCTCCAGATAGAATTCTGCATGATTATTTCCACATACAGATACTTGCCATTTAGGTTATGAAGGATTTAAATAATTTAGGAAAAAATCTCATTGTGTTTCCAAACATATTATGATAAGGTATCATTCATAAGTTTTAGGGACTTGGATTGGGCCATGTGTTTCCTTAGACATTGTTCTACCCATAATAAGCAGATTTTGTTACTAGTTTCATTTATAAAAGACAAATGTCTGTTAAAAAATAAAACAAATATTTGAAGCTTCATAAAAATATGGCAGCTGAAGAATTAAAACTGATACTGGAATTTAACAACTGAGTAATCAATCTAAACAGTTTAAACAAGTAAACAATTTACCTTGACCAATTGTCTGAAGTACTTCTTCAACATCCATCACTATGACTATAAAGATTCCAAACTGAAGTAGAGACAGTCTTCAAACAGTAAACTACAGCATATCCTAACTTTAATGTGGCCTGCTTATATAACACAGCCCCACTTTGTTGCTATGGCCATGAATGATTTACGACAATAAATCATCACAGAATCCTTTCTTCGATTCCATCAACTATATCTTCTTTCCTTTCATCCTTGTATCCATCATATTCCATCTTAAGGTAAGTCTACTATTTGTTTTCAAAATCATGATAACTTCAAATGCATAGTCTGCAGAGAATCGCCTGATTCTGTTCCCACAAAAAACTTATTCAATTTGGTAGAAACACATATATTAGTTATATTCTATTTCTCTGATGATACTGGAAAACATTTTTCAGTAGATATGACTCTTTTTTCAAAATTTATCATTTTAATATTGTTTGGCTTAAAATTTGCTTTCTGATACAGAGCTTTGTTGTATAGCCCTGGTTGGCTTATCACTCACTGTGGAGTTAAGGCTTCTTGCATCAGCCGCCCCAGCAAATGATGACATTATCAGAATACGCTAACATGCCTAGCTCTCAAAATGTTATTGTAATAAAATAAACATTATGCAATAATTCCAGTGTTATGTTTTCCAGATATAGAACTCAATGTTGCCGGGCAGTGGTGGCGCACGCCTTTAATCTCAGCACTTGGGAGGCAGAGGCAGGCGGATTTCTGAGTTCGAGGCCAGCATGGTCTACAGCCTGAGTCCCAGGATAGCCAGGGCTATGACAGAGAAACCCTGTCTCGAAAACACAAACAAACAAACAAACAAACAAAAAGAACTCATGAAGATATACAAAGACATTTAAGAACCATCTTCATTTTAAAGAATGAACAATATCATTTGTATACAAATTCAGCTTGCATGCTATGCAACCATCATTCCTAAGACTGGTTTTCTGATGATAATTCTATAATGGTGCTGTTATGAACACAAGTGTGTAAGTTTGTACACAAAATTCACTCTTTAACTTAAAAAGAATAAAATGTCTTGGAAATGTGTTAATTGTATTTCAAGTTGATTGGGGACCAATTATTTTTCACAAGTACAAAGTCATTTTACAAACTCATTTAATGATGAGAAAGTTTCCAAAGTTTCCATTAGTTCAAAAGTACTTATAATTTCCTATACTGAACAATTTCATGTATGGTGTGGAGTTTCGCTGAACATTTGAGTTTCATTTTGCTAATAATGTGTATGTTTCAGTGGGTTTATTTTGTTTTTGTGTATTGACAATTGTTATATCTACTTTGAAACCAACTGAAATCCTTTGCTCATTTTAGGTGGTGAGGGTTAGGTTTGGGGCTATTAAGTTTCATATTAGCCTTGATATGAGGGCCTTTGTCTTGTTTAATTTTATCTCTTTTCTCTTGTCTGGCTCTCCTCTTTTGAAGATATTCTATTGTCTGAAGAGAAAATGAAGGAGAGGTAGATTGGGAAGAGTAGTTTATACCTGAATGTATATGTTTATATATACAAGTTTATACCTGAAAATCCCTTCTGTTGTACTCAGCAAATATTTTCTATGTATTAAATGGCCTTTTATTTGGTTTATGTTGCCTTTTGATCCACAGATTTAAAATATTACAAACACCATTCTATTTTTCTCGCTAGTTATACCTTAGTTTTCAGATGAAACAAAAGTAACCACCAAATCCAGTCAGAAGGACCACGGCTTTACAAAATGTGTTAGCCCACTGAATTAGACTGTTATAAACAGTCTTTATTTATTAAAGATATACATTCCTACTAATTCATCATGTAAAGCCACAAAATTCTATCTATATGTACATATATATGTATAATAATGCATAGATATTTATTTTGCAAACCTGAGTTTTAAGAACTGTCAGACTCTATTTTACTCTATGATTTGCAAATGTACCCACAATATTTCAGCACTTTTATTTTTATTTTTTTCTTTTTGTTCTTATCTTTTTGAAAGCATATTCTTGTCTCCTACAATACATTCCAACCATACTGTCCCTTCCCTCCAGTCCTGCAAACTCCCAACAACTTCTACTCTTCCCAATCCACCTCCCCTTCATTTTCTCAGGAGGAAAAGTGTTCAATAAGCGAGCAAAAGTAAGAGATACATCCACTCCTGTTGTTAGGAGTTCAACCAAACATCAAAATAACAGCCCTAACATGTATGTAAAGGATCTACCATACATCCACACAGGTCACATGTTTGCAACATCAGTCTTTATCAGCTCATGTGCCCTGCTTAGTTCATTCAGTGGACTGTGTTTTCCTGGTTTCCTCCATGTAGCTGTTTTATTGGGTTTTTGTACATATGACTTTGTGTAACTATCAGTACTTTGTCTTGCATTTTCTAATATGTAGTTAAGATTTTCCTGCTAGATAAATGTAGTAGCAAAAAGCTAATAGGTCTCCTGTCCGTCTGAATGTATTTTAATTTCTCTCCCTCTCACATTTGAAAAACAAACTTTGCCACATTGATATAGGGTAAGAATTTTTTTTTCTTTAAACTATAGGAGTAGATCAGGCTCCTGTCTGTTGATTGATGTTGAAGTTATTTTTGAGGGGGATTCTGATGATATGTTTTACTTAAATACTCCTGTACATGGAAAGTCTCAGTTCTTTCAGCTTTTATAATTAATTTGTTTTAGATTTATGGTGTTACCCTGACTCTATATAAATTTATTTATGTTTATGGATACACACACACAGTGTGTGTGTGTGTGTGTGTGTGTGTGTGTGTGTGTACACGTGTGTGTGTGTGTGTAGATGAAGGAGGTAGAGAATGAGAGATTGAGAGAGATTTTTATCAAATGGAAAGATTTTAGTTGTTGAATCTTTACACAATCTCTTTGTCCATTATTTTTCTCCCATGCACTTCTATGGCTCCCAAATGCACACACACCTTTTGCTTAGTGCTGTCATGGCTCTATTCAGCTAGTTTGTTCATTTATTTTGAGCCTAGGCTGACCTCAATTTATAAATCCCCATGCTTCAGCCTTCTCAGTATTGGGATATCAGGCATACAATATCGGTCATACTTGGTTTTGTTCAGTTTTGTGTCTATTTGTCACAATCTGTAATTTCTTATATTTTCTTCATTATTTTAAAAGTGTCCCTCTGTCTGCTCACATCTTCCTTTAATTCTTACCAGTAACATCTTGTTCCAGTTACTTTAATTATTAGCTTTGGTTTTATTTTTCACTTTAGTTTAGTATATACAATGCTTTTAATCTTTTTTCTTTGTCTTGGCTTTCTTCCCATATTTCATTAACCATTTGAATATCTTTAAGACAATGCACTGAATATTATGTAACAGATCTCTTAGTGGGTCTTGTTAAGAACAGTTTACTGCTTGCTGAATTATTTGTTCTTTGAATTAATCACACTTTCAAGATTTAAGTATACCTTGTGAAGTTTTGTTGAGAAGTGGACATTTGTATGTCTAATGTAGAAATGGAATTGACATTGCCCATTTCTCTTTGATCTGTGTTCATTTTTACACTCTAAATTTTTAGGTTATCGATTCTCATATTACCCTGAGACCTTTTCTGAACATATATCAATTCAAGGGCCTGTGGGATCGCTTTGTGATTTTTAATATGGGTACACAATTGATGTTGAATATCATAGTCTTTATAATCTGGCTCTCAGAATGAAAACAAGAAACTAGAGTGTGAGTACCGCATGATGATGGCCTTTCCTATCTTCTGGACAGAGCATCAGCATATAAGAAAAGGCTTAAAACAAGATGATGCTACAGGATTTCTGCAGCATCTGTACTTTTTTTTTTTTTTGGCTTTCTGCCATAGGACACAGCTACCAGAAGAGTCCAGACTTATGATATTTATAAAAATACATTTATATATTCTGTATGCAAGCTATTCCAAGAACAAGTATACAAGTGGCTGACACTGTACCAAAAAAGAAACTGGATAGCAACCTTTATTCAGGCTTTACAATGCTCCAAGGTTAACTGGAATTTCCTTATAAGACTTCTCCCAGAAGCTACATTTTGACACACTCCAGAATTCCTAAATAGTCACATATCAAACTGACTCTGACAGGGCAACTGTAGTTTAGGTTAGGGCTACTCTGGGAGCTACTTACCCAGTTATCCTTTTCTCAGAATTTAGTGAATGTATTTTTTAAAAGCTGTCTTAATTGTCATCAGTTACAAAGAGGTTAGAGATTTGCCATCCCTTATAACATTGTTCCATTTAAGGGTGACCATTATCATATTATAGTTGACTTAGAAACAATCTGAGGGTACTGGGACTTATTAATTCATGTCTTAGTTCCCTTAGGCTTAAGATTTCTACCTTTATATCTAATCATACAGAATCAATGAGAAAATATAATTTGTGTATGATAATTGCTATCATTTTCTAAATTTTACTCTGTGCTCAGCAATGTTGTTCAGACATTTTCTTGTATTACTTTTTAGTCTTGTCTGAGTACACATGGTTGACAATAGTTTCTTCTTCTCCTGAAACCCGTACTTGAAAATATTGTGCACTTCAACTTAAATAAAATAAGATATATTTCTTCCTATTGTCTTTACAGAAGCACATTCAGCAAATCAGACTGATTTTTAAAGAATTTTAAAACAAGATCAACATAGGAAGAATAAAAGGAATTTTAGATCGATAGTCACTCATTCATAACAGCTAAAGCCATAGTGAAAATTGGATGGCTGAAGCACCTCTGTGTGAAACCTGGTTTTAACACCAGTTTGGGATGTTTGTTTCTGAATACTCAGAATTCCCAAGATACAGTTCACAGACAATATGAAGCTCAAAAAGAAGGAAGACCAAAGTGTGGATACTTCAGTCCTTCTTAGAAGGATGAACAAAATACCCATGGGAGGAGATACAGGGACAAAATGTGGTGCAAAGACTGAAGGAAAGGCCATCCAGAGACTGTTCCTCCTGGGGATTCAGACCATATAGTCACCAAACCCAGACACTATTGTAGATGCCAAGAAGTGCTTGCTGACAAGACCCTGATATAACTGTCTCCTGAGAGGCCCTGCCAGAGCCTGACAAATACAGAGGTAGGTGCTGCAGCCAACCACTGGATTCAGCACAGGGGCCCCAATGGAGGAGTTAGAGAAAGGACTGAAGGAGCTGAAGGGGTTTGCAACCCCGTAGGAAGAAGAAGAATATTAACCAACCAGACTCCCCCAGAACTCCTAGGGACTAAACCAACCAAAGAGGTATTTATACTATAGGAACCATGCCTTTTCACACACAGTTCAATTATTATTATATAGGGGAGCATAATGTAGTGTGTGGGCAAACGAGCATATAGTGCTGTCCATGTGGAAGTCGGAGGACAACTTTGTGAAGCAGGTATTTTTCTTTTCGTTTCATGTAGATTCTGGAGCTTGAACTCAGGTCTCTAGACATGTACATCAAGGAACTTTGTATGCTAAGCCATCTTAGTCATCCTGTAGTCTTTCAAATAGTAAAACACACTAAAGTTCTTTGGAAAGTAAATGAAATAGTCTATGAAAATTTTTGTAACACAATTAAATGCGCACATCCAAATTTCGTTCAGGTATTGAAAGTCCATCTCAACTAGTATAGTGCTTGGCATCTGTTTTAGCCTTATGTTCAATAGCTATAAACATAGGGAAAAATAATGTGGCCTAGATACTCTGTTTCCTTTTAGACTATTTTCATTTGAATTTTCCTGAGTGGATTTTGCTTCAAGGATCAAAGACAATTTGACAATGTGTGTGTGTTGTGAGCTAGCAAGTGATACAAATAAGGAACCTACCACTTTGTTAAAATGAGTCATGATGTAGTCATAGTAAAGTATGTTATTTGTCGAAAAATCTCCTGACACCCAAAGATAATGCTGGAGTATTAACTTATATATGCAAAGTTAGCCTTTTTGAAATCAGAAGAACTAAGCCCGTAAGTCTGATTTCAAAGAAATACATCCAACTTAAAAGGTGATTTTTTTCTTTCAAACTATTTGGCATATTACACTATTAAAATCGGTTTGGCAGAAGTAACATTTAATCTTTAGTATTTTCATTAATTTTTAAGATTAATTACAGAAAACATAGTTTTGTGGCTTGATTTTGGCTACATTTTTTTTCAAGTGGACCCATAAGAGTTAAGGAGATATGCGAAAAACACTTTTCAACTTATTCTCCAATTTTTCCTGGAGTCATAACCCTTTAGAACCTCAAAAAAGTTAGATCAAAATTCCATTTTCACTATTTTTTTTTCTGTTGATCCCTCAGTGCTTTCAGATAATAAGCAGCACGGGAGCTCAGAATGTTGAAATACTGTCAAGCAGGTTTTCTCATTGAATTTCCAATCTGAGCAGAAATCTCATGGAGAAACTACTCTCACCATAACTCAAAATTACGTAAGAGTTTAAGTAGAATACCAAAGTTTGACTTATTATTTAAAACAATCCTTAAGTTTTTATTTTTTATATTTATTTTTATATTTTTATATTTATTTTATACTTATTTTTATATTTATTTTTCCTGCTTTCATTTATAAAATATTTTTGTTTGTTTTCATGGTTGTGATGGTTTGTTGTTTGTTTGTTTTGGGAGGAGCTAAGACATGGGTGCACTTGCTTGTACTCCTACTGACTTGGGAAACTGAATCCAGAGGGTATCTATGTAAGTTCAGGGCTGGCCTGGTGGATTACAGGTTACCCTGTGTGATTGCAATCCCAAGTGATTGTGGCCTTACCTCCTTAAAAAGAAACAAAACAAAAATATTTTCTTACTCATTTTTCCTCAAACTCTTAATTTTATCTTTTATCAGAAATTAGTTTCATCTATCATTGCATGGTGGCACATGCCTTTAATCCCAACACTAAGGAAGTAGAGGCAAGCAGCTCGCTGAATTCAGACTTAGCCTGGTCTGCAGAGCAAGTTCTAGGACACTGAGGGGTACAGAGAGGAAACCCTGTTATGAAAAACCATAATAAATTAATTCATAAAATAGATAGACAGGAAAGAAGTAATTAGTTTGAGATGAAATAAGAGAGTAATTATTTTCAATTACCTTCACAATGCTGCAGTAATATTAATAATAGGAAAGATTTCTTTTGTTTGTTTTCTTTTCTTTTTTTTTTTTGGTGTTTCGACACAGGGTTTCTCAGCATAGCCTTTGGCTGTCCTAGAACTCACTCTGTAGACCAGGCTGACCTCGAACTCAGAAATCTGCCTAAGAAAGGTCTTAAATACACAGTAGTGTAGAGAAGATACAAGGTGCAGTGAGTTTGCCATAGGTGTTTCTGTGGGTATGTGGAAATTGAAAATAGATCAGAGGATATGGATATACAATTACCATTACAGGAGCTGCTATGAAGAGGAGCATAGTGGGTATAATGTAGTCAGGATGGGTAGGTGTTGAGGAGTCAACTCACTAGTAACTCTGGGGCTTCTGTAGCAGAAGTATGACTTGTGGCAAGAATACTTGTTCCAGGTGTCTACTGATTGCAGGGTATTTCAGAGTAGCACTGCTTCCTGCCTCTGTGTGTAGTGTAACTCACAAAGGAGTCTCTTTCTGGCAAAAGTCAGAACAATTGTGTATGCTATTGCTTCAGGAAGGGAGATGGGTCTTTTATATTACCAAGGTGCCTGAGATAACCCAGCACATTATAGAATACAAGTCTGTATCATATACTCATACATACAGAATAAGAGAGATTTTAAGTACAGGTCTACACAAATAGAGTTTCTAGTAAGTTGTCTAATAAGTGAATTTAAGTCAGGTTTTGGAAGAAAAAAATCTTTCTGTTTGTGGAAAAAAAGATCAACTGCTAATATGAATGGACTTAAGTTATTTTAAAAGGTGAATGGGACACTTTTTCAAATGTCTTTAGCATTAGTTGTTGCTTTGCATGCTCAATCAATCTGTCTTCATATCTTCTACCCCACTTAACTCTTTCTGTGCCATTGTGTCCCATTTCACTTTCATGCTACCTGTGTTGCTAGTATGTACCTTTGCCTTGACATCCCCCTGCCTTGAAGTACCCCCATTAACCCTTTCTAGTTTCCTGGATTCTATAAGAACTTCAGGATATATCAACAAGACAAAAAATTCAAAGTCACTATCCATTTATGAGAGAGAATATGTAGCTTTTGTCTTTTTGGGTTACCCATCCATATATCTTCAAATTCTATTACTTCATTTCTTTATAGATGAACACAGTTATGATATATATATATATCTTGTTCTCTTTATCCACTAACAAGTTGATGGACATTTAGGATGTTTACATTTCTCTGACTATTGTTATTGTCAGTAGAAAAGCAATGAATGTGAACGATTGGGACTCTCTTTAAAAGGTATATACCTAGGAGCAGCCTTGCTCTGATTTTAGTTTGGGGGACTCTCCACCTGTAGCTGAGAAACTACTGATAATTGATGGCTTCTGTAGGTTTATTTTACTAACGTGTTCTCTGATATGCTGCCCATGATCCTGGGTAAGGTCCTAAAACCACACAGATACTAGAAATGCTGAGGGGACACTGGTCTTAAAAATGAGAGATATATGAGTCAGGAAAAGAAAAGGAGTAATAAGGACTATAAAAGGAGCTGGAGAGCAGGAGTGAGGGTAGATATGAGCTAAGTATATCATAACCCTGTAAGAAATTTTCAAACAATAAATAATAAAATTAAGTGTAAATTGGAATCCAAAACAACAGATATTTGATAATATGAAAGCAAAAGGAATGATAAAGTAACACAGAATGGGACTGTGACAAAAATAATTCAGAGGAGAAAGAGCAATATACATATCATTTTATTGCTATCATTTGGATGAAAATTCATATGAAATATATAATTTTACATCATATTTGTATTGCAAAGAAAATATAAAGGTATAATCTTCACAAATATTGTCACAACAGAAAATATGAGAATAAAATCAAGAATTCCACAAAATAGTGTACAAAAAAGAAACCCTAAAATATTGAAGAAGAGAAAAGGGAAAAGTAAAGTGACAGATACGACCAACTTAAAATCCAGTCATCAGCTCATTAGAATTGAGAAAAAACTGAAACATAAAGTAAAATGATGATGATGATGATGATGATGATGACGGCAACATAACAAATGAAGTAGACTAATATTTTTGACAACTAAATATATCTTCAAATGCCAGCAACTTTAAAATAGCAAACTTAATGGAAAATTGATCTCACAGACATCAAATATCTCCAAGAGGTGGACAAAGCAACAAAAAGATGTTCCCGTAAAACCAAGTCTGGACATTTTACAGATAAATGGTTAAATGCATCAGATAAATAAGATTCTTTAGGCACAACTGAGGTAATTATATTTGCAAAGAAACAAAGTGGAAATTCTAATTCTCATTGCCATTGAAGCACCTAGAATATGGCAGGACCACGCCTCCAGTTTACTTAGCAAAATTATTTTAAAATTAGCACTTCACAAATATCAGCATAAGTGTGAGAAATAAAGACAAACTCCAATTTCAGACCTTCACAATCTAAAGGAAAAACTTACCTTTTATAAGTTCTTTCTGCAAAAAAGTAATAATTAAAAAAGCAGTATTCTTCCAATAAATATATAGTAGAAAGAAAGAAGAAAAGAAATCCTAGACTAACAGCTAATTGTGCAGTCATCCCCTAGAGCAAATAGTTTTATGATTACCAGGAAAGTGTCAAACCCTAACAAGGATGCCCTTTCGCAAACTATGGATTACATGCAATAAGTAGTTTAATTAAAAGCAGGTATACAACGGTGCAATAATGGTGGTGCTTGGGGAAAAACACAGAAATTAGAAACCAAGAAAAAATTAGAAAGTTGTTCAAAGAAATGTGAATACATAAAGTCTCTAACAAGTCAAGGTTCTTTTCCTATCTAGTTATACATGGAATGCTCTCTTTATGGTGTACAAGGTGAGTATCATAGAAGGTAGAATGTCCCTTCCTCCTAACGGGTACATGTTAGTTTGTTGTAAAATAAATTTAATTCCTAAGTTTAATGTGCTAAATGTTATCTATTTATCTTTTAATTTAATTATCAACCTATAGATATAAAATTCAATTGCAATTGAAGTGTTACAGAGAAAAAATCAAGAAAGAGTTAAGCTACATTTTGTCTTATTTATTGGAAATCTAGCTCTAAAATTCACTTGACTAACCATCAAATGTTTAAGTGAAGAATTAAAAGTTAGAAAATATTTGATTGAGATACAATAATTATAAAAAATTTAAATTTAGCAGATGGAGAAAACTGATTTAGAGAAATGCAAATACAAACAAGCTAAGCTACATTTCAAAGTAGAGAGTTAATATTTCCTGCATAAGCCCAATTAAAAAGGTGAAAGTATACATGTATTGTTATGCTGTGCAAATAATGACACCAGGTTTAATAAGATAATAATTTAAAGTGTTTTGCTTTGGTGAAAGAAATGCAGAACAAGATAAAGTCTGACAACTTTAATTTTAAGCTATCTTGAACTGTTTGATATTTCAGTATCTTAACTAAATATTTAATGCCTGCTTTAAATGTATGCTCATTTTAGCAAGAGAAATAGACATGGTTTATTAAGAAAGTGAAGGCACCCTTCAGAATGAGTGTGGCTTAGTGAGTAGGAAACTGTTTATTCAAAAAGCCGAAGATTATGTACATTTACACTTGTTTGTCTATCTAGCTGTCTGTCTGTCTATCTATCTATCTATCTATCTATCTATCTATCTATCCTATCATCTATCTATTTATTATTTGTCTATTTATTCTACATATACTGTTTACAATATGATTTTTTAAATTGAGTTTTTGAGGAATTTTTAATGTCCAACAAATAGGCAAACAAGCTCAAAATCTTTGTTTTTAGAAAAGAATATATATATATATATATATATATATATATATATATATATATATACATATGTGTGTATGTGTGTGTTTTCAGAGGATAAAAGAGGAACTTGGAGTCGCTTTTTCTGGCATTACAGTTGATCGTGTCCACATAGTCTTCCCTGATGGGAACATAGCTTGGGTGCTAAAAGACATCAGTATGTACTCCTAATCACTGAGCCATTTCTTTAGTGCCCCCAGCATCAATGCTTAATAGTAGAATGGCTTAATCATATCATACTTGATAAAATGTCTTCCTTTCTGTTGAGAATATGGATAGTTCCCGTGTATTTGACTATACAAATACATGAATATTTCTGTGTACTTATTATTGAATGCTCTGAAAATTACAATTTGATAAAATCATGGGTAACAAATTTTTAGACAAGATTTATTTATTACCAACTGACCATCCAAGCCACTAAAACAAACAAAAATACTGTTGAACGATGTAGGCCAGTATGTCGCTAATTCTCATTCTGATGTGCAGACCTATTGTGCTTTAAAATTTAGTAGGTTGATTATGAAAATAGGAATATTTACAACTAGCCTATGAGCAACATCTTTTCAAAAAATCCTTTATTTATTTATTTATTTATTTATTCATTTATTTAATTTATATTTTACACTCCAGATTTTATTCCCCTCCAGGTCTACCCTCCCAGTGTTCCACATTCTATACCTCCTCCCAGCTCCCTGTCTCCAAGGGGATGTCCCCACACCCATCCCCCACCCCACCAGACCTCTAAACTCCCTGGGGCCTCCAGTTTCTCCAGGGTTAGGTGCATCTTCTCTGATTGAACCCAGGCCAGGCTGTCCTCTGTGTATTGGGGTCCTCATATCAGCTGGTTTCTGCTGCCTGGTTGGTGATCCATTGTCAGATATCTTGGGGGTCCAGGTTAATTGAGAGTGCTGGTCCTCCTACAGGGTCATCCCCCTCCTCAGTTTCTTCCAGCTTTCTCCTAATTCAACCACAGGGATCAGCAGCTTCTTTCCATTGATTGGGTGCAAATATCTGCCTCTGACTCTTTCAGCTGCTTGTTGAGGCTTTCAGAGGACAGTCATGATAGGTCCCTTTTGTGAGCATTCCATAGTCTCAGTAATAGTGTCAGACCTTGGGACCTCCCCTTGAGCTGAATCCCACTTTGGTGCTGTAACTAGACCTTCTTTGCCTCAGGCTCCTCTCTATTTCGATTCCTGCAGTCCCTTCAGACAGGAACAATTATGGGTTAGAGATTTGACTGTGGGATGGCAACCCTATCCCTCACTTGATGCCCTGTCTTCCTGATGGAGGTGGGTTCTACAAGTTCCCTCTCCACACTGTAAGACATTTCATCTAGGGCCCCTCCCTTTGAGTCCTGAGAGTCACTTCTCAGGTCTCTGGTACATTCTAGAGGGACTCCCTCCTTGTGATTGCTTTCTTCTTTCTCCTAAACTATGGGACTGGTATCCTCATTTGGGCACTTCAGCTTGTTGAACTTTTCGAGTTCCGTGAACTGTATCTTGGGTATTCTGTACTTCTTTTTTTTTTTTGGGGGGGGGGGCTAATATCCACTTATTAGTGAGTACATATCATGCATGCTCTTTTTGGTCTGAATTATTTCACTCAGGATGATATTTTTCAGTAACAACTTATTTTTGTAAAATTAAGCCCTGAGAATTTGCCATTCTGGTAAATTCCCAGGTGAATCCTTGGGTGCACTTTGATTTTGAACCAGCTTGCAAGGAAGCAAAACATTTATCTTTAACTGCAAATAGACTACTAGTTATCACTTCATTTCAATGTAAGCCTTTTATACCAATACAGTAATCTCATCATATATTGTTTTCCTTTCGACCATCAATAACCTTATGAACAAATTTAGAAAACAATAAAGGTATGTTTGCATTTAGCAGTGGAGTGACCTCTTGGTATCTTCCTGTCCTCTGGAATTGTTTCCCTTTAGCCTATCTATCTTCCTGATCATTCTTTTGGTTTTCCAGCAAGGACTCCTCTTTGTTATTGTTCATCTGAACCTACCATTATATGGCCTTAATGTTTGCATAATAGTTTTGGAAGATATAAGTCTTAAGTGACCGTTTTCAAGTTTTTTTAATTGATTACAATAGAAATTTTCTAGTTCCAGCAGTCAATCTTACTTCTCCCTGCCCTTGCTTTGAATTGATCATTGTCTCATCTTCTTGTTGACATCAATCACAGTTCAATCTCACCATACTGCTTAAGTTTTCATTTGTCATATACAGCCAGTTCCTACTCAATAAATATTGATGCATTAACCAAATTGTAGTGTCTTGTATCATTTCCTAGTAAACGAATCTTCTGTATTTAAATCTCAGTCCCAGACTACACTGAAAAACATATATTTTTGTTCTGTAAATTCTTAACTGTTCTGACTTATATATGCTTTGTCTGATGCTGCATAAAATCTTCATCATTAAGGGCACTTCCTTGTGTCACTGTCTTGTGTCATCTAACTTGCTAGATCAGTGGTAACATTGAAAGTTATAATCATTTTCATGGCTCTATTTCCTTAATCTCTAACTTTCTTATTGCATAAATATCAGACATTTATTTCTTATTCAAAACATTCCAAGAAAGTATAGCCATCCTAATAGGTATATTGTTGATATACAATTTTGTTTATTCTGCTTAATGAATTTCAAGCTACCAACCCAAATTCTTGAACCATTTTTCCTTGTATTTTAACTGGAGAGAGCTAACATGACTGATTTGTTGCATATGGCAAGACCATCTGTGGTTGGACATTTGGCCTCCCAGATTCCCCACTCATGAATTATAGACATACTTCTTAGTTGTTGGAGAGCTGATGATAAGGTACCCTCAGATGTTAGCCCTGTCAGTGTTATAACTTCAGAATCACTGTCCCAAGCCTGTGGACTGAAGCACTCCTCATCCACCAATAATTATCACTAAGTTCTGAATCCTGCTCCTACTTCACTATGTGCCAACATTTCCATGTAAGTTCAGAAGTCTTCAGTAGAAACATTACCCAAGTCTCAGCTTGACTCCTTTCCTCTTCTTTCCTCCTATGCAGGACCTTCCATAGAAAATTTAAGTCTAATCTTCATTGCATAGATTGTAACCTGCTGAAACCTCCTTAACTGCACAATATTAATATTGATCCAGTGAAAATATTTACATATTAAGCTATCATCCTTTTGTTAAATATGTGCTTTAAAACTCTCATTTCCTTTCCATGAGCCTACTGTTAATACATAAGAATATAAACAAAAGCATTTTATTCATCAATCAATAACTACAAAAATAAATGTATTCTAGAATCCTCAATCTAAAGTCATTCTGAGCTCATCTCCTATGGGAAATACCTGTGTCCCATTCATTTTTCAGAGCGTATGTAGTTAAGAGCACAAAAATATGCAAACTATAAGAATATTAAAAAATGAATGCAAACAAATTGTTAATGTGAGTACATATACATGGATCCCCACAGATGCCTTTATTAGGCATTTTCAGAGAGCTTAATATTGTAGTCTCAAGAAAGATAAACTGAAGATATTTATATAAATGGTCATAAAGCCATTTTGTAAAACCTTCTCTCTTCCTCACCTGCTGACTGAAGCAATATCAGATCATCGTTGTATGGAGGAGAAATCGATCTTGTCCTTTTTTGCTAGGATACAAATAAAAACAAATACAGGATAAATGAGAGAAAGCATTTCTATTCCACTTAACGTCAATTCAAACTGCTTACATCCTGGTTTTTAAATTGAAGCTGAGCCCTTCTGATTTCTATTCCTTTTAAAGGTGTGGAAAAATCACTCTTAGATTCAATAAACAACACAAACTACAAACACCAGCTTTGTGTACACTGGCTATTATACTGAAGAAAGGGGATTTCTCATCCTGCTGATACATTTTCTTTCTGTTCTTGATCCTCTAAGTGTTTTGTTGTAAATGAAAGTGTGAAAGAGAGAGATGAAACAACCAAGTGTGGAAGTTAGCAAAGGGAAGAGACAAATATTGGAACTTGGCAAACTACTATAGGTGAAAGGGCATGTTCTTGCTTAGGGTTTAGTAATTAAGGCATGGAGAAACACATACAGTTTAAGACTGTTGGCCTTTTGCCCCTAGCTTCTAACTTAACACAACTTCTCAGCCACTGTGTCTCTCCATGTGGTTATGGTACCCAATGCCTACTTCCTACCTCCTACAGTCTCCCTTCTTCCTGTACCTCTCTGTGCCTTCCCTGCTCCAGTCACCAGTCCTTTATTATACAAAGAAAAAAAAAACCACATTCCTTAGTCAGCCAGTTGGTATTGAGGACTCTATGGGGAAGGTTACCTTCTCTACAACAGATAGCCTTTCTTTATTTTTTTCATCAATTTGCTTATTTATTCAATTTACATCCCAGACAACTCCCCAACCCTTCTCCAAGTCCCTGCCCTCACACAGTCCCTTCCTTATCCTCCCCTCCTTCTCCTCTGAGAAGAGGGAGGCCCACTATAGGTACCAACCCACCCTGCTACTAGTCTCTGCAGAACTAGGATCATTTTCTTCCGCTGAGGCTAAACTAAGCACTCCACTTAGGGGAACAGGATCAATAGGCAGGCAACAGGAGCCAGGAAAATACCTCTCCCCCTCCCCCTTGCAGCTGTTGAGAATTTGCATGAAGACCAAGGTCCAACCATGTATACTCTTTGGTTGTTGATTCAGTCCCTGGGTGAGCACAAGTTTTCAGATTAATTGACTCTGCTGGTATTTTTGTGGAGTTCTTATCCCCTCTGGAGTCTTTGATCCTTCCCCCAACTCTTTCACAAGATTCTCCCAGCTTTGTCTAATGTTTGGCTGTGGTCAGCTGCTTGGAGGAGCCTCTCAGAGGACAGTTCTCCTATGTTCAGGTCATTTACTTTTGCAAAAGGACCATTTTGACCAATTAGGTAGCTATGGTAAAATTGATGAGGTATTAATTTCAATTTGTGCTATGACACTAAAGTGGCTCTGCTGATAGTTAACTTACTTTCTCTTTTGCTTTTGTGTTTTGTTTATTTTTATTTTACACATTGCATATATGTATATATATATATACATATATGTATATATATACGTATTTACACTTGTTGAATACAGTGTGACATTTAGTAACTTATTTATATTGTAAAATGATATCAAACTTCAAATGCATTTATCTGTAAAGAACATTCTTTTAATATTCAGCAACACCAGATATTAAATGCAATGTATTTGTGGTCAACCAGTGCTAGTGGCTATCCTGCTGTAAATCAGTATTACTACCAACTCCTTCTCCTCTTCTCCTACAGAAGAAGAAACAAAGCACAATGGCATATGTATGATAATGTCATGATTAAATACACTACTTATATCTTTATTTAAGAGACAGATATGGCTGGTATTCAGATCTGAGTCAAATAGCCGAGGTGCATCTTTTACATACTGAAGATGACCTGGTCTCCAGGTTCCGGAGCATTCCTCAGTCCCTACCTGTTACCGGGCATTGCTGGCATACCATACCCTGTACCCTAAACTTTCCAGTCCAGGACTTGGGCTTTCATGCCCCTGAAGCTCTTCCCTTTAAAATCCTGACATTTTGGTCTCTCTTCCTTTTCTCTCCTCTTTTCTCTTCAGTTTCTCTCTTCTGGCATGTACACACTCTTTCTGTTCCTCCTCTCTTTCTCCCTCTTCATGACAACTCCCCTTGCAGAGTTCCATAGGGCCAGTGGATCATTCTGAGAGAGGCTTCCCAATAAACCTGCCGTTATATACGTTAGTATGGCTTGAACTGGCTCATTTCACTGGCAGAGAATACTTACCAAAATAAGTCATTTTAAAGCTATTTTTTTAAAAGAAATTACTCCTTTTCATCAAATTGGATCATGTTTTAGTTTGCTTCATTTATATTGGTTTGTTTTTTGAGATAGTTTCATGTAGTCCAGGTCAGCTTTGAACTCAGTATGTAGCCAAGCATGATCTAGAACTCCTGTTTCTCCTTCTTCTCACTCCTACGTGTTGGGATTGTAGGTACGACCCATCATGCCCTGTTGGGTCCTGTAGCAATAAGCTATCATCCCTTTCCTTCTCTCTGAGAATAGTTGTATATATATTGACATAAAGATAAGGAATTAAGTAGAAAAAATATATTTTGACAAGGTAGTCAAAAACATCATCTTCTAGGAACTTAAAATGAAAAGAAAGACACAGAATAGGGATTCATTGATTCATCTATTAATTTATTTTTTTAGTGGGGAATGTTTGATTTTACTCTTATCTCTGATGCAAACATAATAGAGATAAACTTACTGTAAAAGCAAATTTATAGATGTAATAAAGATCATGTTTTAAAAGAAAGAAGAGTGGGAGGCAGGAGTAAGAGAGATAGAGGTAGGTAAGCACAAGGGAAGGATGGAGGGCTAGGGAGAGGAAGAGAGAGGAAAAATATTTGAATTGCCCATTTGCTCAGAGCATCAAGAGAATGTATGGAGAGCTGGGGAAGTGGGTTTAGGTGTTGGGCAGGAGTGGTGTTCCACCAAGAAGTTCCAAAAAGGGATTTTGATCTTGGATTCACATAATAGACCTCAGAGGAAAATAGTGTTCTTAGTTTCAAATGAAGTATGTGTGTAAAACTATTCATGACTTTTTGTATGAATGTCTTTTCCAAGTATTTTATTTCATTCAGTGTAATGTTGTAAATATACCACATTTTTAATCCTGTTGATAAATGTGCACCATATTTTTATATAGTAGGAGTCTCAGAAAGTGAAATAGGCCCAGACTCTCATAATTTCTGAAAGGCCCTGCTTAGAAGAGCTATTCATCTTACAGAAAAGCATGCTGACATAATTGATACTAAGATCACTTTCTCTCCTCTCATAGGCTGGAAGTTTTCAATAGTTTATTGTAAAAGAGCAACCACTCCTCTATCTAGCAAAGTATGTATAGGATTCTATTCCATTCTCCCCATCCCTTTATCTTAGTTCTTGAAGTTCACTCCTATAGCCTCAAGCCTCCTTAACAGGTATATTTCACAAGTTGTTCAGCCTGAGATACTGTCTCTGTACTCTCTCTATTCATGAGTTATATTTTTTCTGCATAGTTTCCGGTATTCATTTAAATATACTTACACATTCACTAGAAACCAAGCAGTATTCTCAGATATGTGTTAGGCAGTGAACAACAACAAAATCCCTTTCTATGTCAGTGATTGTTATAGCTTAAACATTTTATTTATGTTATTTATTCATATAGAATATAAATATTTATTTTAGATAGTTTGCTGAGTCAATTTAGCAGTTATTAAAAATAAGGAGGTTTCTGGCAGCCTTCATAATGAGCTACACTTAGAATAAGATTGTGGAAATTGTTTTGTTTGCAAGGTTTTAAGGAATCCTGAAACAAAGAATTATGTGGGAGAGTGTTTTGCTTATTTGAGTCAGCTATCAGATTTCTTTGTGAAACTATTCCCTCCAGGAGGAAATTCTTTGTTAGAATCAGGCAAAAGTAACTTAGATTCTAAAGCAATATTTCAGTAGGTTTTCACTCTGGAAATTCACTTGTGAAATATATAACTTTCTCCCAAGGTAGAGTTGTACTTTCCCAAAGAGATACTGAGATGTGGTGTTGGCTTGGGTGTTAAAAACTAAATAGTCAAGCTGGCTTTGAAGTCTCATGTTGCCCACCAACACATTTGTTTTCCTGAGTCTATTTAGCCCAGCAGGAGATGCTATGATGGTACTAAAAGCCAAGCTGCCACCCAGCAATCCAGGATGTTTGCCACTTCTTCCTTAATTACCTCAGTAGTACATATGGCTCAGCATTTATTTTGTGTGAGGAAGCTGTGAAACACACCCATATGACTCGTTTTATAGCTGGACCTACAGTTTGCCCACAGTGAGCTAGGTAATGACATAATAGATAAAGAAAAAATAAGAATTGTCTTACAAGGAAATATCAGTCAACATTATGTGTGATGAAATTATGAAATGCATGTATAAAATATAAAGACATTGAACATGTAGCAATGCATCTTAATGACTGTGAATACGTACCCAAGTTAGGTATTAAAATGTGATATAGCTTAGTCTGTCTTAAACTCATTATCCTAGGCCCTCTAGGTACTGGAATTGCAGGAGTTCACTTCTAGTCCCAGTAGCTATGTTCTTTAATCACATCCAACAAAATACCATGCCCTTGAGTCCTATCAGTATCCCATTTTCTTTTTCATTTGCTAGACTAAAGGGTAGGTGAAAGAATCTATTTTCCAACTTCCATGGTGCCTAAACTAGATAACTGACTAGTTTTTGACAATGAGAAATAAATAGAATTTGTATGTACAGGTTCCTGTTTCTTCCTCATAAAGAAGCTCTTTCTCACAGTGTGAAGCATGGTGCAGGAAGGACAAGGCTGCTTTTCCCATTCAGAGTAATGGAGGATAATATCCAAGAGGAGGGTGGCACAGATGCAGACATTTGCATATTTATACATTTGTGCTTATCTCTATACATGTAGAAGCAGGACGCAATGCCTGGTATTTGCAGATTGTTGCATTAGCTAAACTCCCTACAGATATTAAAATATGCATGCTCTTTATGAAATAACAATTCTCTTAGTAAATATTTTATTAACTTTTTAATTTTGTAAAACAAAAGTATCTATTAAGCGTCCTTTCCTGATGAAGTACAGGTTCAAAGTAGTGTCAGTAATAATTTAGTAATGCCTGTCATTCAGATCCTGTTTCTTCTGACAAATGGTGATATTGGCTATCCTAAATTTGTGTTCAAATTTGGAATACTAAAAAGTTCAAGATTAGAGTATATCAATCACACTCTAGGGCAGGCCCCATGCCCAGGCATAGCTGGACAACCCAAAACGGGCCCATGGTTTGTGGTTGTTTGTGTCTTTTCTGTTTCATTTTAGTATTTGTATCTTAACTGTTTTATTTGTTACATTTTTCTTTATTGTCATTGTTTGAGAGAAAGGAAGATTGTTATAGTTTGTGTAGGATAGAAGAAGGATTTGAGGAAGAGGAGATATGATCAAAATATATTGCATGAGAAGATTTTTTAAATAAAGATTAAATAAAAATATAAAGATCTCTTTTTATGCCTAAACTGTGTTTTCTTTTTTCTAGGCTTGTTACCAATACTGACTCATTCTTTCATTTTACTATTTACAGAAGTTATGCTATTTTGTATTATCTGCATTTGAGTAACTTGAAAATAGCTAGAATTTTTCTCTAATATTTATATTCTTGTACAAACTTTTCATAAGCCTGGAACATTACAATAACTATATACAACACATTTATTTCCCAGATATAAATCTATCATACAGACTGTATTAGAGATAAAAGGCCACAAATGTTAATGTCCAATATCCTACAGATAGCTACCACTGTAGCAATTAGCCAGCAAAGTCCTTCCCCTACTTATCAAACACAAATCTTTCTGTTGGTTCAGCTTTTGGAAATAGAGCTATACTATCAACTGAACCTGAATGACTGTAAAAGTTTCTTTGACCTGCTCTTATTAGGGAATGATGTTCCATGAAAAACAATTATCGGAAGTTGCCCAAAAGGCAGGGTTTTTTTCTTTGTTTGTTTTGGATTTATTTATTTATTTAATTTATGGTTATTATTGACTGTCTTTTCTTTATTTGTAATTTGATTTTACTAAAATTATAATTTAAAAAATGATAGTCTTACTCTAAAGCTCTTTTGTCCTTCTCAATCTTCCAAGGCGAGATGATATTTTAAGACCATAATAAGCAAAGCATTAAGAAGTCTAGAACTAAATTCTTCAATATTTACTCTTTAGGGATATGTGTTTATTTTACTTAGTTAAACTGAGTACAATAAAAACTTAGTTCTTCAGTTGGTCAGGCTAACTCATGACAGTTCTCCTCTGATCACATCGTATGCACATTTGCATGGGTACATCCACGTTCACTTGCATATTATTCACACGTGTATATACATGAAATATAATAACAATAAGTGGAATTAAAATTGTAAGTCTGTTTTAAAGTTTTGAAAAGACAATTTTAATCCTTTGGCGTGATAATATGGATAATAAACAATTTTAATCTCAGGTATAGGAAATTATGTTAACATAAGTGCAGAAAGGAAGGAGACATTCACAGGGAAAACATCTATGGTCTAGGAAGTGAGTATCAGCTTCCAGCTTGCTTTCTTCATAGACCCAGAGCCCATCTCTAAACAGGGAGATGTCAACCTCTGTCTTCTTGTACAGTCATCATCAATAAATCAGTAGTACTACAGACAACAGAAATACTCCCAGTATAAAAGTATGAACACAATAAAACAAGGGATGGTGACCCAAGGCATATACAGGATAGGACATAAAAAGCAAAAGACAAGATTTTGTATGAACATTAAAAACTATGATATGTAAATTATAGGAACATTACATACAAAAAGAGTGAAACATGAATGAGGGAAACAGCTTTCTGTTCACAAAGTATAATTTATGCTTTTTCTTAGTTATGTGTTAACAGTGAAATAAATTTACATGAGAATTTTGTATCTACCAGTAATTCTGAATAAAGGAAAGAATGATTGCTTTAATTTCTTGATGAGTTCCTCTTGAAAACATAATTCTAATTAACAGTAGGTAAAAAGATAATGTAAATCCTATATCTGTTTATCCTTTATGGAATCAGTTTAATATTACTTAAAATGATATCTTGGGCATTTTTTTCACTTGTTGATCGAAAATTTTATATATGTATGGCATGTGCTTTGATCCAGTATGCCATCCATTTTATTCACTCCAAAACTGCCCTTATGATCCTCCACTAATTTCCCATCCCAATTTAATTCACTCTTGAAAACCAATAATAAAAAAATACTTGATTTTATTTAAAATAATGTTGCATAAATGTAATTGGGTGTGAAACAATCTACAAAGAAATGGGTAGTGGCTCAGTTCATGAATTACTGAAATATACTGACCCTTATTCCTCCAATAGCTGTTGATTGCCACTAGCTACTTGGAAAGGATGGGACTTCACAGTTAGATCCATGCTGACAAATGTCCTGGGAGGTAGACAGAAATACTTGATTAATGTTCATTTTGGCAGGACCAAATTTATTTGATATCTTCCTCCCTAATTACTACCTTCAGATTTCTTAAAATGTTAAGTTTTTTAAGCTTGTAATTTTAACATTTTTGCCCCTCTTTTGAAGTATAAATCTTTAAAAATTCTCTGGCAGTTTGCAAGGTTGAAAAGTCTTCCTCAGTATCCTTGGACCATTTCCTTGAAATGCAGTCACTGAAGAAATTAGAGACTCTCCTAGTCAACATGGGATAAAAGGTACCTTTCTCCTTTCTGGTTCTTCTAGATACAAGCTGTAAAATAACTCCTTCATATATTTTAGATGAGGCCATTTAATACTTAGATGACCTGAGATACCAGTGCACTGATAAGTAAAAACCTCTCCTCGCTTTTGTTTTTGTGTATACATGCAGAGTTGCATGTGTAGGCTTGGGTTGAGCTCTCTTATCTATTTCTAGTAGCGATAGAATAATAATGGTAATTGACAATTCATAATATTGTGCCTTATGAGCCTTCCTTAATGTTACATACCTGACTCAAGATGCTTGGCTTCAATAACAAAACTAGTTTTGGCAATTTTCAATCAATACACTGAAATATTGGTTCTATAATTCTCTTCCACTATTTATTTTTAATATTACAAATTCTTTTGTTGCTCTGTGCTCACTATTGATAGATTAAGCTGTTGTCTATATTTACATTACAATAATCTTTCAACTAGTAATTAAGGAAAAACATTACTATTTGTGAGCTTTCTTTTTCCCAGATCATAGCTACAGATAAAAACTTAAGCACTCATGCTATGTCAGCCTCCTCCTGATTGTATTGATAAAAATTGATTGCTTTTCATTAATTTCCTCATAAGATTTATTTCTTCCTTCATGTTTATCTAAGTACTTATATATTTTAGTCACTATTTCAACTTTTAATCTTATTAAAAATGGACCTTGAAGTCTGGAATGGTGCCACACAATTGTAATCCCAGCACTCAGGACATTGATGTAAGAGAAGATCAAGTTTGAAGCCAGCCTGGGTGGACTCTAAAAGAAAGATTCTGAAATAAAAAATTGAAAGGAAGAAGGGAGTTTAATACAGTAAAAACAAGAAATAAATACAATCAGACTTTGACACTTTGACTTCATGTGAGATTTATGCATATAGGTCTCCATGAAAATAAGTATATTACTCCCTGTACTGTTATAGATAGAAAGCAGTGGATAGGAACATAAACACCACTGGGATGGTTCCATTGCACAAAACCCATTTGGGTACTTTGAAGATCCTGATTAACTTCACTCACATCTCCTTTTATTAGCCACTCTAGTTTCCTTAGCTCATAGTTAAGTCCGAAATACATTCTTTTTCCTACAAAAGTGTTGCCAGGGACTGAAGTATGCTTTAGTTAGAATAACATTTCTCTCAAAGTTCATGTGTTGAAATATCATACTCATCATAACAAGAAACTGGAAACCTAATTCACATTTAAAGTTAGAGGTTGGGGCTTTGGGAGGTGGTTAAGATATGGTAAAGAAATCATTGAGTACAGCTTCCATGTCAGCATCCTAGTAAACCAACAAAAAGAGGGAGAGATATTAGAGGGTGCGCAGATGTGCTGCCAGTTGTTGTGTGATGCTCTGAACTGCCTGAAGATGGCACTGTCAATAAGGTACTGTAGATGTGTATCCTTAACCTCCAATGTGGAGCTATAGAAAGCTCCATATAACTTACAAAGTCTGTACCATTGTATTATTAACAAGAATAAAGTGAATGATATACTTATTTTCATGAAGACCTACATACCATTTTATAAATATTATTTATATAGCAATGGATCATACAGCTGAAGGTTGGTGTCATTTTCTCAGAGGAAGATAATGTGTGGGAGGAAACACTTGATGCTACTATGTGCATCAGTACACGTACACACACACACACACACACACACACACACACACACACACACACACATTATATATATGGTTGATTGATGACCTTGAGATGTATTTTGTGATCCAACTCTGTTCATCTTGGTTCTAGTTTCTGTGTATTACCTGAAACAATAATAATTTCTGGTAAAGATCTATAGTGAAGTTGACTGATGACTCCCTTCACCAGTGTCCTTATAGTTAACATGTGGTTATCATATTAGTTGATAACTTATTAAATAATAGAAAAGAAAAAGATAAACTTAAAAACAATCTTGTTTATATATATATATATGTTTATATGTATACACACACACACACACACACACATACATACACATGCCTGTTCTTGGCTTAAAGAGAAGCTGAAAAGGAAGAAAGGAAGTAGAACACATAAGAATGAAAGATGTAGCTAAATGAAAAATTAAAATAAAAAGAAGGCTCTTTGACAGATTTTATTTGCAGCTGGACCCACTATTAGAAAAGCCTTGGTATTTGCACACCATGTCACCATTCATTTAATGAGAATAGTGAGTTATTATGAGGACCTCTAAATATCCATGTCTGAACAAAAATGAAAAAAGTTATAGACTCTTAGTAATTACCAAATACTTTGTTTCCAACCTTATTGTAAGCACTGCTGCTTCTCCAGGGGCAACTACATCCCTGCTTTGTTTTTCATGACTTAGGAAAATATCCCCAAACATCAAAATGTATTTATATTTTGGCAATACCCAATGCAGAGAACGTGACTACTTCATGCCAACTACACTCCTGATGAAATCCTGTACACATAAATCTCCTCCTAATGGTTTCAAACACATCTGGATGTCACCGGGTGTGGTGAGATGCTTCATTGCTGCATCAGAATAAATAAAACTAACTTTGATACTTTATCCTCAGATGTGTATCTGAGATACTTTAGAGAATAAAGAGATACTTTATTCTCTAGTAGCTTTTAGCTTTGGCATGGACCAAGTGCAACTCTATCTCAGAAACTGAGGCACAATATTAACCATTCCGTTTTGGTCATATGACTAGTTAAGACCCAAAACATAAGCATAAGGAGACTGGCCCATACATTTTTTTTATTTTATTTTATTTTTTTAATTTACATTCCAAATCACTTCCCCTTTCCCGTTTCCTCCCTCCCCGAAAGTCCCATAAGCCCCCTTCCCTCCCTCTTTTCTCCATTCAACCCCCTCTCATTACTCTGTCCTGGCTTTCCCCTACATCCAGTCTTTCCAGGACCAGGGGTCTCTCCTTCCATCTTTTTAGAAATCTATTGATATGCGGATTGTGTCTAGGGTATTCTGAGATTCTGGGTCAATATCCCCTTATCAGTGACTGCATACCATGTGTGATCTTTTGTGATTGGGTTACCTCACTAAGGATGATATTTTCAAGTTCTGACCATTTGCCTAGGAATTTCGTGAATTCATTGTTTTTAATTGCAGAGTAGTATTCCATTGTGTAAATATACCACATCTTCTGAATCCATTCCTCCGTTGAGGGACATCTGGGTTCTTTCCAGCTTCTGGCTATTATAAATAAGGCTGCTATGAATATAGTGGAGCATGTGTCCTTATTGCATGCAGGTAAAGTCTCTGGGTATATGCCCAGGAGTGGTATAGCTGGATCCTCCGGAAGTGTCATGCCCAGTTTTCTGAGGAACCGCCAGACTGCTTTCCAGAGTGGTTGTACCAGCCTGCAATTCCACCAGCAGTGGAGGAGTGTTCCTCTTTCTCCACATCCTCGCCAACAACTGCTGTCTCCTGTGTTTTTGATCTTAGCCATCCTGACTGGTGTGAGATGGAATCTCAGGGTTGTTTTGATTTGCATTTCCCTAATGACTAAGGATGATGAACATCTCTTTAGGTGCTTCTCAGCCATTAGATATTCTTCAAGTGAGAACTCTTTGTGTAGCTCTGTACCCCATTTTTAATAGGGTTACTTGCCTCTCTGGAGTTTAACCTCTTGAGTTCTTTGTATATCTTGGATATTAGCCCTCTGTCGGATGTAAGGTTGGTAAAGATCATTTCCCAGTTAGTTGGTTGCCGCTTTGTCTTTTTGACGGTGTCTTTTGCCTTGCAAAAACTTTGTAATTTAATGGCCCATACATTTTTATTCTCACATTTATATTGTACTTGAATGATGGGCTGTGAAAAGTAGCTAAGCCAAAGCATTTCTATCCAAATTACTACTAATGAAACTAGGAACCCAAATAGCATGATACAATTTACTTAAAAAAAATGTAGAATAAAGATACCTTGTAACTTCTACACAGAAGAGTTCAGTGAATTATCTAAATATTTACGATCATGTATTCTATTCATGGATTTACAATTCCTTCTATTGCCTGAGGTCTAAACAAAACTATAAATGTAAAGAAAGTTGCTTTTACTATAATATGAATATACTTTATCATTCTAATTTTTTCCACTCATATTTATAAGAATGCTATCTATGGGAGAATTGTTTGACTCTAACTTAGGTATAGAAGGGAAGAAAAGGTAGGAAGGGTGATAAAAGTTTGGCAAAAATGAATCTGAGTGATGTTAAGTCAATTTGGAGGAACTATACAGAGTTATTGTGCTCTCAAGAGAAATCTGCGAAGCAACTGACAGGAAGTATTTAATCTTCATTTTTAATATGAATTTCTCACTCTACCTTATTGCTTTTTTGCTTTATGAATTCTTTCTTGCAATTTCTTAAAGTATGTGATGACTACATTCTAGAATAAATATCTTTCATCTGTGGAATACAAAAAATATATCATGCCATACTTTGGGTCAGATTATTCATTAAAATGAAAGGTAACTACAGTTATGTTTTAGAATTCATATTTACACTTAAGTATTTTGTCTTTGAGAAAATTATGTCTTTTCTATATTTTTGTACTTCTACAGGCAGGGCAATTAGTGATTTGAAGTACTTAATCTCTTTGGAAATAATAGAGCTTATATAGTCTTGTGTTATAATTGCATTTCTGGACCCCGACCCCTCCCTACATCACCCTCACCACTTACCCACATTTAATCCAGTTTAAATAGCAACATGTCAAACATGTCTGCTAATCAGCTGGCTTAGTATCCCATGGAGATTTCTGCAGTTTTAAGCAGTACATTTCACTATGTAAGGATTTTTTTTCCCAAATATTGACTTTTGGTTTTCAAGGTTACTGATGATGTGTTCCAGCACATTAATCATTCTAACCACCTCAACAAAGAAGCTCATTAAAAAGACAAATACATTTATCAAGCAAATCATCAAGAAGATTATATACTTTCCACCCATAATAGATTATAGCTGAATAAATGACTTGGGTATTTTATAATTAAACATGCAGAACCCTTAATACCGTAATACTCAGATCCTTCATTGAGGAATAGCATGGTCTGGGTTTTATAATGCATAATTAACATAGCACAATTTAGTTGCAATTATGTGAGTTAAAATAGAAATAATGCTGTGAGTATACAAACTCAATAAGGTTTTACTCTTGTGATCAAGCCTGAATACAAGGACAATAGAAACTACAATCACAGAAGTCCAAGATTTCTGCAGATCAAAATTTAGTACAGAATTTCGGTATCTAACAAACATATGATTTCTGGCTTAGAAATAAAGCTCCAGGTAGAAGAGACAGAGCTAACCAGTCCTTTGCCCCCCAGGCTTCACTGAAACTTGAATTATTATTTCTTTTGTCAGTCAAAATAATACTTTAAAGGTTCAGGAAAGGCCTAAGGGGCCAGTTTTCTCCCAGGGTCCAATCTCATCTCTTGTTCTATCTCATACCCATTTACCTCACACAAATCTGACTTTTGTTCTAGAAAGTTTGCTTTCCTGTCTCCAGGTCTCCAAATTAATGGTCATGGATCACCTTGGATTGCAGCCCTCAGGCAGGAAAGATCTCACAGCAATTTCATATTTCATTATTTCTCAGGATTTAGGTTCAAAGTATGTATGCCACTTTCTAGTTGAGCCCTACTAAAACATGCACAAAATAGCTAACATGCTCAATTATCCTCAAAAACATGACTGTCAAAGTCTCCCAGCACTGCTCTCCTGAATGGGAAGGCTAATAGGCTATGGGTTCGTTAAAACTTATGTGACCATCTAACAAACTTGCTGACTTCAGTGACTGGTATCAGAGGAAAAAAATACACCAAAGTTAAGTGACCAAAGAAGACTATATTGAAAGCTCCTGCAATGGAGAAGAGTAAGTAGATGGAAGTTTGGCACAGTTAAGCAAAACATATCAGGTGCTATTTTAGAGTTGGTGCTGCAGGGTGGAAGGTAGGTGTCACATGTTATCTCTGTTTGATAACTACTCTTACCTAAGAGAAGAATACACTTTTTTTCACCTCTCTGGTAAGAGGTTTCTTTGGTTGAGCTCAGGTTTTTATGTTTGCTCCACCCCATATTACATAAAATAATGAATTTTTTAAAATAGGCTATGTCTTGTCCTGAGTGTGTTCACTTTGCAAGCAGTGTTGGATTCTGTTTGGAAAATGGTGGATCACTCTGCACATGTGAATATCATCATCTGTCTTTCACCATGTACACTTGAAGGTAGCAGCTTCTCACAGTTTCAAATAAAATATTTGAGCTTTATACTGACAGGCCTGTCTCTGAATCAAGGCTTATTGTCTGGTTTCTCCCTCCGTAGATTCATTCTAGAATCTGTGGCTGTGGTAAAAGAGACAGGGATTCCATAGAGACAGAGAATGCCTGGAGCAAGGTATAGATTTAGGCCTTTCAAGTTCTAGAATTTGGCAGGGAACAGAAAATGAATCTCCTGAAGTATGTATGGGTTCAAGGGCTACAGGACTTCATGCCAACAGTATCCTTGTAAACCCTGAATATCACTAAAGATCTAAAATTTACCTATAAATATAATTTTTCCTGGTTTCATGTTGCTATTGAATGAAAATTCACCCAAAATAAAGTCAAGTCACTAAATTTTGCTTCTTTATTATTTAATCATTTATTCTTTTGTTTACAGTCCAAACTTTATCCCCCTCTCAGTCCACCCTCCAACTGTTCCAAGTCCCACACCTCCTCATGCCATCTCTAAGAGAATGCCTCCACCCCCACAGACCATCTTAATAGGGTAGCAGAAGTATATTTAAACTTAAGTGCTCATTATTCCTTACTTGATGGTACTGAGTGATTTGTTAAATTAACCATTCCAGTTCAGTAGTTTTGGCTTTGATTTTATGTTTGTTTCTGAGATGAGATCTTATAAATCTCAGGTTGGTCACGAACTCACCGTGTAGCTGAGCATGACCTTGAACTTCTTATCATCTTATTCCTGTCTCTAAAATGCTAGAGACGTAGACATGTGCCCATCTTATTCTATCTACTTCTAAGACGGAACCTAACATGTCTCTCTGGCACAGTGCCAGCAAAGTTAAAAGCATAATCATTTTAATGTCCTGGCACAGCCTGGACTAATGGAAGATATCCATTCAAAGCCACTCTGCTTCCTACACTTCCCATTGACTTTCTCAATGAATCAAGTTCTTTTGTCTAGAATCCCAGGAACTTCATCATCTTAACTACCTTTTCATTATAGTAAAATAAACAGAAATTTCTTCTGAGTTCCAGAACATGCCATGCTTTCTCTTAGCTTCTTCCTATTATTTTGCTTTTTTCTAAAGTTCCTCTTTCTGCACTCTGTGCCTGAGAAGTCCAAGGTACTGTTATAGACTATAATTCACCTTTGCTAAGGATGAAAATACAGCAATTATTGATTCAACTAGGATCTTTTAGGCTTTAACCAGACTTGAACTGGTTCTTTTCTTAACAGTTTATGTAATCTAGGTGATTCTCTACATATCCAAGTTTTCCTTTAATACATTAGAAAGAAAATGTATCAATCTCATAGTCTATGGCCATATTCAAAAGATGTCATCTTGAAGAGCATATCTACTCCAGAAAAGGAAGCAAAAACACCATAATACTTGCCAAGGCCATTCTTACAAAGTTCCACTGGGTTTCTAGAAACTTCATTAAAGTTGGGTGGGTGAGAAGCTAAAGGACATCTTGGACCAGTCTCTCAGAACAAATACAGAGGGGGACATGCTCAGCCAGCTATTGAACTGAGCACAGTGTCCCCAACTGGGGAGCTAGAGAAAGGACACAAGGAGCTGAAGGGGTTTGCAGTGCCACAGGAGGAACAACAATATGAGTCACCCAGTACTCTCAGAGTTTCCAGGGACAAAACTATCAACCAAAGAGTACACATGGAGTTACCCATGGCTCCAGGCATATAGGCGGCAGAGGGTGGTCTTGTTAGATACCAAAAGGAGGAGAGACCCTTGGTCCTGAAAAGACTAAGGAATGCCTTAGTGTAGAGGAATACCAGGACAGGGAAGTGGGGAGGTTGATTTGGGAAGGTGAGATGGCTTATGGGAACCAAGAAAGGGGGCAACATTTGAAATGTAAATAAATGTAAATAAAGAATATATCTAACAAAAAAAAAAGAAAAAAATAAACTCACTCATAAGAGGGGCACAATACATGTTCTCCTTCACTACATCTACACAAAGGCATGTCCATACTTGTCATCTTTTCCAGAATGACACACACATGAGGTTCAGTTCTCAGATCAAACTAATATACACAAAATAGTTTTTTCCTTGAAAGATAATTTCACATGGACATTAAATTAAAATGATGTTTAGGTAAATTGTCCTCATTTTAAATTTCTTTGTTTATATTTTTATAATTCATTTTTATTTTAGTTGGCTGTGTCTCTTCTGTTTTTATTTATTGTAATAGTTTCTATTCATGGTAATTTTACCGGCTTTCTGATAAATTTAGTGATTGAAATTTTCTTTTTATTTCTCTTAAATAAAAGATTGAGTTGATTTTCAGACTGTATTGAATTGATTATGTTAGAGACTAGATGCAGATATTGGAATAATTACGAAGCCAGGACAACTAAAGGAACCAAAGAAATGGAGCAGTTAACTATTCAGTGTGTCAAAAATCATTATATGTCCTCCCCTGGAATAGCAATCAGAACAATCAAACACATATAGTCACAAATATAAATTCATTTTTTCTTCAGGTATAAACTAAAGCCAAAGAAAAGTGGAACAAGATTAAAATACTTTGGGTCATACTTCTAGAGCAGCATATGCTATCACAGTCTATTGTTCTGCGCTGGGCTTTTCTGCAAAAAGATCTTGGGAAAGATCCACCGTTAGGTGGTGGCAGATGTTATTGCAGCTGCACTCATGCTTTCAAGTACATTCTCAGCCATCCAGCCTGATGCCATTGAAAGCAGCATTTCTAGTGGACAGTGCCACAGCTGAGACTACAGAGACCTTCCAGGGATAGAGGTTGTTCAAGAGTCTAAATGGCTCCAAAAGACCGTGAAGCTGGTCTGATGAAAATCCAATCACAATCCCCTCTCTACTCTTATGCCAGGTGGAAAGAAAGACTAGGGAAAGAGAGGTGCCAGCTGCTGCTCTTGGGGTTAGGATGAGTTTAATTCAGTAATGAATATTCTTGGTACTATTTTTCTCCAAAATATCATCAGCTTCCCATACCTGCTCATTCACAGGCAAATCTCTAAAGTCAACATTCATCCAATCAGCTAATATTTATTGAGCTTCTGATGTAACCATGATTGTCAAGTCCTAGGGATTCAGCAATAAATAGGAAAATACATTTCCTTTCAAGGGACTGAATGCTACCAATGAGAAAATAACATATACAAGTAAAAGATACTTTGTCATCCTTGAGGCTTTGGCATACATAGCAAACAATGAGGACACATAAGACAGACTGCTTCTCATACTGGAATAATGGGAAAGAAAAATCTATCTATCTGAAAAGATTGAATGTACTATTTTCTGGGAATAATGGAAACTAAAAATGCTTAAATGCTTGAAAGAAACATGTCTTTTATTAGGCAGGTAAATATTGGAAGCAAACACTCTCCCATTTTATCTGGAAATAACTCTTCCCAACATGTGTTGGGAATGCAGAGCAGATGCAGGTCATTTGAAATATAAAATCTAAAGATTAGTACTGATGACCAAGAGTAGGTCTTCCTGATCCAGATATTGGTAATAAAATAATCATGATTGGTGTTCGCATTTTGAGCTTCATCGCTCTTAAGAACTACTTATGATCATTGTGAAAAGCCAATCTCCATTGTTTCAACCACCCATTCAGGGAACACTCTCTTATTGCATTACTCAAGGTCTGCCCTGTCTATGAGTGAGAGGGCCAAGGCTTATTGCTGTTATTATGAGACAGAATGCAATGACTATATCATCTAAATTTGCAAAACCAATACAAATTGAGGGGGGGTAGGGAACCACAACTACTGTCACAGCTAGCAAGTTCAATCCTTTCTTTTTACCTCTCTCTAAATTTTCCTCCGGAGTTTCCCACATATTTACAGTTAGGCTGATTCATGGGCTTTCAGACAGCAGTCTTACTGCTCCAGACTTGGGTTCCTACCTTCTTGAAATTTTTAACAAGTTTATTCTTGAGTCTATGTTGGGTGGCACAATTAAGCATGGCTTAGGAAACCAGAGTCTCTGATGAAATGTGGTGCATCCTGCCACCACCCTCCCCTCAACCAAATGCATCTTTAGCTCTCTGTATGTTTTCTCAGCTGCCCACTTCTAGAGGTTTCTCAGGGACCACTGCCACCAAACACTGTTTTTAGAAGGTTAGGCTGGAATATCAGGAGGACCAACCTCAGGGCCCACAAACTTGACACAGGTCTCTGAGTGGGACCTTGGTGGCAAGGAAAGTTATGTACACATCCTGTGGGTTTTGTTGCTCCTAGGGAGATGTCAAACAACTAAAATACATCCTCACATGAAATAGAACATGCAGATAAAGGTAAATGCTCTCTGAATAAAAGATAATGCATTTTATTTTGGACTTGTATACCACAAACTATGTGGATGCAAGTGGCTCGACTGAGAGCTAAAAGTGAACCTGTATCCTAGAGCTAGATGGTGATTGTGAATTTGATATATTCCTAACACTCTCCATCGGCTCCTGCATTGAGATGGAATAGTAGCATGATTGCCTTTATTCCTCCTGGTTTCCCTCATTTTTTTGAAATTTTATTTTGACTTTCTCGACTGTAGCATGGAATATAGGCAAGCAAAGAATATTTTCCAAAAAGCTACAGTTTGAGAGAAAAAAACTAAAGATCAATTGAAGAACAGGCTTAAGTAGTATGATACAGCACAAAGGAAAGACAGGGTCATGTTCTAAGTCCTGAACAAGAAAATTGCATAACAGAAAACCACTCTGAAATTCAAGTTCTAAATGAAAATATACAGGATTATGGCCTGCTAATCTTCCTGGTACATATTAAATCTGTGGTATTGCTCTACATGGTGTCACCTACATTTTCTATACTATGACACAGCAATTAACACAGTTGAATTAAAAATGATTTGGGAAAACTATTTCCACATTTTAATTAATTTTTTAAACACTTTCTGTTCTGCAAAATATAGTTTTGGCTTCTAAGATACTAGTGGAATATTTTAGAAATGAAATTAAAAACATTGTTCATGAGACAAAGACACAATTGGAAACAAAGCTTTAAGTAAGAATTAATCATTGCCTTTATAGACAACTCAGTTGTCAGGATGACAGAGGACATCTAAAATGTGTTTTATTAGTTAATGGATTCTGTGTGAAGAAATCTCTACTGATGCAATGTAATGAGCTATCTTCAGATGTGAAATTCAGAAGCAAGGATGTGTTAATCTCTGTAAACAGAATAAGTGAACCATTAGAAAGATTGCATGAATGGAATCTAGATATCTTACTAAGAGAAAAAGGTTTAATTTGAAAATGATATTTTACATAATTGAGAAAATCAGCAACAGCATGGTTTAAGTTAGTTTGATCTTTCATGACATAAAAAGTAGATCTTAGGTCCTACTTTAAAATGGTTGTGTTGAGTTAAATATCCATTGATTTTTTTTCAGTTTATAAAAACTTTATAATAAATGCTAATTTCTGTGTAATGTAAAAAGGCAATTATTTCCATCATTTTCACATGAATGTCTTATTTGCATCTTATAAGCAATAAAAGTATTCAAGTTTATTAGCTCACTAGTTTAAGAAAATCATAGACACCTTTTTTTCTCCTTTTGTATATTTTACTTTCCTTCCTCCCTTTTTCTTCCATTCTTTCAAAAAATAGGTTTCAAGGATGTTTTAAATATTGGGAAGTCCTTAGTAAAGTCACAAAATTATACATTGTTATCAATACAATTGTGCCCTGTTCATGAGAATAAAACAGATAAATAGAATCAGTATACAGTGTGTACTACCATATTCAAATTTCTAGGGGGCACATTGTCAGTGATAGTTTAGTATTCAATGCCCTTGCCAAATCCTAAAGATTGTCTTTGCTCCTACTGAATTATACATTGGCTTCTTAAGCTTTCTTGAAATTGAGTGATAAGTATTGCCTATGCTGTGATATAAACAATGTAATGTTATGACTTACAATCTTTGTAATCTCCAGAACCATTTTTAAGTAGCTATTAGATGCCAGGCCCAGCAAAGTGATATGAATAGAAGGATGACAGCCTTGGCCTCTGTACAGGATTATGATGATGGCATGCATTCAGAAAAAAACTACAGGAAATTATAATCATTAGAAAAAAAGTAGCTGAGATGATCCTGAAAAATCAGAACATAGGGGAGAGGACTCTCATATGTGTTAGAAAAGCAGAGATTTCAGGAAGAAAAGTTTAAATGTAAATATGAAACCAATATAAATAAAAAGAGCAGTCTATATTTGCTTGAGAATATATTTAAAAAAGCAATTTGAATTGGACTTAAAAATATAAGAATATTAGGCCTAGGTACAATTATTGAAAAATACTATATATGTATATGTGTAATATTGTATATAGGATAAGTAACATTTCAAGTTATATCTTAGAAAACATTGCGAAAAGTTGTGATTTAAATGAAGTCTCTTTGAAGATATAAGCCTAGTCAATCCTGTGCAAACTACTGAGTACTCACCACGTTATCAACACTGGTTTTAGTGTAAAGAGAATCACAGAAGAAACAAAGACATGACTTTTGTGGCACATCATGCAGAGAAATGGATGTGCATATGGACACACAGGAAATGATCGTGTATCTTTGTTCACTTGCAAATACTGGTTTCAACCTCACTTATTTAAAATAAACTAAGATATGGAACACGCCTTATTTGCTCATGATTAGTTATATTGACTTGTAAAAGATAATTTGAAAAGCTCATTTACATTTCCTACAATGCCATAGACATTTGTCAGTAAACTTACTTAGTGAATGGACTGAATAAATGTGTAGGGTGAAAGAATTTTCTTAATTTATAGTGTCCCAAGTTAAAGTGGGTCAGTATCCACTTCTCTTAAGCACTAACAGGTTAGCAAAATGTTCTTAAGAAGTTAATTCTAATAAAAGGCAAGATTATAAACCAAAGTTAATTCTGCTTTTCATTTTCTCTTATACCTAAATGCTATTTTTGTTAAAATTACCTTTAGGCTTTTTCTGTTAGTAAAATAAAACTATAAATCATATTTTCTATTTGAAATACTTCTAATCCCCTAGGAAAAATCAATACATCAAAATTAAATTTCAAAATTGCATTAACAGCATCTTTGAGGCTAGATATTCTAATTATGTCTGGGTAGAAACTAAATAATAGAGTTATTTATGCAGACAATATTATTAGTTTTAATACCTCTTACTTTATAGGATATAACAACAACAAAAGATTAAGTCTGGTATAAGGATTTATTTATAAAATAGAGGTGTGCTTCTCCATTTTCCAATAAGTCACCTGACTTAATTTTAACCTTGATTTTGCTGTTAATCTTCAGAATCTGGATTAAAGTAAAAGCCTTCAAGATTTAATTATTTTAATATACCTAAATTGTAAACAAAAAGTATTTCATTTCAGCAATTGAGCTTTCTAGCAGAGACATCAACGTGGTATTTAACAGGAGTGGAGATACAGAAAAAATGAATACAATTACATTTATTTTAAAGAAAATTAGAGCCTTTGAAGGAAAGCAAAGGTTATCAATTTCAACTCATTTGAACTATACTCGTATGATGTTCTTTTTTGCCATACTATATTTCCTTATATATTTTCCTTATTTTTGGCAATTATTCCCTTGAAATATTTGGATCCTTATTCTTATTCATTTCTACAAAATCAGAAATAGTCATTTGATGTATCCCTTGGTGCATATTTTATTGGTTAAGGGGTTTCAAAGAAGGAAGGTAGATATGCATTAAGGGCGGAGATATAATCATGGTCTCACTGTGTGGACTCAACAACATTTTGCACTTTAATATACAAATGTTGTCATGATCTTAACGAAATTAAAGACTGTCCTGTGACAAAGAAGATTATTATAGTGAAGCTAGAGAAATCTTATTTCCCCCTTAATATATGTCAGAGTTACAAAGTAAATGGCTAATATATGTTAACCATTCTTAATTCAAGTTGTATTTTTTTTACACTTACCAGAATCACCGAAGGAGAGGACCCCAGCCAATCTACCAACTCAGAACTTACATGAGTGTAATTAACTTTTGTGCACTGGCGTCTGAGTGTTGAAAAGTGTGTCCTATAAATTTTCAAATAAGTAACTATATATTACTTCTTTATTTTTTAATCCTTATAACTGGCTCTTCTGTGATAGAATTAAGAGTGAATCACCTCTAATCAAGAATGTAAACACCTCAAAAATAATGGATAACAAAACAAGCCATGCACAGTGGCTCACACTTCAAGTCCCAATACCAAAGTAGCAGAGGCAGGAGGATCATCATGGGTTTGCTTTCACTCTGGGATACATAATGAGTTCCAGTCCACCCTGGGCTATAGAATAAGACATCCTTGAAAACCTATCCCAACATTTGTATCACTTCATAATAACATTATTACAGAGAAAGTATTCTGACTTTATAAGTGAGGAAATAGAAGCTTACAGATATTAAGAAATGTTCCTCAAATTACAGTTAGTATTATATTTTATCTATAAGAATCAAGAAGCCTTATCTTTAACCATGATAATACACAATTTTTATAGTGCATCTCCACCAAGGAATCCTGAAAATCATTCCGTCTGAAGTATTAGGTCTGAGGATAGTGAAAGTCTCAGGTCCATGATTATGGCAGAGTCTGCACTTTATTTTGCTATGAGGCAACAACGAGAATGTGTTGTTCTTTCTTCTACCTCTGAACACAAGCAAGTTAAAGTTTTAGAAAAGAGCATGACAAATAACTGAATGTGATCTGGATCAATAAAGCAGGCTGCCATAAAGCAGCCCCAGGCTCCGGAATTTCTGCTAAAATATCAGCATCTAATGTCGGGCTGTTATTTGAAGAATAAAAGTCAGACTGATATCTAGAAAGTAATTTTCTTTTTCATATTTCAGTGATTGAATTTGGGTCAGTTTCCCAACTTGTTTAATAAGAAAAACAAAATGTTCTTACTTATATATTTCTGATAAATAGCTTACTACAAATCTGTGACTGTATCAAAGGGAAATCACTAGTTAGCAGAAATAATCTATTTATGTTACAGAAATATTAACAATGGCTATATCTAAACATTTAGTAATTTTAACTTGTATGTGTATGTATATTTACATATGCATATGAATGAATAATACATTTCTATATATCAGTCACTTTGAAAACTACATTAAAAAGTAAAAAGTACATTAGGTTCTTGAATATCTAAAAGTATTCAAGGCATTTTTAAAGGTAGAATTCCAGTAATTTGAAAACCTGAAAGTACATTCTGTGTAAGTTTTCTTTCTCACTATAAAGCAGCACATAACAGTCAGAAAAGGAGCTAAATTATCTTCTGCTAGATATTTGTGCTTCTTAACAGTGCAGAATCATCAGATGTCTCTATAGGAGACTATAGGAAGGAGCTTCTCCATACTTCAGAGCATAGCAATCTCTGAGTAATACGAGATTTTTACTGCTAATATTTCTGTTTCTTTGCACATGGACTACCAAAATGAATGCTTCAGATGTTGTTCCAGCAACAAACTGGAAATCATTTCAGTTAATTTTTATGAAGAACAATCAAGATTATATACAAGAATTGCACTGTATGCATCCATGATCAGGGGAACAATACTACCTTCCAGAAGGCATATTCTCTTGCTTCATATTTAAGGTGTACTCTTATAACCTCTTCTATATCCTGCTTATTTGTAATATTATGTACATTCCAAAGACTGTTGGCTTCAGAAATAGTTAAGCTTTTGATTTTGAATAAAGTGAATTTAAGGATGACAACATTTGGAGAATGTTATCTATACAAGCAGGAGAGGAAAGTCACACCAGGTGACATTACATATTCATACCACAGGAGCTTGCGAGGAAGCAAAGTTTTATTTGGCATCAAAATGATAATAAATGCAAGTGGCTAAAGATGTTGAATCTTGAACCTTAAAAATGTCATATGATTCTCATATCAGTGACAGAAGCACAAGTGGCATACATGTAAAAATCAATAGAAAGTATTGGTAATTGATACACCCTTCTTCTACCAATTGGTCTTCATGGAACTCAGGTAATTCTAGCAAAGAAACTAAACTCTTGAAGAACTGAACATGCTAGGCAATAACTGTTTTCTACAGTTTCAATAGCCAAATCAATAGGAATCACCAGGTGATAAAATCATCAGGTGAAATATTGTTGGGGAGTTTAGAAAGATTTGGTGCCAGAAGAATAATTGTGTAACAATTACAAAACTAGGACAGTTTTTGGACTTGATGGAACACAGGAATTTCTGAAAGTTCTATCTGTGTAGTACTCGGACCCCAAATAAGGGGTATGGAAATAAACCCTATTTAAAGTTTCAGGAAATATAATGAAAATGACAGGTAATTTGGGTCAAGTCAAGTGGTACCAGAAGAAATAGAAAGATCATACTATGATCATAGGCACAATATTTAGGCTAGTAGGATGTAACACTTCACATTTAAAGAAAACTGTGTATGGTGCAGAATTTTTCCCACCATCAGATGTTGAAATGATGTTTAATACAGTTTTAAGATATGTCTCTGTCCTTCCTTACCTACCCAAGATATTTTCTGATTAGTTAAAATAAAAATCCTATGGCCTGTAGAAAAAGGCAGAGAGAGAGAGAGAGAGAGAGAGAGAGAGAGAGAGAGAGAGAGAGAGAGAGAGAGAGAGAGAGAGAGAGAGAGAGACTGAGACTCTGGAAAATAGTGAGAAGCAGGAGATTCGCTACCCAGACTCAGAGGAAGTTACATGCATCAAACTGAGGAAAGGTAACTAGCCAACCATGTGTAAGAACTTAGATTAATATAAATGGAATAATTGAGTTATGAGCTAGTTGGGAAACAAGCCTAGCATAAGGTTAAAAACTTATAATAAAAAAATACAGCTTCTGTGTCATCATTTGAAAACTAGGGCAGATATAGCAATTCTGATAATAATTCTGTTTAGAAGGTCATTGTAGGTATAAAATATTTCATGTAAATTTCCCATTGTACTCTATGATTACAAATGTAAATTAATCAAGACTACAGAGAACTAAAATTTCTGAAATGATAGTTGAAATTGAGTGGACAAAAAATGATACAGGCTAAAATAAAAAATGACTGATGTAGCATAGTATTAAGAAACTTTGTAAGTAAAAATCAACATATTTAATTTTTCATTTCTATGTAATATGAAGTTAACTTCAACTTTGTAAGAGCATTATTACTTTATTTTACATTGGATAATTTATTGATCATCTTATAATATGATGATCTGTATTCTATTGAGTTCATCAGTACTACTCACAGTAGTTTAAGCTGTCATAGTAACCTGAAGTAAGCTTGAATTCACAGCCAGAAATAAACTATATTGTGGAGCAGTGAACCATGCCACCAGACTGAAAACTTGGTAAGGTCAAGTAGATGCAGAGACCGCCCGCAATACTTATAATTGAGAATGGTAGGCATTTAAATCTACTACTGATCAGGTTCCTGTACAGGAACACATGACCACAACACCTCATGGAAAGGACGGTGACAATCAGTCATGTAGGGCAATGCCTGAAGCCCCTCCACATGAAGATGAGGCAAGCCCTAACATCTCAGACCAAGATAATTAGAAATCATCTACCTTTAGACCCCAATCCACCTCAAAATATATTTAAGACCCTATTCACAATAAATAAAGTGCATTAGTTATTTCACCAAAGACCATCTGAGAGTGCCTGTTTTATTGAACTGTAACATGCTAAGGGAAGAGTATTCTCTCCCAAAGCTTTCATCCCTGGAATCTCCTGGAGCCTACCATAGCTACTTCCTGCTCAGTCTTCCTATCCTGAATCCTAGCCACCTGCTGCTCCTTGCTGCCTGTCACTGACTCCATGGCAGTGACATAACTCCAGAAGAGGCCAGCAGGCTACCTTGCTTTGACTGATCCATGGAGAGCTGCAACTCTGATCCCTCCAGTCGGGCTATATTCCTGTGGTTAGCACCTGGTACACAGACTGGCACTATGTACAAAGTATTTCAACTTGGCATCAGGTGCCTACATTCTTAGAGGTCATGGTCTAGTTGAAGAGATTACATGTAATCAGACATAAGATAATGATTTCCTGGATGACATTTCCATATTTTCTTGGTAGCTCCTTGAATGTACATATCTGCTTATTATGCCTGATTTTGTGCATCTTGAAGAACGTTAAACAGCTATCGCTACTCTATAGTGGAGAGCACTATATTCTGTGGCATGCTCTAAGTCTACTTTAGAGGTTTCTCCAAGTTCTATACAGAGATCACACCACAGTTTACTGGGCAGTTATAATTGCATGATGACATCTCCCTTTTGTTGGTCCCTTTAACTTCCTTTATTGCTTGAAAGTATTTTTATTTGAAAAACATTTTGTGATTATAACTTTTGCTTTCTACTAACTTTGTTACTCCTGTAAGAAATTTTTCTAACACATTACTTAATTCCATTTTACTTTTACTTGAAATACCAAATGGACTTTTTCCAGCTCACTGTGGCATTGTGGGGAAGTCAAGAAGGGGCATGTTATAAATGTTCAGCACTGTGACTATAGCAGTGCCTTTCTGAAAACCGCTAGCCATGTTCAATCTCATGTTTTTTTGCATTCTGCAGAAATTATAGCTGCTGCTTTGATTCTAATTTGAACCTTTGGCAAAGGAACAGCTTAAGAGGTGAGATGGTGGAAGATTTCAGGAATAAAGGTATCTCTGCACAAATAATGTAAACTGAATAATGGAAGAAATGGTGATCAAGATATTACTTTAAGGGCTAGAGAGATGACTCAGCCATTAAAGGCTAGGCTCACAACCAAAAATATAAGATATCGCTTTAAAAAACAAATTCCCATTCCTTGGAGGTCTGTTTGCCAGCCAGATCTGATTTAACATTGTATGAACTGATGAACTGAAGCAAAAACAAATAAACAACAACAAAAAATAGACCTTCCATGTGAACATAAGCACTCCTCAGGAAGGCAACTTTTTGAGAGACTTGATGGTCATGAAAAGAGGCAGCAAGTTTTGATTGCAGAAATTTCAGCACTTTTCTCCTCAATGCAGGCTCCTTTACTCCTTCCAGGAGACTTGTCCTATTAAGGAGATGGTCTTCTATCATTAAGACCCACTGCAGGAAGCCCGCTGCAGGAAGTCCTCAAAAGTCTCACCTGTGACTTTTGGCTCAACTGAGTGAGTTAAACAGGAGTAGCAAGACCACATGTCTTAAATTAAGGTTTTACTGTTGGAATAGCCACCATGACCAAGGCAATGCTTATAAGGACAACATCTAATTGGGCTGTCTTACAGGTTCAGAAGTTCATTCCATTATCATAAAGGCTGGAACATGGCAGGGTCCAGGCAAGCGTGGTACAGGAGGAGCTGAGAGTTTTATATCTTCATCTGAAGGCCACGAGGAGAAGACTGGCTTCCAGCCAGCTAGGACAAGGGCATTAATGTCCATACCCACAGTGACACCAACAAGGCTACACATACTCCAACAAGACTGCACCTCTTAATAGTGCTACTCCCTGGGCCAAGCATATGCAAACAATCATACCACAGGAAGGCTGGATACACTCCCTAAATACACACACACGCACACACACACACATACACACACACACACACACACACACACACGCACACACGCACACACGCACATGCACACGCACATTCACACACACACACACACACACACATCTTGCAATTTACCAAGTAATTTTGAGGTTTTAGGAGATCCTGAGGGTATAATAGATATAGTGGCAGCCTCAGGATGGTGAATCCAAATACCATATTGTCTCCCAACTCATTACCTGCAGCCACACCTCTCAGGTACACTAGCCTCTTTTGGTTTTTCAGTTTCCTTGACCTTGAAAACATTTTACCTTTTATGAATTGAAGCTACTTTTCACTTAAATTGTTGCTGCTACCTTCACCATATTATATAGGACACTTTTCTTACCTATAGTTTTACTGGCAGGTCAAAGAAGATATTCTCATTCTAGGTGTGCTTTGAATTGTGAACTAATAAAAGTACTTATTCCAAGTATGTGCCATGAAATTATATATATATATATACATATATGTATATATATATGTATATATATAATATTATAAAATATAAAACATGCTTGGTTAAACTGAATTAACACAAATGTTGATTTTTGATTCCAGAAAAAATTTGGTGAAGCATTGCTTTACTGTAGACTTACCATAACTTGTGCTTGATAAGACAAATGTTTGATGGGTTTCCTAACTCAACTCTGAAGATTAATCGGGTACTTTGTGAAGGACTAATAAATATGTAAAAGGAAAATAAGAAGTTAACTCTGAAAGTAAAGTCTCCACCATTTTAGCTGGGATAAATCTGTCTTCATCAGTGGCAATCACTGAGATTGATATTAATTATAATCAATACACTGAAGACAGATTACTTCTGTCCATTTATTTTACTCTGTCATTTATTCAAATACCATCACAGATCTGAGAAGGGAAAACTACTTGCTGTAAGAAAATTGTTCACCCATGCAAGGTAAATTAACTCTTCCAGACACAAGGGTATCATTTGGTAAATGGTGTCTCTTTGTGTTTGAAATTATAACCTCATGCCCTTAAAATGCTCAGTCATTTCCATGGTATTGAATATGAGTAGTCCATCTCTCTTTACTTTCTTTCCTTATAGAATTTTATAATTTTAAAAAGTGTTTCTGTTTTTAATGATATGTGTATATACGTGTGTATATACATGTTACTGGAGCTTGAACCTGGGGCATCCATATGCCATCAAGTGAGCCATCTCTCCAAATCTGAACGTCAGTTTTAAAAATAAAACTAAATAATGATATTTATTTCATATAATAATTGGAGTTCAAACATTTTTTTTATTTTTTAATATTCAAAATATAATGGGTGAGTATCTAAAAAGAAAGCAACTAGATATAAAACACTTAGTCCACTCTCTCCTTACTACAGTATATAAAGGAAATTTTATACATTTACTTCTAATTCCTATCAGCTACCCATATTGTAAATCTGATTCTTGGAAAAATGTTGGAAGAAAGTTCATGACAAGCTATGACAGATACTCAAGTTCTTTTTACAGGTCTCTACTGAAGTATGTTTTTATTGGTTACTTTATTTATTTACATTTCAAATGTTAAAGATTTATTTATTTATTTATTTATTTATTTATTTATTTAATGTACACTGTAGCTGTCTTCAGACATACCAGAAGAGGGCACAGGATTCCATTACAGATGGTTGTGAGACACCATGTGGTTGCTGGGAATTGGACTCAGGACCTCTGGGAAAGCTTTCAGTGCCCTTAACTGCTGAGTCATCTCAAAATTGATTATGATAAAGACTCTTCCCCTTGTACCACATATGTTCTTAAAAACAGCAATAACCATTGACTGGTTATTTTAATAAAAGTGTTTTCTCGTCCTACAGATTCTCTTAGAATCAAGGAAAACTTAACCTGACTCACTAGACCCTGTGTGATTTTTCCTGCTTAAACCTTTTGTGTAGCTCTCATTAGCATCAACTACCCATTCAAAGTGCATTGCTGTGGTTTAAATAAGAAAGATCTCCAGAGGCTCATATATTTGAATGCTTGATCCTTTGGGAGCAGCACTACTTGAGAGGGATTAGGAAGTATGACCTTGTGGGAGCTGGTGTGACCTTGTTGTAGGAAGCGCATCACTGGGGATGAGATTTGGTGTTTCAAAAGCTTAAACCAGGGCCTGTATCTCTCTTTTCCTGCTGCCTTTGGACGAAGATATTGATATCTTGGCTACCATGTTTGTCTACATGACATCACGCTTAAGGCCATGAGGGCAACTAAGACTCTGAAACTACAAGCAAGTCCAAATAAAATACTTTCATTTTATAAGAGTTGCCATTGTCCTGGTATCCCTTCACAGCAATAGAATAATGACTAAGACATGCATATAATTCATGTTTATATAATGAACACATATCTTACTGAGTATCTCTTGTGCCGAGCACTGGAATACATATCAGGTAGTTTCATATGTAGCTGGTACATTGAAATGCATGTAACATAGTTCTATTTCAGTTGTATTTCTTTGATTTTATCAATCACATGAGATATTTATATTCATTTTTTAATATATATGGTACTTAATGAAGGCTACAGGTCTACAACTCCATTGCACTGCCATTTCCCACAAATGTTCTGTTTTTTATCAAACTAAAGACTCATTTGAGCACAGTTACCATGTATATTTTAGTATTTATCAAACTGGAGCTTCCAGCAGAGATTAATATTCATATTATCAGAACTTTATTTTGTACTCTATTTTATCCTATTAGTACAATATGTGGAATATTGTGACCATTGGACATAAAAATGTTGGAGTAAATATTATGCATTCATAACATTTTTATTTATATCTGACAAGTTCTATGATAAACATCTAAGACACTTTATAATTAGGCACATTTTACATAAGTTAGCAATTTCTTCCCATGAATCTCAATCTACCACAGAATTCACTGTGCTGCTCAGGCTGCCCTATCTCTGGGCTTATGCACACACCACCACGCTGTTTTCCTTTAATAAAGTAAAGCAACAAAAAAAGTGCTACCAAGTTCCTAAGGATATATTATAAGTGAGCCGTTATATGTGGTGTTATTTCTGGATTTATTTTATCCTCTAGGACACATATCTTCTCTTTGAAGATTCTTAGTGGTAGGGAGAATATAAAATTTTGATACTGACACCCATCTATTCAAAGCAACATGGTTACAAAATAATCTTTCTCAGTTAGCAATAATTTACCCACTCAGGACTCTATCCTTCTTCTTGAGTACTCAGTGATACCTACTAGGATGCTAAGACCACCCTGGGATGAAATTCAGTTGAATGAAGAAGACTCAGCTCACACTTCCCAACTCCACCAGAATCATTTGTTCTTCAGAGAGGTTCTCTCCAAGTTATAAATGAGGGATTTTATATTTCACAGCTTCTAAGTTTCATCTCCTTATTAACTTTTGAAGGTATTTTCATAGTCCCAATTTACACTGGACAACTGTTACCATTCTTTTTAAAGAGAGATTTTATCCAGACAATTTTTTTCTGTAATCCTCTTTTCATACCTTTCAGTAGCTATTCAATATTTATGATTGATTGTAAGTGTGAAGAAAATGAAATGCTAGAAGTCACTACCAAGAAGAAATTTTACATTTTACATAGTAAGAAATTCTGTGAAACTTGTAAAAGTAAAGAAAGAAGGAAACATTTTTTTTCCTGAGAGGAAAATATATTTGTACTGTCTAAGAAAGTAATTCACAGAAGAGAACATCCTTTAGGTAAGATGCTTACTGTAGGTTGCAAAAAAGGACTGGGAACACTACAGTGATGTTAACTTCAGATCAGGATGTTTGTCTAGGGGTCCCTGGGCTTTGATAGCATAGTAAAATGTCTCAAAAAGACTGGAGAGTTTTTGTTTTTTTCTAAGTGCACAATATCTTCAGTTTAAGTTTGAGGGCCTTTAGTACTCCTTTCAGATTTAGAAAACTCAAATCATTTCTTATAGAACATAGTGTTCAGGCACCATTTTATGGCAATCACTATGCTTTTTAATTTTTGTTAAGTGCACTTTAAAATTAAAAAGAAAATTTAGGACCCCAGTTGTTCTTTTGCAATGAATCTACAGTCTATTATATTAAGCTCACAGACTTCTACCTTCTTTCTTCTTTTAACATTGAGAATATGTGATACAATAAATTATAGGTATTAGATTTCTGGTAAAATGCAGTTTAGGACACTGCAGGTTTAGCACCAAGTACAAAAAGAATCAATCTTTTCTGCTGTCATAAAGCTTATTGAAAACTTCTCTTGTGCCATTAAAATTAATGTAATTGCCTTTCTCTCTCTTTCTTAGTTTCATTGCCCTTTGCCCAACTCCTTCAGGTCATCTCCTATTGACGACAATGAGTGTTTTCTAGTTCTTCTATCTAAATTAAAACTTGAAGAGAATGCTGCCAAACAATGCTTTCCTAATTCATATTTTACACAAAAAGATTTAATTTTCTAGATACTGCTGAATTTTCATTTGGATATTTCCTACACTCTTTATGTTATAGAAATGCAGAGGAAAATGAGTTCTACTTTTTGAAATATGATTGAGAAAAGCATTAAATTTGAAATAATTTACAGCAACTTTTTGATATAAGACAAAACTTTTTTTTTAAATTAGGCTTTAGTGCAAGGCTTGGAAGTAATTTATAGGATATTAATATTTAAAGGTTAGGAATTCCACATGCTATGCAATTCAGGTTTTAACTTAAAATGTAGCTTCAATACATTCAATATTAATTGAAACATTTGCTTAAGAAATGGTAGTCTCATCTATAATGTTCTAAACTTAAATTCATATAAAATTTTACTTTATGAATGTCCATTTGTGGGTTAATCTCACTTTTCTAAACACAGAGAAGTGATTTAGGTTCACCTCACCTTTTCAAGGAGGCTTCTGGTCATGCAGCAGCTGGGTAGATAAGAAGTTTGAACATGAGAGCATCTGCTACAGTTCCTTACATAGAGGATCTTTGTTCCTATAATTTCTCCCTCAAATTTGGTAATGTATTTATTAACTATTGAAAAAAGCAATCAAGTCATGTCTCCCAGTATCCATCCTTGACCATATCCATAATGCGATATAAATCACTTTTATGGAACCACAAGGCTAATGACGAAGTAAAATCATTCAAAGAGGATAACTCACAAATATCAGTTAATTTACATAAGTCTTGCCCAGAGTTTATTTCTCACAAGATGTACATATATACTCTCAAGTTATAGTTGTTGAACAAAGCCTATATTTACTGCTTAATGGTATGACATGCTACCCTTAGTTTCTTGTTAGATGTAGAGATCCTGTTCTTACTCTTTGGTCATCTAATATCAAATGATCATCCTGAAAAAAAAACCATGCATACTAGTAACATTATACATGCTAAAATATTTTCTGTGCTTTTGACTTGAATTCTTCTCCCTCTACTCATTCATAGTAGTTTCCTATTATTCAAAGGTTTAGTCTTTTCATTGTGTCCCAGATTTTCTAGATGTTTTGGACTTGTGTTTTAGATTTAGTGTTTCCTTGTCTGAGGCATCCATTTCTTCTGTCTATTCTTCAATGACTGAGATTCTCTCTTCTATCTCTTTTTTTATGTGAGGAAGCTTGGCTTGGCCTTTCAGGTTCCTGTTTTCATTACCAAATTTCCCTGTTTATTTTTTTCTTTTTCTTGATTGTTTCTTTTCTTCCACATTCACATCTTGAATTGTTTAATTCATTTCCTTCCATAGGGTGTGTGTGTGTGTGTGTGTGTGTGTGTGTGTGTGTGTGTGTGTGTTTCATAGGTCTCTTTAAGGAATTTAGTTATATCCTCTTTAAGGACCTGTAGCATATACATAAAAGCTATTTTAAAGTCTTTGTCTTGTGTTTCAGCTCTATTTCATCCTGAAATAGGCTCTTGGGGCCTACTGAAGGAGGGTTGCTGGGCTTTAGTAGATACATATTGTCCTGACTGTAATTAATTGTATATTTACTCTGGCATGTCGGCATTTGTGTTTGGCTTGGTTCTAGATGCTGTTACATGGTCTTCTCTTTGTTGGGTATGTGTGTTTAGTTCTATGATTTCTGTTTCACTTTCTGGTTCTTTAGAGAGTGTGGTGGCTGTGTTTTGCCTGGTAAGGAATGCTTCTCATATCCTGCCAGATATGGCCACTAGGTGCTCCAAGTACAATGGATTTCTAGGTACTGAGAGCTGACACTCAGGAACGGGGATGGGCTAGAAGGGTGGGGCAGCTGAAGGAGTTTTAGGATGGTCCACCAGGATCTAATTAGTTCCCTCAGAACAGAGGTGGAGACAGAAGAGGCCACAAAACGTCCTCTCCTACAGGACTGGAGATGAGACTAGGGAATTGGATTCAGAGAGAGAAAAGAGAGGCAAAGATCTGCAGCCAGTTTACCTGATTCTTTAGCCATGTGCTGCTGCCAGTGTAAAACAAACAAAAAAGGTCATACATCTGAAATAAATGACTCTCTTCTTTAAGGTCCTATTTTGATATATGTGGTATATTCAAATAATGGCATAAGTTGCATAAAGAAGAAAAACCTACTATGAAGAGCTTTGGATTTCAATTAACTCTCTGTGATAGCTTTGGATTTGGAACAGTTGCACAGAGCCATTCAGAGGTCAGTGTCTTTGGAGAGGGGCAAAGGACAGCATACTGGGGGCTTGAGGAGCTTCTCAGCAGCCTTGGAGGGGAGCCATATAGCTCCAGGTATTTTGGAAATTTATTTAAGGAGCATGCCTCATCTCTCAGTGTCACAGAAATGAAGATTTTGTAATCCTTTACATGCTTGTATTGGACTATTACCTGAAATTTTCACTCTTCACCTTCTTATTTTTAACCTCACTAATTATATGACAGTCAACTTGAAAAAGAAACTATTTCAGGTAGTTTAAAATTTTGGCAAGATCAAAGGATACTGACAGAAAGTAAGTTCTTGTACATCAGCTGTAGAATGCAATTAAATATTTTATCTTCCATTTACTGATGTTTGTTATGTAGCATTCAATAAACTGTCTTTGTATTTTCCTTTAGAACTTATAAAAATCCTGTACAGCTTATATTATACATAAGAAAATGAAATTTAAAACCTATTTTTCCGAAAATACTGAATAAATAATTTATATAAAAGTTAAAGTGATAAAAATGCAGATTTTCAACCAGTGATTTATCTCACTGTCTCTGTCTCTCTCACTCTCTCTCTGGCATGGTCTTTCTATGCAGCACAAGGTGGGATCAAACTCAAGATTCTCCTGCTTCAGTCTTTAAATTGTTGTGTTTCTGGCATATACAATCATGCCACAGCTTGACCTGCTTTAAGAAATTAAACAGAGTGTTAGTAAGAAAATAAGAAACAAGCATGTTATTCCCCATGCGTTGTGTTTCAGTAGAACTGTGTTCTTGCTTTCCCTATGCCTTGGTGAGTTTCAACACAGAAGATCAATGTCTTAGGCTCTCTTTTCCATTTCTGAGAGCTGGTCACCTGGCTGAAATACTATGCATTGGCTGCTTCTTTTCAAGGCACCTTGATCAATGCTAAATTTTCTTGGTTTATCTAAACCCAAAATCCATTTAGTCCATTACTGCTACTGGCAGCAGGTCTGACATCTTGATTATCATTTGCTAACTCCTGCAGTCCTTTAGAGGGTCCTGGCTTTTAGAGTAAGGGAAGACAGATATTTATTAATCCTCTAAATACCAACATAGTACCAAGAGATAAATGCTACTTCAAAGCTATTGAACAAAGAATTAAAATGTTATATGACCTAACACAGGAAATCACCCCATTGCCATCAGATTAGAGGCAGGCTGCATGAATGAGGTCACCTTCAGGTCAGTACAGAGAGAAGACTCAAAATTTTCCAAAATGTAAAACCTTAGGCTGATGAACTATCACTTAAATGTCATTTTAATTTTAAAATATTTATTATTTATTTTACATATACAGGTGTTTGTCTGCATGTATACCAGCAACAATGTGTACCGTTGGTCACAGAGGCCAGAATAGGACACTGCATCCCCAGTTTCTGGAGGAACATATACCTGTGAGTTACAAGGTGGTTCTGGATATTTAACTTGGATCCTCTAGAAGAGAAGCCATGCACTTAATTGCTGAGCCATCTCTCTGTCCTCTCATTTAAACCTCATAAAATTCCTACTTGATTATTCTTATTTTATACTTAGGAAACTTTTAATTATGTGAGTGTATCTTTAAAAGAAAAGCATGTTTAGGGACCATCAACTTCACTTTAATCAACTTAACATTGTACCTGCTAAAGAAGAAAGAAGAAAGAAAGCTAAAATCAGCATGGCAAGATAATGAAACAAAGACATCTTAGTTGGCATGCATCAGATTAAATAGAACTACATCTTGCAGATAGCCACTGATAAAAGAGTAAAAGTATAGATTCAAGTGGGGAGTGATGGCAAATCAGCCTTTTGAAGTACCAGCAAGTATATTATATGCTACTCAGAGGACTCAATGAGTGAAGATGTTTGTTGCTCAAACCTAACAACCTGGTGTTGATTGTGATCCCACTGTAGAAGGTGAGAACTGACTCCTCAGTATTTTCTGCTAGGCTGGCTTGAATAAGAATTGCCCAAATAAACTCATATATTTAAACTTCTTCCTAGTTTGTAGACTGGTGGGAAGAATTAGGAGTTACATCTTTTTTTGGAAGAGGTATATTGCTAAGGGTTTGAAGCTTCCATAGCCACATCAGATGTAGTGTCTCTCATGTTTGCTCTCTGCCTGCCGTTTGTGGATCATGATGTAAAGTTCTCAGATACTGCTCCAGCACCATCGTTGCCTGCATGCTGCTCAGCTCTATGCCAGGATGATAACTGTAAGCAAGCCATCAATTACTTTCTTTTATCAGAGTTGGCTTGGCTATTGTGTCTCTTCATAGAAATAGAAATCCTAAGATAGCATCTTACCTCCATAGGTACCCAACTCCTTTGTATCTGTATCTATTTCTCTTTCTCTCTGTTTCTGTCTGTCTGTCTCTCTGTCTCTGTCTGTCTCTCTATCTCTCTCATGCATCCAAACACATGTGTGCACACACTCTCATACACACAGATACAGATACAGACACACTCACACACACACACACACACACATGCATACACACACATGCACACACAAAACCATGCACACATACTTACAAAGAGAGCTGGTAAGGGCCAAAATGAAACTGTTTTTAGATAAAATATGAAAATAAATATCAAATGACCGTAAAATTTATATAGAAATACATTCTGTAATATGCAGGGGAAGGATAGACATAGTAAAAAGAGATATTTGGTTGACATATAACAAAGAGCAACCATTTCTAAATATTATTTATAATCAGGCAATTAAAGACTAATATATATAACTTTCTTTTGAATACTATAGAATTGAAGAAAATGATTTCTGTGAAATATGATAAAATTTATATCACTTTGAATTTTACAAAATTAAATTACAATCTTAAAAATGGAACCATAGGTCGCCAAAGGGAGGCTGGCAGGCTCCTGCCCTGTGCAGGGGTGTCTGGCGGCTCCTCAGAAAACTGGGCATGACACTTCCGGAGGATCCGGCTATACCACTCCTGGGCATATACCCAGAGACTTTACCTGCATGCAATAAGGACACATGCTCCACTATATTCATAGCAGCCTTATTTATAATAGCCAGAAGCTGGAAAGAACCCAGATGTCCCTCAACGGAGGAATGGATTCAGAAGATGTGGTATATTTACACAATGGAATACTACTCTGCAATTAAAAACAATGAATTCACGAAATTCCTAGGCAAATGGTCAGAACTTGAAAATATCATCCTTAGTGAGGTAACCCAATCACAAAAGATCACACATGGTATGAAGTCACTGATAAGGGGATATTGACCCAGAATCTCAGAATACCCTAGACACAATCAGCATATCAATAGATTTCTAAAAAGATGGAAGGAGAGACCCCTGGTCCTGGAAAGACTGGATGTAGGGGAACGCCAGGACAGAGTAATGAGAGGGGGTTGAACAGAGAAAAGAGGGAGGGAAGGGGGCTTATGGGACGTTCGGGGAGGGAGGAAACGGGAAAGGGGAAGTGATTTGGAATGTAAATTAAAAAAATAAAATAAAATTAAATTAAAAAAAAATGGAACCATAGACAGGTTTCAATTATTATTTAAGTCAGATATCTTGTGATGTATACTTAGTCAAATACTATCAAAAAATTTTTGCGTAATATTGTTCTGGTAAGACATAACCAATAACCAGCTTACCTGGCTTGGGGAAGCAATGATAGACAGATGTAATGACAATACCACAATCTGACTTGACATAAGACAGGTTTTGGAGGAATGCAAATGAGCATCCTGATGGACAAGAGCACAGATGACCCAAATGCCATTGCCTAGCTAAAAACCCACCCTAGCCTGGATGACAGTAAGGGATGGAACTCTTTGCATAATTTGCAGGGCATCCTACATCACAAAAGAGAGTTCCTTTCCTCAGCAATCCTTACTTCTTAAGCTTGAGAAGAAAGTAGCCATGTGCATCTACAGTTTCAGGGAATTCCTGAAATTTGTGTTATAATTACCACAAGACTCTTCAAGAATCCCCTTTTCAAATTTCCAAACTCTTTTTTTTTCAAAACCTATTTTTAATGATGGTTCTTAAAACCTTTAACCTCCCTTTTAGCCCACCACCCACCAGAGGTCGTGGGAAAGAGGATATGGGGAGTGTACCTGTTTAGAAAGGTTCTTTAGAGCAACTCCAGTCTGGAAACCAGCAGTTCAGTTAGCAGGTTCAAAGCTGAAGTTTGGTTCACTTGCAAATACCTCAGGGATATACCAGCAGTCTAGTTCACTAGAGTCGGGATAGCAAACACAGCCAGGACTCAGCCTCTGCAAGAGTTAGCAGGAGGGACCAGGAGGGACCAGGAGACGTTCTCCACTGTAGCTTTCTCAGGTAAGTAAAGATCAGCAAAGACACGAGACCCACAAGCTTTGTACGAGACCCACAAGCTTTGCACGAGACCCACAAGCTTTGCAGAGCAAGCTCTGTATGCAAACCTAGCTCAGTCTTCGCCATTGTTTGCTGAGTCCTATTTATAATCTCTACAAATAGCACATGTCCTCCATGTGTCTTGCCTCAGCTGACAACACTTTGCCAATCAGCCTAGGTCTGAGGAAGCAGAAAGAAACTTCAGTATACCACCATATGTTTTTTGGTGTGTTTCTCTCTATGGCATCCTTACAGCACAGCTCAACTCCTCAGTGTAAGGCAGACCAAGGCATGTGTGTTTTTAGTAAAGTATCCATCACATGTCTTTTCACGTGGTTGCCTTAGCAGAAATCCTTTCACTTTTGTCTGCTTCAGCTAAAAGTTCTTTCAAGAGTCTGCTTTAGTCTATCACCTGTGTCCACTCAAGTGTTAAAACTGAGCCCATCTTTTCATGTTTTCTGTAACTTTTAGTCTTTCAGAAATGGTTGCCTGGTTTTCCAAATCCCTCCTTTTATCGCAAATTGGTAGTGGCTCAGGGCACCCAAGACCAAGTTCTTAGCACTAAGGATATTTATTTGCCCCAGCGAGACAAAGGGCAGGGAATAAGATACAAATTCAAGAGATAGAGGAAGAGGGAGAGGGGGAAGGGAACAAAGGAGGGGCTAAAGGGTATTTTTCCTGGGGGGAATTTCCAAGCTCTCAATTAGCTTCTCTCAGATATAATGTTATAATACAATGGAAGTAGTTACATAAATGCAAATAGACAAAATATATTTAACGTATTATATAAGGAAGTACATTAGTGTTAAGGAAAGGAAGAAAGTAAAAATCTGAAGCAGAAAGGAAATACTGAAGCTAGTTGTCAGTTTCAGTGGTTAGACTGGGACCTTGTTTTCTGTTCAGTTATCTTACAAATGAGATAAGAAGTAAAACAAGGGACCTGCGGAAGATGGCGTGCTGTCCTGTAGTAATATTCAAGGCATATAGTTTATTTTTGCATTATTACAACAAAATGCTTGAGGCAGACTACTTAAAAACAAAAAGGGTTGTTTTGCTCATGCTTTTGATTCTGAAAGTCGAAATCATATGAAATAGTCTGTAACAAGATGTCTTCTCATCTGAGCTGCATTACTATGCTAGCTTGTAATGGCAGGAGTTAATGTTACATGAGCCTCATGAAGATAACATAAAGAAACTCAAATAATATTGGGTGAGTTGAACATTTCATAACATCTCCTTCTAAATAGCCAAAAATTAGTTACAAAATAGAGTTAGATCCTCCAATGATTTAAAAACTCCATAAGTTCTACCACATGGCAGATCCATCAGGTGACCAGTGTCAACTGAGAACCATTTTCTTCACACATGAAGCATTCAAGAGAAGAACACTTCGTTTTATATATATATAAAATTGTAAAACCTATAAAATGCCTGGAGTGATGATTATCAGGAAAATGGTAACAATCAGACTCCTGAAGCTTAAAAAGTGAAGAGAATTTCCAAGAATAAAAAGTTTATCAATATAATAGTAGGCAGTAGATTAAAAGAATCTCTGAGTCACATCCACTCAGAGGAGAAGAGAGGAGTGGGGAAGTATTGTGGGAGAGATTACTGGGAGGGGGCAGTGAGTGGGGATTTAAAGCAAATATTAAAAAAAATAAAATTTAATTTAAAAAATATACTTACAATCTTGATATGCTCATAAATCCCTGGGAACAAGTCTGAATGTGCACATCTTCTACCTTTTTATAACTACTATTGATAATTTCAGATGCATAATACGTTGTTGTGGAGGGCTGTAAAGTACATAGTATGATGTTTAGCATCATTGAAGGTTATTAATGTTCTTCCAATTCATTTTTTAGTTGTGTCATCTAAGTAGTGTGTCTAGAGATAGAAAACTGTGTTCTGCAGGACAAAATCACATGTCACTAAAATTAATTGTTCTCTGTCTGGAAATTGGATTCCTAAATTTGAGGCAGAGCAATTTAACATTTTCCTACCAGGAGAGTAATTAAATAGCACTTCTCGTAGAACAAGAAACTAGCTACTGCTAGAAATTTTTAGGTGTATATCATTGTAAATTAATACAGTGAAACAGCACTAATTACTATTGGGAGAATACATTTCAACATAGTATGAGACACACAAAATATAAACATCTTATACAATATGATAAAAAAATTTTCAGAGGAATACACAGCTGAACTAGAAAATGAGAATTGTTGCATACACATGTGATTATATACATGTTTATTTTTCTCTAGTACTAACTACTTGAAAATGAAATAATTATTGTTGTCATATGCACATATGCACAAATATATAAACAGAACCTGCTGAATTTGTTTTGTTGCTTGTGTGTATGTAATATCAGTACTGAGCACTTTGTATTGAATAAGCAGCTAGAGAGTTCATCTGTGGAAAATGACATACCTATTATTGATACTGTCATTATTTATGTCTTGTTTAGGCAGCCATTTCTAGGAGACACAGTCTCACAATTGATTTCCTGGTCCTTTGCGTTCTGCAATTTGACAGTCTCCCTTTTAGTTCTTGTATACTTACTCCCTTCCCATCCCTAAGCCTTAGCCTCAGGAGTTGTGTTGTAGATATAGGTGTTAGGGTTGGGTCCATACTATCCCTTGAGGTCTGTGCTCTATTGAGGTCTCTGTCTTGTGAATCTGTGCATGCAGTTTGGATTCCTATCTGCCTAAGGCCAAATATGGCCACTCATGTACTACTGAGATCAAGCTTAGACAAAGATGCAGTATCAGGAGTTTATTTTGAAATATGTGACTGTTTCTGATGAGCCACACAGAGTGTCCATAAGAATGAGAGCTATACCTATGCCCCATAGCCCCATTTCTCCTGCAGTAGCTCCATTTCTATGGAGAGTGTCTGTTTATTAAAATGTCTGTGCTTATTTAACTTTTACTTGCACAAGTTGATTGACAGAGAGAGACAAAATCCTCTGGGAAACAAATCACCAGCAATGAACACTTATATGACCCATAATTTACCGAATTGATTTTTAACTTTTAAAATGAAATGCTATAATCTGTAATTGATTTTATCGAATTGCAAAAGACAATGCTTTTTTTTCTAGAATACTTTTTTTAAGTTTCTCAGGCCATAAGTGATTTCATGTTCTAAAATTATGCATTAGAATCTTTTCTCTAGTCAATAGCCATTAATGTTATCAGGGTGTTTATCTTTGATACGCACAAAATGTCAGAATTTATTCATATTTCAGTAAGAATATCTAACTAAACTTTATTCTGATAATGCAGGTTTTCATTCCAAGTACTAAAGCAGCTAAAATAGGAAGATCATAAATCCTAAGCTAACTTTAACAATTGAGTTAGATGATATGTTAGAAGAAAAAAAATCTAGAAAACAAACAATAAAATAATGAAATGAAACAATTAGAACTAAACAGAGTTCCAGCATGTGTGTAGAGTACTAAACCAGTAATCTAAACCCTTATGGACCATCAAGTAAAAAAATTATGATTTCAAGGTCAGCCCTTGTATATAGGAAGTTCCTGAGAAGTTTTATATCACTGTAGTTTTGTTGTAAAATTCACTTCTCTAGTGTTGTAAAAACATAACTATAGCAGAAAGAGTCTTGGCATACTAAAGTAAGTTAAGAGGTCCGTGCATCGTGCACTGGATATAAGTAAGCAGGGATTTCATGTACTTATTTTGTTAGCTAATTTACATAACTCAGAAGCATCATAGTTGAAAGTGTCAACATTTTAACTATCATGCTGACCAGAAAATAAAATGGATTTCTTATTAAACTTGCATTAAAATGGAAATCTTTATGTCAGCATTCATTAAAAAGGCAAAAGAAAAAAAACAATTTGCAAGATTACAATGATGAAAATAGAAGCAGAGACTGCAAGAACAAAAGCTGATTGACTGCTGCATTACTGAGCATGACATGCGTTTTACTTAAATTATTCATTCCATTTCCTAACTAAAACCTGACATCTCCAGAAGCCGATGCAATCATCATTCTAAAGCTGGTGCTTTAATAAAGCCCTAATCAATCTTGAATTTCTCTTATATAATAAATTTTCATCTGAGAATTGAATATCCCATTGATATTCTAACACATTTTAATTGGAAATAGAGAAACTACAGTCCTTTAAGAAAAGAGAAGGGGCCAGGAAATGGTGAATTATTGTCAGTGTTTAAAGGAAGAGGGGTGTGTGTGTGTGTGTGTGTGTGTGTGTGTGTGTGTGTGTGTGTGTGTGTGTATCTATGTGTTTATTATAAAGAAATGACTCAGAGCCACACTGTCATGATATGTAATAATATCAGATATGAAATGATAGCAAATATCGACTCAATTTATCTTCACATTGGTAATTATTAATATGAATTGAAGACTAAATATAATCATGAGTACATTTGATATAATTGTTGACCTTCACTGAAAAAAGTAATATACTAGTTGAATAAAAATTTTATTGTATTGCAGTATTACTCATTTCAAATAAACCTAGAAACTTCAGTTAGAATTTTTCAAAGAGGTTTTATTTTTATATGGCACAAACTACGATTAATTAGATTGGAAAAACACTGGTTTTGATGTACAGACCAATCCCCTACAATAGTCACAAATCTTTGAAGTATAAAATGTAAGTTTAATGATATCTATTAATTCTAACTCTACTTTTTCAAATCACTTATCTTTAATATTCTGAGAGTAGGAGTTGTATTCTTTCTACAGTGAGGAGAGCCTCAACTGGTAACCCAATGCAAAGATGTTAGCACATGCAGAACTGATCAGACTCAGTAGGATAGGTGTGTGCGTGTATTTGTGTATGTCTTTGTGTGTATGTGTGTGTGTGTGTGTGTGTGTGTGTGTGTGTGAGAAAGAGAGAGAGAGAGAGAGAGATAATGTATGTGTATGTACAGGTGTGTGTATGTATGTGTTTGTAGTGTGTGTACATGTATGTATATGTATTTAGTTTGTGTGGGGGGAGTATGAGTGTAACAATAACTGTTAAGGAGAAGGAGGCCAGAAAGTGAGGGGAAGTCATGAGGAATTTAAAAAAAGAAACAGGAATATTGAAAAATTATGTAATTGCATTTTGGTTAAAATGTTAATTAAAAAATCTTAACTTTTTACTTTTGTTGTTACAAGTATTTTCTAACTGTAAATTGTAAAGTTTGACAATTTTACATACTCATTCAAAGATTTTTATATTTTTAAATTCTCTCTTTCTCTCTCTCTCTCTCTCTCTCTCTCTCTCTCTGTGTGTGTGTGTGTGTGTGTGTGTGTGTTTGTATGTCCTCACATGTGAGCATGCCACTATGTATGTGTGGTGATCAGAAAACATCTTTTGGGAGTTGATTCTCCTTCCTCCTCTTGGATTTTAGATTTGAAACCAGGCCATTTGCATTGGGGACACATATCTTTCCCCACTGATTCTTCTATGAACAACTCAGAGTGAGGATTTTACTGAAAACACTGAATTTCTACAGCAGTTAGAGAGAATGAATATCTTTTAAATATTGGCTCTTCTAATCCATGAACACAAAATATATTTTAAATTAGTTTCATTCAATTTATTACATCACTGTCTTATAATTCCTAATCTATGTGACTTGAACATATTTTATTAAATATTAATGTATCTAGCATTTTATCGATGTCAGTGCTATTTTAAATAGTCAATTATCTTGTATTGTAAGCTGACAGGAAGCACAGTTATATATTGTAACTATTTTGAGTAAATATTCAGTGTTTCAATTGAGCATGCACACAATTAACTTCTTTATAACATCTCATTAAGTTGCTTCCTGTCAATCAATTTAATTTACCATTTTTAATAAATTCTTTATTTGAATAGTGTAATTAAAGTGACTATTTTATTTTTTTAAAGATTTATTTATTTATTTTATATATGTGAGTATACTGTTGCTGTCTTCAGACACATCAGAAGAGTGCACCAGATCCCTTTAAAGATGATTGTGTACCACCATGTGGTTGCTGGAAATTGAATCCAGGATCTCTGGAAGAGCAACTAGTGCTCTTTACCACTGAGCCATCTCTCCAGCCTGTGATTATTTTTTTAATAACAGCAGAAGCAGGGGGAGGTGAGGTGGGATGGGGGGTTGCAGAGGGGAAACCAGGAAAGGAGATACCATTTGAAATGTAAATAAATAAAATATCCAATAAAAAAATTCATACTACATAGAACTATTTGGCAAGAATTACCAGGTGTGGCTTTGTTGAAGGAGTTATGCCACTGGGAATTGACTTTGTGGTTTCAAAGTTGAAAATCCATGTTAGCATTCTGCCTCCTTATTGTATTATAAGATGTGAGCACTAAGGTACAGCTCAGGTCCATGAATGCCTTCTGCCATGTTTATCATGAACTGTAACCTGAAATAGACTCAAATAAAAGTTTTCTTTTATAAGTAGCATTGTTCATGGTCTTTTATCATAGCAGTTGAAAAGTAATTAATACGATAAAGTTAGGGATGTTTTTGCTTTCCTGAACCTGTTTTGGTAATAATATATATAATATATATATATATATCTTCTCATGACATATTAATGGTGAAACAAGTTTGTAGTATGAACAAATGTTGCCCTTCCATCATGTATATTATCATTGATAATGTATCGTGTAAATATTTGGTTAGAATCTCTATGTTCATGTCTATGATAGATATTGGCTAATAGCTTTCTTATATAAACATGTCTGATTCTGAATTTAAAAAAATGAATTGTGAATTCTACTTTTAGCAGTGATTTATGTAAGTTTAGTGTTTATCATTGCATAAACATTGTAGAGTAGATGACTAATGAATTTAACACAAAGCATTTTTTATTGTTGTTGTTTTTCTTGTTCTGGTTCTTGTTAGAAGGGCATTGCTTACAAATTCTGTCTTTATGACACAATTGCTGATGCAGAGAGGAGCTTATTGAGAGGAGTCTGGTATTGCTGTCCCCTGAGAGGCTCTGCCAGAGCCTGACCAATACAGATTTGGATGCTTGCTGCCAATCCTCAGACTGAGCACTAGGACGCCAGTGGAGGAGTTAGGGGAAGATTGAAGGAGCCGAAGGGGTTTGCAACTCCATATGAAGAACAATATCAACCAACCAGACCCTCCAGAGCTCAGGAGGACTAAGCCACCAACCAAAAACTACACCTGGACGGACCTATGGCTCCAGCTGCATATGTAGCAGAAGAAGGCCTTGTCGGGCATCAATGAGAGAGAAGGCTCTCGGTTCTGAGAAAGCTAGATGCCCAGGGGAATGCTAGGGTGGTGAGGCAGGAGTAGGTGGGTGGGTAGGTGGTTGGTGGGCACCCTCACTGAAGCAGGGGTGGGTGGGTGGGTAGGGGGAGAGTTTAGGGAGTTTGCTGAGAGGAAACTGGGAAAGGGGATAACATTTGAAATGTAAATAAAGAAAATATCTAATTAAAAAAGGAAAATGAACATGAATGTTTTGAATAGCAATGTCTTGTTTTATAGACTAATTGGGTCATTCAAAAGTTACTAATTTTAATTAAGTTAACAAGTTTGTGGTGATAAAGTTATTCTTTGTTTTCTCATTGTGGAATTCATGACTGGAACGTGTATTAATCTTTTATGACTCCTATCTTTCTTTATCTCTTTCTCTTATCCTCCTCCTCTGTATAACTATCCCTTGCTTGCTGTCTCCTCATCTCTTCCTCGTTGATCTGATTATTTCATAGTAGTCTTTGATGTTTTCCTACCATTTTAGTACTAAAGTATAAATGCTCATTGTCTTGTGCTATAAATTTATGCTATTTACTTTAAATAGCCTATTATCTTTTACAACATAATACCTTTGTTTTAGGATTAGTCCTGGGGTCACAAAAATATTGAATATAAATATTTCTTTCATACATGTCTTCTCCCCTATAGTTACATATCTTTTATAATATGTTTTCTGAAATGATACATTTTTTTTATAACTGATGGACCTTCATTCATACATACTTACCAATTATCTTCTAAAACACCTGAAGCAGGAAAAAAACTCTTTGCATATACATTTAACTTGTCCGTAATTTTTTATTTTCATTTACAGATTCCAATAATCTCCTCTGACATTATATACACTAGACTTTAGGAATTTCTTTTAGAGACTTACTTACCTCAGTTTTCTTTTCGTGCATACTTTGTTATCTTAATCTTCCCTGTAAAGGATAAACTGTTAATCCAGGGGCTTTTACTTTCACCAGGCTTGAACCCTTTCAGATGAAAGACTGCTTCATCTGTTCCTTTTTCTTCGTTTCTTCTTCAGTTCCCTTCTTTATGCCACTTTCTTCCCCATTGCTTGGGCTGAGAAAGAGAGTGTAAAACTGCCTGAGCTCATTCTGGCTGTCTTTTTAGAAAAGAACTGTATGAGACAAACAAAGGATCCAGATGCTTTAATGGACAGAGATGGAGCTTCAAAGTCATATGTTTATCTACTTCTTTGGCTTGCTTCTGGTCCTTAGTAATTTAAATAAAAGCAACTAGTTTAGATCTGTGGAAAAGAAACTTTGAAAATGTCATCAAAATTCTTACCCTTATCACTTTAATTACAGAAGGTATCCTGGCTGTTAAAAATTGGATTGATGTCCAGTGAGTAAATAAATGAAATTCTGCCGACAAACCAACTTGTCCAGTCATGAGTACTTTAGCCTGCTGAGTTTCTCTCTCATGTGTCAATTCTCAATAAAGTTCACATTGGTAGAAACGGCTCCCCCAATCATCAAAGTCAATGCTGTGGAATTCTGTTCACCTTGCTCTCTGTCTTAGTCAGAGTTCCTATTCCTGAACAAACATGACCAAGAAACAAGTTGGGGAGGAAAGGGTTTGTTCAGCTTACACTGTCATGTTGCTGTTCATCACCAAATGAAGTCATGACAGAAACTCAAGCAGGCCGGGAAGCAGGAGCTGATGCAGAGGCCAAGGAGGGATGTTACTTACTGGCTTACTTCCCCTGTTTTGCTCAGCCTGCTCTCTTATAGAACCCAAGACTACCAGCCCAGAGATGGTACCACCCACAAGAAGGAAGTACCACCTCCCACCTTGATCACTAATTGAGAAAATGCCCCACAGTTGGATCTCATGGAGGCACTACCCAACTGAAGCTCCTTTCTCTGAGATAACTCCAGTTTGTGTCAAGTTTACACACAAAACCAGCCAGTACATCTTTCTTCTCTACACAGAGTTCACATAACATACACACACACACATACACACAAAATCTTTTAGGTTTTTTTGTCTAGGAAATGATGACTGAAAAAAATACATATGAAATTATTGAGGGGATGGATACCAGTTTATAACTTAAGGGCTATTTTTATTACGTCTATACATCAACATATAAAATAAATATAATTAATATATTTTATGTCAGAGTACTTGACTCTTATATGTTGATCTATAAAATCATTTTAATGAATATGTTTCTGTTTGTTGAATGAAAAATAGTATATTATTCAATGAATCTATATTTAGTTCCTTCCAATTTTTATATTAATTTTTTTACTTGAACATTTTGTGGATGAATTTGTTATATTCATGCACTTAAAATATCTATATTAATATCAAATTTAAAACACTTAACTAAAATTTAAATAAAATGTTTTATATTGATTATTATATAATGTGATTAAATTTAAATACATATATTAGAAAAATGAATATTCATAGAATTTATCCTAAAAGCACATATTAAACTTATTTACCATATTAAACTTATTTTATTGCATTTGAATAGGCAGTTTATGTAGTTTTCCTATAGTTGCCTTGGAAAACCATAATAGAAAAACAATTGACAAAAATAATGAATTTTACTCCCCAAATAACTTTTTAGATTAATCTCAATTGCTTTACTTTTTAAAGAAAATTAACCGGCCCCATTTTTCTCTGTTCATTCACTTTTATGTAACAGACCTATATAATTTCATGATTTGTTTCAAAGCAGAATGTGTAAAGTTCTTTAGAAGTGAAATTATTGCAAGCTGAAAATTCAGCTAGTGTGTGGGCATTTTAACAAAAAAGAAAGAAAGAAAGAAACAGTCTGTTCTACTACAATGAGCTCCACACCTCACTTCACTGTTAATTTATGGATAGTTCAGTGGGCAGGTTGTTTTCTGAATGAGCAAATGTATATAGCTTGAGGATTCTGCTTCCACATATTAAAGACTTCTACACATTGGCCTTATCCACCCTCTAAACAACCAAATAACAATAGCAACATAAACAAACTTCCAGACAGATAATAAAGAAGGATAGGAGGGATAAACAGCTCTTTCTTGTTCTCACAGTATGAGGAATGTTATTACTGAGAGACACGCTAGAAATGTATTTCATTTTGGAAGACCATTCATTATCAAATGATGACATGTCAGCATCTAGTGATATTTTGAAAAAAAAAACAATGTTAGATACAATACAGGAAACAATCAATAGTTTAGCAGATTGTTGCAACACATCAAGACAAATATTGGAATATTTGATTTCATTGATCCTAAGATTTTCTTTATTTTCTTGAAAAGTAACTTCTTTATTGAGGGTACAATTTGGTTTTAGTTTTGTTTTTTATTTTCTATATTATTTTTATTTACATTCCAAATGATTTCCCCTTTCCTGTTTCCTCCCTCCCCGAAAGTCCCATAAGCCCTCTTCCCTCCCCCTGTTCCCCATTCAAGAAATGCTCCTTTTCCACTACTACTTACTGTTCGGAATACAAGTGAAGTGTTTTCACTGCTCCACTGTTATTACTGATCTAAAAACTACACTGAGGACCCCAACTGGAACATGTATGAGAGTAGTCCTTTACTCATCTTTTATTATGTGAAACCTGTGCTTTTAAAACTGTCCTATGATATACTGTGCTTTTTTTCTCCTATAAACAGAAAAGATTGATATCTTTATTCTAAACAACTGAATATACAATGATGAAAATAATTCACACCTTGATAAGTTTAAGTATTATTATTCAGGGCAACTTGATTCCTTGTCTGTCTCTGCCTCTGCCTCTGCCTCTGCCTCTGCCTCTGCCTCTGCCTCTGCCTCTGCCTCTGCCTCTGCCTCTGCCTCTGCCTCTGCCTCTGCCTCTGCCTCTGCCTCTGCCTCTCTCTCTCTCTCTCTCTCTCTCTCTCTCTCTCTCTCTCTCTCTCTCTCTCTCTCTCTCTCTCTCTCTCTCTCTGTATACCTATAAACGTTTTCATTGTGTTGTGTATTTATATACTCTCTGACACCTAGTCAAGGCACAGAAGCCTATCATTTAGGTACTGTGGCAGCTGAGTTCTATTCATATTACTTAATCTCATGATGGAACTATAGTTTGCCATTGCTAAAACATATTTAATGAACAATAGTGGCTAAAATTAAAATATATTCTTCAGTTCAAAAGCCAAATTGCAATTTTTACAAAGAAGTAATTTTAAATGGAAACTGTTATGTGCACGGAAATACAAACAATAATTTCTCTGCCTTCCCAACACTGCAGGTTTTCTGATGCAAGGCTTTTAAGGTGGAAATCAAAAGTTTCTTTCTGTGCATCTTATTGAAATACTACTAGTATTTTTCCTTCCCTAGAATAACAAAATAATGTAGGTCTGAATGGAATCCAAATGCTCATTTTTGGATGAGAAAATTGAGGATGGACATGGTAACAGTATGAGGCAAACCCTGCTGATCTCTAATCCTGTGTGTGTGAGTGAGCCTTTCTTACATCTCACCCTTTATCCTCTTAGATACTTTCATGAACATAGCCTTGAAAATACCTGCACTGATCTGCATTATTAGGAACATAATTTGATACCTTCAGATTAAATACAATATGTCTTTCTTGAGAATAATACCCTTATTATTAGAAAACCCCGGTGTCTTAGTCAGAGTTTCTATTCATGCACAAACATCATGACCAAGAAGCAAGTTAGGGAGAAAAGGGTTTATTCAGCTTACACTTCCACACTGTTGTTCATCATCAAAGGAGTCAGGACTGGAACTCAAGCAGGTCAGGAAGCAGGAGCTGATGAAGAGGCCATGGAGGGATGTTTCTTAATGGCTTGTTTCCCCTGGCTTGCTCAGTTTGCTTTCTTATAAAACTCAAGACTACCAGCCCAGGGATGACACAACCCAAAATGGACCCTCCCCACTTGATTACTAATTTAGAAAATGCCTTATAGCTGGATCTCACAGAGGCATTTCCTCAACTGAAGCTCCTTTCTTTGTGATAACTCCAGCCTGTGTCAAGTTGACACACAAAACCAGCCAGTATTCCCCTGCCAAATTATAATAACACCTCTTGATAATAAAGATGATAATAGAGAGATAATGCTTAATAGAAATGATCAAAATACATTGTATAATTGTATGAAACTTTAAAAAAATAAACTATTATGAGAAATAAAAATGACTCCTTGATATTAATATAGCATTGAGTATATGGTTTTAGCTTAAAGTTTAGGTGATACTATAATATTATATTATAATTATACTATATTATATTATAACTATATTATAATTATTGTTATTTTTAAATCATTATTTACAGTCCTGTCATTATCCCCCTCCAGGTCTGCCCTCTGACTGTTCCTCATCACATACATCGTCTCCTGTGTTACTATATTTTAAGGCTACTCTTTTGAAATTGATATGTCAGTCTTAGACATATGTCTAAATGTTTAAAATGGTAGATTCCTAATTTAGCTATTATTCTATTGGTTTCTAGTATCATAAATGTATCGGGACTGTAACTGCCATTATACTATGTGATCTTTTTTTTATTTATTTACATTCCAAATGTTGTCTGTCCCCCACTCTTGGTCTCCCTATTCCTCCTCACTTTGCCTCTGAACAGGTGGCTCCTGATGGGCATCCCCCTTCCCTGCAGCATCAAGTCTCTACAGGATTGGGTACATTCTCTCCCACTGAGGCCAGACAAGGCAGTCCACTGCTATGTATGTGATGGGGTCCTCAGAGCAGCCCTTGTTTGCTCTTTGGATGGCGACTTAGTCTTTGGGAGATTCCCAGAGATCCAGGTTAGTCTTTCTATATGGTTGCCATGCCTTTCAGCTACTTCTTTTCTTCCCCTAAGTTTTCCGTAGAGGTCCCTGAATTGAGGTCAATGCTTGGCTATAAGTGTTTGTATCTGTCTCAGTCAGTTTCTGGTAGCACCTCTAAGAGGACAGCCATGCTAAGCTCCTGTCTGCAAACACAACATAGCATCAGTAATAGTGTTAGGGTTTGGTGCCTAAATATGGGATGGATCCCAATTTGGGATGGTGACTGTACAGCCTTTCCTTCAGTATCTGCTCCATCTAATTTTTGTTCCTGCATTTCTTTTAGACAGGAACAAATTTTGTAAGGTGGTTTGGTGACCCCATCCCTTCACTAGAGGCCCTGTCTAGAGGTGGACGCTTCAGGTTCTATCTCCCTACTGTTGGGCATTGCAGCTAAGGTCACTCCCAATGAGTCCTGGGAGCTTCTCATATCCCAGTTCTCTGGGAGTTTCTAGAGGTTCCCCTACCCTCCTCCAATGCTGCATATTTCCATTCATTCTCCTTGCCCTCTGGGCTTCTCCCCTACTCATACCTGATCCTGCCTTCCCTTTTGCCTCCCTTTCACTTTCACATCCAAGTCTCTCCCTCCTTCTGCTTCCTTTGATTATTTTGTTCCCCTTTCTAAATGGGATTTAAGTATCCTCATTTGGACCTTCCTTCTTGGTAATCTTAGATTTCTGTGTGTTGCATCATAGTATTCTGTAATTTTTTGGCTAATATCCACATATCAGTGAGTACATACCATGCATGTCCTTTTGGGTCTGGGTTATCTCACTCAAGATATTTTCTAACTCATTCCAATTGCCTTCAAATATCATGTTGTCCTCATTTTTAATAACTGAATAGAATTCTATTGTGTAAATGAACCATATTTTCTGTATCCATTTTTCAGTTGAGGAATATCTGGGTTGCTTCCAGTTTCTGGCTATTATGAATAAGACTGCTATGAATATAGTAGAGCAAGAGTCCTTGTTGTATAGAGGTGCATTTTTGGGTATACCTGGATCTTCAGGTAGAACTATTTCCAGTTTTCTGAAGAACCACCAGATTGACTTTTAGAGTGGTTGTACCTGCTTCCAGTCCCACCAGCAATGGAGAAGTGTTTTGCTTGCTCCACATTCTTCTCTCCAATATGTGCTGTCACTTGATTTTTTTATCTTAGTCTTTCTGATTGGTTTAAGGTGGAATCTCAGTGTCAGTTTGATTTGAATTTCCCTAATGGCTGAGGATATCGAACATATCCTTAAGTGCTTCTTGTCCATTTCAGATTCCTCTGCTGAGAATTATTTGTTAAGCTCTGTATACCAGTTTTTAATTGAATTATTTGATTTTTGGAGTCTAACTTCTTGAGTTCTTTATATACTTTTGATATGATCCTCTATCAGATATAGGACTAGTCTAGATCTTCTAATCTCTAAGGTACCATTTAGTCATATTGACAGTGTCCTTTGTCTTACAGAAGCTTTTCAGTTTCATGAGGACCCAATTGTCAACTGTTAAAATTAGAGCCGGAGTCATTGGTGTGCTACTCAAAATTTTCTAATGTCCTTCACAAGCACAATGTAATAGTAATAAGTGTGTATATACTTAACTATTTGAGCACTTATACCTTTGAGCACTTATATCAATGATAAATTGTTTTTATTTAGTTTAATGTTTTTTACAGTTGTAATTATAAAATAATTACATCTCTTCTTTGTTTACCTTTTTTTCTCTCCAGGTTTATCCATGCCCTAACCTTCAAATTGATGTCCTCTTTTTATATGTGTATGTGTATATGATGTATATGTATATGCATATATATTATATATGTTTGTGCATGTATATGCACATATACATATGTAATATATTTGTATATATACATAAATGTGTATATGAGTGTATGTACATGTATGTGTCTTTGTGTATGTGCATGTTTATACACACACACACATATATATACATAAATATATATATATACACATAAATATATATATACATACATAAAGATATACACATAAAGATATATTTTACTGCCCCCTGCCCTGCTTTTCTCCAGCAATGCTCCATTTAAATTATGTGTTTTACATAGTTACTGAAGGATACACAGTCACATCTGAAATATGCAAGCTAGAAGCTTCAGATGGGAGGAAATAGGTGGCATTTCTCTTTTTGGGTCTGGGTTATTCTACTCAACATGGTCTATTCTAGTTCCATCCATTTACCTGCACAATTCGTGATTTCATTTACCAATGGAGAATATTCCATAGTGCATATGTATTCCAGTTTGATTATACATTCATTGCTTGAAGAACATTTAGGTTGTTTCCATTTTCTAGCCATCATGAAAAGCATGGAAATAAACATCTCTGAACAATGTTTTATGTAATAGGATATCAAGACCTTTGGGCATATGTGAAAGAGTGGGTGGCTATCTGGGTCATATGGTTATTTATATTTAGTTTTTAAGGATTTCCAATATTAATTTTGAGTGACTGGATCAGGTGAATGAGTTACCTCCTTTCCCACAAACTAGACAGCATTTGTTGTTCATTCTTGTGTTGATTTTCATCATTCTTACTGGGTTGAGATGTGATCTGAGCTGATTTTTATGTTCATTTTAAGGATGAAGAACACTTTCTGAGGGTTTTTGTAGGTAATGTTATTTCTTCTGTTGCAAACTCAGTGTCTGCATATATGCATTTATTTTTATACATATATATGTATATACATGAATATATATGTATATATGTGTATGTGTATATAAGTATGTGTAGGTGTACAGATGTGTAAATGTGTATATGCATATGTGTATATATTTAATATGTATAAACATATATTGTGTGTATGTTTTTAATTTTTCTTTTCTCCAGTGTATTTTAATCTCTTTGCCAAATATTAGGTGACTGTTGTTACAGGTATGCATAGTCTTGTATCTGCATTTGTTCTATTGGTTTATTATTTCTATTTCTGTTTTAGTGCCAGTACCGTTTTGTTTTATTACTACAGTTGTACAATATTTCTAGAAGTATGGAATGTCAATCTTTCTATTAGTACTTTTTTTGGGAGGACGTGACTCAGGACTGCTTTGGTTCTCTGCATTCTTTTCTATATTTATGTAAATTATAAGATTTGATTTTCTATTTATGTGAATATAATCGTGGGTATTTTGACTGGGATTGCACCTATAAAATTCTTTGGTAAGATGGTCATTACACAATATGTATTCTACTGATTCATAAACATGCAATATCATTCTATTGTTTAGTGATTTTCTCAATATCCACAGAGATTTGAAGTTGTTACTGTAGAAGTCTTTCACCTTCTTGCTTAGTTTTATTTCAAAATATTCTATTTTTTTGATTCTCTGGAAAATGAGAGTGAATCCATAAGATGTTTCGCAGTGTGCTTGCTATTGGTGTGTAAGTTGTTCAGCTTACTTTACTGTAAGTTGTTCATTCTTACTTTTAATATTTATTATTTACATGTTTCTTTTGCTAAAAATTTTATTCATTGTTGCTCTATGAATATTGTTAAGACATCATATATATCAACATTTCCAGGTAACATTTAATTATTGAAGAAATTTAGGACAGATACATGGAGGAAGGATCTGAAGCTGAAGCCATAAAAGAGTGTTACTTCTTACCTTGCTCTTCCTTTTTCACTCAGCCTGCTCTCATATACACCCATGATCACTGTCCCAGTGGTGGCACTACCTACAATGGGCTGGGCTTTCCTAGATCAATAACCCATCAAGAAAATGCTCTTACCAGCTTGTTTGGTTAGAGTCACACCAAGATACTTTATATGGTTTGTGGCTATCGTGAAGGGTATCGTTTCTCTTACTTCTTTCTCAGCCTGCTTATCCTTTGAGTATAGGAAGGCTACTGACTTGCTTGAGTTGATTTTATATCCGGTCACTTTGCTGAAGTTGTTTATCAGCTGTAGGAGTTCTCTGGTGGAGTTCTTTGGGTCGCTTAAGTATACTAGCCAATAGCGTCTGCAAATAGTGATAGTTTGACTTCTTCCTTTCCAATTTGTATCCCTTTGACCTCCTTTTGTTGTCTAATTGCTTTAGCTAGAACATCAAGTACTATATTGAAAAGATATGGAGAGAGAGGGCAGCCTTGTCTAGTCCCTGATTTTAGTGAGATTGCTTCAAGTTTCTCTCCATTTAGTTTGGCTACGGGTTTGCTGTAAATTGCTTTTACTATGTTTAGATATGGGCCTCGAATTCCTGATCTTTCCAAGACCTTTAGCATGAAAGGATGTTGAATTTTGTCAAATGCTTTCTCAGCATCTAATGAGATGACCATGTGGTTTTTTTTCTTTGAGATTGTTTATATAGTGGATTACATTGATGGATTTCCTTATACTGAACCATCCCTGCATCCCTGGGATGAAGCCTACTTGATCGTGGTGAATGATCGTTTTGATGTGTTCTTGGATTCGGTTGGCAAGAATTTTATTGAGTATTTTTGCATCGTTATTCATAAGAGAGATTGGCCTGAGATTCTCTTTCTTTGTCGGATCTTTGTGTGCTTTTGATATTAGCATAATTGTGGCTTCATAGAACGAGTTGGGTAGTGTTCCTTCTGTTTCTATTTTGTGGAATAGTTTGAAGAGTATTGGTGTTAGGTCTTCTTTGAAGGTTTGATAGAATTCTGCATTAAAACCATCTGTACCTGTGCTTTTTTGGTTGGAAGACTTCCAATGACGACTTCTATTTCTTCAGGGGTTATAGGATGGTTTAGATAGTCTATTTGATCCTGATTTAATTTTGGTATTTGGTATCCGTCAAGGAAATTGTCCATTTCCTCGAGATTTTCTAGTTGTGTTGAATACAGGCTTTTGTAGTAGGATCTGATGATTTTTTTGAATTTCCTCAGTTTCTGTTGTTATCTCTCCCTTTTCGTTTCTGATTTTATTAATTTGAATACTGTCTCTGTGCCCTCTGGCTAGTCTAGAGGCTTTACCTGCATGCAATAAGGACACATGCTCCACTATGTTCATAGCAGCCTTATTTATAATAGCCAGAAGCTGGAAACAACCCAGATGTCCCTCAACGGAGGAATGGATTCAGAAGATGTGGTATATTTAGACAATGGAATACTACTCTGCAATTAAAAACAATGAATTCACGAAATTCCTAGGCAAATGGTCAGAACTTGAAAATATCATCCTTAGTGAGGTAACCCAACCACAAAAGAACACACACGGTATACAGTCACTGATAAGGGGATATTAACTCAGAATCTCGGAATACCCTAGACACAATTTGCATACCAATAGATTTCCAAGAAGATGGAAGGAGAGACCCCTGGTCCTGGAAAGACTGGATGTAGGGGAATGCCAGGACAGAGAAGCGAGAGGGGGTTGAATGGGGAAAAGAGGGAGGGAAGGGGGCTTATGGGATTTTCGGGGAGGGAGGAAACGGGAAAGGGGAAATGATTTTGAATGTAAATAAAAAAAACTTAGAAAATAAAAAAAAATGCTCTTAGATGCCTGCATTCTAGAGAGAGATCTTATAGAGACCATTTTCTAGTTTAGGTTTCCTCAACTAGTCAGAACACTCCCTGATTAGTATTTTTACCTACTCTTTAACAGATATTTGCTTCTTTGTAATTGTTTAAAAAAATTTGTTCCTAGATTTTCTGCTTATCTTTACAATTAAATGTCTTAAAATTATTTCTATTTTTTATGAACAACATATAAATCAATCTTCCATTTTAAAAATTTCCAGAGTTTGATAGTTGTTTTTTTTGTAGTGTTTAACCCATTTATAGACCATTTTGATGCCCATAAACATACTCTAATCATTGCAAAATTCACTCCAATTAAGTTGAAAACAGTGTTTCTAGAGTAAAGAAGGTCTGCTTAAAGAGGCTAGTCCTTTGGCAGATAGAATGCAAATGCCAGACTTCCATATTTTAGGTAGAAGTGGAAGTTGTTGGCTGAGATCAGCATGTCCCTGTTTTGACTGATACTGTTATTTTTGTAATCACAAACCCATGAGTATCACTGCTGAGGAGGGCTGTACATCTACTACATCTACTTGGCTACATTGATTCTAAAAATGATTCTACTAGCTCCTATGAAGACACTGGAGTAGAGCCTGATGATAAATAATTATGAGACCGACACTCAAGATCAGGGATAGAGGTAAGATAGAAGAATCAGAATATGGGTACAGAACACTTCTGTATTCCTTGTAACTACTGTGAAGACCCAAGTAGAAGACAATCACTGCTATGCTGTTACATATTTGAAAGTTCTATGTTGTCAATGTTAATGACATTTGATGTGCACTGTCAAAACAGTTACAGCTTTGTTATGTGTAAAACATGAAATAAGTTCCTTGTATTTCTACTAAGTTTATATTCTCGCTCCCTATAGATGACCTTGAAATAATTTTGATTTTTAAGATGGTAGACACAAAAAACTTGAATAATTAAGGTAATTGTTCATTTACATGATTGATAATTATGCTCTCCTGATAGGATTATTTTTACTACTACTACTACTACTACTACTACTACTACTACTATTATTGTTATTATTATGCATTGAAAATGTCCTACTGTTTGGACTTGAATAGTATTTTGAGCATTTTAATGAATATAGCACTTAGTTTTATTTTACACAGATTTTCAGTGAGCAGCAACTTAAGGATTGTAGATAATTAACCTGACTGGATGTAAGAAGTGTCACATGGAAGTGAAAATTATGTATAAACATCATTGGGCTAGAAATGTGTTTTACTAAATGCTTTAGACTTGTTAATTTTAAATACAAGATGAAGAGAATCAAAGTGATATCTTCTCACTTCAGTTTGTTTTATTGAATAAGCTATCATGTCTATTAAATCTCTTTCAATGTTTCAGTTTTGCCCCTGAATAAATTAAGCATTTTTTTTTATTTTTTTAATTTACATTCCAAATCACTTCCCCTTTCCCGTTTCCTCCCTCCCGAAAGTCCCATAAGCCCCCTTCCCTCCCTCTTTTCTCCATTCAACCCCCTCTCGTTACTCTGTCCTGGCGTTCCCTTACATCCAGTCTTTCCAGGACCAGGGGTCTCTCCTTCCATCTTTTTAGAAATCTATTGATATGCGGATTGTGTCTAGGGTATTCCAAGATTCTGGGTCAATATCCCCTTATCAGTGACTGCATACCATGTGTGTTCTTTTGTGATTGGGTTACCTCACTAAGGATGATATTTTCAAGATCTAACCATTTGCCTAGGAATTTCGTGAATTCATTGTTTTTAATTGCAGAGTAGTAGTCCATTGTGTAAATATACCACATCTTCTGAATCCATTCCTCCGTTGAGGGACATCTGGGCTCTTTCCAGCTTCTGGCTATTATAAATAAGGCTGCTATGAACATAGTGGAGCATGTGTCCTTATTGCATGCAGGTAAAGCCTCTGGGTATATATATATATACCCAGGAGTGGTATAGCCGGATCCTCCGGGAGTGTCATGCCCAGTTTTCTGAGGAACCGCCAGACTGCTTTCCAGAGTGGTTGTACCAGCTTGCAATTCCACCAGCAGTGGAGGAGTGTTCCTCTTTCTCCACATCCTCGCCAACAACTGCTGTCTCCTGTGTTTTTGATCTTAGCCATCCTGACTGGTGTGAGATGGAATCTCAGCCTTCTTTGAAATATTCTTAAATATAATTTTCATAACAAACTAGATGGGATATTGCTATAAATATGTCACCACAAAGCTCATGGTTATATATTCCAGTAAAAAATATAAGGGAATAATTTTGAAATCTGAAATAGCTTTGATTTGAAAACAGTGCTTTAAATTACTTATCTGAACAGTTTACCTTCCTTCACACTCTTAATATCTTCTAAGTAGTTCTATTATTGTTATATTAATAACTTCCTATATGTGTAATTTTGAGCATTATTAAAAGTCCATGGATCATTAATTCCTTCTCCTGTAAGATCCTGAAACTCCACATTTCTAAGAGACTGGTGCTTGTTGTTTCTGTTTCAATGATATGCATTCTATTTTTATCATTAAAGATTTGAATATTGACACATTTGCAAGTGGTACGATTGTGATAAGCCTCTCTGGAGAATTCTATTATGCTTCACATCTGGTAGAGAATTCCTGTGAGAACAACTTTTAAAAGGAATTCTTGAAACAAGAAATTACAGATTATGTATTTCTCAGAAGGCATGCCAAGCTAGTCAGTATTACTCTTTATACAAAGTCAGTCTCAACATATGGAGAAACGGCAGTATCTTTAGCAGCTGATTTCCACCAGACCTGAACAAATAGCTAAGTTATAGTAGGTATTTTTCTAACACATCATGACAAAAATTATTTCATAATGCATAGTTTATTAACCATGATCATGGACAGCTTTAATAAAATCATGCTATTTTGTCATAACACAGTGAAAATATATTTTATAAATAAGCATTTCCATAGATTTCTCATTTGAATAATATTTTAAAATTTATAATATTTCATCAAATGGTCATTTTATGTGTCTATTCAAATATTTTTAACTATTGCTTTTAGTGGAATATTAAAAGTCTAAAATTCATAATTTCAATTTTTCATAGCTTAATAGTATATGTGTCACATTATCATTATCCATTAACCAGGTGAAGTATATTAAAGTGGCTGTCACTTCTTAGCTATTATCAACAGAGCCACGGTGAACCATACTCTCTCTAGAATATGAAGTCCATTGTGAACTTCACAGGTAAATACATGGAATAATAAATATGATACTGAGTAAGGTAACACAGACACATGAAGACAAATAGCACATAGTTCCTCTTATTTGTGGATTCTAGCTCTAATTTGTTAAATGACAGTATATAACAGCAGATATCAGAAAATTAAAAGAGACTATGGAGAGACAGGGCATTAGGGAAGGGAAATTGTAGGACACAGTTGCTATATTGTGTGAGATGGGGAAGGAAGGAGGTGTGGAATATAGCAGTGAGTTAGTTAATCCACTTTATGTTCCTAGCGGATCACGATTCCAGCCACCCAGTAGAGCCCTCTGGATTCACAAATGAAAGACAAATACAGGCTGGCTTTATTTTGCTTTGCCTTGGCTAGCTCATTGGTTGGGCATTTCTAATCCTCCCCATTTCTAGCATACATTTCCCTCCAGTATTCCTGGCTTCACACCTTCTAAACTTTATATTTTATCTCTGGTACCCAGTTACCTTCTGGAAACCCCACTATAGGGCCACATTCCCTTTCCACCTACATTGTTGGATGGTTTCCCTTTGTCAGCTCTTAAATCGGACCCCTTTCCCTTGGAGATATGGTGATTCTTCTCTACTTCTTCAGTTCATTGGCCATGCCGTCTATAAGTCCCAACTCTTTCATCCTGCCCATACATTAGCCATTGGCAACTTTATTTCCCAATCAGAGTTAACTGTGGGCAGGCTTCCTTTTGCATCTGTACACACAGATTCCCATGTGATTCTGAGAGCTGAATGAAGACAAAGAATTAGAGGCAATTCCCAACAGCGAGAGACTATAGGAAGCAAAAGAGGCCTTGTGCAGATAGATAAGCCCTTGAGAAGCCAGGAAAGTTAAACACACAGCTTATTTCTTCAAAGGAATGAGGTGCTGTACCTGGAATATCAGGAATGATGGAATTTTATAACCTGGTGATATTTTGCTGTCTGATAAGACAAGATCTGACCATATCTCCCAGAATTCAAGCATTTATGTATACCAGACCCTTTCCTCTTAAACATTGAACATTACTTTTAGGCCATAAAACTCATCCCTTTGTGTGATGTTGCCTGTAGTTTATAACATCATAAGTGACCTCTATGTTATTTTAGGGCTAGGGAAATCCTGATGCCCATAGGTGTATTGTTCTCCTCAGTTAGGCTTGCTAAGCTCTAAATCTTGGGCAGGATCTCTGAGTCCACAGTACTAATTCTTTTGAAAGAAGCCAGATGTACTTTGCAAAATGTCTCAGTGCAACATGTTTTAAACTGTTATACATTTGAGACCAAGTTGTTACTTGAATATTATTTTTTCAAAGTTATGCTCTGCTTAAATATGACTAAATTAAAATGATCTTGTTCAGATTCTGAAAGTCTTGGTTGGTCCAGCACTGGTTACAGTAAAAAAAGCCTGAGCTGAGTTTTATTCTTATCTTACCCTAAGTCTATTTTTCCTGCTTGCTGTAAAGCCTATAGGGGAATCACCACAGTAGACTTACCTAGAGATGAATTAGTGAAGGCAACACAAAGGGAGAGAGAAAGATTTAGAATAAATAAAATTAAGAATGTTTGAAAAGGCTGTAGAAAATTATATTATGTCTACTTAAAGTTACATATAATCTCTCTATATAAGCGCGCGCATGCGCGCGCACACACACACACACACACACACAAACACACACACACACACACACACACCTTACTTGAATTGAGATGACAATGCTCCCAATAAAAAAGTATAGAGTATCTATACAACAAAAGTCCAAGAAGCAGTTATACGAAATACCCTTTCCAGTTCTTTTTTTTTTTTTTTAATTTTATTTTATTTTATTTTTTTAATTTACATTCCAAATCACTTCCCCTTTCCCGTTTCCTCCCTCCCCGAAAGTCCCATAAGCCCCCTTCCCTCCCTCTTTTCTCCGTTCAACCCCCTCTCATTACTCTGTCCTGGCGTTCCCCTACATCCAGTCTTTCCAGGACCAGGGGTCTCTCCTTCCATCTTTTTAGAAATCTATTGATATGCTGATTGTGTCTAGGGTATTCTGAGATTCTGGGTCAATATCCCCTTATCAGTGACTTCATACCATGTGTGATCTTTTGTGATTGGGTTACCTCACTAAGGATGATATTTTCAAGTTCTGACCATTTGCCTAGGAATTTCGTGAATTCATTGTTTTTAATTGCAGAGTAGTATTCCATTGTGTAAATATACCACATCTTCTGAATCCATTCCTCCGTTGAGGGACATCTGGGTTCTTTCCAGCTTCTGGCTATTATAAATAAGGCTGCTATGAATATAGTGGAGCATGTGTCCTTATTGCATGAAGGTAAAGTCTCTGGGTATATGCCCAGGAGTGGTATAGCCGGATCCTCCGGAAGTGTCATGCCCAGTTTTCTGAGGAGCCGCCAGACTGCTTTCCAGAGTGGTTGTACCAGCCTGCAATTCCACCAGCAGTGGAGGAGTGTTCCTCTTTCTCCACATCCTCGCCAACAACTGCTGTCTCCTGTGTTTTGATGGTTTTAGTGCAGAATTCTATCAGACCTTCAAAGAAGACCTAACACCAATACTCTTCAAACTGTTCCACAAAATAGAAACAGAAGGAACACTACCCAACTCGTTCTATGAAGCCACAATTACACTAATACCAAAAGCACACAAAGATCCGACAAAGAAAGAGAATCTCAGGCCAATCTCTCTTATGAATATCGATGCAAAAATACTCAATAAAATTCTTGCCAACCGAATCCAAGAACACATCAAAACGATCATTCACCACGATCAAGTAGGCTTCATCCCAGGGATGCAGGGATGGTTCAATATAAGGAAATCCATCAATGTAATCCACTACATAAACAATCTCAAAGAAAAAAACCACATGGTCATCTCATTAGATGCTGAGAAAGCATTTGACAAAATTCAGCATCCTTTCATGCTAAAGGTCTTGGAAAGATCAGGAATTCAAGGCCCATATCTAAACATAGTAAAAGCAATTTACAGCAAACCAGTAGCCAGCATCAATCTAAACGGAGAGAAACTTGAAGCAATCCCACTAAAATCAGGGACTAGACAAGGCTGCCCTCTCTCTCCATATCTTTTCAATATAGTACTTGAAGTTCTAGCTAGAGCAATTAGACAAGAAAAAGAGGTCAAAGGGATACAAATTGGAAAGGAAGAAGTCAAACTATCACTATTTGCAGACGATATGATAGTATACATAAGCGACCCAGAGAACTCCTACAGCTGATAAACGACTTCAGCAAAGTGGCCGGATATAAAATCAACTCAAGCAAGTCAGAAGCCTTCCTATACTCAAAGGATAAGCAGGCTGAGAAAGAAGTAAGAGAAATAATACCCTTTACGATAGCCACAAACCATATTAAGTATCTTGGCGTGACGCTAACCAAACAAGTGAAAGATCTGTATGACAAGAACTTCAAGTCTCTGAAGAAAGAAATTGAAGAAGACCTCGGAAGATGGAAAAATCTGCCATGCTCATGGATTGGCAGGATTAATATAGTAAAAATGAGCATCTTACCAAAAGTAATACACAGATTCAATGCAATCCCCATCAAAATCCCAACTCAATTCTTCATAGAGTTAGAAAGAGCAATTCAAAAATTCATCTGGAATAACAGAAAACCCAGAATAGCTAAAACTATTCTCAAGAGTAAAAGAACCTCTGGGGGAATCAGTATCCCGGACCTCAAGCTGTACTACAGAGCAATAGTGTTAAAAACTGCATGGTATTGGTACAGTAACAGACATGTAGATCAATGGAACAGAATTGAAGACCCAGAAATGAATCCACACTCCTATGGTCACTTGATCTTTGACAAAGGAGCTAAAACCATCCAGTGGAAAGATAGCCTTTTCAACAAATGGTGCTGGCTCAGCTGGAGGTCAACATGCAGAAGAATGCAAATTGACCCATCCTTATCTCCTTGCACTAAGCTCAATTCTAAGTGGATCAAAGATCTCCACATAAAACCAGACACACTGAAACTAATAGAAGGGAAACTAGGGAAGAACCTTGAACATATGGGCACAGGGGAGAATTTCCTGAACAGAACTCCAATAGCTTATACTCTAAGATCAAGAATAGACAAATGGGACCTCATTAAATTACAAAGTTTTTGCAAGGCAAAAGACACTGTCAAAAAGACAAAGCGGCAACCAACTAACTGGGAAATGATCTTTACCAACCTTACATCCGACAGAGGGCTAATATCCAAGATATACAAAGAACTCAAGAAGTTAAACTCCAGAGAGGCAAGTAACCCTATTAAAAAATGGGGTACAGAGCTAAACAAAGAGTTCTCACCTGAAGAATATCTAATGGCTGAGAAGCACCTAAAGAGATGTTCATCATCCTTAGTCATTAGGGAAATGCAAATCAAAACAACCCTTTCCAGTTCTTAATTAGGTTGATCCTTTTGACTCCTTAAACAATGTAGATCATAACTATTTTCCTTGATATCTCACAGAAACTAACTAAAACCCCATTGCTGAATAAATCACACATTTTGGACAGGATTTGTAGAAATTAGTCTGGATCTTAACATCAAGGATCCTCATTGTGGACACTAATAGTTTTAGAAAGAAGCATGGAAGCTTCCAATGGAGACAAGTAATTCGCAGTGCTAACCAGCAATAACACCAGCATATCACAACATTGAGCAGCCAGTAATCTGATAGGTGGAAGAGTGCACTCATATACTAGGGGGTTTCCAGCAGTCACAGTGGCTTTATGGTCCACTAGTAGGAGAGGATTTAGGTCTTACACTGTAAATTTAGACAACTGATGTGGCTGGTAAAGCTCAAAAATCAAGCATAGATCTTCTAACTGCTGATTTCCTAGGCAAATATAATCTGTAACTATATTCTAAACATTCATTATCAAATCTAGAGTTAAGTGTATCTCTCACACTATATCAAAGACTTTTATTCTTGTGACTGACTAAGATAACTTTATAGAGGCACAACTACTCAAATGAAGGGTTGCATCCTCAAATTGGACATAGTACTACCTAAGGACCCATCTATACCACTCCTGGACATGTACCCAGAAGATGCTCTAATGTGTAATAAGGACACATGCTCCACTATGTTCATAGCAGCCATATTTATAATAGCCAAAAGCTGGAAAGAACCCAGATGTCCCTCAACAGAGGAATGGATACAGAAAATGTGGTACATTTACACAATGGAAAGCTACACAGTTATTAAAACAATGACATCATGAAATTCTCAGGCAAATGGATGGAACGTAACAATATCATCCAGAATAAGGTAACCTAATCACAAAAGAACACACATGGTGTGCACTCACTGATAAGTGGATATTAGCCCCAAAACTCAGAATACCTAAGATACAATTCACAGACCACATGAAGCTCAAGAAGAAGGAAGACCAAGGTTTGGATGCTTCAGTCCTTCTTAGAAAGGGGAACAAAATACTCACAGAAAGAAATATGAAAACAAAGCTTGGAGCAGAGACTGAAGGAAACGATATCCAGGGACTGCCCACTTGTGGATCCATCCCATATGCAGTTGTCAAACCCGGATGCTACTGCAGATGCTGGGAAGTACTTGATGACAGGAGCCTCATATGGCTGTCTACTGTGAGGCTTTCTGCTAGAGCCTGACAAAAGCAGAGGCAGATGTTCACAGCCAACCATTGGAATGAGCGCAGGTCCTTGATTCAAGAGTTGGAGAAGGGACTGAAGGAGCTGAGGGAGTTTGCAGTCCCATGGGGGAAGCAAAAGTGTCAAACCGCCAGATCCCCCTTAGCTCCCAGGGACTGGACTACCAACCAAAGAATACACATGGAGGGGTCCATGACTCTGGTCACATATGTGGTAGAGGAACAGCCCTTGGGTCTGAGGGGTTTTGATGCTCCAGTGTAGGGGAATGTCAGGGCAAGCTGGCAGGAGTGGGTGGTTGGGTGGGTGGGGGAGCATCCTCATAGAGGTAGGGGGAAGAGGGATGGGATAGGGGATTTCTGGAGGGGAGACCTGGAAAGGGGAAAACATTTGAAATGTAAATAAATAAATTATTCAATAAAAGAAAAAATACATTTACAATACAACGCCTATACATAAGGCTCCATAAACATGGCTAAAGAGTGTACAGAAAGACTGTAAAAGCCTGAGGGACAATACAGTTGATAAGAGATAGTGCAGGAGAGAGGAAGCATAGTGAATTGGAAAATGGGGTAAACACAGAAGAAGGGAATTTAATAAGGGGAGAAGTTGTGTTGGTTTGAATAGGAATGCTGCCCATAGCATAGGTTCAGTTAACTGAATGTTTAGTTACAAGGGGGTGGAACTGGATGAAAGTGCTGTAAGGATTAGTGCTGTAAGACCTTGTAGGAGGAAGTTTGTCACTGGGGAGGAGTTTTGAGGTCTTAAAGCCCATACCAGACCCAGAATCTGTCTCTTGGCAGCAGATCACAACATAGCTATCAGCTACATGCTCCCACCGTGAAAATGGACTAAGCCTCTGAAACCATAAGTAAGACTCTAATTCAATGCTTTCTTTTATATGAGTGTTCTTCTTTATGGTGTGCCTAAACAGTAGAACAATGACTAAGACAGAGGTCTATATATTAGGAGAGGTGGTGGAAAATTTAACACCAGAGAACTTTCAAAAGCCATAAGAAAGAAACTACTTTGTTTTATTATATAAAATTATATACAATACATACAAGCATATGTTCATGCATATATGGTTTAAATGAAGTTGTGTCCCCTGGACTGACAATTCTCCACCCAAGGATCTGAGTGACTCCCCAAACAATATAGTCAATTATTATTGCCATTGGTTGCCTCCCAGTAGATGTAAGTATCCATTGCTGAAGACTCCACACACTTAGGACATGGATCTGACCTGAAAGCTCCTCCCCAAAGGACTAGTTTATACAGTACTGCAAGGCAGTATGTAAGCTTCTAAGAAAGAGAAATAAAAAAAGTCTTATTCAGGTGTGATATCTGTGAACTACAACCATGACCTATATGGTAAGATATACTTGAGTGTTACAACTCATATCTTGGTTATAACCAAAAGCTGTCTGATTGGACATAGGCTTGCTCAGTGAGGTTGAGGGTGGGGAAGATGGAAACTGCCTTATACTAGAAACATAGTCACTCCCTAGGTCTAGGGAAGTTGTAGATCTTAGAGGAGAACCTACTAGCAGCGATTTACTAAACTAGCATAACTCATAACTGCAATCTAAGTACTTATTTTTATACCCACAGCTAAATGTAGATTCCATTCCCTGATCAAAGAAGTTTCTCTTTTCTACAGAGAAAAAATGATACACAAAACCATAACATCAGGTGAAGTTCCCAAAGTAGAGACAGCTACTGTTCTTGGGATGCCCTGGTTCAATGTATACATCTACAATACAACTCTCACAATAAGGGTCAGAGAACATCACAGAAAGGAAGGCTGAAAGATTCAAAGAATCAGAGAAGCATAAAATATTCTGTGAGATTGTGACTCCTAAAAATGTCAGTGAAGTTTTACCCATGATATTCAAACAGTATAGCTGCCTTGACAAGAACTGAATAAGGACAATACCAACAGACCTGCTAGCATAAAACAGGAGAAACAAAATGGAGTAGGGAAGCGATAACTTTTCAAGAAGAAGAGGACATGAATTGGAATGGGAGAAGCAGCATCATGGGAAGGGACAGACAAGGTAATTCCATTTTAACTAGAAAGTTAAAGGCCAGGCAGTGGTGGTACATGCCTTTAATCTTAGCACTTGGGAGGCAGAGGCAGGTGGATTTCTGAGTTCCAGGCCAGCCTGGTCTATAGAGTGAGTTCCAGCCAGAGAAACCATGTCTCAAAAAACCGAAAAAAAAAATGAAAATGACACCCCGCCCCCCCACACACAGAGTTTCTGGCTTTGGGCAACTATCCCATTTATATACAAACTATTTTTAAAAAAAAGACCAGGAATGGGGCAGGATTTGGAGATAGCAGGGAGTAAAAATTATCAAAATACAGTGTATTGATTCTTCTCTGGAATTAATAAAACTAGTGTCAAAAAAAAAACCCTCTCAATTTATGGAGCAAAAGAAATTGGTGCATATATATGACATAACTATGAGCTCCTTTTTAAAAATGTTTCTTTGTTGATGTTTTTACAAGGCAGGCTCTATTCTCCATGCTGACCTTGAATTTACCAAGTATCTGAGAAAAACATTTGACTCTTACTCTTCCTGCCTTTGCTTCCCAAGTGCTATCATTGCAAGTGTGAACTATGACAGCCTGTTTATGTACTTCCATTTTAAAGTTCAATTCTTTCCCTTTACTTCTATTTGTGTTCAATTTCAAGGAGAAATAATGGTATAGATTATTCTGAAGTTTGAATTCTTTCGTGAACAACTACTGAAACATCATAATTAAGTTTAAAAGATTGTTATTTATTTGAACCATACCATTTCAGAAATATAGGATTAAGAAGTAATTCCATGCACTTGCCATATTGACCTTAAATGCATTGCAGTAAATGACACAAAAGTCTTTATAGTTTAACACATGCATTTTCCTATCTCATAAGACAGTCCTTAGTTAGACAACCCATAGTCACATGCATTGACACTGTACCATGTAGACCAAGGCCTCCGAGAGGTGAATGCAAAGGTGAGAGTCTGGAGAAGGGTCTTCCTGGCTCAGGACGGACTGGCATTTATCATATCTGCTCTATATGTGGAGCAGAAGTGGTGACATGAGCAGACTTAACTGAAAGAATTCCAGTAAATGTGCATCGGAGAAACAGAACTTTGTGTCAAATATCAGGGACCCTGCCACACAAATCTGTCATCACTGACTTCTCAGCTGTCACAGTATATGTCCAAAAAAAAGAAGTACCTCTAGGGAGAGTTATACATTTATGATATAATGAATAAAATCTCTGTTACAAATCTTTTCCATCCTATTAAAGTACCAACTTTTTTATTTTACCTGAAAAATCTAGAAAATGGAGAGAAAATGTTTTATTTGTTAAAAATACATACAGATTTTTGTTGCTAGGTTCTTTTAATCGGGTGATTGATGCTGGGTAAAGCATCTCTCCATTGCCTTTGTCTTTCTTCATTTCTACCTGAGTACGATAGATTGAATGAATAAAGTACAGAGATGATTATTGTATTATAGTCTCTTTCAACTGAATTATACATAAATAATTTTGTAGTGTTGTATAAGTAGAGAAAGACCACCTGGACAGAAATGATGGGCAAAAGAGAAAACAAGAAAAGCATGTTTAAACTCATGTGGATTTCTTTCCTATGTCTGCTGTAGAAAACCATCACAAACTTGGTAGCTTGCTAGAAAGTAAGTAAATTCAGTCACCAATAAGGAGAGATGACTCAGGGGATAAAAAGTGACACTGCCCTGAGTTTGAACCCTGAAACCCACATTAAAAGATGAAAGTAATGGCAAATATGTCTAATTCTAGCACTTTTATAGTGATATGGGAGCTGAAGAAAGGGCACACAGACATAGACCTAGACACAAACACAAGCACAGGCACATGCAAAGACAGATGACACACACAGACAAACATACACACACAAATCTACACATAGGCATAGACACACAGACACAGATGACACACACACAGACACATAAATAGGCACAGATGACACAGACATAGGCATACATACAGAGGTGCAGACACAGGTGAAACAGACACAGACAAAGACACACAGAGACAGACAGAGAGCTGAGACAGCCAGACAGATGCAGGCAATGTAGGTACCACAGATTATCACTTATAAAGTCTAGTAGCATTTGTGGGATACCTCCCTTACAGTTCTTTGTCAGGACGGTGGATCGCATAGATTACCAGGATATTGTCATTGTTCTTGATTACTTACCAATACTTGATAATAATACCCCATACTTGAGTAACATGATATGATAAAATCAAGATGTTATAGGCTTGGAAATGCCCTCACTCTCATTATTGTCTAGTTTCCATACTTCTGATGGTTGCTATTCAGGTGGCTGTGGAGTAATACGTTGCACAGCTGTGAATAATACAAGCTACAATAGTGGTGAAAACTGTAAAGACAGGCCAATGTAATAGGTGTTGCAAAGGTAACCATTTGTTTTATGGTTGTATTTCACCTATTCTATACACTAGAAGTCTGTGCTAAATTGTCAAGAATCTGTGGTAAGGGAAGAAATAGGCCTATGGTTAACCTAGTTCCATTAATTTGTTTAATGGTCATAATGTCAAACCATTGTCTCATTATTTGTCTTGATACCAATGGATTAGTTGTGCTTTGACCTCTCATCAGAAAAACTTATTTTGGAGGAAGCAGTGGTTAATAAAAAGATCCATAACTGGTCAAAGTGCAGTGAAGGGAAAAAATGAGCATCCAGTGCTAACTGGGACATCTGTATCACCCTGTCTACCACCCAGGCTCAGCGGATATGAAAGAGATGAAGCAGGAAGATTACAAGAGCCTGAGGTTGGGAGGATTGCTGCATGTCAGTGTTTTCTGAACAAAGAAAGGCTGAAACACACACAGACTTCCAGTGGTAAAAGTTGCTTGCACTAAAGTAAGCCAGGCAAAGTTTCAACATGGATGGAGGAGTTGTTCATGTGGGGCCCCATTCTAGAGGAGGCATGTTGGTAGATGATAACTTCTAGAATAGAGTCAATTTCTTCAGGTATATGACTATTGCTAGGTTGTCCATGTTCTTCGATATGTACCCCCACTGATGCCCACAATGGAAATACTAATTAGAAAATGTGGATTAAAAACTGAGTGATCAGGCTGGGAGAAAAACATGATTGGCTGTGTCTGTGAAAGGTTGAAGTTGGGATCAGTGTGGGGTAGACATGATCAAAATACTTTGTTTATGTGTATAAAAATCTTCATAAGTAAAACTCTTTCTAAAAGAGACTCTGACTCAAAACAAGGAAGAGACTATCAAGTTACGGAATTTGTCTTCTGATATTCATATGCTCGCAGTAGCACCTCTGCAAGTTCCCCTCATAGGAGTAAATATATGCATATATAAACACATATTTAAAGTGATATTATGTAAACACACATCCGAAAGTCCAAAGCTGAAGTATGAAGTATGGTATCACTGTAAGAAAATGAAGACTGGGGCTGGAGGGATGGCTCAGCTGTTAAAGGCTAGGTTCACAACCATAAAATATAAGAAAATGAAGACTGGGATTACTATGGAAGGTCTCTGGGAGAATCTATGCTGTCTTATCAAACATTCTTACCTGTGGCTATAATCCTCCACTCTTTCACTCCAGCATCTTTAACCTCTTCGTAGTTCACGTTCAAATTACCTTCTCTGTGTCCACATCAAGTCACATCTGTCTTGCCGTGCCAAGGTCATTGAAAACAGTAGTTTTGCATCACATTAATGAATCAGGCCAGTCTCATAAGGGCAAATGTAGTGTTTTCTCTCATTTGTGGTTCAGAGACTTGTAGGTACATAAAATCACAGATGACCTGAAAGTAGAAGTGAATCTATCTATGAAACACAGAAGACAAAAAAGGGGAGTGGTGAGAAATGCAGAATAGAAGGGTAAGGTATGTTCAAGCTAACATAAACATGTGTACAAATCTTAGCATTCATTTTCATTGTGATTTATTTTTATTCAGCTTGCTCCAAAGGCAGAGACTATAGTAGGTATCACAAGCATTACTGTGAGTGTGGTTCACAAGCTTGATCAATAAGTCCTGAAAAGCAGGAAATGTTACACAAGTTGCGAATAAAACTTCCTGGCGTTCACTGCCCTGATAGCAGTATATGGGAGGAAAACACAACAAGTGTTAGTATCTGAAAGAGGACTTGAACCTCCCCACTTTTAGATGATTCTGGGACCCTTGTTGCAAACTCTGCCAATACCAAAAGTGACTTCCTTTCATATGAGATGATATTATATAAATCTTCCTAAGCCTTATACTTGGTGCATTTAAATAGTTCCACTTCCAATGGTGCTTGCATGTGTATTCAGGACCTCCAACAGCTGTTTAGATTCTTGGGTCCTCTGGGCCTCAGTCAGCCAGTCCTGTACCATTCTTCCAGCCAGTATATTTAGTTGTTTGACAAACTTTGCTGCAAGTCACCATACTCAATTCAATAGAGCCATGTGAGAGCAATTTAGGTATGTTTTATTACTAAGGGTAGAGTTCTTATGGTGGTTTCAGTTGTTTAAGCAGGAACTAAAGCAGGGACCCATAGGAGAGGTGGTCTTGGTAAATGCTATTTCTGGTTTCATGAATCATTGTTATCCTTGAGGCTAGCAGCATAGATCAAGACAGGCTCTTAGAGTCTCTTCATTGTCTACCCTCACTGTCAAAAATTTTAGGGCAATAGCTGCAATTAAATCTTGGACAAATTCATTATCAGAACACTTGAGTCTGATAGCCTCAACTGCCCTCCACAATGGGATATTAGATGTTGCTGCAGATGAGGTTTTCTTGCTGTTCTTCAATGTCCCACTGAAAACCAGAGCTTGTAGACTTTTCGCTCTACTTTTTCAGCAACAGTATGAATCTAAACAGCCTCACATAACCGGGCATAGCCAGTGTTTATGGCCACATTTAAGTCGTCCACTTGTTCTTTTCTGTGACAAAGAAATGCTAATTCTTACTTAGAGAGGTTTTCAGAGAGGCACTGCTCAAATGATTTACTTCAGTTCTTGTTCTTGCACGTTGAGGACACTTAGCAAACCGTCAGTGTGGGGATCTGCCCATCAGTGAAGCTGGGTCCACATTCTATTCTCTGTGGCATCTCTCACTTTCCTTCATCTCACTTTCTGTACTGCTCACCCTGATTCACCTGTGTGGTACTCTCTTGCCTTTGCCTCTGCAGAATCACAGATCCTCTTTTCTGCTAGTTTTTGCCTCTCTAAGGCTAGCTTCAAGTGTTGTTTCTTTGTGGCTTTCTGTTTCTCTCTCTCTCTCTCTCTCTCTCTCTCTCTCTCTCTCTCTCTCTCTCTCTCTCTCTCTCTCTCTCTTTCTTTCTGGAGGTGGTTTTTGCTAGAATAGGCATGAACAATCAGATAATTGGTAGAAAACTTGTTGGCCAGGTATTTCCTTTTAGGAGTAACATCTGAAGTGAAATTCCCAACTCTTTCTTAAATTTGTCTCATGCTTGGACAGCAAATTCCTGATCCCAAGACACCACCTTAGCATCCAAATGAGCATTCTGGACCTTTTGACCACATTATCCAAATCGACTATTGTGTTGTGAAATTTCCCCTCTGTGGCAGATATGTGAGGTTTATACTTTTCACTTTTTCAAGCTCTTCCTTATCTTTGAGAAAGGATATCCATCAGCAAGCTTCATCCACAGCCTTTCTTCTGTGTTCCTTCAATACACCCTTCACTATGTGCCACTGGGTTGACTTTTCATATTCAATTTGAGGATTGTTCATTGCTATTTTGAGTTTGTTGGCATATGCATTGACGGCCTGAATTACAGCATTCTGAACTAAAATAATCAGGAGATTGATGGCTTTCTGGCTGAGAGCATCTTTTAAGGCCTTGACTAAAGCTAAGGTTACATATGGAGATTTTCCCCCATCAATATCCAGGCTATAGGATTTGATGTGTTGTTATGGTGAACCACAAGAGCTGAGTTTTAGCTAAAACTCAGGCTAAGACATTTCTAACGCACGACATACATTGGATGAACACTTTTTGGTTGCATGTCGTAGTTCAAGAGAGAAAGATGCAATTCTAAATCAGGGTTGGTGAGGAATTCCTATAATTTTAAAGATGTCTAGAACCATTAAGCAGTTTTGATTCCTTGACACTTCATACTTTGTACAGAAGCAATCTTTTACAAGTGCTGGGTTTCCAGATTGATAATATGATTTTTTATTTCTTTCTGTCTGGGAAGGTCACTCTATATTAAGCTACTTTAAAGTAGAAGGTTGGTATTTCTCTTGACAAAGTCTAACTATTCTGTTCATAAGAAACAGAATATCCCAGATTCTGTGTCATGCTTCATGAAGTTGTCTCCTGGTACCCTAACTGCCAGTGGACATGTGTAATTTTCTTTTTAGCTAGTACCCAACATGAGTGGGTAGTATTTCAGGATAGAAACCGTATTTCTTTGCCAGTAAATACTATGTTAACTTGTATCAGTTATTTAACAAAAGGGATTGACCTTCAAAGTATTTATTTATTTATTTATTTATTTATTGCTTCCTCAAGACACCTTTTTCATCTTGCAGCCACAATACTCTGTAGAATATTCTCTGTAGAAACTTTTTATTAGATATTTTCTTTATTTACATTTCAAACGTTATCCCCTGTCCATATTTCCCCTCTGAAAACCCACTATCCCATACATCCTCCACCTGGTCACTAACCCACCCACTCCATCTTCCCTGTCCTGGCATTCCCCTCCACTGGGGCAACAAGCCTTCAGAGGTCCAAGAGCCTTTCCTCTCATTGATATCTGGCTGACCATCCTCTGCTACCCATGTAGCTGGAGCCATGGTCCCTCCATGCGTACTCTTTGGTTGATGGTTAAGTCCCTGGGAGCTCTGGGGGTACTGCTTGGTTCATATTGTTGTTCCTCCTATGGGGCTGCAAACCCCTTCAGCTCCTTGGGTCCTTTCTTTAGTTCAATTGGGGACCCTGCGCTCAGTTCAATGGTTGGCTGAGAGCATCTGCCACTGTTCTGATACCTTATCATTAATGTCAGAAAATATTTTTATTTATTTTCTAAGATTTTTTTTATTTACATTCCAAATGATTTCCCCTTTCTCATTTCCAATAGCCATTTCTACAGAATTCACTATGGATATCAGAAGGAGCATAGCATGCCTGGCATAAATAAAAGCATGACAGTAACAGATAAGGTATTTGAGATCATCATAACTTAACCAGCTGCTTAGTTTCATAATGACACCAATCACATGCACTGGGACTCCACAAGAGTTTTTACCCAGTCTGGGCCTCACTCTTCATTACCTAAATAGAGACATAATGAAATAAAACCTGCTAAGAGTCTTGATAAGTCTTGTTATAGAGTCCATTTATGAGGAGACATTGTTCACTCTCATATTCATAATAATCTCATTTTTAATGGTTGCATGTATGAATGTGTAATGATGTGTGTGTGTGTGTGTGTGTGTGTGTGTGTGTGTGTGTGTGCATGCATGTTTAGGACATGAAATGAAAAAGCAGACCTAGAGAGAGAAAGAAGAAATACAACAGGAGGATATGAAGAGAAAGAGAAAAAATTAAACTGCATACAAAATAGAGCAGTACTACATCTAATAATTGTGATCATGCTATGACAATGTAGTAGTAGAGGAAGTAAATCAAGACAGAATGTACTTTTTCAAAATATAAACATTTATTTTATTAATTCTAACATAATGTTTTTTGAGAAGCAGTTCTCAAATTTATTCACTATTTAAATAAAGTTTACCCCAGGAACTGTGTTTAAGGTTAAATCCAGAGGGCTATTTATGATGAAATGCACGGGGTGGGGGGGTAATACATGACATGAAGAAATGTAGAGGGAAGAGAGTTGGGATTGCCACAGGAGAATAGATAGAATATAGAGAGCCCTGTGTTTCAAGGTCAGGAAAAGTGACCTGCAGAAAAGACAGAGACACTTGGACTTCAGTCTGACGAGGCTACTTGGATTAATGTGACTTTCAGAAAGGGAAGTAGTGCCGGGCGGTGGTGGCACACGCCTTTAATCCCAGCACTTGGGAGGCAGAGGCAGGCGAATTTCTGAGTTTGAGGCCAGCCTGGTCTACAGAGTGAGTTCCAGAACAGCCAGGGCTACACAGAGAAACCCTGTCTCGAAAAACCAAAAAAAAAAAGAGATAGTACTGGGAGCCATCTCTTGAGCTGCCCAGGCTACACTACAGAAAGGGAAGTAGTATGATAAGAAATATTGATTTTTTTAAACCCAACAAACAATATTTATTGCATATAAAATTCAACTAATTAAATCAGTAGTTGAAGATACACTAAAGTAGTATATATAATATGTAAACAAATGAACCCCAACTTCTGCGATAGGTGGGATGGCTGAGACCACAGAAATGATACAAACTTTGGGAAATAGATCAGGAGCGAGGTACTTTATTGACTTTGGGGGAAGTACAAGGCATGCCCTAGTTGAATGCATTTAACCCTGTGCTATATAGTTGAGTCTCTCTTTTCTCCTGTCTTTAGACTAGAAGCTTGCTGAAAACATTTGCTTCTTAAAAAAAAAAGAATCTCTTTATGTAGGCTAGGTGCCTACATAGGTGATGATTAATTTAAACCAAACAAACAAATTCAGGTAGATCTTTCAGAGTTCTAAGCTTGCCAGGTATAAAACCCAAACATACTTAGTGAGAGTGTCTCATAAAACAAAACCTTATTTTCCAAATTAAGTTTATGAATCAAACAGCTGTATAGTGATAGTTTATAACTATATTTGGTTTCAAAAATAAGTGAATTTAATCAAATATCTATTATCATATACTTATAAGTCTATCAACAATAAGGAAGTATTTAAACCATACTATATTTATCAATGTAGATGACTGAAATGGTGGGGTTTTTTTTAGATTGTTTTCTGGTATAATTTTCAATAAATATGTTATTTCAACTTATTTTTCTACCTCCCAAGATACTTTTGCCATTTATTTACTCATGCATTCTTCTATTGATTGAAGAAAAATATTTATTGATTGCATGTTATACAAACTGTACTGGAGTAGCTCTTATGCATCAATTTTTATAAATCTCTGGCTCTCAACTCAAGTTACAGTTACTTTACAAACAAACATTCTCTGTGTGTGTGTTTATCTTTAGCAGTACCAGAGGTGGAACCCAAGACCTCATACATGCTGAATAAGATTTCTACCACTGATCTATAAATTCAACCCATCTCTCTGTCATATATATTTCTTCAAGGTTAATCTGCCCTTCCACACAGTGACAGTGGAGTTCTTTCATCTTGGCTAAATTACTGAAATGCCTGCATCATCCAGTGAAAACCACACTGCACAATTATGTATCTGACAGCACAATAGTTTCAATTTATCAAGTTAATCACAGCCAAGTAGTGGGAGAGAGATGGATAAAATAACATTGTAGGTCTGATATGTATTTTTTCTGCTGCTTGATCCTGATATTTCTAGAACAACAAAAGATTAGCATAGCTTCATTCTACAAAAATGGTAGCTTAGAGTAAGTAAATCTTGTGTTGTATTCACATCAGAGCCAACATTTTCTAGATTCTCTCAAATGGGTATTCACTACATTATAGACTATAAAAGGAATTTTAATCTTCATTATTTTTGACTTTTCCTACTGCTTTTAATTAAGCTTTAAAGAATTAAATGAGGCAGGGATTGGAGGTTATACCAGAGTGCGAGAAGATCAGGTTCCCTAATCCACTGAGGTGTAGTAGGTCACAGTCTGATTTGAGAGTTATCATTCTTAATAATTTTTCCCTCCATTTAATGGCTTAGCATTAATGCACTTAAACATTAGCCAGATTATAGATCCCAGAGTTCCATGCCAACCTTAGGAACCAAAATTATCTGAGAAAGCACATGCTTTTAAAAACATTTTTCAGCTCTTTTTTTCATCTCCCATATCACCTTTGGCTATCTGAGGATAATAGAACTTTTAGTTTCTCATGCATTTGAGAGTATCTGAAGCATTAGGAAATATCAAACTATGAAAATATAATGCAGTGGTGAATAGTTTTTAATGGCTAGTTTGATAGAAAAATTAAATACAAAAAGCCTGTGATTGGGTGCTGGTGTCAGGAGGGAGCAGTCAGATGCCAGCAATGGAAGTCCTGCCTGAGGACTGCTGACCCCCGTGCCTGAGCTTCTGCTTTGGTCTTATTGATTCTGCCTGTGATTAGGAGATGCAGGACAGTCGGGAGATGCCAGTGAAGGTGAAGCCTGGCTGTTTCAGCCCATCCTAAGTGATAGCAGAACTCCATCTCACCAACTACAGTTCATTCTAGCTATCCTGTAGTTGACAGTGACAGTCAGCATAGCATTGACTGGCCAGACAGCTACTGGATCTGTAGTGGATAGCAGGCATTGAAGAGATACCACAAAGGAGTATGAAGATAGGAGGAGATGAGGTGACAAGAGTGGATAAAACAAAGCAAAAACAAAACAAACAAAAGAAAAAAAAACTGCAGCAATGACAATAAACGTTCTGATGCTTTATCTATGAACAAACACATAAATAAACAGACAATAACAATGAAAGAAAAACCCAAGTCCAGGAAACACAGAGGACTAAAGATTTCAGAAGCTACTGAAACAAAACTACTTTGCCCTGTCTACTCTCATTATGTATTTAGAACTGTGCTGAGGACTGAATGTTGTCATCCTACAATATCTATGATAAAATCCTAAAGGTAGGTGGTGGCATGAGGACGTAATGCATTAGCAAAGTCATCAGGCCATAAGGATGCTTCCTTTGTGGTTCAGATTAGTGTCCTTGTAACGAAATAACAAGAAATGAGTGTTTGTAAATTAGAAAGCATCATCAGAAGGGATCTTGATCTAAGACTTCCCAATTCACTCTAAGAAATTGGTCATTTGTAAGCCATGCACATAGCTATATTATTTTAGTAGCTCACAAGGATTGAGAAAAGAAGGACTGATTTATGTAGAAAGATTCACTCCTAGTTTACCAGATGGTGAGAAATAACTGCTAAAATTTGAAGTTCTCTTTGTCTATTCTCTTTGAATACACACACACACACACACACACACAAACACACACACAAACACACACACACACATACACACTCAAACACACAAAAACCAAATTCTTTCTTGGTTACACATACTCCCACTCACACATGATTACACATTCTTTTTGACAGATAACACAATGAAAACGTACATGATCCAGAAAGATGTTGTAAAGTTTAGCTTTATAAGGTAATTATAACTATTTTCTTTTTAAGCATATATTTTATTATTTATATTTCTATGACATTTATGCAGCAGTAGTAATGTACAAAATATTATGTCTTAGAGTTCATTTATTACTTTGAAACAACAGATAAAGCACTATAATCAGTTTTCATGGCTGTATAATCCAGTGTATGATACTTTCATGGTTTATTAAACAGTATACATTTTGTTGTAGTGAATGTTAAGTAATAAGGTATCTAGACTTACTTTGTCATAGAATTTATATACACTATTAATTCATATGTTAAGCTACTTATGTTGTATGGGCTTAAGAATTTCTTACTTATTTTTGTCATTATAATATTAAGACTTTATATTCCTTCTATTGGACTCAGAATACAAATTAATATTAATAATTTATATTGACAGTATTTTTATTTATATCACATAGATGAAAAAAGTGAAATTTGTTATATTCTTTGTACATGCATTCATATGTATATAGATGTTTGCACATACCCTTGACACTATATATGTATGATATTTAGCATAAATGTTGATTTTTAAAACCTGAATGTTACAAATGTTTTAATCTAAATATTCCTGTGCTTTAATAGGTGCAAAGACCTGTGTAGTTGTGACCTGTGTAGTTGTGCAGTCTCTTCTCACTCTGGTTCCTGTATCTATCCATATAAAATGTTTGGAGTTAGAGTTCTAGTGTCAGAGAGATTGTTGTGTCCTAATTTCCTCACTGGACCACACTTGAGGTATCAGGAGTACACTAGTGGCATATATCACATGCAGACACTCCTACACTAATCCTCAGAGCCCCCATTTTTTCTCTCTCATCAGGTGTTGGCATGGAAAGGCTAAGGTTTGATATGCCTTTTTAACTTCAGATAAAACTTTCTAAACGTGAATCATGCCTTATGAGGGTTACATATATTTTCATGAATATTCAACTTCTAATTAGAAAATATATTTCTCAGATGTGTGTACTTGACCCTGCTGGACTTAAATACATAACTATGATTGTGAGTGTGCTTACATTCTTATGGATTATTTCTAGCCTGATTCAGTTTGTGTCAGTAGAGCTCCTGCCTACAAATTTCCAGGCTCTGGGTTCAATTTTCAGAAGTGAAAACAAACAAATGACAGTCAATATGTAAGGACTCCAGATGAAACCTTATATGTAAGTTAAAGATAGATTCTAAAGTAATTCAAGTAAAAAATTAAATATTTTCTTTATTTCATGTTACTTTATTTTCTTAGAGTTTGGGAGCATAAAATTAAAAATATGTGAACAGAATAATGGTGATGAATTAATGAAGCTCTGGTCTTACTTGAAGAAAAGGAAAGCAGGCAAGTGTCTAGAACTGATTTTAGTAGAAGAGGGAATGCCCTCTAGAACCTGGAAAGTTGGTGATATTAGTATGATTTGCTAATTAATAACATTGTGGTAGGTGTCAAGGCTCAACATCATGTTTTCCTTTAAGGGAAGAGTGATGGCATAGCACCACATATGGTTTGGGGGACGATGTGTGGAGTAGAAATAACGGGCTTGTGAAAGTTAACAAGAAATAGTACAAGGCATAAATAAGATGTAGCCGACTTCATGATATGCATGAGAGAATGAACTATCTCTGGAAGAGTGAGTATGTGTAATGAGAACAATGTGGAAGTGAAAATGGAGAAGGCCAGCCTGGTCTACATAGTGGGTTCCAAACCAGCCAGGTCTATACAGAAAAACCCTGTCTCGAAAAACAAAGCAAGCAAACAAACAAAAGAAAAAATAGAAAGAAAAATGGAGAATACAAGCCCTGGAAATTATAGGATGAGGATCCAGAAACCAAACATATGTTTGACAGTGAGAAAGGAGGGAGCTATCAGTGAAGGTGTGATAAGGAAAAGATAATCTATCATGGCAAATAAAGCAGACTGTTCTATGGGATGAGTCCCAAAGTGCCATTTATGTTAGATTTTGTGGTTTTTATATTTTATTCTGAAATTAAAAAAAAATAGTTCACTTATAAAGTGAACATATTACATACTCCACTAAGGATTCCTTGACACACTGATGAAAGTAGCCAGCAAAATGACCCGGGCTGAACAGTTGAGGCTGACCCTATAGACTTATGCAAGCCTATGTGGATATAAAACATTAAGACTAGTTTTAGTTCACACGAAAATGGCTACCAAATATAGCATATGTCACATAGTTTATATTATGTGTAGTTTATATATAGGATATAGTTTATGTTGTATCTAGTTTATATATAGCATATAGTTTATATTAGGGACAGCATAAAATGCAATATGTATAATCAACTTTATATCATCGACATCTTCAAATCACAATATTTCTGACTTTTCTTCCTTGCTTTATTTTTCTCTACAGTCATATTTGTATGGTGTTCATTGTGAACAACATTATATTTTCATTACTGAATGACACACCAAGCCCTGGTTAGCTATCTCTACTTGTTTATTTTCCAGTGTATGGAGTATCCTTGCTCATGCTGTGATACTCCCATACCCTTTGAAACCAATTAAAAATCTTCAATCTTCTATGATATCATCAAGAGCCCAAATACATAGAGACCCTCCATTTGTCCAAATATCTGTGGCCAATTGTTGATAATTATAACATGAATATATATATGCATGATTTTGTTTTCTGAGTATTCACTTTAGAAGTCTATCTTCTACAATACAGTTGTCTTACTTTGAGTGTTTTATTTTATAAAACTTTTATAAAAATGTAAACACATGTGTATAACACATGCTTATGAAAATCTAAAGACTTTGATAAATTCACAAATTTAACAAATCTGATGAAGAGAATTAATTTCTGCCCAGTAAAAGACAATGTAAATTTAGGCCATAACTTTCCCATAAGCTCTTCAATATACTCATTTCCTGACTAGTGGAATTGTATTAATTGAATCAGAGTAAAGATATGTTTTAAATATATTTTAAGTTGTGTAAAATTTAATTATACTAACTACATTGAATGGTAGATATGTTTTTCCTATTAGCTTTATATGCCTTGACCATATAATATATAAAATCAACAGAAAGATATACATTTCCATTATATGGTGGAAATATTTCTATTTTTAATTTTTGTAATACAATATAATTACTTTATAAAAAATGCCATGTTCTTGTAAAACTTTGTATGTAATATATTTGACTCCCAAGTCAAAGGAATATGACCTTGATTATTATTCTCAAATTATACATTAGTATATGCTAACATTCAATACTTTATGCAATAGTTCTCTTGTTGGGATTGTAGCATATTACCCTAAATTATTCCTTATTATAAAATTCAAGAAAAGAACAGAGAAAACAAAAGAATTAGAGTCATCAGGGTTGAGAATACCAAAGGGGTCCCACCTTCTCAGGGGAGAAGGAAGAGGGATGGGGGGAGGGACTCTATGAAGGAGGGATGCAGAATTTGAGATGTAAACAAAAAAACAAGCAAATAAACACATAAAAATAAGTTCTTTTATAGCCAGGGCAACTGTCTGTTAAGTATAAAATACCTTAATTTGTACTAGTCACGAAAGAAAATTCAATTTAAAATAATACTGCATTACTACTGTCAGTTTAAACTTAATCTAAATAATAAGATGGTATTCTTAGAATAAAGCTGGTGGCTATCCAATATTATTTAATGTACTTGTTTACATTATTATTTAACTACATAATATTTAAATTGACTCATATTATTTTATTTACTGAATTAAGCTTATGTTTACTTAGCTATTATTTACTACAAGAAAAAAATACTTTACCTTTAGTCTTTTATAACACTCACCATGTTAATGCACAAATTAATAGATTTCCAAGAAGATGGAAATCTATTTCCTGGTCCTGGAAAGACTGGATGTAGGGGAATGCCAGGACAGAGAAGCGAGAGGGGGTTGAATAGGGAAAAGAGGGAGGGAAGGGGGCTTATGGGACTTTCGGGGAGGGAGGAAACAGGAAAGGGGAAATGATTTGGAATGTAAATAAAAAAACTTAGAAAACAAATTTAAAAAAAAGAAAAAATTAAATAAAAAGGGAGAAAACCCTATTGTGGACATATTCTATGTCTGCACTTCACTTTTAATTTATATGGGAAGATTTTACTATTAGATAGCCCACGGTCTCCTTTATCTGGGATACCTGCTCTAAAAACTGTTATTTATGTTTAAAATAGTGGCTTACTTATCTTTTTTCTACTGACCAAGTTTAGGTTGAAATTCAGATTTTTGTCTTTTTTAGTCAAAAAGTTCTTCTTATGAGGAGCTAGGTTTAAGGATGAGAATCTGAAAATTGCTTTCAAGCACACTAGGTGGAAAACCACAGCACAGAAGGATAATATCTGTCTCCATGAATTATGAACCAATGAACACAACCTCAAAATACATGGAGAAGTTAAATTTTAAAGAAAAAAAACAACAAATAATAATATCATTAGCTGAATCATATGGACTTAGGTATTATTATTTCAGTCAAACCTTGTGAAGACAGTCACGTGTTGGCTACTCCCTAAATTATAGGCATTTTTGACACTGAATCATAAATGGAGGAGATACTGGAGTCAAATAGAATTTGAATCTAACTTTTTAACTTCTTAGGCAAACAATTTAGCTTTTGCATAAACTTCTATGACTCTGAAAATGAAGGATGATGTTCTCTAGGTTATATGATTATTGTGACAGATTTATGATGTGAGTGAAATCTTGGATCTCTTCTATAAAAGCTTTAATGTGTACAATTTGATTTTTCAGATTAGTAAGTTACCAAAGTTTTTGCTCAAAAGCTAGATATACTTTATATAAGAAATTATTTAAAATTTATTTTTTGACATCTAATCTCATCATACTTGGTCATTATTTTTACTGGGGATTGAAATTGTGCCTGTTATGGCTGGGACACCTGCACACCCTCAGAGTATATAGGAAGAGGAGGCTTACTCACGTGCTGACTGCTTAAAACCAGCTCTGTGCTTTGTTTTCTTCTGTATTGTGAACTTCCCTAATTTCCCCTCTGACACCCCCCTATCCCAACCCCTTCACCCTGCTCAATAACCCACCCACTTCTGCTTCCCTGTCCTGGCATTCCCCTACACTGGGGCATCAAGCAATCACAGGACTAAGGGCCTCACCTCTCATTGGTGTCCAACAAGGCCATCCTCTGCTACATATGCTGCTGGAGCCATGGGTCTCTCCATGTGCACTCTTTGGTTGGAGGTTTAGCCCCTGGGAGCTCTGGGGATACTGGTTGGTTCATATTGTTGTTCCTCCTATGGAGCTGCAAACCCCTTCAGATCCTTGGATCCTTTCTGTAGCTCCTCCATTGGGGGACCCTGTGCTCAGCCCAATGGATGGATGTGAGCATCCATTTCTGTTTTTGTCAGGCACTCGTAGAGCCTCTCAGGAGACAGTTATATCAGGCTCATGTCAGCAAGCACTTGTTGGCCTCCACAATAGTGCCTGGGTTTGGTAATTGTAAATGAGATGGATACCCAGGTGGGACAGTCTCTGGATGGCCTTTCCTTCAGTCTCTGCTCCACACTTTGTTCAGTTTTTCTTAGAAGGGTGTTCAATATACCCATGGGAGGAGATACAAAGACAAAGTGAAGTCAGCTCTTTCAATGGCTACAGAGGTATTTGCTACTCACTTGTGGTACAGAAAAGGGTTGACAAATTATTTCTCTGCCTCTGAAAACCTTAAGTAGTCACCTCTCACATCTAATACATTCCCATAAAGTTACAGAAAAAATAAAAATGTACAAGCCAGATTAGATTGCCCACTGCTAGCTCTGACTTTTAGCCTGAGGCAACAAACCGAATCACAAAATTCACAGGAATTAAGTGATTTGCCAGATTTGCTTGTTTGCTTTCTAAAGAGAGAGGAAGAGAAAGCTTGGACTTGGGTGGGTGGGGAGGTGGGCAGGAGCTTGGAAGAATTGGGGTAGGGAAACACTATGATGAAACTGTGTGAAAAATGTTATTTCTCATTAAAAAAAGGAGAGATGTTAAAATAAGAACAAAGCAGCAGTTGGTATGTTGATAAGTCATTCTGGCAACATAATATTTATTTTCTTGTACATGTAAAAAATATTAAAGCCGGTTGTATTCATGATTAACTTTTGTTTCTATGTATGTCTCCACATAAAATTTTCATTAAGGGATCACCAAACAAATGTAAGTATTATATTTACATGCTTTAAAGTGTTCAGTGAGAAAAATGCATATTTAACTAAATATAATTATCTTAATTTCTAGAATAAGTTTAATAAAAATATTCCACTAACTGAAGTAGAATCTACTTTAGCAAGTGTGCTTATAACTAATATTTTACTTAATAGCAATGCAAGTATTTCAAAAAAACTTTTTTTCTTTGAACATAATGCTGAAAATGTTTTAGAAAATAGAAATTTAACTTACTTAAAATTTGCTTATGTCGTGATTAAAATATTATGAGAGAACAAGATAAACCTTAGCTAAAAGTGAAAAACAAAACAAGAAAATCCTCTTCTATCAACTGAAGCAGAAGGTTCTAAGTCGTTGGAACTTATTTGTTATATGCTTGAGAAAGTTTTGAGCTGTGCACAGCTGGGTATTAATACATGGGCAAGCACAAGATGGACCAGGCCAATGGTGCATTAACCAAAATTCACTAGAATTGGAGAGCAGCTGTGTGGTTTGGGCAAGCCATTCTGGCACATAACTTATGCAAAGACCAAAATAAACACTACATTAAAAATATTAAGGAGGAAAAAGCTAAACTCCATGTAAGACCTGGCTAAAATCAAATTATGTCCTCATAAAGAGAGAGCAGTCAATCATCATATATGAGATTAGGGCTTCCCCAGACAATAAACCCTAAATTCTCATAGTCAATCGAAATGTAAATCACCCAGCCCTCATTTTAAATCTAATAGACATTCATTAGCATAAATGTATAGCTAGCCAATACAAAGTCCATCTAAATCATAATGCAGAATACTGTTATTAATTCACAAATCACTTCTAATTGTCATCTGTCAAGAAAATTAAGACCTTGACAGCGCTAACACTCTGGTAGGCTGTATGGTATAAAACATTAATGATGTGACCTGACAGGGCCAGGAGATCTTGGCATCACTGCTCACCCATGAAACTGGTCCTATTGCTCAAATTTTGCTCTGCTTCATACCTTCTACCTCCCCAGTGCACTCTTGCTAGGTCACTAAGGTCCTCAATCATTTTAAGTCACATGCTCAGCTCTCCACCCACATTTTCTCATTTGTCAACAATAATTTACAAAGTGGTTTAACTTGATTTTGCAGAGTACCAATGTCTTCAGGTGGGGCATCCACTTTACTTTTTTTTGGTTTTCTTTGGTTTGGATATTTATTTATTTAGTTAGTTTTAAATAAAAATATTCTGATGAATCTTCAAGTTGAGTGTTAGAGTACATGTTTGATTTATATTTGAGAACTAAAAAAATGAAATTGTTTGCTATCTAATATTATCTAGGTAATTGCTTCCTGTGTTGTTAGAAAATAGAAGAAATCTAGTTAAGAGACAGTATCCACTTTGGTATTTATAGTAGCAGCAGCAGTTAGACAACATTATTGTTTTGCTACCTGTCTTAGTCAGGGTTTCTATTCCTGCACAAACATCATGACCAAGAAACAAGTTGGGGAGGAAAGGGTTTATTGAGCTTACACTTCCACACTGCTGTTCATCAATAAAGGAAGTCAGGACTAGAATTCAAGCAGGTCAGGAAGCAGGAGCTGATGCAGAAGCCATGGAGGGATATATTCCTTACTGGCTTGCTCAGCCTGCTCTCTTGTAGAACCCAAGATTACCAGTCCACAGATGGCACCACCATCAAGGGGCCCTCCCTGCCTTGGTCAATAATTGAGAAAATGCCTTACAGCTGAATCTCATGGAGGCATTTTCTCAACTAAAACTCCTTTCTCTGTGATAACTCCAGCTTGTGTCAAGTTGACACACAAAACAAGCCAGTACATTACCCCAGCAACATAACGTGAGGACTTTTGACTGTTTTCTGTACATTCCGTGTAGTATTTTAAGAGAGAAGCACAAGTATATGAAAGTCTTGATATTTATATATAAAGCTTTTCTCTCTTACACATACACACACACACACACACAAACACACATACACACACACTGTAGTTATGCCTTGACATCTAAATACACATGCACCAATAAAGAATAGACTGCCTTTTTATCACAGCAATATAAACAAATATGTTCAGAGAAGTATTTTAAATTTTCACGATCCCGGATTGGAAGCCAATCATTCTTGTTTGTGAGATGTATTTAATTTATTTTCCTGACTGCATGTTTGTCAGATGTTCCAAAATTTCTATTTGGAACATACACTCTATAGATATGAAAACTTGTGGATACAAGAAGAAACAAAGGTAAGTTTTCTCAAAAAAACATAGATTCATTTTCCAGTTAGATACTGGAACTACACTCCTTGTTTTCCATACTTTGACTTTGATAAGTAGGGCAATTACTCATTTCATGTCATAATATTCCACAACAATTTTTCTTTAAAATATTAAAAATAATCACAAGTAATTCTAGCCTGTGATGTTTAGTCAAACACTAAAATCTACCAGTGGGCTTCAATAGATGGCATTTGAGTAATGTAAGATTTCAATCTAAAAAGATTAATAATATTAATATAATTTTTGCCAAATTGTCAATTAGAAGATGTGTTTCTCCTAAAGGACATTACTTCTTGGAATAGTAGGCAGATGGCTTTCCAAAAGGACACCAGACTCTAAACTAGCAAAGTTAACGGGGATTGCAATGATGATTACTGTTAGCTGCACATCAGTCAATATGACAATCAAAATTAACATTATCTCTACCAACTAACCTCACTGCTTCTTTACTACAAGTTCTGGATCCAGTTCAAAGAATGTTGGCCATAGATATCACTATTTGCTGTTGTGTTTTCTGTAACTTCTTTTAACTTGATGTTAGTATTGTCATGTAATTCATGTATATTACATTCATCCTCATACATGAAAATACAAACATTTTCATATTTTTCCAAAGGTTTTGTTTTTCCAAATTGGTGTTTTTGATTACAACACACACACAAACACACACACATACTCACACACAGAGACACACACACAAACACACACAGCCACATATTGATATAGAAATATCAATAAGTATATACTTGGTACCTAGATTGAAAAATAAACTGCCAATATATGTGTGGATTGAATTCTATATTATTGATAATATGCCACTAAACTACATGAACTTAAATTAAGTGTTCCTATGCTTACATGATTACTATAAACTTAAAATGAGACTTAAAATCAAGTACTTATATTTTTATTCTATTTCTTTTCTTTAAAAAATATTTTTAGTTTTCTAATCAAATTCCCATTGACATGCTGAAATAATTTTTTTCCTTTAAAAATTATTTTGTATGAATTTGGTTTTATCACGGAATATCTTGGTCTCTCCATCTATGGTGATTGAGAGTTTCGCTGGGTATAGTAATCTAGGCTGGCTTTTGTGTTCTCTTAGAGTCTGTATGGGATCTGCCCAGGATCTTCTGACTTTCATAGTCTCTGGTGAAAAATCTGATGTGATTCGGATAGGTCTTTCTTTATATGTTACTTGGCCTTTTTCTCTTACTGCTTTTAATATTCTTTCTTTGTTTAGTACATTTGGTGTTTTGATTATCATGTGACGGGAGGTATTTCTGTTCTGATCCAGTCGTTCAGAGTTCTGTAGGCTTCTTGTACATTTATCGGCATCTCTGTCTTTAGGTTAGGGAAGTTTTCCTCCATAATTTTGTTGAAGATGTTTACTGTCCCTTTAAGTTGCAAATCTTCACTCTCACCTATACCTATAATCCTTAGGTTTGGTCTTTTCATTGTCCTGGATTTCCTGGATGTTTTGGGTTACACGTTTTTTGCATTTTGCATTTTCTTTGACTGTTGAGTCGATGCTTTCTATGGTATCTTCAGCACCTGAGATTCTTTCTTCCATCTCTTGTATTCTATTGTTGATGTTTGCATCTATGACACCTGATTTCTTCCCAAGGTTGTCTATCTCCAAAGTTGTCTCCCTTTGTGATTTCTTAGTTGTTTCTACTTCCTTTTTTAGATCCTGGATGGATTTGCTGAGATCCTTCACTTGTTTGTTTGTTTGTGTTTCCCTGTATTTCTTTAAGATATTTTTGTGTTTCCTCTTTCAGGATTTCTACCTGTTGACCCAAGTTCTCCTGTATTTCTTTAAGCGATTTTTGTGTTTCCTTCTTATGAGCCTCCATCTGTTGATCCTTATTGTCCTGCATTTCTTTAAGCAATATTTGTGTTTCCTTTGTAAGGGAATCTACCTGTTGATTCATGTTCTCCTGTATTTCTTTAAGCGATTTTGGTGTTTCCTTTGTAAGGACTTCTACCCATTGACTCATGTTCTCCTGTATTTCTTAATGAGATTTATTTAGGTCCTTCTTCTAATCCTCTAATAGCATCTTGAGAAGTGATTTTAAATCCAGATCTTGCCTTTCGGTGTGTGATGGGGTATCCAGGACTTGCTGCTGTTGGAGAGTTGGGTTCAGATGGTGCCATATTGCCTTGATTTCTGTTAGTAATGTTCCTAAGTTTGCCTTTTGCCATCTGGTTATCTCTGGGGCTAGTTGGTATCTTTCCACAAACCCAGCCCTTAAAAGAAGACCTAACACCAACACTCTTCAACCTATTCCACAAAATAGAAACATAAGGAACACTACCCAACTCGTTCTATAAAGCCACAATTACGCTAATACCAAATTCACACAAAGATCTGACAAAGAAAGAGACTCTCTGGCCAATCTCTCTTACGAGTATCGAAGCAAAAATACTCAATAAAATTGTTGCCAATTGAATTCAAGAACATATCAAAATGATCATTCACCATGATCAAGTAGTCTTCATCCCAGGGATGCACGGATGGTTCAATATAAGGAAATCCATCAATGTAATCAGCTACATAAACATCTCAAAGAAAAAAACCACATGGTCATTTCATTAGAAGCAGAGAAGTATTTGACAAAATTCAGCATCCTTTCATATTAAAGGTCTTGGAAAGATCAGGAATTTGAGGCCCATATCTAAACACAGCAAAAGCAATTTACAGCAAACTGGTAGCCAACATCAATCTAAATGGAGAGAAACTTGAAGCAATTCGACTAAAATCAGGGACTAGACCAGGCTGCACTCTCTTTCCATTTCTATTCAATATAGTACTTGATGTTCTAGCTAGGGAAATAAGACAACAAAAGGAGGTCAAAGGGATACAAATTGGAAAGGAAGAGGTCAAACTATCACTATTTGCAGACGATATGATAGTAAACTTAAGAGACACAAAAAACTCCACCAGAGAACTCCTACAGCTGATAAACAACTTCAGCAAAGTGGCCGGATATAAAATCAACTCAAGCAAGTCAATAGCCTTCCTATACTCAAAGGATAAGCAGGCTGAGAAAGAAATAAGAGAAATGATACCCTTCACGATAGCCACAAACAATATAAAGTATCTTGGTGTGACTCTAACCAAACAAGTGAAAGATCTGTATGACAAGAACTTCAAGTCTCTGAAGAAAGAAATTGAAGAAGACCTCAGAAGATGGAAAAATCTGCCATGCTCATGGATTGGCAGGATTAATATAGTAAAAATGACCATCTTGCCAAAAGCAATATACAGATTCAATGCAATCCCCAACAAATTCCCAACTCAATTCTTCATAGAGTTAGAAAAAGCAATTCAAAAATTCATCTGGAATAACAGAAAACCCAGGATAGCTAAAACTATTCTCAAGGGTAAAAGAACCTCTGGGGGAATCTGTATCCCGGACCTCAAGCTGTACTACAGAGCAATAGTGTTAAAAACCGCATGGTATTTGTATAGTGACAGGCATGTAGATCAATGTAACAGAATTGAAGACCCAGAAATGAATCCACAATCCTATGGTCACTTGATCTTTGACAAAGGAGCTAAAACCATCCAGTGGAAAAAAGATAGCCTTTTCAACAAATGGTGCTGGTTCTACTGGAGGTCAGCATGCAGAAGAATGCAAATTGACCCATTCTTATCTCCTTGCACTAAGCTCAATTCTAAGTGGATCAAAGATCTCCACATAAAACCAGACACACTGAAACTAATAGAAGGGAAACTAGGGAAGAACCTTGAACATATGGGCACAGGGGAGAATTTCCTAAACAGAACTCCAATAGCTTATGCTCTAAAATCAAGAATTGACAAATTGGACCTCATAAAATTACAAAGTTTCTCTAAGGCAAAGGACACTGTCAAAAAGACAAAGCAGCAACCAACAAACTGGAAAATGATCTTTACCAACCCTACATCCGAAAGAGGGCTAATATCCAATATATACAAAGAACTCAAGAAGTTAGACTCTAGAGAGCCATGTAACCCTATTAAAAAAGGGGTATAGAGCTAAACAAAGAGTTCTCACCTGAAGAATATCGAATGGCTGAGAAGCACCTAAAGAGATGTTCATCATCCTTAGTCATTATGGAAATGCAAATCAAAACAACCCTGAGATTCCATCTCACACCAGTCAGAATGGCTAAGATCAAAAACACAGGAGACAGCAGTTGTTAGCAAGGATGTGGAGAAAGAGGAACACTCCTCCACTGCTGGTGGAATTGCAAGCTGGTTCAACCACTCTGGAAAGCAGTCTGGCGGTTCCTCAGAAAAATGGGCATGGCACTCCCAGAGGATCCTGCTATACCACTCCTGGGTATATACCAGAGGCTTCCCCTGCATGCAATAAGGACACATGCTCCACTATATTCATAGCAGCCTTATTTATAATAGCCAGAAGCTGGAAAGAACCCATATGTCCCTCAAAGGAGGAATGAATTCAGAAGATGTGGTATATTTACACAATGGAATATTACTCTGCAATTAAAAATAATGAATTCATGAAATTCCTAGGCAAATGATCGGAACTGGAAAATATCATCATTAGTGAGGTAACCCAATCACAAAAGAACACACATGGTATGCAGTCACTGATAAGGGGATATTTACCCAGAATCTCTGAATATCCTAGACACAATTCGCATATCAATAGATTTCCAAGAAGATGGAAGGAGAGACTTCTGGTCCTGGAAAGACTGGATGTAGAGGAATGCCAGGAGAGAGAAGCAAGAGGGGGTTGAAAGGGGAACAGAGGGAGGGAAGGGGGCTTATGGGACTTTTGGGGAGGGAGGAAATTGAAAAGGGGAAATCATTTTGAATGTAAATTAAAAAACTTAGAAAAAAAAAAAGAAACGGATGAGAGCATACACTAGCAGCTTAATGGCACACCTAAAAGCCCTGGAACAAAGAGAAGCAAATACACACAAGAGGAGTAGAAGGCAGGAAATCATAAAACTCACGGCTGAAATCAATCAAGTAGAAACAAATAAAACCTTACAAAGAACCAACTAAACTAGGAGTTGGTTCTTTGAGAAAATCAACAAGATAGATAAGCCCTTAGCCAGACTAACCAGAGGGCACAGAGACAGTATACAAATTAACAAAATCAGAAACAAAAAGGGAGAGACAACAAAAGAAACTGAGGAAACTCAAAAAATCATCAAATCCTACTACAAAAGCCTGTATTCAACACAACTAGAAAATCTGGAAGAAATGGACAATTTTTTAGACAAATACCAAATACCAAATTTAAATCAGGATCAAATAGACCATGTAAACTGTCCTATAACCCCTGAAGAAGTAGAAGTCGTCATGGGAAGTCTTCCAAACAAAAAAAATCACAGGTCCAGATGGTTTTAGTGCCGAATTCTATCAGACCTTCAAAGAAGACCTAACATGAATACTCTTCAAACTATTCCACAAAATAGAAACAGAAGGAACACTACGCACCTCATTCTATGAAGCCACAGCTATGCTAATATCAAAATCATACAAAGATCCGACAAAGAAAGAGAATCTCAGACCAATTTCTCTTATGATTATCGTTGCAAAAATAATAAAATTCTTGCCAACCGAATCCAAGAACACATCAAATTGATCATTCACCACTATCAAGTAGGCTTCATCCAAGGGATGCAGGGATGGTTCAATATAAGTATGTCCATCAATGTAATCCACTACATAAACAATCTCAAAGAAAAAAACCACATGGTCATTTCTTTAGAAGCAGAGAAAGCATTTGACAAAATTCAGCATCCTTTCATGTTAAAGGTCTTGGAAAGATCAGGAATTTGAGGCCCATATCTAAACACAGCAAAAGCAATTTACAGCAAACTGGTAGCCAACATCAATTTAAATGGAGGGAAACTTGAAGCAATCCTCCTAAAATCAGGGACTAGACCAGGCTGCCCTCTCTCTCCACATCTTTTCAATATAGTACTTGAAGTTCTAGCTAGGGCAATTAGACAACAAAAGGAGGTCAAAGGGATACAAACTGGAAAGGAAGAAATCAAACTATCACTATTTGCAGATGATATGATAGTATACTTAAGTTACACAAGAACTCCACCAGATGACTCCTACAGCTGATAAACAATCTCAGCAAAATGGCCGGATATAAAATCAACTCAAGCAAATCAGTAGCATTCCTATAATCAAAGGATAAGAAGACTGAGATAGAAATAAGAGAAATGATACCCTTCACGATAGCGACAAACAATATAAAGTATCTTGGTGTGACTCTAACCAAACAAGTGAAAGATCTGTATGGCAAGAACTTCAAGTCTCTGAAGAAAGAAATTGAAGAAGACCTCAGAAGATGGAAAAATCTTCCATGCTCATGGATTTGCAGGATTAATATAGTAAAGATGTCTATCTTGCCAAAAGCAATATACAGATTCAATGAAATACCCATCAAAATCCCAACTCAATTCTTCATAGAGTTAGAAAGAGCAACTCGAAAATTCATCTGGAATAACAGAAAACCCAGGATAGCTAAAACTATTCTCAAGGGTAAAAGAACTTCTGGGGGAATCAGAATCTCAGATCTCAAGCTGTACTACAGAGTTTTAAAAACTGCATGGTATTGGTATATTGACAGGCATGTCGATCAATGGAACAGAATTGAAGACCCAGATATGAATCCACACTCCTATGGTCACTTGATCTTTGACAAAGGAGCTAAAACCATCCAGTGGAAAAAAGATAGCCTTTTCAACAAATGGTGCTGATTTAACTGGAGTTCAGCATGCAGAAGAATGCAAATTGATACATTCTTCTTTCCTTGTACTAAGCTCAATTCCAAATGGATCAAGGACCTCCACATAAAACCAGACACACTGAAACTAATAGAAAGGAAACTAGGGGAGTTGAATGGAGAAAAGAGGGAGGGAAGGGGGCTTATGGGACTTTCGGGGAGGGAGGAAACGGGAAAGGGGAAATGATTTGGAATGTAAATAAAAAAAAACTTAGAAAATAAAAAAAAGGAAGCAAAAAAAAAGGATATTAGGTGTTCAAGGTATATGCAAAATAGTGGTGTTAATGACTGACAATAAATAATGATCAAGAAAGAAAAAAAAAAACAAAAAAAAAGGAAAGGAAACTAGGGAAGAACCTTAAACATATGGGCACAGGGGAGAATTTCCTGAACAGAACTCCAATAGCTTATGCTCTAAGATCAAGAATAGACAAATGGGACCTCATTAAATTGTAGAGTTTCTGTAAGTCAAAGGACACTGTCAAATGGACAAAGCAGCAGTCAAAAACTGGGAAATGATCTTTACCAACCCTACATCCGACAGAGGGCTAATATCCAATATATACAAAGAACTCAAGAAGTTAGACTCCAGAGAGCCAAATAACCCTATTAAAAATGGGGTACAGAGGTAACAAGAGTTCTCACTTGAAGAATATCTAATGGATGAGAAGCACCTAAAGAAAGGTTCAACATCCTTAGTCATTCGGGAAATCAAAACATCGCTGAGATTTCACCTCACACCAGTCAGAATGGTTAAGATCAAAAACACAGGAGAAAGCAGTGGTTGGCGAGGATTGGAGAAAGAGGAACACTCCTCCACTGCTGGTGGGATTGCAAGCTGGTACAACCACTCTGGAAAGCAGTCTGGTGGTTCCTCAGAAAACTGGGCATGACACATCCAGAGGACCCTGTTATACCACTCCTGGGCATATACCCAAAGGTTTCCCCTGCAGGCAATAAGGACACATGCTCCACTATGTTCATAGCAGCCTTATTTATAATAGCCAGAAGCTTGAAATAACCCAGATGTCCCTCAACGGAGGAATGGATTCTGTAGTTGTGGTATATGTACACAATGGAATACTACTCTGCAATTAAAAACAATGAATCACAAAATTCTTAAGCAAGTTTTCAGAACTGGAAAATATCATCCTTAGTGAGGTAACCCAATCACAAAATAACACACATGATATGCAGTCACTGACAACAGGATATTAACCCAGAAACTAGGAATGCCCAAGACACAATTCACATATTAGTAGATTTCCAAGAAGATGGAAGGAGAGACCCCTTGTCCTGGAAAGACTGGATTTAGGGGAATGCCAGGGCAGAGAAGCAAGATTTGGTTGAATAGGGAACAGGGGGAGGGAAGAGGGCTTATGGGACTTTCGCGGAGGGAGGAACCGGGAAAGGGGAAATCATTCGAATGTAAATAAAAAAAAATATAGAAAATAAAAAAATTTGATGTTATTTTAAACAATGATTTTAGTAGAAATAGAATTACATCACTCCCTCCCTTTTCTCCCTCTAGATTCTCTCAGTTGCTCTCCTTCAAAGCACTCTGACACTCCTTCTCAAGCTTATAGCTTCTTTTATTCATTTATATTTGTTAGATATTTTATTTATTTATATTTCACATGTTATCTCCTTCCCCAATTTCACCCTCAGAATCCCCCCTAACCTATCCTTCCTCCTCCTTCTTCTATGAGGACGTGCCCCACCTGCCTATCCACTCCCACCTCCCAGCCCACACATTCCCCTATGCTGGAGCATCAAGCCTTCATAGGATCAAATGACTCTTCTCCCATTTATGCCCAACAAGGCTACTCTCTGCTACATATAAGGCTGGAGCCATGGGTCCCTCTATGTGTAGTACTTGGTTGGTAGTTTAGACCCAGGGAGCTCTGGTTGGTTGATATTGTTGTTCTTCCTATGGGGTTGCAAATCCCTTCACTTCCTTCAGTCCTTTCTCTAACTCCACCATTGAGGACGCCATAATCAGTTCAATGGCTCTCTGTGAGGATCCACATCTGCATATGTCAGGCTCTGACAGAGCCACTCAGGAGACAGCTGTATCAGGCTCCTATCAGCATGTGCTTCTTGGCATCCACAATAGTGTCTGCATTTGGAGACTGTATATAGAGTGGATCCCCAGGTGGGGCAGTGTCTGGATGACCTGTTCTTCAGTCTCTGCTCCACACTTTGTCTCTGTAACTTCTCCCATGTGTATTTTGTTCCCCCTTCTAAGAAGGACCGAAACATCCACACTTTGGTCTTCCTTCTTCTTGAGCTTCATGTGGTCTCTGAATTGTATCTTGGGTATTCCAAGCTTTTGGGCTATTATCCACTTTTCAGTGAGTGCATACCATGTGTATTCTTTTGTGATGGCACTATCTCACTGTAGACAATATTTTCTAGATCCATCCATTTGCCTGTGAATTTCATGAAGGCATTGGTTTTAATAGCTGAGTAATATTCCGTTGTGTAAATGTGCCACATTTTCTGTATCCTCTGTTGAAAGACATCTGGGTTCTTTCCAGCCTCTGGCTATTATAAATAAGGCTGCTTTGAACATAGTGGAGCATATGTCCACGTTATACATTGGAGAATCTTTTGGGTATATGCCCAGAAGCAGTATAGCAGGGTCCTCAGCTAATACAATATTCTATATTCTTAGGAACTGCCAGACTGATTTTCAGAGTGGTTGTACCAGTTTGCTATACCAACAACAATGGAAGAATGCTCCTCTTTCTCTGCATCCTCACCAGCATCTGCTGTCATCTAAGTTTTTGATCTTAACCACTCTGACTAGTGTGAGTTGAAATCTCAGGATTTTCTTAGTTTGCATTTCCCTGATGACTAAGGATAGTGAACATATCCTTAGGTACTTCCTGACCATTCGAGTTCCCTCAGTTGAGAATTCATTGTTTAGCTATGTACCCCATTTTTATTATGTTTATTTGATTGTCTGGAGTTTAGTTTCTTGATTTCTTTGTGTATATTGAATATTAACCCTATATTGGATGTAGGATTGGGAAAGATCTTTTCCAATGTAATTTACTACATAAAAAAACTCAAAAAACCCCCACATGATCATCTCATTAGATTCTGAGAAAACATTTGACAAAATTCAATACCCCTTCATGGTAAAAATCTTGGAAAGGTCAGGAAATCAAAGCGCATACCTAAACATAGTAAAAGTAATATTCAGCAAATTAGTTGTCAACATCAAACTAAATGGAGAGAAACTTGAAGCAATACCACTAAAATCAAGGACTAGACAAGGCTGCCCACTCTCACCCTACCATTCAATATAGTACTCCAAGTCCTAGCCAGAGCAATTAGACGAGGAAGAAGTCAAAATATCACTATATGCAGAAGATATGAGAGTAAACTTAATTGACTCCAAAAATTCCACAAGAGAACTCCTAAACCTGAGAAACCACTTCAACAAAGTGGCTGGATATAAAATTAACTCAAGCAAATCAGTAGCCTTCCTCTCCTCAACAGATAAAGAGACTGAGAAAGAAATTAGTGACATGACACCCTTCATGATAGTCACTCTAACCAAGCAAGTGAAAAATCTGTATGAAAAGAACATGTTGTATCTGAAGAAAGAAATCAAATAAGATCTCAGAAGATGGAAAGATCTCCCATGCTCATGGATTGGCAGGATTAATGTAGTAAAAATGTCCATCTTGCTGAATGCAATCTACAGATTCATTGTAACTGCCATCAAAATTCCAACTCAATTCTTCATATAGTTAGAAAGAGCAATTTGCACATTCATTTGGATTAACAAAAATCCCAGGATAGCAAAAACTTTTCAACAATAAAAGAACTTCTGGGGGAATCACCATCCCTGACCTCAAGCTATAGTACTGAGCAATAGTGATAAAAACGACAAGGTATTAGTACAGAGAATAGGCAGGAAGATCAATGGAAAAGAATTAAAGTCTCAGAAATGAATCCACACACCTCTGGTTGTTTATCTTTGATAAAGGAGCTAAAGCCATTCAGTGGAAAAGAGACAGCATTTTCAACAAATGTTGTTTCAACTGACAGTCAGAATGTAGAAGAATGTAAATCTATCAGTTCTTATCTCCTTGTATAAAACTCAAGTCCAAGTGGATCAAGGACCTTCACATAAAACCAGATACACTTATCTAATAGGAGATCTAGTGGGGAAAACCTCAAATACATGGGCAAGGGGAAAGGTTCCTGAACAGAACACCAATGGCTTATGCTCTAAGATTAAAATTTGACAAATGGAACCTTTATAAACTTGCAAAGCTTCTGTGAGGCAAAGGACATTCTCATTTATTTCTCTTTCTTCTTCTTCTTTTTTTTTAAATTATATATACTCTTTATTTACATTTCATATGATTTCCCCTTTCCTGGTTCCACCCTCCCTGAAAGTCCCATAAGCCCTCTTTCCTCCTTGTTTCCCAATCAACCCCCTCCTTCTTCCCTTTCCTGGCATTCCCTTACACTGCTGCATGGAGCCTTTCCAGGACCAGGGGGCTCTCCTTCCATCTTCTTGGAAATCTATTGGTATGCAAATTGTGTCTAGGGTATTCCAAGCTTCTGGATTAATATGCACTTATCAGTGAGTGAATATCATGTGTGTTCTTTTGTGATTGGGTTACCTCACTAATGATGATATTTTCCAGTTCCACCCATTTGCCTAAGAATTTCATGAATTCATTATTTTTAATAGCGGAGTAGTATTCCATAGTGTAAATATACCACATTTTCTGTATCCATTCCTTCGTTGAGGGACATTTGGTTTCTTTTCAGCTTCTGGCTATTATAAATTGACCCATTCGTATCTCCTTGCACTAAGCTCAATTCCAAGTGGATCAAGGATCTCCACATAAAACCAGACACACTGAAACTAATAGAAAGGAAACTAGGGAAGAACCTTGAAGATATGGGCACAGAGGAGAATTTCCTGAATAGAACTCCAATAGCTTATGCTCTAAGATCAAGAATTGACAAATGGGACCTCATTAAATTACAAAGTTTTTGCAAGGCAAAAGACACTGTCAAAAAGACAAAGTGGCAACCAACTAACTGGGAAATGATCTTTACCAACCTTACATCCGACAGAGGGCTAATATTCAATATATACAAAGAACTCAAGAAGTTAAACTCCAGAGAGGCAAGTAACCCTATTAAAAATGGGGTACAGAGCTAAACAAAGAGTTCTCACCTGAAGAATATCTAATGGCTGAGAAGCACCTAAAGAGAAGTTCATCATCCTTAGTCATTAGGGAAATGCAAATCAAAACAACCCTGAGATTCCATCTCACACCAGTCAGGATGGCTAAGATCAAAAACACAGGAGACAGCAGTTGTTGGCGAGGATGTGGAGAAAGAGGAACACTCCTCCACTGCTGGTGGAATTGCAAGCTGGTACAACCACTCTGGAAAGCAGACTGGCGGTTCCTCAGAAAACTGGGCATGACACTCCCGGAGGATCCGGCTATACCACTCCTGGGCATATACCCAGAGGCTTTACCTGCATGCCATAAGGACACATGCTCCACTATGTTCATAGCAGCCTTATTTATAATAGCCAGAAGCTGGAAAGAACCCAGATGTCCCTCAACGGAGGAATGGATTCAGAAGATGTGGTATATCTACACAATGGAATACTACTCTGCAATTAAAAACAATGAATTCACGAAATTCCTAGCAAATGGTCAGAACTTGAAAATATCATCCTTAGTGAGGTAACCCAATCACAAAAGAACACACATGGTATGCAGTCACTGATAAGGGGATATTAACCCAGAATCTAGGAATACCCTAGACACAATTCGCATATCAATAGATCTCTAAGAAGATGGAAGGAGAAACCCCTGGTCCTGGAAAGACTGGATGTAGGGGAACGCCAGGACAGAGAACCGAGAGGGGGTTGAATGGAGAAAAGAGGGAGGGAAGGGGGCTTATGGGACTTTCGGGGAGGGAGGAAACGGGAAAGGGGAAATGATTTGGAATGTAAATAAAAAAAAACTTAGAAAATAAAAAAAAATAAATAAAGAAAGGAATAAATTCAATGGTCAAAAAAAAAAAATAAATAGGACTGCTAAGAACATAGTGGAGCATGGGTCCTTATTATATGTTGGGGAATCCTCTGGGTATATGTCCAGGAGTGGTATAACAGGGTCCTCCGGTAGTATCATGCCCAGTTTTCTGAGGCACTGCTAGACTGATTTCCAGAGTGGTTGTACCAACTTGCAATCCCACCAGCAATGGAGGAGTGTTCCTCTTTCTCCACATCCTTGCCAACACCTGCTGTCTCCTGAGTTTTTGATCTTAGTCATTCTGACTGGTGTGAGGTGAAATCTCAGTGTTGTTCTGATTTGTATTTCCTTAATGATTAAGGATATTGAACATTTCTTTAGGTTCTTCTCAGCCATTCCATATTCCTCAGGGAAAATTCTTTGTTTAGCTCTGTCTGTACCCCATATTTTAATAGGGTTATTTGGCTCTCTGGAGTCTAACTTCTTTAGTTTTTTGTATATATTGTATAAGAGCCCTCTGTCAGATGTAAGGTTGGTAAAGATCTTTTCCCAATTTGTTGGTTGCCATTTTGTACAATTGACAGTGTCCTTTGCCTTACAGATACTTTGCAATTTTATGAGGTCTCAATAGAACAAAATGTCAACCAACCAATTAAAATACAATTTAATATGAATTTAATTAATATGAAAGTTTTGGAAAAAATCAGAAAATGGGTAACTTAAAGATCAATGTCAGAATTGAGCATAGACTATTTACTTGGTCAACAATGCAATTTTCATTAAGGAAATATTTTTAGATCTATTAAATTTGTTCTCATTTTATGCTTTGAATTCAATGAACATTTAAATTAAATAAATTTTATATGATAATTACTTAATTATTATAAACAATTCGTTTTTGTAATAAGATTGTATGAGATATATGATGTTTATTTTTATTTTGATACTCATTAAATTTTTACGCAGAAAAAATGTCATCTGAATTTAAAAATATTAAAAAGTGATGTTCTTGCAATTAATTCTGCAAATTCTCCCAGATCTTGCCTGCATCCTCAACCACACATTGTTTTTCTCTCATATATCAGGAAACAAAGAGATATCTAAATATGGTAAAATGATAACAAACAAACAAAAACCCAGAATAGGACAAAAAAATGAAATAACATAGCCAAAGAATCACATACATATGGTGAGATGCAACCATACACACATGCAGAAATCCCACAGAATAAAACTCAGAAACCATTGTACATAAGCAAAAAATATCCTGGCAAAGAATTAAAAAAGCAAATCAACAACAACAACGAAAAAAACAATTACAAAGTACCCTCCAAAGCCAGCCTTGGGTTCTTTTTGTGTTGGTCATTTATTATCTGGCATGGGCCTACCCTTAAGAACCCTTAAGAATGTTTTTTGTACCTAATGAGACTCCATTGAGCTAAATTTTGCTTTATGAGTGCTTATCAACTGGAGATATTTTCTAGGTAAGGATTTGATCTGCCTTCCCTGTCAGCACTGAGGCCCCATTTTGTTTAGACATGTGCAGGTTCAATGCATTCCACCCAGTCTCTGTGAAATCATACATGTTCAGTCCGGTTGCGTTTAGAAGACCTTGGTTTTTTTTCCTGTGTTCCATTCCTGCTAGCTCTAACAATCTTTCTTTCTCCTTTTCTGCAGACTTACCTGAGTTCTAATGGGAGAAATTTGAGGGAGACATATGTTTAGGACAGAGTGCTCTTAAGTCTCTCACTCTCAGCACAATGTGCAGTTGTGGGTGTAATTTGTTCCCATCAACCATAGGAGCCTTTTACCTTGTACATTTTTATTCTTTGAAGACTGGTTTCTCTTGCCTTATTAGAATATGTAGAGTGTAATGTAAAATAGAATGGGTTCTTTTATACATATGTTCCTGCCTTAGAGAAAGGAGGGTTTGATAATTACCATTGTGTAAACAATCCAAAAATATGGATAGTGACATAAAAATTGACAAATAGGTCAATGGAATAGAATACATACCTATAGATTATTATCTGTATGCTGGCAAAATCTTAGATAAGGCTAGAACTGTGATTGGGCAGTGGAAAAAATAAGGTGGAGGTCAACGTTTTAGAGAAGGGACAGACTGAGAGATGGACAGAGAGAAAATGGAGGAAGAGGATGAATGACATCCATGTGACCTGAAATAGCCACTGATAGCTATGAATATCAGAGAAGGGCAATAGAATAATGTAGGGCACATTTGTCAAATCTGGGTGTGCAGCTTGTATCAATAACAATTGAGTTTTGTGTACTTTGTGTGGGCATTTTGGGGGTTGAGGATTTACTGTTATAAATCTGGCTATTAAATTACAAATCTCTGGAGTTTTCATTTTACAGGGCTAGGGGTTTTGGTGCCAGTCTCAATAGGCTATCCGCAGAGGACTGATGGCTTGGGAAGTCAAAGTGGTTCAACAGCTAGAAATTGGGGGGACTGCTACCTGGGGATTGCCATGGGGGCCTGGAGAACAGTGCTACCGGCGTGTAGCAAGGCACAGCGTTTTACTTTCTTCTTTTTAAAATAATTACATGTTACACATACCCAGAACAATTACTCTTAGAGTTATGAGATGTGTGTGTGTGTGTGTGTGTGTGTGTGTGTCACAATAACAGTAATAACAATTAATGGTTTTGATGTTGTTTTAAGGAGACTGAATTTCAAAATGAGCCAGTAGAATTTTATGGAAGGGTTTGAAGAGAGGAAATGGAAGGAAGGAATATTGTAACAAAAGTATAATCTCAAAAAGTACAGTAAAATAAAGAAAAGTAAAGCAAAGGCACGGGTTTAATCTTCATTCTGCCCCACATAAACCAGACATGCTGGAATATTTTTGTAATTTTAGCAATCAGTAACTGAAACCAAGAGTATCAAGAGTTCAAAAAGAAATCAAGAAAACTAATGAACAGCAACAACAACAACAAAAAATGTAAAAGGAACAATAACAAACGTCTAGAAAGTAGTAGATGTTGTTGAGCATGAAGAAATTAATAACTTAATAATTATAATTATTAATAATTAATAACCTCTGTTATTCCTAATGGGAACATCAAATGGTGAATTCTTGAAGAAAATAAATGGAATTTTAAAATTATTTACCCAAATATATATAACAAAATACCTGCAATGAATTATTTATAAAGTACAGAAAAAATTTTACTTCAGTTCAAGTTTATAGACACTCTAGGCTGAGAGATCAATACAGTAAACATGGTAGGTCCTCAGATTAAGATTACATATTATCTGTGAAGGGTGTTTCTTAGTGAGTCAAGAAGGATGGAGAGAGGGAAAGACTGTTAATGACACAAAAAGATACATTTTATAGTTTTGTTTGTATTAAACATTCAAAAAATTCATTATCTATATTGCAGAGATGGAACACTGAATTAGAGTTTCCAGGGGTTGGAAATATTTGAGGGAGTATTAATGGGCACAGTGTCACAATTTGGGATGATGACAAGGTTAAGGCAATGAGTGGTTCTATGTTGCAGAATTATTTGAATATGCTTTACATCCCTGTATTTTTACATAGTTAAATAAAACTTATTTTCCTATTGACTGACTTTACACTTTGGTCATTCACAAGTGTGTCTTAGCTACACATGCTTTATATTCTGTTAACATATTTGTCTATAGACTGCTATCATTACTGTAACCATAGAATAAAGTTTAATATTAATTTAATATTAATTACCAAATCTGTTGATTTTATTTTGTATTTTCAGATATTTTCTTCCTTTTGATTTTCAATACATACATTAGAATTCACCTATAATATTCTTCAAAGAAATGTAACTCTATTTAAATTGATATAGTTGCCTAATTTATAAATGAATTTTAGAAAATAAAAACAATAAATTCTGCCACATTCATATACATGAGGTGAAATTTGACTTCTATATTCTAGGTATTACATAATTATCTGTGTATTTGGATCTTTTACATTTTATTTAACAACACTGGAAGTTTTTACTATAATGGTACTGTACTACATGTCCTTAGGTTTGCTACTATATTTTTCATATTGTAAGCTATTAATATTAAGTACAATTGTTTTGTTTATAGTCTATTTTATTTTATAGAAGTTATTATATTGCTCTATTTTAAAGATGGTCAAATATGTTTATTAATGTGAATAGGATTGTAGTACTTTAGCCTTCTACACGAACAATTTATATAAAAAAATGAAAATGTTTTACTTTTCTTTCTAATATTTTTTTCCATTAAATTTCTGCTTTATACTGTCTAAAATGATGTAAAAATACTAAATTAATGTGTTGAAGTGAACAGTATGTGTGGTCTTTCATCTCAAAGAAAATATGGTTAGTTTTTAACTGTTCAATACCATGATCTTCAACTCAATTGTATTCTCTTTCCAGTACTTCAGAATGGATGAAAGTAATCTGATATCATTCACACTTTGGAGAAATTTTGTTATGGTAAATTACCATGCATGTTCAGGTCTGCTGAACTGAAACAAACATGTCATGGTGTCTATGCATACTCAACTCCAAGATAAAGGACACAAACCAAAAATCTATGTAGTTTAATTATCATCTTTTTAACCTTGGAATGATGTCTACCTGATACTTTGTACATCATCCTTTAAATAACAAAAAAGTTTCTACCTCTTACTTATAAATGCTATCTCTAAAACTATGGATTTCAAATGACCATCCATCCAGTGTCCATGAATACAGGATTTTCAGAACATCACTCTAATTCTTTCATATATACTCAGGCACTATTCAAAACACAAGTAGTTTCCCATGCCAATCCATGTAAAGTCAGAGTGCTGATAATAACCACAACCTAAACTGTGTTGAAAATTTATCCTCAGCAGCTGTGTCTTTGATTTACTACTCTCCTGCAGTTCCATCCTTGTTTTTGTGGTTCATGATGGCATCTCACTGTATCTGAACATAGAGAGAACCCTCCATTGATGGCTTGGCAGTTTTTCTGCCTTTCCCAGATTGACATTTAGTCAGGTGGGGATAGAGCCTATGCTCTCAGTTCCCTCAGGTGTCCACATTTCCCTGTTGTATTTCACCTGCCCAGATAACTTCGTATAAAGCAGCTTACCTCAAAAATCCTAATTTCAGCATTGCTAACTCGATCATTTCTTTGAAATATGTGATAAACTTTTTAATACAAATCATCACATCATAGAAAAGGAGATTTTACCTACTCCATTTTAAATGTTTACTAAGTAGATGAGGATTTTGGAAAAATTTTAAAATTGTAAATAAAAACAAGAGTAAAACCAAATAATGAATGCTTTAATTCTCTTTAATGCTTGTTCAAATATTTTAATAAATTACATTATGACTTTTATAAAATAATAAATGCAGCTTAAAATATACCCATTTGTCAGCATACACAACTGTTTTTTTAGTTGAGAACATAATGGTTGAGAACATACTATAGAATAATATTTTCATTACTTTTAAGTGATGACTTACTAATTGATTTACTCACCATCCAAGGGATTTATTATAAAAACAAAAATGGTAAAAACCCAGGAAGGAAAGAGATGTTCATACTTCTTCGAGAGTCTTATAGTTAGATGTTCTACATTCATAAAACTTGTTATGGGCATGTATGAATAATGTTCTCATTTGCTTATGACCAGAATTAACACGCTCTTTATTCTATACAATTCAAATGAATTATCCAGACATGAAGTGATTAATTGGTATGAGAAACATACCTACTTCCGTGAGTTAGTCTTTCATAAGCAGACAAAAATTGCAGAATATTCTAAGACCTCCACAGTTGCTCAATGAGTATTCCTGAGAATATTTAAAGTAATTGAAAGACAAGAAAAATATTTCTTCTTTTTACCTTTAATTTACTTCACTAAACAATCATATGTCTTTTATAAGGTAGTTATACAAACCTAGTAGTTTCATTTGAATATACTTCTTAAATTTTATCAATGTGACGTTTTACTTAGTTTCCAAATAGCAACATTTTATGCATACTGTCAGCCTCATGAGGAAAAATAGTGCAGATAAATGTAAAAAATTTTATATTTTAAAATTAATTCTCAAGTTTGCAATACCAAAATGAAATAAAATCATGCCACAAATAATTTATCTTCAGAGGAGAGTGAGAGTATGGATGAGAGACCTGGATTTAAGATGTTCTAATCACTTGGCTCATGCAATCCTTACAAATGCTCTTTTCTGACTTTACCTATTACGTGTCAGCTGCAGTACCTGAAACCAATCTTAAGACACATTGTCTTTTTTTTTTCATTTTGTATAAGTGCAGTGCAGCATATTAGAGTCAAGCAATTTATAATGCTAGCATTCAGAAACAGGAAAATGGGGAGGGTCAATGGGGAGTCAGTGATTTTCTTTCATTTATCTCTGTAAGAAAATAGGTGTTCCCTCTTCATTGAAGCTGCAGCTGACTTGAGCCTTTCTAGAGATAAATGAGGATGTACATACCTGGCCCAGCCTGTTGTTGCCTTTTGGCTACTCATTCTAATAAGGCTATAGAGTCTTGCTAATTTAGCAATGAGAATTTGAACATTAAAGATTCATTATCTTTGATTTTCCCGAAGTACTTTTAACAAATAACATTCTTGTGACAGGCCAGTATTGACTGAATAGTATATAAGTTTATCATGATATCCAGTTACAATACAATAATATTCAGTTTTATGATTATTATAGAATATGCAATTATTTAGTTGTAGTGAGAGAAACAAATGTATCAATAATTACACCTTTACTATTAAAGGATAGGGCAATGACTTAAAGTAAACTTATGTGTCTACTGTACTTTGAGAAAAGGCAGATGTGTGATAATTCAAATGAAGTATGTTATTACTATTTTGCAAATAAAATATATAGTTAATCTTTATAAGTGAGCTGTAAGGCTTAAGGTGGAACACTATCCCAATCCCACTCTTTCCCCAGAAAGCACTGTTTTAGATTTTCATGTGAACATCATCTATTTAGTATCTATCCTATTAATTTCTGTTCCTTCACTTCATCTTTCAACATCACTCAATTTTGATATCCTTTGAAGCTGGCAAAACGGAGTGAGTGACTCATTATTCTACTTAAACAAAATTTTCCTTTAAACCAAATCCTTAAACCGAAAAGGAATTCAGTTAAGAGTTATGTTCCATCCATAGCCAATCCACATCTCATAGAGGTATAAAAAAAATGGCCTAGATGCATGACAAATTTAAGTAAAAACTTGCTTGAATATCTGCTTTAATTTGCATTATTGGGAGGTAAAGAGTCATCTTTAAGCACACATGTAGCAGTGAAAAATACCTAGAAGTCCATGCATGGATATTTTTAGTCATTGGACTGCTCAAATTAGTATCAGTCAATCAACTGGCATGTGGCATATATACAGATGGATCACAGCAGCCTATCACCAGCTGAGAATGGCAGATACTTAAGCAAGCCTGACACTTGGGAGACAGATGGTGAAAAAGATGATTATAAATATCTTCTGGATTTTTAAAGCTTTCATAATACTGCCTCTGTTGTCAGTGCAAAGATGGGCTTATCTTTCTTGTCATTCATTCTGTCTTCATAGGCATAATACACATACACATGTAGACAGTTAGCATTCCTGCGTTAATTTCCTGGTCACTCTTAAGGTTGGTTTAAAATCCATCTTGTTAGACAACATTATATTATTATCATACATACCTGCTGACAATCTCAACATAGGTAGGCTGTATGATGGTGACAAACTGATATATTTTATACTGTCTCTATAAAGAGAGAAATTAATAAGTTACATATATATAAATGAACATGAGTTTTGAATCAGGAAAAAATTACAATCATATTGAAGTTCTGCCAGTACCAAGTTGTTTATGTTTTCAATGTCTCAACTTGTTTATAAAATTTAAAAGCGCCCATCTCTAGCAGATCACACAGATCTTCTCTTATAATCCTCCTTCGCTCCAATCATACCCTTATTCTAGGTCCCAGATCCAGCAGGCATTCCCCGGGAAACCATTTCACACACACACACACACACACACACACACACACACACACACACACACGGAAACTAACATCAGATTACCAACTTTCCCTCCTCTCTTCCAAATCCAATACCTCAGTACTACCTGAATCTCTGTATCAAACCACTTCTTGTATCATCAACTCCCTTGAGGACCTATCTGCAGCAGACCACAGAGTTCTCCTCCAAAATTCCTCAAAACACATTCCAGCATCCAACTCAAACAGGTAATCCTTGGGAACCTGACAGCCAAGCCTGCCAGAAAAGCAAGTAGGCCAGAAAAGTAGGTAGGTGATCTTTGGGTCTTAAGTCTCCCTCCTTTCACCAGAATCCAATTCTCATACCAGGATCTATATCAAATTACATTTGCTGGCCTCTCCCCACACCCTGACCTCATTAGAAGGGGACTAAGAAGATCCTAGTAGGGCATCCTGCTTTCTTACCATCTGTGTAACCCCCTTCAGCCTTATTCCCACTTCTTGTCTACGCTCATTTCTAAATATCAGCTCCTAATACCTAGAAACACATTGTAATTGGACTCCTTAGTGGTCACAATAGCAGGATTCCAGCAGCACAAACATCCAGGAAATCTAGGGCACTTGAAAGGTCCAAACCTAAGAATAATAGAAATAGAGAAATGATTTCTCCGTGGAGATTATAAAAGCTCTAAGAAAGTATGGATGCCAGCCTAGACTACTATAGCCAGAAAAACTTTCAGTTACTGTTGATGGAGAATAAAATACATTCCAAAGTAAACAAATATAAGCCATTTATACATACAAACCCAGCTCTGCAGAATGCTCTAGAAAGAAAACATCAACCTGAAGAGGTTAACCATACCAAGAAGATACTTATTCAAAAGTCAGCAGATAAAAAAAGAAACTTGAAGCAATCCCACTAAAATCAGGGACTAGACAAGGTTGCCCTCTTTCTCCATATCTTTTCAATATAGTACTTAAAGTTCTAGCTAGAGCAATTAGACAACAAAAGGAGGTCAAAGGGATACAAATTGGAAAGGAAGAAGTCAAACTAGTGACTTCTTCATCACTAAAGTCATCACTAGTCAAAATAGTGATTTGCAGACGATATGATAGTATACTTAAGCGATCCAAAGAACTCCACCAGAGAACTCCTACAGCTGATAAACAACTTCAGCAAAGTGGCCAGATATAAAATCAACTCAAGCAAATCAGTAGCCTTCCTATAATCAAAGGATAAGCAGACTGAGAAAGAAATAAGAGAAATAATACCCTTCATGATAGCCACAAACAATATAAAATATCTTGGTGTGACTCTAACCAAACAAGTGAAAGATCTGTATGACAAGAACTTCAAGTCTCTGAAGAAAGAAATTGAAGAAGACCTCAGAAGATGGAAAAATCTGCCATGCTCAAGGATTGGCAGGATTAATATAGTAAAAATGACCATCTTGTCAAAAGCAATATACAGATTCAAAGCAATCCCCATCAAAATCCCAACTCAATTCTTCATAGAGTTAGAAAAAGCAATTCAAAAATTCATCTGGAATAACAGAAAACCCAGGACAGCTAAAACTATTCTCAAGAGTAAAAGAATTTCTGGGGGAATCAGTATCCTGGACCTCAAACTGTACTAGAGAGCAATAGTGTTAAAAACTGTTTGGTATTGGTATAGTGACAGGCATGTAGATCAATGGAACAGAAATGAAAACCCAGAAATGAATCCACACTCCTATGGTCACTTGATCTTTGACAAAGGAGCTAAAACCATCCAGTGGAAAAAAGATAGCCTTTTCAACAAATGGTGCTGGCTCAACTGGAGGTCAGCATGCAGAAGAATGCAAATTGACCCATTCTTATCTCCTTGCACTAAGCTCAATTCCAAGTGGATCAAGGACCTCCACATAAAACTAGACACACTGAAACTAATAGAAAGGAAACTAGGGAAGAACCTTGAACATATGAGCACAGGGGGAAATTTCCTGAACAGAACACCAATAGCTTATGCTCTAAGATCAAGAATTGACAAATGGGACCTCATAAAATTACAAAGTTTCTGTAAGGCCAAGGACACTGTCCAAAGGACAAAGGGGCAACCAACAAACTTGGCAAAGATCTTTACCAACCCTACATCCAACCAAGGGCTAATATCCAATATATATAAAGAACTCAATAAGTTAGACTCCAGAGAGCCAAATAACCCTATTAAAAAATGGGGTACAGAGCTAAACAAAGAGTTCTCACCTGAAGAATATCTAATGGCTGAGAAGAAAAAAAGAAATAAAACAAACAAACAACAAAAATCACAAGGACAAATAACAGGAGTCAACACACTCTGCTCATTGATAACTGTCAACACCAGTGGATTCAAGGTCCTAATAAAGAAATAAGTAGAATCATAGAATGGATGTAGAAACAGGGTTCATCTTTCTGACATATTCAAGAATCACATCTTAACATCAGTACAGACAGGTTGGAAAATAAGTAAGCAAGCCCGTGCATCTATTTTAAAGGGAATTTCACTAAAAAAAAATAACCTAAATTTTAGATGTTGGTCACACGCCCACATTTAGATGGCCAACAAAAACTGAAATCAAAGACACTGTCACAAGTTCCTTGTTTCATGGGACAGTTTTTGTTTGCTTATATTATATGAGTATGATTTTCAATTCTATGAAAATGGATTTTACCTCTCACATGCTATATTTTAATTATTGTTGTCTATCTTTCCAGTTTCTTTTCACCTCCTCATGCACCAGAACTCACTTCCTTTCTGTTTCTCATTAGGATACAAACAGGCTTCTATGGGATAATAATAAAATATAACAAGATAAAATATATTAAGATATAACAATAATCATCACATTGCAACTTGATACAATGGAACAGAAGGAAAACAGCCCCAAAGAAGGTGTAAAAATACAAATACATATTCATTTGCACACTCAGGAATTTCATAGAAACACTAAACTGGAAACCATAATATATTTGCAGAGGTACAGACCCCTGAAGACCCTATGGATGCCACGTCAGTCTTTGTGAGTTAGTGTGAGCTTTGATTGTGTTTACTTAGAGGCCCTTGTTTTCTTGGTGTTCTCCATCCCCTCTGCCCTTTATACTTTCTACATCTTCTTCTGCAGAAGTCTGCTGATCTCTGAGGGAAGGATTTGATAGAGATAGTGCTGAGTGTTCCAATGTCTCTCACCTTCTAATTAATGTCTGGCTGAGAGCCTCTGTGTTTGTTCCCATCTGCTGCAGGAGGAAATTTCTATCATGTTGAATGAGCAAGGCTTTGATCTATGAGTATGGCAGAATGCCCTTAGGAGTCATTTAATTGCTACATTAGTTTATTTAGAACAGTAATATTTGATTGTCCCTAGTTCTGTGTCTGTCTAGTTTCTGGTTCTCAGTCACTCAAGCAATGTTGGATATGGGTTCCAGCTTCTTGTGGTATGGGTCTTAAGTCATATCAGCTTTTTTTTTTGGTTAATCCCACACATTTTGTGCCACCTTTGCCTTAGTATTTGTCTTGCAGGCAGAAGACAATTATAAAGCAAATTATTTACTGTTGGCTTGGTGTTCAAGCTTCTTTTTTGGTAATATTTAGAGTTACTTCCTATTCCAAAAACATTATAACACACTGATGAAGCCTTCTTGCAGGTACCAGCTCGACATTTCCATGTTCAGTGAGTTGTTTAGGTGTTGTCATTAGCAATAAATCTTTTCTGTCAGTTTGTGAAGAGCACCATTTAGTCTTAGCGATAGGTCTGAAATTTTGGGGATATTCCAAAGGGACCCCTTTGGCCAACAACTCAGATATAATTCAATCCTTCATTTTTTGAAAATAGAAGACAAACTGGGTTTTTGTCTCCCCCAATATTTGGTGATTTCATTTAGATTGTCATTACAATACCCTCTAGTCTCTTACTTTATACCTAACTTCTGCGTTTCTACAGTCTACTTTCCATTTACTTAAAGGCTATTATCCACATATAAGTGATGTGTGTATATACCATATATATCTTTCCGGGTCTGAAATGCCTCACTCGGGATGAATTTTCTTAGTTGAAGAAAGAGAGAGAGAGAGAGAGAGAGAGAGAGAGAGAGAGAGAGAGAGAGAGAGAGAGAGAGAGAGAGAGAGAGAGAGAGAAATCTTAAAGACTCTGGGAAAAAGTTTAGAACTAATAAACATAGTTACTTAAGTTACAGAATAAAAAATCAACATGTAGATTTGTTATCTTTTCATTGAGTACAATATTTAAGAGAAATTAAGAAAAGGATATTCTCTAAAACAACAAAAACACAGTGCTCCTTAAAAACCTTAATACAAGAACTAAACAAATACCTTCTTATTAAAAATTTGGAAACATACTAGATTAGATTGATTGTGGTGTCTATTCCTGTTTCTATATATGAAAACCATCAAGCTATATACTTTAACAAAATACAACTTCAAATTATCTCAGTAAAAATAAACAAATCTCATTAGAAGCTATATATAGATAAGTAAGCATATCCACAGTAGGTAAGTTGGTGAATTTGACTTACTGTTTATCACAAAAATGATTAGTACCTTTGTCAAAATCTGTAACTTAACATGGTCATAAAGGCTAGTGACCCTCTTAGCTGTGTACGTCAAAAATTTCTCTGTATAGATTGAAAGGACAAAGACACATAAAACTGTATAATAATATTGAACTAAGAATGAATATTAAGTTTTTCATAATATAGACATTTTGAAAGAAAGATATGGTGAAGTATACTTGAATATGAGTATTTTATGTTTGTATATGTTAAAAATGAATACTGTTGCTAGTTAAAAAGAATGCTAGATGCAATTTCTCATTTATCAGATGTCATGAGCCCCTAGATTTAAACTTAGCTGCTCTATCAACCAAAACTTAATTGCAGAACCATAAAATTTATGAACTGATTATTCCATTCCTCATTAGAAGTTACCCTGTTTAAAGTTTTATGAATCATTTTATAGTTTTATTGTTAAGTTACCATATATGTTCTGATACCTAAATATTTGCATCAAAACCATTAAACACTAAATTTTCTCTAACTTTTACAGATGGCAACAGCTTTGTCATTTAATATACAGGAGTTTTGTCTAAAATATACAAGAGCTTTGTGTTACTATGTCTTTTAAAATGTCCTATTACTAATATCATAACTAAACTTCATAATTAAATAATATTCATTTGTTCAAAATGGTTGTAATTTGATATTTGTGATGTTATTGTTCATATATCTTAGAGAAGTTCATTTCTATGCCAATGGGGCCTCTTTTTTATGAATATAGAAATTTTGAATCAGTAAAAAATTTAAAACACACTAAGTAGGCAATTTGTATAATTTTCACATTTTTATAGGGTTTAAACCACATATACCTATAAGCATTTCTGGTCAGAGATATGATAAATACTGACTATGTCTAATTTATATTAAAGTGTATTGTCCATTCTCTCTGTCTTTTTTAAAATTTTTATCACAATTTATGCAACAAACTCTTTGGCTATCTCAGTAGATTAAGACAGTAGGAAAGTTACTTCACCAGCTTTCAAGGACCAGAATCAGAAGGGTCTTGGCTGGACATGTACAGATTCAGGCTCTCCTAAAAAATGTGGATACACACATGGAACCAAGTATCTTCAAAGTATCAGTTCTTTCTGGTTATTCATGGACTTAAGTTGCTCACACATGGGTCTTTCAGATGTCTGACATGAGTTGGGATTAGATTCCTCAGAGGAGGAGATCTATGCAAAAGCAAGGAAGCAAAGATTAAGACTTACCATGCTTGTTCAAACTATTTTATAAATAATAACAATATATTTGTTACATTCTCTATATTCACTGTTCTCTCTAGTCACTAAATTAATTACATATTCATGAGCCAAATAAACCCTTCATATTTCAACATGCGGTCATTGTTAATTAATCGTGTGAGAAATTATTATGGGAACAATGAAGCAAAGGTCAGATAGAGTCTGCTGGAATTTCCAGATATGAGTAGATATTGAAAGTTCTTAAAATAACTTCCTTAATCTGTGGATGGACTTAAAACATTAAATGATGAAGAGATGGCAAAGGTAGAAAGTAAAACCCACTTGGAGAAATTAGGTCACTGAAGTAACGTTGTTAGGGTTCATGAGTTGCACTGGAGTTTTGTTATATTCCTTATGTTTTGGTTTGTTTGGTTTCTACCATGAAGTGAGATGCTGTGTTTCTCTTTGTCCTGCCTACCATCTTGAACTGATACCCTGAATTTGTGATCCACAAATCTTTTGCTTTTAAGGTGATTCTGTCAGTTATTTCCTTATAACAATGAGAAAAAACTAAGATGATGAATGTAAAATATTTATATATATTTATGTATGTTTTCAAAATTTACATATGCATCCTGTGTAAAATGGAGACAGTAAGCGATTTGAATCCTATTGTTTGATCATCCCAAAGATGTTCTTCTTTATTGGATCAAACTTTTTGTTCATGCAACCTATATATCAATAAGCGGTATTTCATCCAACTAAAGGACTCAAAATGTATTTACTTTTGCATTCTGATGCATCACAAGTATATGAGAAAAATGAATCCTCATATTATTCAAATACTATATGCTCACAAGAAATAAGGGAGAACAAATAAGTGATTCAGAAAAAAATTAAGCATTCAAAATCTGTTTTCATTTTAACTTAGTAAGAGTGACATCTTAAATATAACCTTGTAGGTTGTTCACTGTGCTGGACATTTTAATGCTTATTTCATTCATATCAGTTACAAGTTGTTAATAAATTCCTGGCATAGTTAGTTTTAAATGACAATTTTACACAGTGTAGAGTCATCTGAGAAAAGGTCTTGATTGATGTCAAATGGACCTGTGGGCATGTCTGTCAAGGACTATCTTCACCATTAATTTATGTAGGAAGACTGTAACAGGAAATATCTTTCCCTGGGCAGTTGGTCCTGTGATGTTTAAGAAGCATAACTAAACCTGTTTCCAAATGAGTAAGCTAGTAGGTAGCATTCAAACATGCTTTCAACTTTACTCATGTCTTGAGTTCCTTCTCTGAATTCCTATTTTAGTAACTGTTCTAGTGCTGTGAAAATATACAATGGGCAAGGCTACTTATAAAGAAATCATTAATCCGGGACTTGCTTACAGTTTCAGAGAGTTAATCCATGATCATCATGGCAGAGACCATACCAGCAAGCAATGAGGAGACATGAACAATAACTGTAACCATAAGTAGATAAAAACATGGAGGCCAGAGGTAGAAAGTGAGCAAACCTGAACCTGGGATGGGCTTTGAAGCCTCAATGCTAACTTGAGTGATAGACCTCATCCCAAAAGGCACACCTCTTAACACTTGCTAAACCATCCACTAACTGGGAAAGAAATATTCAAACATGTTAACCTATAGGAACCATTCTCATTCAAACCACCACAATTTCCTCAAAATGATCAACATGGAAGCATAAACCAAATCAAACTAAACCAAAGCAACAACAACAAAAACAAAAACAAAAAAAAAACAAGAGACAAACAAAAACAATAAAAAACAAATAATAACAACAAACAAAAATCCAAACCAATTCCTTCCTAAAGTTATGTTTGGTTAGAGTATTTTGTCCACAGAATGATACCCAAATATGAGGATCATTATTCCAAGGGTTTATAGACCACACAAAAGAGAAAGCTGATTGAGTACCAACTCTCTTCATCCTTCTGGGCTGTGCATACATGTGACTACTGGCATTTTGCTTCTGGAGCTGTCTCTTCTCTGCATCATGGCTCACAACTCTATACTGCAGCCCAAGATGAATTGCTGCTTATTTAAATGACTGTTGTCAGGTAGTTCCTCTCAGCAATCATCATGCTAACTAGTGTATCATATGGTAAGTCTTATTTTTATCTTCTGGAGGAATTTTGATACTGTCTTTTGTAATTGTCAATGGTTACATTAGTTTACATTTCCACCAATGGTATACATGAATTCTCTTTTCCTTTACACTTTAAAACACTCACATTTTGGATTTTTTTCCACTATCTCTTTTGTCTTTCTAATTGAAATAGATGAGGTCTGATTCTGATCTTCTACATAGTGGCACTCACTATTTCAGTACCATTTACTGTAAAACCTATTCTTTTTCCTTACATGTGTGTTTTTATTAAGTACTCTTTTAACACATGATTTCTAAAATTATAAGAAACATGCAAACTGTATTTTGGATGAAAAAATGGATTATATAAGTAAGCAACTATGCCTAGCAAGAAAAAACAAGGGCGGTGGTGGCGCACGCCTTTAATCCCAGCACTTGGGAGGCAGAGGCAGGCAGATTTCTGAGTTCGAGGCCATCTTGGTCTACAGAGTGAGTTCCAGGTCTACACAGAGGAAACCCTGTCTCGAAAAAACCAAAAAAAAAAAAAAAGAAAAAAGAAAGAAAAAACAAACAATAAACAGAATGGAGAAAGCCATATAAAGTCCAGGAAGAGGAAAAATATTTCAAGGATGCTGACCAGATAAAAATAGGAATATTTGTTTTATGATACCTTATTGAGTTTAGCAGTAAGAGTTTTTTTTTTTTCTGAATGAAAACTCAGATATCAACATGAAACAAATGCAGAAAGCATATCAGTGGGAAAATGATCGAGCCTTTCCTTATTTACACGAGTGTTCATTTCTCATCTGGTCTACATTCTTTGATCTTGGAAATACTTATTCATGTCTGATAACCTGATCTTGAGACATTTACTAAGCAGCTTTCTTGAAGCTTAATTGCCAAAGATATATCTGAGTCAGGTATAAAACACACACTTTACATCAAAGGCTCTGTTGTTTCACTGTATAAAACTAGTTTCAAAATGTGAGTCAAGAAGATTCTCTCTAAAGAAGCAAGCTGTAGAGGCAGGATTATATACATACTAAAATAGTGCAATGGCTTATTTAGTGCTTTATTTATTTATTCATAGAGTATAATAAAGGTTGGAATCATTCTTTAATATTTCAAATCATAATTGTTAGATGATTTTTACTTAACCTCTATTTAGTCATAGTTGATAAGCAGCAACAACAGTATGAGTACACTCACTAACAGGAAACAGAAGGAGGCAGGCAAAAGCATCTCTGTTTTTCCTTAGACCCTCTTAGGTCTGGAGCGCTATCAGAAACTGTTGCTCATTCTGGTTTGGGGTGCTCCCCTTCAGCTAATCCTTCTAGAGAATACCTGCACTCACCCTGATCTTATCATGCTGACAACCAAGATTAATTATGACAAGAAAAAGCCTGGCATATTCTGGAAAGTGAATGAAGACCTCAGTCACTCCCAGTATTGTGTGGAATGTCAAAAAGAATAAGAAGTTACATGACAGCCCTTGACTGTGATTTTAATGTATGTAGACAATTTTGTAATCTAGATTCACCACTTAGGTAATGTAATGAGCACTAGAGTGGGCACCTCTGGGGGAGAAATGATAGAATAGAAAGAGAGCCATTATTACTTCCATTACTCATAACAGAGAGCAAGATCCTTGGCAACAGCCCAAGAACTGGTAACTGGACTAATTGTTTCTGAGGGCAATGGTGCTGGGATGATTGCCTGACACTTGATCGGTTGTGCTGACTCTTGTTTCTGTCTTTTATCATAACAAGAAACAGCTGCTGTTGAGTAAAAATGCCAGTGGCACTTTGAGAAAACTGTCCTTGCCACCCATCTAGTTTACCCAAGGGATTCCTAGGCTCTTGCAAAGTGAAGGAGAATCACAGATTTAGCTAAGAACACAGCATCTAACAAGGCCCAAGCCTCTTATAAGGGTGTTATGCCAAAGCCCCAGATTAGCACAATCACCACAATGGTCATACTGTTCATGCAAAAGTGTTGTTTCCCCAAGTCAATATGTAATGCGTAGGTGAGAATAGCCCTGCATTATTAGGGAAGCTTAACATTTCCCCAGAAGTCACTGCCCTGATGGTGTCCAGTATAGGGAAAAGAATAGCAGTTTCATACCTCAGGTCAGAGTTGGTGGTCTAGAGTTTCCAGGAGGCATGGTAAAAGTTAGCTTAAAATCACAAAACTGAAAGTGTGTCTGTATAGTTATAGTTTTGGTTAAGCCGTGAATCTGGACAGATCTAGATATTTCTTTTTGGTGTGTCTGGATCCTATTGGTGTGGACTAAATCACACAACAGCACAGATGGACACGAAGTCAAGTCATTTATTAAAATGAGATGTAAATTGCTTCTAGATTCTTAAAAGCATCTGTGTGTGTGTGTGTGTGTGTGTGTGTGTGTGTGTATGTGTCCATGTGTATGTGTTTAAACTTCTAGAGTTAAGAAGGTTAGTGGTTATTTTTTGACATTTATTTTACTGAAAACTTCTGACCAAATAACTTTCACACATTTCACTAAAGTGGCCATGTCATAAATTCTATGTGAATGACTACTTATAAATTTACATATCAAATGTCCACAAGACATGCACATTTACACATTTCTCAGAGAAAGTTGGACCCAAGGTTTTTGGCTCCTAAAGCTGATATTCCAAAGCCTTTATAGTGCCTGAGATTATCTGGGTGAATATAAATCATGTTTCTATATAGAATTAGAGAAATTATATCTGAAATGTTGCTGAAAATGAAACAAAACAAAGTATTATCCAATTGCACTATTAAAAACCATTACTAGACAATTCCTGGCTTAATGAGGATGGTAGTTTTAAATTTCAGTAATAATGGGGGTATGAATCTGTGAGATCACAACATTAAAGTCTTGGGAACCCCGTGTGGTGCTATGTCCGTTTGTCCCACCTATTGAAAATGTCACATTGGGTTCTCAGCATAGAGATAAATCACCCGTTTTATCCCTGTCCAAGGGGTAGCAAATCCTAAACCTGGTAAGCTTCAGAAAACAGAAGAGTTGAAATGCCTATTGTGGTATAGTTCCACAATTATGGATAAAGAATCACTTTTTCAGGAAAGAGGTGTCAGTTTTAATTTTTAAAATCTTTGTTACTAACTTGAATGAGAAGCAAAGGAGTAGATATTACTGGTTGATTGTGTTCAGGCCAAAGATTTAATTTACTTTTTACACTTGACTAATGAAGCCAACTATACAGCTTATATGTCATATGTTCAGGGAGCTTTAGGAAAATTAACAATATGGATGCTTGTCTTTTTTTTTTGTTTGTTTTTCTATTTGATACTTAATGAATCTTCCAAAATTTGGATTATTTTGGTACAACTTTAAATGTAACTGAATAATGATCCAAAAATAATTAAATGTGTGTTTATTTGACAAATAGTACATGTAAGCAGATGTTAAAGGTAAGTAAAGATCTACTTTCATAAGTGGTCATAAAATGTTCATTACTATGTATTTATCTTGTATTTTCTGTTAAATTCAGCTTTTCTAATTCCAAGTCTTGGACTACTATTTCAGTTTTGTTTTTAATTTAATTTTTCTCCGTATGTAGATTTCTGTTTTATTTTTATGTTATCAGACCTCTCTTCTTTCTTGTTTATTTTCTTATCTCTTATCCTTTAATAAATGCACTTTGAAGAGTTCCACTTGGGGGAACCAAAGATGACTCAGTGGTTAAAAGTATTTGCTTCCCTTCCAGGGGTCAGAACCTTGATTCCCAGTCTCCACACAGTAGCTCACAACTGTTTGTTAACACCACTTCCATGAGATCTGATGCATTCGCTCATCCATTGGCATCATACACACATATGATGCACATATATGTATGCAGGTAAAACTCTTAGGTAAAGAAAAATACATTTTAAAAATGAGGTTTGAGTTTCTCTTGCAGTATTTGATAATTCCATTCTTCAAAAACATTCAAATCTGTAACCTAAGGGATAAGGGTTACCAGAAGTTCAGTCCTTCACATGTCACTGAGAGCCCAAGGTGTTTTGACCTGTATTCCTGAAAGTAAAGATATAGTGGTGCAGACGACTAGAGCAGTAGCAGGGTACAAGTGAGATATCTACCATCAGGAGTGTGAACTTCAGTAATTTAAATTTACAAGGAAATAAAAAAGTAAACCACACCATTAGCAAAACACTAATAAAAAAACATGAGATACTCCAAATACCGTGCCTGGTACCAAAAATAATAAATAAAAAAAAAAAAAGATAAAAGTAGCCACGTTTAGTTGAACCTGCCGTTAACTCCAGTACTCAGAAGCAGAAACAGATTGATCTCTGTGAGTTCTCCCAGTCTGGTTCACAGAGTGAGCTCCAGAACAGCTAGGGCTACACAGTAAGATGTTGTATAAAACAAAATAAAGTACAATAAAATAAAACAAAATCCCCTAAACAAACAAACAACATCAAAACAGACAAAAGGATATGTGACAGTGAGGTTAGTGAGCAAGTAGAATTTAACACACTATCGTGGTTTGAATGACTTTTTCTCACAGGCTCATATGGGTATGTGCTGGTTTTGGAGGTGTTGCTGCTGTTGTGGATGGAAGTAGAACCTCACTGGATAAAATAACTGGGTACTTTAGGTTTTACATGGAACTCTCCTCCTGTCTGTTCTCAGTTTCCTACTGCAGGTTATGTCTGATGAGCTGTCATATGCCTACTGCCATTTCTTTCCTTCAAGGACAGTCTCTATCCAAAAGAAACCGTAGGGTACACTAGATACTTCCTCCTAAAGTTGCTTCCTATCAGGTATTTGGTCACAGTAATAAGAAAACTAACAAATTCACACACTTCATTACATTTGGGGACACAAAGTAGTACAGCTCTTATAAAAATTAATATGAAGATTATGTAAAAATAGAACTATCAAATGATCCAGTAATCAGTATGTAAGAAAACACCTCACACACTTATTACAACAGTATTTAAATCAGCCAGTGGACCAAGGGAACCTAATGGGGATAATGAATGAATAAGTGAAAGTGGTAATTGATGACCAATAGAATATAAAATAACCATGACAACAGGGAAATCTTGTGGCCTAAGGCCACTTGTTTTAACTATAGGAAAAGAGAAATATTGCTCTCATTACTTACATGTTCTGATTCTAGTGATTCCTAATAACCAAGAATATGGTTAACAGGTAGGAAATTGAAGTTTGGATGAAATTATCAATATTAAAAACTATGTTAGCAATAGTTCATAATAAGAATAATTGTATATTTTCAAAATTGCTAGTAGAATTTTGAGTGACCCTAACACAACAAAACAATAAATGCCTAGGGAACCATACTACTTATTAAAATATGATACTTATTTTTTACCTAGATAGCACAAATAATCACACTTTTTCTTTAAATGTATTAATTTGACCATGTTATTGGAATGTAAAAGTCCTTTCTCATTGTTGAGTAAATCTCAGTTTAAACTGAAAGCAAGGTATATGATTCTAAGGGACACAGAGAGAAGGAGAGTGTCTATGCAACTTTCTATGAATATAAGTGATCAATACTTCTAATTTAGATCAGTTAAATCCTTAATAAAGACTCTGTGTAAGTCAATGCACGCAGTGGAAAGGGCACAGCTGAATACAACTACTTGGAAACACTCAGCAGAGATGGCATCACACGGAGCCCATTTCCCTGCTAAGACTTGATTAATAAGGAATATTTTCTTTCGCTTTTTCTCTTTAATCCTTTCCTTTTACTGATAGCAAGATTTTTTCCCCCTCAGATAATATGCAGTGATTTCAGAGGAGTCTCATGTCATCATCACGTCCCCTCCAACCTGATCCACTCCTTCTCTCTCTCTTTAGAGAACAGCTTCTATTGGGTAGTAATAAACTAACACATCAGAACTGCACAAAACAAACAGAAGGGAAAAAGCCCAAGAAAAGGTCTAAATAAGAATTAGAGACCCATTCACTCACACATACAGGGATGCCATTAAATTGGAAGCCACTATATACACAAAGGATCTGTAGAGTAAAAACAGAGAAAAATATATAAATAAATTAATAACAGAAAATGAGCTCAAAGGCTCTAACATAATACTTTGATATAAGGAAACTTCAAAGGTGCTTTTGAGCTCATTTTCTGTTGGTTAACTACTGCTGGACATGCAACTTATCCTTAAAAGTAGCTTGTTTCCCCAGTAAGACCCAATTAGAGAAAACTACATTTTCATTTGCCAATGGTTATCAATTGGAGATATCATCTGGGATAGGAACAGATGCATGTGATATTTCTCCTTTGTGTTCGAGGATCCCATCTGGAACAGGTACATATAGGCCCTGTGTGTGATCCTTCAATCTCCGTGAGTTTATACTTGCATAGATCCTATTTCTTTAGAGGGCCTTGTTTCCTTGGTGTCTGCCACCTTCTCTGGCTCTTGCACACCTTTTTCCTCCTCTTCTGAGACATTCCATGAGCCCCAAGGGGAGGAATTTGATGGAGACAGCCCATTTAGGGCTGAGTGTTCCAAGATCTCTGACTGTCTGGATAATGTCTGCTTGTGAGTCTCTATGTTTGTTCTCATCTGCTGCAGGAGGAAGCTTCTCTGATGATGGCTGAGCAAAGCACTGATCAATGAGTAAAGCACAATGTCACTGGGAATCATTTTATTGTTTCCTTTTGTTATTTTTTATGAAAATGCATTCTTTTCTCATACAATACACCCCTACTACATTTCCCCCTCTCTCCCAGTAACCACATTTTTTCGGATCCACTTCTCCTCTGTTTCCTTTTAAGAAAAGAGCATCCAAGAGAAGACAGGCAGGCAGGACAAAACAAGATACAGTAAGACAAAGAAAAGCCCTCATACTGAAGCTAGACACATAAACCGAATAGAATGAAAGGATTCCCAAGGAAAAGTAAAAGAGTAAGAGATACACCCACTCTTTCTATTTGTTGTTCCACAAATATAATATTTACACAGAGAACCTGGTGGTGGCCCATGGAGGCATAGTACTGTGCTTTCAGTCTCTGTGAGTCAATAGGAACCATGTTGAGTTGTTTCTGTGGTACATGTTCTTATATTGTCTTCAATCCTCCTGATTCTTACAATCTTTCATCTCTCTCTCGTCCACTTAATTCCCCATGCTCTGAGGGGACCACAACTTTAGCCTGTCTCTTCACATAATGTCTGGCTATGAGTCTCTGTGCCTGTTTACATCTGCTGCCAGAAGTATCTTCCATGATGACTGAAAAGACACCTTTCAATGAGTAGAGCAGAATGTTCTTAGGAATAATTTTGTTTCATTTATTTTATTTTATTTTTATTTTTTGTATGTTGTGTTTGGTTCTACCCTAGGTCTCACAGCTAACCAGTCTTCCTTTCCTGGAAGAACAAGTATTTTAGTTTTATACTGAGTTCCCGAATTATCTAGTGTCAGGTGCTTAGTCATCTAAACAGTGGAAGGTATGGGTTCCCTCTTGCGGAGTGGGCCTTAAGAACAAACAGATATTGATATGTTATTCCCACAAGCTCTGTGCTGCCCTTGCACTAGCAAATATTGTTTGTGGTATAGCCTTGTAGATCAAAGGTTGCGGCTGGGTGCGTTGGCATTTTATGTTTCTTCTTTGATAGTAAAGGTATTTTAAATGAGATGATTGGTGAAAAGTGACATAATAGAAACAAAAATGTTTAATCACTTAAAATTCCTTTCCTCCTACGTCCTTAGCTCTTCTCTTTTATTTTAGGGAATCCAAAAGGAATCTCTTGCTTATGAGGTCAATCAATAGAAAGATAAATTTCTTAAAGTAATGGACACATTTGTGGACAATGGGAACAGTGGTGGATGAGGCATGAAGCAGCAAAAGTCTGGGACATTCAAGGGAGAAGGAGAGACAGAAGGACAAAGGAAAGGCAGGAACTGCTAAAACAGAAGGTCTTTGGAGTAGTCTCCAGTTTTCTAAGAAAATTCTAGCAATGTTTTGAATTATTTTTCAATATATCTCAAGCAAAATTGAATTCTCAGATGTGGAAACATGCTGAAATATGAGTCAAGCTGAGTGGAATTCAGCTAAAGGAGTTTCAATTAAGTGTCAGCTACAACAAAATGCACAGGATGATATTTTTAGGTTAAAAATAATAAAGTCTATGCAAGTTGATATGTAGGAAAAGAAAAAAAATGAGAGTACTGTGCACAGTAATTTGGACAGTAGATTTTGTTTTAGGAAGAAGAGGGGAAATACAGGGAACAGATAATCTCTCTTTGTTTATATTTATTCAGTGTTTGAATTTTGACTTATATATGTGTATTAACTTTCTAGTCAGTGAACTAGAACAACAAAAAATGATACATGGTGAATACTAAACATTTATTTAGGTGTCTGGGGAAGGGCTGCAGGCTTTGTGGATTTTTACTGAAGGTTGCTGTTTTTGGAGCTAAGAAAGACTATAGTCTAGCTAAGTGTACTATCCTGAACATAGTGTCTAATGTGGATATTATGTCATTAACTTTAACCTTCAAACAAATCCACTTGACCAGTGTTACTCTCACCATGTTACCAGTGAGAAACATGACTCATTGAGAGACTGAACAGCTTGCTCAAGTTCATATGCTCTGGATGTTTCAGAACTGGGATTTAAACCTCGTACTGAGTCTGCAGAACTTGACATGAAACAACTTCACTGCAGCTTCTTAAGGGAATTCGTGAATATGTAATAAGTAGGAGTAGATATACTATAAAAGAGAAATTAATGGCTGGAGATTAATTTTAATTGGAGAGATCAATGTTAAAAAAGTAAACAAACATGTTATAAACTTTAATTGATCATACTAATTTAGTGTTTCTGGTGCTGCTTAAAATGTCCTGAATTAGTATGAAGCTTTATTATATGTACACATTTTCTTGTTTTGTCTTTTGTTGTAAAGGTTAACTAATAAAATGTGTATTTTATACTGCCCAGTAAATATATGGATTTGAAAGGTTTTCACACACATGTTTGAGAAAGCGTGTTAAAATCAATGAACTCAGACTTTGTCAGTTAATTCTCTTCTGTGCCACTACTTTTTCATACATCAATACATCCAGAAACAAGAGTGCATGAAATTCTACCCCTCTGAGTCTAGATGGCAGCAGAGGTACAATTTTAAACTTCATTAGAACACTATATTGACAAGCTGTTAATGGAAAATGCTTAACTTTAGAAATCTGATAATGAAGTTTTAAAAAGTTTAATCTGATGAATGTTTTTTGTGTGCATTGAATATTTTAGGCAATAATTTCATGCTACTTGTGATATAATATAATGTTTCATCAAGAAATTCCAATATAAACAATAACTTTATAAATTTTATATGCACTATACATACTGATCCTCAAATTTTAGTTTTCTCAGTTTCTGAATTTGCAAACACTTTTAAATATTCCATGAAAGAAGTAGATAAGGGTTGAACTTCAGAGGTGAAGTTGAGTGAGAAAACATTTTGAGATCGTGTAAATTAAGAAATCCTAACATTAATTCTGCCTCTCTGATTCCTCTCAGCAACCTATAATTACTTTTAGGAGATTAAAAGCATCAACTCTAGCAGATGAACATCTTTAAAAGTATTGTAAGATAGCTGCTCACTAATTACTCATTGATTATACAATCTATTTAAGGCACTCTCAGATTTACCGTAAAGGGATAGGAGAAGGAGACAATGCAGTATTACAATGGGCATATTCCAATCAGGTAATGTTGACTTTCTGATCTTGTCTTTCCAAGGCTAGAATGTTTTCTTCACATCTGCAAGGCTGTTGCCTTCATACCCTGGCAGAAGCAGCCGAGAAGCTCAAATGTAATCAAGGAAGAGAATGAGAGGAAAGCCCATGCCCAAATGCAATCAGAAACAACCTCTAGGGAATCTCACTGACAAAGACGAAAGGGGGAAATGGAGGCATGGTTTTCGAGACTTTGCATTAGCAACTCTCCTGTGGCTACATCCAGAACTTTTGCTAATTTTGATTTGTAGTGGTTTCCACTTAAACCTAGAGTGGAAGGCACTAGATAGTAGAAATATTGCATCTGGGTTTATCAGCCATTGGCAGAACAGGAATGGACAAAAGATATTTGGTGGGCCAAATGGAAAACAACTGGCTGAATACAAGATAAAAGTATGTGTTGGAGCTGCTGTAACAAATTGAACAACGGGTCTTTATTCAGTGCATCCTCATAGTTACCACTCTGTCCACATCCCAAACTTCTCATATGGGAAAGCACGATAGATTATGGCTGATTATCATGATCTCAAACATATTAATTCTTTGACTGATCTGTCTCTGAATAGAGTCAGTGTTTTGAAATATGTGGTGGGGTTGGTTTCAACTTATCAGTATTGGTTGGAAAACAGAATTCAGTTAATACCAAGTATAATCTATGAAAAGAGAATATCCAATGGGAATTTTATACTATTGCAGTATTATTCCAGGGAAATTACAGTGACAACAGTCATAGTATTAGAGAAATCAAGGTTGTAATTAATCAAATGCATAATTAATGTATAAAATTATTAGTTCATGGGAAATGGAAACAAGTAAAACATATAAAAATTGCATCTTTTGATTTCAGTCTGCTCAAATACACTTCCAGATATCTTCATCTTCAGAAATAGAAAACTTTTCTTCTCTTGATTTACACTTTCTTAGACTGAGCCCAAACAAAACTATTCACTGGGCTAAGGCTTTCTTCTCATTCTTTTCATTTTTCTCTTTTCAACTATATTAGGCAATAATTGAATAATCCTAACTTATAATTTATAAGTTTAACACATTATCTAATTTGCATCTCAGTAGAGGACAAAAGTCAGCATCATAAGTTTTCAAACCTGCTTTAGAATACTAAGGTTCTAAGACAGTGGTCCTCAACCTGTGGATCATGGCCCTATTGGGGTTGAACAAACTTTTAATGGGGGTCACCTAATGAAAATACAGAAAGCAGCTAGAATTTCCCTTGGAGCAAGCCCTGGCGTGGAGTGTAGCAGCAGCACTCCCTCCTCATGGCACAGTCAATACTCCCTCTGGTGCAGCTGTCTTCTGTCCTTGGAGAAAGCAGAAAATTAATGTCCTTGAGGAGATAATAACACCTCCCCCCTTAAGCTATGGAAAAGAGACAGCCAAGCATTCCCAGCAGTCATAAAGAGACATAACACCTGTGGCCAGCTTGAAACAACAAGAAAGAATGCACTGGTCACTGGTAACAGGAAGTTATCCCTTCCAAGATCAAAAAGGTTCTTTTCCATATGTAGGGTCCCCACTTTTTGTGTGAACAAATGTTATCAGTTTTAAGGATAGCATTCCATAATCCCTTACCCAATCATGTAACACCAAGGCTCAAAAGCACCTGCTTGTTCATTTCCCTTATACAAACCCAAGTGCCCCTAGACCAAAGCATCATTTTTAACCTACCTAGTAGGAAGCATTGTGTCCCAGGTTTGAACTCTAACGAAAAGACTCTCCTGTGTTAACATCTGTGTTGTGGTCCCTGGTGGTCTCCTGGGGTTCTGGCGAACTAAGACTACCAGAAAGCACAGATATTTATATTATGGTTCATAACAACAGTAAAATTACAGTTATAAAGTAGCAACAAAAATAATTTTGTTTTTAGGAGTCATCACAACATGAGGAATTATATTAAAGGTTCACAGCATTAGATGTGATCTCATTAGCTGAGAACCACTGTTCTAAGAGATCCTAAGGGGTCACCTTTCCATCTCTATGACAAAAACAAAGTGCTAAACCAATCAAATTTATAGAGAAAAAGCTTATTGTTTCCCACAGTCTCAGAGAGTTCAGTTAATAGTCAAATTGATCCATCACTTTGTGCATATTCTCCTCATGGATAGGTAGAAAACAAAAGACTATTAGAAAAGTCCACACCCCAATATCTTCTTATGAATGCCTCCTCAAAACTTTAATTGCCACTCTTTTCTATTTAAATTTATTTATTTTTTACACTCCAAATTTTATTTGCCCCTGTCCACCCCCAGACTGTTCCACATCCCATACCTCCTCCCCCTGCCTCTGACTCTATATAGATGTCCCCACACCCCTGCCACCTGACTTCTAAGCTCCCTGGGGCCTCCAGTCTTTTGAGGGTTAGGTACATCCTTTCTTAATGAACGCAGATCCAGCAGTCCTCTACTGTATGTATGTTGGGAGCCTCATATCAGCTGGTGAATGGTGCCTGTTTGGTGGTCCAGTGTTTGAGAGAGCTCTGGGGTACAGAATAATTGAGACTGCTGATTCTCCTACTGGCTCTTTTGATGCCCTGTTTTCCTGCTGGAGGTGAGCTCTATAAGTTCTCTCTCTCTATTTTCAGGAATTTCATCTAAGTTTCCTCCCTTTGAATCCTGAGAGTTTCTCACCTCCCAGGGCTCTGGTGCGTTCTGGAGGGTCCCTCCAACCTCTTATCTTGACATGAAATACACACTGTCCACCTGGGGCTGTACTTTAAAGGTCAGGGTTTAGATTGTGTTTTAGGTTCCTTCACTTGCCACCAAAGCACACCCTTAGGACAATATAGTAACATTATCAATTTAGTGTATTTACTCAAATTTCAATAATATGAATGATTAAAAACAAATGCTAAAAAAAAAAGAATATATCTAATAAAAAATCAGAAGAAAGCAAGAAAAGAAAAAAAAAAAAAAACAAATGCTACTCTTTCCCTTGACCCAGTGCTGTTTTGATGTGTAGTAATGAAGAGTAATGCCAGGGCTTTAGAACATTAAGGGACATAAATATCTAATATTTATCGATCTGCTGTATTCAAATACAAATTTTACATGACATTTAGATATAATTTCACTGGCTTCAAGAACTTCTTAGTGTCACTTTCAGTGCACTCTTAAGCTTGGTACTTCTTTCAGATTGGGGACATTCTTTCTGTAGCCTTTCCTAGGAAACAGACAGTAGGTTGGCATCAGGAAGATCTAGTCATGACTAGTTTAGCTTTCTGAGGAACACTGTTGTATGGGTTTATTTATCTGCAGAATCACTTGTAGTATAGAGCATGCTCAGAGTCATTTCTATGTGCTGTTTTGCAAATTCCAAGTGTTCCTTTATGAGCAAAAATTGGCTTTATTCAGAAAAAAAGTGGTATAATAATGAAAATAATAGAAGATACATACAATTGTTACATTTTTCTTTTGTTATTTTAAAAGAAATGTTTTGACAATTTATTACTTTGGTGATGAATAAGACCTAGAAGTAGAAATTTGAACCTCCATCTACTGGAATGGATTTTACTTTTTTATAGACAAAACATACATATGTGTAAAAGTAGTTTTGGGGGGTTTCTATGCTCCACTTGTTCTCAAATAATTGATAGACATTTCTACACATCCTTTAGTCTTTTTAGCTTCTGAATAAGGACATAAGAGAACTGCTACTTTTATTAACAAGCTGCCAATTTAAGCTGGGCAGGATTTGAGCTAGTCTAACTCTCTAAGGCTGCTTATTTTCCAGCCACATTATCCTTTACTATTAATCTGGGTGTTGCCTTGGCTCACTCTGGACCATGTGTGTCCTCGTGGAGATTCCCTTGGCAACTTGCTCATGGCAACTCCTCATGGGCTCTCCATCTTCTTCTCCTCATGTTCCTTCTCACCTCTGTCTGCCTCTGGGACCTCCCCCACCCCCACCTTGACTCAGATCTGAAGTCCTGCCCTAGTTTCTTCTGCCCAACTAATTGGCTATTCAGCTCTTTATTAACCAATCAGAGTTAATGAAAAAATAATTTTCACATGACAGAGAGACCAGAGGTAGTTGACCATGCCATGTTCAGATTGAAACCAGATATCTAAGTATAGAAATCGGCATGTGAATATGCAATGCACAAAAACATCCCACAACACAAATGGATATTAGAATCAGCTTCCAATCCTATACAAATACTTCCTCAGGGATATTATCTTGATCAGTGAAACACTATGCCATGGTGTGGTTTCCAATTGCCTTCTTTCCTCTCTCTCTCTCTCTCTCTCTCTCTCTCTCTCTCTCTCTCTCTCTCTCTCTCTCTCTCTCTCTCTCTCTCTCTCTGTGTGTGTGTGTGTGTGTGTGTGAAAGGAAGCAAAGTGCTGTACTTCGGGCATTTTAATTAGCATATTCATCCTCACAGGACTCATGCATTGATCAGCTTCCACAAGCTATTCAACCTTCCTAAGGGACATACAAAGAAAAGAAAAAGGAAAAGCAGATTTAAATTGATACAAGTAATAAGATCAAAATTTCATACCATATATACATATTAGTAAGTTACAGTGTATAGTCCAAGTTTAATTTTCAGTTAATATTTATCTGAATTATTATTATCACCATAAATAAAAAATCTTTTTTTTCAAAAACTTAGCACTATTTGTAGAAGATTGCTTTCTGATATTTTCTCTTTTACAAAATATGCTTCTCAATGAATGCTGTATGCTTTTGGCTTAAAGTCCTCTAAATTCAAGACTGTTTGTCCCTTGGAAATTGTAACTTTTCAGGCATTAGTTGGTATCATATTATTCCCAGAGAGAAGTTACCCCACCAGTGATAGCTAGGCTTACAAGCATGCTACTCTCACAGATGCTCCTCTTGTAAGCACTAGGCACTGTGAAATACTGACCAGGGTTTTGGCTTAGCTCCTGATACCTGAAGGGCTTTTTGTGTTCACATACAGGCAATATAGGTTAGAATACTTGATGCCTGTGGGAGCTTCCGGAGGGCTGATAGAGATCTTTTATTAATCTCATTACCTAGCATCAAAGAGTTCTAGACTACTAGAGGTGACTAATTAATATACTGCTGAGAAAGTAATTACAATGTAGCAAGCACAGCTACAGAATAACACTCATCTTTCATTCTGACAAGGAGAATCTGCAAATTTATCTTTTCTCTGTTAAAGAGAATTTATTAATTTTGCCATCTTGTTATATATGAAAGATAATTATGCTTTTAAACAAAGGTTAACATGCATACGCTCAAACATTATAGACTCAGCAAGGTGTAACGTGAACTACAAACCATTATTTTTGTTTGGTTTTAAATCTGTGTTTCCAGAATGGGAGAGTTGAAAGGGGGGAAAAATAGGAAGGGAAGAATATGGAAGCAGAAGAGAAAGCCAGGTAACCTAGACTTCTCCCCCGTTACCCCAGTATTGCTTATTTAGTTGAGGCAACTCCAGCTACTTTTCCATAAGGTAACATTTTGGGTTGTTTGGTCACTTGATTGTTTGTTTAGTTGGTTGGTTGGTTTGTTAGCTTTGTTGGAATTTGTTGGAATTACAAGTTAACCCATGACAATCTTTCTGTTCCTTTACAGTCGTTATATAAGTTCTATTCTCTATTACAATTTGAAGCATTTTCCGAGGGGAATCATCGAGAATGGTGCTTTCTCTGGACTTCCCTGGGTTTAAATGTGCTGCTACATTTAAAGTCCCCAATAAAATGTGGTAAGTTCTATATTAATGTCACCTCTTATCTAAAGTATACAACACTGTGTACTTTGATAAAACCACTGACTGGATAGAAACTTGTTAATCACCTCCCAGATATATGAAACTGAGGATTGTATTTATATGTGTATCACTGAGCAGTACCTAAAACTAGATTAGTACCCTACTATATAATACTTTATATTAATAAGATTATGCAGGGAAATGACTAAAGTTCAGTTCAAATGTGAGGCTGGCTCTCTATTCTTTCTGAAACAGGTTTTAATATTTCATAGTCATATGCTTAATATAAAGTGTATATGGATTTCCTGAGGGTGCTAGATAGATGAAATGGTACTTCACTTTAACCCAATTGTCTGATCACTCATCCTTTTGAATATCAGATGCACCTACTTGTTCTTTTCTTCTTGATGTTGATCTAAATCTGCTTGTTGACCTGTTTCTTCATCTGAGTACTTACTGTGTGGATCAGAGTCCAGTCTGTAGGTGTTTGTCACATTTTTTTTAAATGAAAACCTGAAAGAGGAAGGTTGCACCTCTATGTCTTGGTCCTATGTACAGACCCATGTGCTTGACGCTAGTATACACAAATGGATGAGCAGTTGATGGACATTGTACCCGCATCTAGGAAGAATACTTTTGAATTTACTGACATAAGCCTGCTTGTACATTATCAAAACCTTCTGGGGTTGACTCAATCCCTGTGAAGACAATGGTCACTGTTGCTTAGAATTTAGGTGCAACAGACACTCAAAGCTCTTCATTTAAAGTTGTCCCCATTGAGAGAGGGTCCATTTTGCTGCATCCTATGAGAAACATTTTAGCCATTCAGCTTGAAGATAATCATGGCTCCTTCTGAAATATTTAGGGCATTTTAAAATTTTCTGCTGTGTCTATCCTTATAGATTCTATCCAAAATCTAGGATTTATCACATGTCAGGTGACATTTGGAACACTTTTAACACTCTTCAATCACCTAACAAATACTGACCTCTAAATATTTTATGTTAACTATATCATTTACCTGTGATTCTGATGTTTCATATATCATTAGATGTTTAAAAGGTAAATATAAATAAATACTTCTATCTATGACATCATAACTCTTCCATATTAGCTCCCATTGCTTAATTTTAGCCACCATTTTGATCGAATTGTTGATGAAATAATTTTTAAATATATTTCTATTCATTAAAATCATTAAAGACACAAACATGTAAAATAAAGTTTATTTACAATATCAATTTTGGTGAATGTTTTGTGTATCACTTTTTAATTGCCCGAATTTGAACAGATCTAAACAGAAACTTGTCTCCTAGAAGGGGATCAACCATACCTCTCAGTTACTGACCACTAAAGCCATCTTAAGATCAATATTTGCAACCGCATAGGAAGAACAACAATATCCATTAACAGGACCCCCAGAGCTCTCAGGGCTAAACCACCAACCAAAGTTGATACATGAGTGGGTCTGTGGCTCCTGCTAAATATACAGCAGAGAACCACCTTACCTTGCATCAGTGGGAGGGGAAGTGCTTGGTCTTGTGGAGGTTTGATGTTCCAGTGAAGGGGGATGATGGAGGAGTAAGGCAGGTGTGTATGGGTGGTTGGGAGAGCACCCTCTTAGAGGCAATGGGGAGGGATATGTGGTGGGAGGTGTGTGGAGGGTTGACCAGGAAGTGGGATAACATTTGAAATGTAAACAAATAAAATGATTTATATATATTCAATTAGAGTTTCACCTCTGTATGTGGGAAGAAAGTGTGAACCTAAAATGTTCAATGCTTCTCATTTATTCTCTGACATCATCTGAATGTGCATAGTTTGAAAATTCAAAAACATCAAGCTCTCCTATTCACACTACAATATTTGTGCATTGTTTTGATCTTCCCATGAGACTGGTCACTATGGATCTAGTCATAGTAGCAAATGACTTATATATACAAGTCCTATAAAAATCATACTTTAAGGTTATATATTTCAAAAAATGTATCTTATTTCATGTTGTCTCTTTAAGAGAGATAATTCAGTATTCAGATCTAATTTTCATTAGGCAGCAGTTTTCATGAAAGAATCATAATTAAAGAAAACAATTTTTAAAAAGTTCATGAGCATCTACAGGTTTAGAGCAATTAGGCTTGGTAATTAGGAACAAGATAAAAGAGAAGCTTGGGAAAAAGATTTAAACCCCTATTGAACATTTATATTAAAAGATGAATTAAGAATAGGGAAAATTAAAAGCATAGTTTATAACTGGTAGGCAAAGGATACAGCCAATTATTCATCATGTGTTTATTTATTTAGATTTCATTATGCATAGCATGTATGGAAAATAAGATGCAATTTAAAAGAAAAAATATGAGATATTTTTTCATCTTACAGGCAAAAAATAAGCCTACTAGTAAAAGATTTTCTTATCATGCAATGTTTTTTTCTTTACAGTTTTTCAAATTATAGATCAAAGACATATCTAACATAATTTTAAAAATTATCTTCTTGGAAAACAGAAAACATAAGTTTGAAAAAGGACACAAAATCCCTACCTATAGAAGTTAATTGTGCAATAGAAAGAAGACACACAGACATGTTCTTGTTATTTTTCAGGAATGGGGATTAAACCGATGGTCATGATCGCAATTGACACATGCCATGGTACTCAGTTCCAATGTAAGCTGTCTTCCCCTTTGTGGGTTTTTTTTTTGTGTGTGTGTGTGGGGGGGGGGTCCCGGTCTAGTTTTGAACTTGTCGTCTTTTTGCCTCAGTCCCCTGAGTAACTGAGATTTCAGGCTAGCACCACAAGGTGAAGCTTGGACACATTTTAGTTATGGGTTATCTGGTTACTTGAACAACTAATCTTCACACACCTCAGTCAAAAGGCAATTTAATATTGTTAAGCCCCCTTAAAGGATGTATTTAGAATCACAAAGAACACAATAAAATCAAAACAAAGTGGAAAAAAACCCCTGAGGACAGAATTCCTTTTTGCTTATTTTTTAACAAAAAAAATGTTTATTTTTTGTGTCTGTGCATATTTATGCCTAGAGTTACAGTTTCAATGAGGTGTGTGCATCGGTGTGTGTGTGTGTGTGTGTTTCAGATTTGATTTTACAGTAAACAGTAACTGATACTGAGTGATAAGCATAGTTAACATTGTGCAGATTTTATTTCAATATTGACTTTGAATGCTGTTTTTACAAGGAAATTAAAAATGTTTCAAGAGCTACATATTCATTTTATGACTTGACTATTGCATAAATATAAATGTATTTAAAGAAAATAAGGTACTCCATAAATGTGTACAAATTTCACACACATATTTAAATATGTTAAGACATTCCATAGGTTCTTTGTAAATTATTATTGAAAGTAAATAAATACTTAACATGTTCTTTCTCACTGTGCCATGTCAATATTTTGAATGTTAAATTATGAGCCAAAAACATTTGAATGTAAATGACTTTGGATATTAGGAAAGCTGTTGGTATATTTTACTTGAGATGAGTCCTTTATGAGGCCATCTGTTTCATGACCAGATTAGTGAAAAGATAAATGACTTAACTTTGTGTCATTCCTGCCCCAGCCTTCCTTAAACCATTTTAAGTGGTCTAATACAGCTGAGAAATACTGTGACACTGACCTAGAAATTTGTGTGATTAGTTGCCAGGAGTACTATTACTAATATAATGCTTAAAGGTACAGAGTATGAATTACCTCTATTAAGTTTGCCTTTACTTTTATTTTGTTAATTTAAGGGACAATTTATTTTAATTTTATATTTTGAATTCTGGTGAATATGTATACATGCATGGTCATGTGGAAGTTTGCAAGTGTGTGTGGAGGGTGAGGGTGTAACCAGCAGTTTTGAGCACAGTTCCTCAAGTACCTATTGCTTTGTACTTGACCTCTCATAGAATAGGAACTAAGATGTTCACCTATTGTATTTGTCGAGAGAGCTCTTAGCATCCTCTGAGTCCTGTGATTGTGATCACAAGTCATTACACCCAGCATTATTTATGTGGACCATGGGCAATGATTTGAGGCAAGCATTTTACAGTTTAAAATATTTCCCTAGCCACTTATTTACATTTAATAATTACAGTTTAAAGCAATAAATTTGTTAACAAGTATCACATTCCTTTGTTTTTTGATTTCTTGATTTGTAGTTTGAGTCCTTATATTGATGGTTTTCAAAAATATTTATGTTCTACATAAAATATGCAAGCATATGATACTTTAACAATAAATAAAAATGTATTTGCTGAAAATACTTCATACTAAACTTTTTATGTAATTAAACTATATTGGTATATTGTGTTTGTGTATTGAAATTGCCTATCCTTGTATTTATATTAGAAAATTCTCTCTTTCTCTCCCCTCTCTCCTCTCTTCTCTCTCTCTCTCTCTCTCTCTCTCTCTCTCTCTCTCTGTGTGTGTGTGTGTGTGTGTGTGTGTAATATGCACTAAGTTTGGAGAGAACTAAATTGATTCCTAAAAGAAGTAGGCTCATTCACACCATAAAAAGCTTCTGGGTACACATAAACTTGTGTTAGTCATTTGATAATCTGATATGCCAGATATTACTGGTCAATTACTTTCTTAACACCAATTTCCAGTTCTTTGACCCAGACAAGGAAGAAATTATTGGGTATAAATCTAGATAAATAATATTCAATTATCACCTTATTTTGTAATATTTCCTTATTCTTGTTAAAATAATTTCTTTCTTTTTTTAAAAAAGATTTGTTTATTTTTATGAGTACACTATAGCTATCTTCATGCACACTGGAAGAAGGCATCAGATACCATTACAGATGGTTGTGAGCCACCATATGGTTGCAGGGAATAGAACTCAGTACCTCTGGAAGAGCAATCAATGCTCTTAACTGCTAAGCCATCTCTCCAGCCCCTGAAAGAATTTCAAAAACATACTTAATGTTGTTGGACTTCTTAATCAGACAGCTAACTGGTGAAATGGGAAACATTGTTTGATATAAGCTGTGATTTTAAGTATTTCTATGCATTTTTCTCACTCTCAAAGGGAATTTAAATAAAATCAGTAAATTAACAGAGAATGAGCAAGATTTGCAAGAGAGAAATAAATCATACTTTACAAAATGTTCTGTTTCTAAGCTGTAACATTTAGTTTCTTTGAAAATGTCTAGATATACTTTATGTATAAGACATATATGGCCCTGGAAATAATGTTTTACAATGTGCTCCCTGACCTCAGTGTCAGACTTTTCATAAACTTCCTCTAGGATGTACTTTTTCTAGCTTTTCATTATCCTTAAGCAGTTTTGATGGTTCCCTGTCAGCTGGTGGTTCTGGGCCCCTCCTCTTCTCATGGTGAAGCTTCATCAGGCTGAACAGTGTATTGTCATGTCTTTATTTAGTTATTGTCTTCAAAGAGCTAACAGAGATGACCTACCAGTATATTGGTATTGGGAATTACTATACAATATGAGAAACAGCAATTGTTCTATTTCTTTTCTATTGTTTTCTTTTCTTTAAAAAAACATATTAGCAGTTTAATTAACTATTAAACCCTAGATTTGGCTTTCATGTTGCCTGTTTGAAAGCTGTATACATTCTTTTTTTTTTCCTTTTTCTTATTGGGTATTTTCTTCATTTACCTTTCAAATGTTATCCATTTCCAAGTTTCCCCTCTCCAGGAAACCCACTATCTCATCTCCCCTCCCCCTGCTTCTATGAGGGTGTTCTTCCACCCACCCACTCAATCCCACCTCCCTGCCTTTGATCCCCTGCATTCCTATTGAGCCTTCATAGGACCAAGAACTTCTCCTTCCATTGATGTCTGGCAAGGCAATACTCTGCTACATATGCAGCTGGAGTCATGTGTAGTCCTTAGTTGATGACTTAGTCCCTAGGAGCTCTGGGTGCTCTGGTTGGTTGATATTGTTGTTCTATGTGGTTGCAAATCTCTTCAGCTCCTTTAGTTCTTTCTCTAAATCCTACATTGAGGACCCTGTTCTCAGTCCAATGGTTGACAGAAAGCATCTGTCTCTGTATTTGTAAGGCTCTGGCACGGCCTCTCAGGGGACAGTCACATAAGGCTCCTTTCAGAAAACATTTCTTGGCGTCCACAGTAGTGTCAGGGTCTGGTGACTGTATATTGGATGATCTCCAGGTAGGACAGTCTCTTTTGAAGGCTGAAGGTGTGGTTGTGTCAGTAGGAGTGGTTGCTGTAGAAGAATGAAAATGTGATTTCAAATATTCAGAATCTACATAAAAGCAGGCATACCCCTATAACTTAAACAAGTCAAGATATTAAATTAGAACCATCAATATGGTTTTATGACCATAAATATAGAACTGAGTTCAATGAGACACCTTACTAAATTGTACAAATTGGTTGAGCAGGTCACTTGTTCTCCTCCGGTCTCTGCACATGTATGGGTACATATAGTGACCTCATAAATGCCCATACACAACACACACTCATATCATATAAACATAAACACACTAGATTACCATTTAAAATTCAGTAAATATAAGAGTAAAATGCTCAAGAAATAATGCACTGGATTATTGATATAATGCATTGTATACAATATAGGATATGTATTTATGAAGAATAAAAGGCTACAGTGATCAAAGTGTCTATACTCATATAGTTATGAACCCTAATTCTATGAAAATAGTTCATTTATAATTCCATCCCAGCTATGACTCTGGAGCTCACTACATTAATCTTCATTGTAGTAGTAATAACTAGGAATTCAAAAATACCTAGGGGAAATAAATGAGTCTTTAAATGAAAACTATTTAAATTATCCCACAAGTCTATTATTAAATAGAGATAATTACATTTTATTTGTACATGGAATCTAACACCAAATTTCTTCCAAATCCTAAAACAGACATATTAAATAATTTAAATTTTATATGTACAAAGTGCTAGGTAAATGAAAGAGCTTCAACACATAAAGAAAATTATGGAGAGCAATATATAATATAACAAACAATTAAATATAAATATTTATGTTGAATCTGAACACTAAGTATTAAAAGATAGTCTAGGTAAAATTACTTCTGTGACTATGATCTGACTATCATTTTTAGATATATTCATGTAACAACATGGGTAAATACATAATATGATGAACACTACCAAAGAAGGCTTTGCCATCAGTATATCCACTCTCATGAAGGTAGATGAGTTTGTACAATTATTTTCAGGGTGAGTCCCATATCTGACATGATGAAATATATATAGAACCATTCTTTTGTTAAAATTTGAGAGAAAATTTTGATTAAATATGCTAAAATACAATGATTAATGGACACATTTATTAATAGCACAGTGATTTTTGAAGTTCATCCTCAAAAAATTGATCATGAATCTTATGTCAGTTAAGAGTTTTTATTCTACACTTACTTCCTGAATCAAGTTAGCCCACAGTGAATTTGGATATTTGACCGATGCTGTTCTGATTCTCTTTTAACTCACTTTTAGTCATTTTCAATAACTTTAGGATTTATTTTTAAGTATATGTACTTTAGCATTGCAAATGTGTCTGGAAATGGTTTATGCTCTGGGAAAACCAGAGGAATTACATTCACTTAGAGATGGATTTAGTGGCAGTTTTGTACTACTAGGTATGTTCTTAATAAAAAAACAAACAAAGAAAACAAAACAAAACAAAAAAACAATTCATGTCCAAGAGAAGTACATACTCTTAAATGCAGAGCTAGCTCTCTCTGGTTTTAATTTTTCATAAATTTATAATTCATAAATTATAATAATAGAAATTATAAATAAAGACCTAATCCCTGTTACTGTTATACTTGCTTGATATTTTCTCTAGTAATTAAGTTTATTTAAAATGTATTTATGATTTATGTATTCTGTGCTGGGTTAGGTTTAAACCCATGGTGATTTAGCAAAAATGTGTCATTAACAATTTTTCTCCAATAAAGCCTTGTTAATAGTATTTATGTGAGATATACAACAACAAAAATAATAAATATCAGAGTTTATATAAAGGTAAACAGGGCAGGATAAGTTAACAGCAGATATAATGGATGTATGTGGTAATTAACATAAGCAAAAGCCTCCATGACAACCTGATCTTCAATTCAAAATATAAAAGCCTTAATGGATGTACCATATGGACATTCCAAGCAGAAAACAAATAAATGCAAAGACTGGAACAGTCATACATTAAGCTCTCAGGGAACAGAAAGAAGTTTAGATTTGCTAACAGTGTAATAAACAGTAATGTCAGGAGAAGAGGCTAGTGTCTGTCAAGGCACAGTGTGCCACAGACTAGAATCCAGACAGGAAGCAAGCTCTTCCTTACTTTCTGGTTTCTAGCTATGCTGTCTATACTTCACTTCTTGGAAAATGCCTTGAGTTGTTTAACCAGCATACCCTTTTCATCCTTTGTTCTTTCCTCAAGGTCTTTTTTTCCTCTCACTTCACCATATTAGCCCTGTTGTAAAACGACTCATTCTTCATGTTCACATGAGCAGTTCATTCTTTCTGAACACTGTCACATTCTGCATCCCTTTTAATGGAATTGTACTAAGGATATTTTACACCAGTTGATGGTCTAAGTTACCTTTTAGAAGCAAAATAAATCTAAGTATAAAAGAAAAGATGGGACAGAAGTAGTTCAGTCAGAAGAGTACTTGATAATAGCAGACACTGGTCCAAGCTTCAGCCTCAGCACCTAATAAGACAGGCAGTGTGGCATTATTAGCTATGTAGCTAATTTGAGGCCAAATTTGTGTACATGAAATCTACAACATAAATTAATATTAATATTAATACTACTACTAATAATATAGATATTATAAAAAGTAGTGATTTTTTTAAACTAATGAGAAAGTAAGGGAAATATTTTTCATACTTACATAATCTCCAAGCTTCGTCTCCTCCACTCCATCCACCATGGTCATTTTTTTACTTTCCTACTTCTGCGATTACTCTAATACTCCAGGTAATATATTCATATGTAAAGATTAAAGCTAAGATTCACAAAATAAGAGAGACAGTATATCAATTTAGGGTATCGTACTCAGCATAATATTTTCCAGTTCCTTATAATTATCAGCAAATTTCACTATTTTATTTTCTTTATAGCTGAATGTTATTTTATTGTGTGGAAAATATTCCATATTCTTATTGTCTATTCCTTAGCTCAAGGATATTTAGGTTTCTTCAGTTTCCTGGCTGTTGTAGATAGAGCAGCAACAAACATGACCTTCAAGACTCTGTGAGGAAGGATGTCAAATACATTGGACATATGTCATGGAGTTGGGTAGCTTGGTCAGATAACAGATTGACTCTCAGAGTTTTTGGAATTCTCCACAATTTCAGCAGATTGGTAGGCTACAACATTAACTTATAAAGATCTTTAGTCTTTTCATATAGAAACATTTTGATAAAGGGCATATGAAGACTCCCATTCAATATAACCTGAAAAATATTTTGGAATATTATTAAGAATGAAAACGACCTTTACAATGATAATTTTCAATCTCTGCATCAAAAGACTAATAAAGATACCTGAAAATGGAAAGACTCTTTCATGCTCATTGATTAATAGAATTAATAGTATGAGAAACACGATGCTACTAAAAGCAGTTTATAGACTCACTATAAGCACAAGCAGAATTCCCAGGAAATTCTTCAAAGAAACAGGAAAATTGTAAAATTCATAAATAATAAAATACTCAATATCCAAAACAATCTTGAAAACAAAGTAATGCTTGAGGGATTATTCTATTGGATTTCAATGTAAGTTATAAAGTAACAAAAATACCATGCTATTAACCTAAAATCAGACATATAGACCAATGGAACAAAATAAAATACCCAATGTCGGGGTATATAACTTCAGATACCTGATATTTTGACAATGATGCCAAAAATAGACATTGGAAAAAAGACAACATCTAACATAAATGGTGCTGGCAGGATGTCAATATGTAGAAGAATGAAATTAAAATAATATTTATCACCCTACACAAGAGATAAGTCCAAATGTATCAAAGATCTCAATACAAAATCTGAAACAAGGAAACTGGTAGGAGAAACCATGGACAATACCTTACAAACCATAGGTATAGGAAAGTACTTTCTAAATAGGACTCAGTTTGCTCAGGTATTAAAGTACACACTTGATAATTGAGACTTCATAAAACTAAAAATATATTCTGTACAATAAATAATCAAGAGAAAAGAAAGCATACAGAGTGGGATATAATCTTTGCCAATTATACATTTGATAGATGATTGATATCCTGAAAATACAAAGAACTTAAAAAAACAAGGATACAAACAAAACAAAAACCAAACCAAACAAACAAAAACTACTAACAACAGCAAAAATAACCTAATTAAAAATGGAGCATGGATAGTAACAATGTTCCCAGAAGAAAAATAATAATGGCTAAGAATTATCTTTTAGGTTTCATCTTACCCCTGTCAGAATGGCTAAGACCAAGAAAACTACTAACATCTGGCAAGGTTGTTGGGAAAGGGAAACCTCCATTCACTGTTGATAATATTGAAAACAGTGCAGCCACTGTGGAAATCAACGTGTAGAATTTTTCAAAAATCACTTGTTTTAAATGTCTTTTAATTTCTTAAAGTGTTAGGGTAATGTCTAAGTAATAATGAGATTCTTCACTGATAATGTTAGGGATACTATCTTGTGGCTCTATTTCTTTATTAAGCCAAGGGTTCTCAAGGAAGGTAATAGATCTTGGATCTAAAACTTCTGTGACCATGAAGTATGGTGTCTTAGAAATCTTATTCATCTTGATTTGGATCTCACTACTACTACATGATCTATGCTGCATTTTAAACTAAGTTTGGACTTATCATTCTGATAATGAATGTAAGTTCATGTGAGATAATCATCCGATTCAGTTGCAGAATCATCTGAAAAACTGATTCATTCTGTTTTGGGGTACAAGTGCTCCTGATAACGGTAACAGCTTAACCTTTGAAAAGCTTCATGGATCGTTTCTAGCAACTGGTTTAAATAGCAAATTGCCCCTGTGGAATACTCTCCTTGTCTAATATTTCAGATTCGATCTGAAACAAGAACTCTTGGAATCTACTTAGATGAAAGTATTAGGTAACAGGAAATATCAAGTGACACATATGAAGAAATATGTATGAGGATCTTCTCTAGAAAATGATGTTTTCCTGTCAACTTCTGTCTAAAAGTTCACTCTTGTCAAATTCAGGGTAACAGTCTAGTTATTCATCTAATCATCAGGAAGACAGAAAATACTGAGCAGCTGTTCTGTGTGAATGTAGCCATTCCAGTGTTCTCTCAGAGGCTTTATTTGGTGATCTGTCAGTTCACAAGAAGGTGAACTAAAATCTGTAAATAGGAATCTGCAAGAAAAATTTCCCTGATGTCCCTCTCAAAGATACAAATTTCACAAATACACAAGAATACATGAGGCTTTGTCTTCCTTGCTGAATTTTTCTCCTACTTTTCTCCATTAAAATTTACTTTATGACATAGTTGGTATTATGCTAGGAGTTTAGGTTCTCTCTGAAACATCTTATTGAAGTGGATACCATTCTATACATTGGAAAAAATTCTTTACAAATGGATTATTTATTAGTCAATTAATCTACCACTTATTTATCTATCATTCTATCTCTCTCTATCTATCTATCTATCTATCTATCTATCTATCTATCTATCTATCTATCTATCTATCTATCTATCATCTATCTACCTATATCATCTATCTTCATATACTAATCTAAATCTGTGTATCTGGGTACCTGATTATCTATGTTTCTATAATCTATTTATTTCAATCATTTATGAACATCCAACATATGATTCCTTATGTCCTTATGGAACATCATCCATATATCATCTATCTATCCACCTATTTATTATCTATTTGTACTATTTCTATGTGTCTTCTTTCCAATTAAATTTAGGTTGCTGTGATGATTATCATAGGCAATATATGTATCTAGGATAAAAGAAATTCTTTTCTATAGGGGAAAGTTAAGATGAAACTGTCAGCCTCCATCTTTGTAAAAAATTCAATTTTCATAATAAAATAATTTTCATGATAAAATTTAATTATATTCTAAATGATTTTTTACTTAATTTGGTTGCTATAATGTAGTAAAAATAGTTTCTGATTTGAGGTCATGAAATAGCATATGTCATCTTCTGTGTAAACTATCAGAGACGCACCTGCAGGGAGAGAAATAACAGTGATAGATTAAAATTATATAAATTATTATAGCCTATTTGTTGTTTTCCAATTGATAAAAATATGCAATAAAGTTACTGTGAGTCATACTTAATCAGAGACATCACCTACAATAAATTATGGAAGGTGAGAAATACAAAACTATTTTTAGAAAATAAATGACTCATATGCAAAACCAGTAATTGTTTGAAGTATGTCTTTTCATTATTTTTTTTCATTTGACAAATATTCATTATGTTCCATAATTTGTTAAGATCTAATTATTCTATGTACTTGGAATATATTCAAGGGATAGAGATATGTATGACCATTTAAAAGTCAACCCACTACTTGTGAGGAGAGAAACTGGAAACCAATCTGGTAGATGGGAAGTTTGTAGGGGGAGAGATGTGGGAAGATAAGGAAACAGTGCAATGATTCAGGAACATGGACTACTGATTTGAAAGGCAGTCAGAGATGTAAAGATCACTGGGGTGAAATGAGGATGTAATCCTTGTAGACATTCTGAGGAAGGCTCCCTGTCAGAAGAAGACTGCTAGTGAGGATTCCCTGACAAAACTATGAGTTTGGTACTTGGGTGTGCAGCCAGGAAGAAAGGTGCTAGCCACAGAGTTGAACCTGACCTGCTAGGTCCTAAGCATCATAGTGAAGGATTGGAAATTTTGCAAGGATATAAGGAAGCATTGTTGGAACAGATAAGAGACAAAATCTCTTGTGTTTTGAGACACCTTTTTGACTTCTTATGAGGAACCATCACAAATCAATAAATAAATGAGCTGCTCTAAATGTCTTTAATTGTATATTAGTGTACATTTACTTAAAAATGAAATTGATAAATATTAAAGAATAAGGATGCTAACAGATGAAGGAAAAGACGTTTAATGTGGGCTCTACTAGGGAGAGGTTATGAAATCTTTGTAATTAGATTACTAGTCACACCATCAAACAAACACTGTGTAAATTAATAAAGAAGAATATTATTTACAGTATGAACCCACAGTATTCATTTTCCATTGTGCTTAAGTAAACATTAAAGTTCCACTTCTTATTTTAACTTGTTATGAAAACAGTCATGGATGTTTACAATTGAGAGGAATGGAAAGCAAAGGAGAATTAGGAGTTTGTTGCCTGTCTTGGTGCTTAATGGGATTCAGACTGAAGATTGATATGAGACTGTTAAAGAATTTTAAAATTTCAGATAATATTTCAAAGTGGGACTCAATGAATAGTTTGTATATGGAATATACAGGTAATAACAAGTTAGAAATGACATATTCAGGGCTGAGAATGGGATAGATAATGGTGACATTTATTGAGATGAGATGAGTTGTGATTAATGTTTTTAGAGAAACAATTAGAAATCACACTTTATATATGTTAAGCTTTGAGTAAATATGAGATTTATAAAGCAGGCAATTAAATATACCTGGTGCATAGGAGCAAGTTATAGGGTAAATATAAGAATATCACCAGGGCATATGTGATTTTCAAGTTTTGGAGTCAGAACAAGACTTTTAGAGCAGGCATGTGACGCCACCTATTTAGAAGGCCAAGGGAAGGAAAACCAATTGAAAATTGAATATAAAGCAGGTTCAAGGGCAGTTTAGGCAATGTAACAAAATATAAATATGAAATTTTAAAAGTCTACAGATTCAATTCAGTGGTAGAATACTTGCCTAACTTGTGTGAAGCCCTGCATTCAATCCTCACAAAGAAGGACCATGGGAACACAGTAATTTCCTCAGTATGGCAATGAAAACATGTCTATGGACATTTAAAAATATGTTTAGAAAGAAAAATATATCATTTGCTATTTGGGAACCCTAGTTATAAATAGAAGCAAGCTAAGGACCGAAACTTCCCCAAATGCAGATATTAAGAAATTATGTGGAACAAAGGAAAATTCAAAGGACTCCCAATGATGAAGAGAAATTCTGAAGGGACCATTGACTGAAAAGAGAAGACTGATAGCTTACTGTTTAAGATTAAATGAGAGTTAATCCTACATAATATATGTTCATATTGATACACTCAGGCATAAAGGCAATATGTCTATACCTGGTAAGAAGAGTAGTCTTTACAATAAGGAACTGTTGCTAATCTAGTCCAGTGTTTCCCATCTCCAGAGACAGACTAGCCATGCTGTTACTGTATCAAAGTACCTAGATAAACAACTTAAAAGAAAGAAGTGTATAGGTTCATAGTTTTAGTTATGGCCAAGTAGACACCTGTAGTACACATCTGGACGTTCAGAACATCATAGTTGGAATCAAATGTTACAAGTTTCTAAACTCATGGCAATAGAAAAACACAAGAGAGACAGAAATGGAGAGAGGATGATGGGCATATCAGGAGAGAGAGAGAGAGAGAGAGAGAGAGAGAGAGAGAGAGAGAGAGAGAGAGAGAGAGAGAGAGAGAGAGAGAGAGAGAGAGAGAGATTGGAAGAAGAAGGAGGTGGTGGTGGTGGTGGAGGAGGAGGAGGAGGAGGTACAAGTCTTGTTTCTTAAAGGTTTCTATCACCTTCAGATCAAGTAAGGATTAGCCTCAAGTCTACCTGTGAGCCTATTAGGGAATTCTAGGCTGATACAGTATTATTATTTAAAAACAAAATTTCTTAAAATGTTTTAACAGTTCGAATTCACTTCCTCTGACTGTCATCTACATGTTTCTTTATCTATGGTTGATGTTTTCAAATTAGATAATCATTTTTCCTTTACTTAATTCAAATGTATTACACCAGACCATTCATTAAGAGCCAAAGTTCTGGGTGCCAATTACTTTACAAACACTGGAGCATAAAGCATTTAGTATGTAATTCAATAAAAGGAATGAATTTGTAAATACACATTTTTATTCCATTTTGTCAAAATAGTATAATTAGTATTAAGATTTTTATAACAATGTACATTAGTTGTGGAGAACACTGACAATTTTATTGTCTGTTAAATATGGTCCCTCCTGCCCTGATTTAGTAAAAGCTTTTCTGTTGGTTCATCTAAATGTAGCACTTTGATGAGCTTTAAATGTAATCAGTTAAAGGCACATAGCCCTGAGATTATGGCAGATTGTGAAACAGATGTCTGTTGTCAGGCCTGAAAACCCAATTAAAATGGAGGTCATGAGGTGACAGGGAGAGAAAGGTCAACTGACACTAGTGGAAGCAGGGTCAGCCTGGCAGATATCAGACTGTGTGCTGCACTGCCATATCTCTTAAGTGAGTTAATCCATAAATGATCTCATCAAATACTTTGCAGTTCCAGAACCATCTGGAATTTAGTAAGAATTTTCAGGAATCATTTTCCCTGAATATTGATCTAAAAGCATATAACATTTTTTTAAACCTATCAAGTTATGAAAAGCCTAAGTAACAAATTTTAAGTCATATTTGTTTCATCCTCTGCATATTAATACATGTATAGACTAGCAGTGCAAGTCATGGTATTGGTTAGGAGCATCCACTGGAACATGGACATCTTCTCTATTAAGAGTTTATTATTATAATTATGGTTATCATCATCATCACCATCATCACCATCATCTTAATCATCATCATCAGAAACATATGAGACAGGGATAATGATGCCTGTATTAAAATGTGTAATTTCAATATTCTGGAGGCTCAGGCAGTAGGATAATGAGCATGAGATCAGTTCAGAATTCAGACTGAGATTCTGCTAAAAATAGGTATTATTTTTAATTAACAAAATTAATAAATGAATCAATAGTAAAGAAATACTTAAGTACTAGTTGTGGGGAATAAGTCAAAAAGGGTCAACAGGAAATCTACACATGACTACAACAAATTATAGTATTTTAATACTATGTATGGTGAACAAGAAAATGTAATGGTTTGCTCTTCCAACCTGGGGTTTTCAATGAGAAGAGTGGATGTCTTTGGAGGAAATGATGTCATCAAGTCCTTCTCTGGCAGTCCCAGCTCTACTGGGGCAAGAAGGCAACTACTGATAGAGAGGGTAGTGAGGGGATTCTGGCCCTAATAGAAGAATCAGGTATCAAAACTCATTAAACATCCAAGAAATTTGTTTTGACATGAGTTGTCAGTATCAAAGGCCATAGTCAAAGAATTTTGAGATCGAATGTCTGAGGATACAGTTGACTCAGAACAGTATTTACATTGTTAGTGAGGACTGATAGACTCAGGAGTTTATCCAGGGTTTGATGAACAGTGCTTATTTTTGTTGTTTTGGTTTTTTGTTTCATTTTATTATATATTAAATTTACTATCCAATATCAACCCTTCTTTTCTTTCTACAACCCACTCACACAAGTCCTTCCCATATTTCCCCATTCTTCTTCCCTTTTGAGAAGGAGAATGCCCCCCTCCCCCACCTCTGGGTGTCCACTCCTCTCCATGGAACTTGCTGCTGGACTAGGCACATACTTTCCCACTAAGGTCAGACAAGGCTGCCCATTTAGGGACACAAGATCCACAGGCAGACAGGTAGACAGGCAGACAGTCAAGAAACTCAGGTGTAGCTCCTGCTCCAATAGTTTAGGACACCGGCATAATATCCAAGCTGATCATGTGCTACGTATGTGCAGGGGGTCAAGGTACACCCTGTCTTGATCTTTGTTTAGTGATTCAGTCTCTGGCAGCCACAAATAGTCCACACTCTGGTCTCCAATGGTTAGTTGACTCTGTTGGTCTTTTTACAGAGTCCCTATCCTTTTCGGGTCCATCAATCTTTCTTTCAATTCCAAAGTAAAACTCCCTGAGCTCCATCTAACGTTTGAGTGTGAGTCTCTGCATCTCTTTCCACTGGCTGCTGGGTAGATCCTCTCAGAGAACAGTTATGCTATTTTTCTATCTGCAAGTGTAACAAAGTATCATTAATAATATCAGGAATTTGTTCTTGCCTATGTGATTGGTCTCAATTAGGGCAGTCATTGATCTGTAATTCTCTCAGTCTTTCCTCTAAATTTCTCCTTGTATGTACTCGCTTATAACGAATATTAGCCCAAAAGAACAGGATAACAATGCTATAATAAGCAGACCCAAAGGAAACAAATAACAAGAAGGGCCCAAGGGAGGATGTATGAATCATTCTCAGAGTAGGAAATAAAACAGTTATCCGAGAAGGATGGAAGGAAGGAACTGGGTGGAAGAGGGCATGGGGAAGGGAGCAAGACAGGGAGGTGTGATCATGTGTAGGTAAAGTAGGTGACAGAGAAGGGAGACTGCCTGGTGGACGTAATCTCTAGAACTTGTCAGAGATCTGGGATGGGAGAGGATGCAGAGGGTCTAAGGGGTGACTCTAGCTGAGATTCCTAGCCTTGCTTGATATGAATCCTGATATGGCCATTTCCAGTAACCAGACAGGACTCCCAGTGGAAGGATAAGGGCAGCAATCCACCCACAAATGCTTCCAATCAAAATGTGCCCTACCTACAAGTGCTCAATTTTTTAAACTAAAAATTTAAGAGGCTGTAGGTATTTATGGAGGAAAGGATGAAAGTAAAAGGTAGATCCCCCAGGAGCATGAACAGGATCTGTAAAGATCCTGTGATGCTTCTTGGATGCTTCATTTTATTGCTCAAATAAATCATGCTTTATTACAGAATCAGGACTATCCACATGCTCTGCTAAGTTGTAGCTGATAGCTTTTGGAATATTAGAATCCTATTGTCTATGGCCGTGATAAGGAAATGAAAGTAGAAAGAACATTAGAAGTAGTTTATGAGGAACCGCCAAATTGATTTCCAGAGTGGTTGTATCAGCTTGCAATTTGACCAACAATGGATGATTGTTTGTCTTTCTCCACGTCCTCGCCAACATCTGCTGTCACCTGGACTTTTGATCTTATCCTTTCTGACTGGTGTGAGGTGGAATCAATCTAAGGGTTGTTTTGATTTGCTTTTCCCTGATGATTAAGGGTTTTGAACATTTCTTTAGGTGCTTTTCAGCCATTCGGTATTCCTCAGTTGAGAATTCTTTGTTTAGCTCTGTACCCCATTTTTGAATAGGGTTATTTGGTTCTCTGGAATCTAACTTCTTGAGTTCTTTGTATATATTAGATATTAACCCTCTATCAGATGTAGGGTTGGTAAAAATCTTTTCCCAATTTGTTGGCTGCCATTTTGTCCTATTGACAGTGTCTTTTGGCATTACCTGAGGACTTAACTATACCACTCCTGGGCATATACCCAGACGATGCTCCAACATGTAATAAGGACACATGCTCCACTGTGTTCATAACAGCCTTATTTATAATAGCCAGAAGCTGGAAAGAACCTAGATATCCTTCAACAGAGAAATAGATACAGAAAATGTGGTACATTTACACAATGGAGTACTACTCAGCTATTAAAAAAAATGACTTCATGAAATTCTTATGCAAATGGATGGAACTAGAAAATGTCATCCTGAGCGAGGTAACCCAATCACAAAAGAACACACATGGTATGCACTCACTGATAAGTGCTATTAGCCCAAAAGCTCAGAACACCCAAGATACAATTCACAGATCACATAAAGCTTAAGAGGAAGGAAAACCAAAATGTGGATACTTAGGTCTTTCTTAGAAGTGGGAACAAATTATCCATAGGAGGCAATACAGAGACAAAGTGTGGAGCAGAGACTGAAGGAAAAGCCATCCAGAGACTGCCACACCTGAGGATCTATCCCATATACAGTCACCAAACCCAGACACTATTGTGGATGCCAATAACTGCTGGCTGACAGGAGACTAATATAGCTTTCTCCTGAGAGGATCTGCCAGTGCCTGACAAATATAGAAGTGGATGCTCACAGCCAACTATTAGATTGAGCACAGGGTCCCCAGTGGAGGAGTTAGAGAAAGGACTGAAGAAGCTGAAGGGGTTTGTAGCCCCATATAAGGAACAACAATATGGACCAACCAGTACACCCAGATCTCCCAAGGACTAAACTACCAATCAAAGACTACACATGTAGGGACACATGGTTCCAGCCACATATGTAGCAGAGGATCGCCTTGTGGGACATCAGTGTGAGGAGAAGCCCTTGTTTCTGTGAAGGCTTGGTGTCCCAGTGTAGGGGAGTGCCAGCACAGGGAAGTGGGAGTGGGTGGGTTGGTGAGGCACTGGTAGGGCACAGGGGATAGGGAGTTTTCATATGAGAAACCAGGGAAGTGAATAACATTTGAAATGTAAGTAAAGAAAATATCAAATAAAAAATGTCTCACAATATTAAAAAAAAAACCAAGTAGTTTATGGTTTTAACAGCTTCCTCTTCACAGAAGGTAGAAATTGTGTAGGAGTCTGAGGTGCTAGATGACTCCAAGGAAGCAGTGTCATCTGGACAAAAGGCAGGTGTCCATGAACTCACAGAGAAGGTGGCAGGATGACAAAATCCTGTATGAACTCAAGCCAGAAAATATCTCATACAAAAAAGTGGGAGTGGTGAGAAAGTTCCACCCCTAAGTAGATATTTGTAATTACTATCTCTTGGGAAAAAAGAAAATTAATTTTCACCAATAGTGTGTCATTAAGTATATGAACCACATACTCCAAGGGAAGATCCATGACTTGGAATATAAAGTCAGTACTGTATAGTAGCACCATTCTCCTAATTATGGCTGAGAATAGAGCTTAGATGGATAAGAAAACTGTGGGGGGCAGCCCGGGTGGGGTGGGGGTCTTTTTTCTTGTTGGTTCTTCTTGAGGTCGCAGAGGAGGAAGAGCATCTATGGAGGGTAAGACTTAGTCTTATGGGAGTAAGACTTTGCCTCAGGAGATATTTAAGTTTGCTGAATGATAATAAAAGGTTTACTTATCTAAGTCTAAGTTACTGTGCTATTGTAGCTGATCTGCCTTTTGTGTTCTTCTGAGGCTGGAGACTCACTGAGCACCTAGTCCTAAAACAGCAGGAGATAGAGGCTTAATTGCTAGAGCCTTTTCCCCTTTGTCCAGATGCCTCTTGCTTGTTGGTCTAGCGGGGAGTTTGGAGCATAAACTTCTTTTGAACCAGGAGAAGAGAATAATGCTTGCAGAAGGAAAAACTTTTATGTGGCAAATATGTATAAACTCACATAAGTTCATTCACACATGCATATTTATGCATTTCCATTCAAACCAGTTGGGCCCATCGTGTATGCATTTGACAATTGCATAATTACAGACACACACACACACACACACACACACACACATGCATACATTTTCACAATTACATACTTATACACATACACCCATACTTACATATGCATATGGAGCAAAAGACCAAGCACTGGTGCAGAAAAAACTCACTCATTCTGGATGAGAAAAGAACATTGTGAGAATCTTTATTGCATGGTGAAAGAAAAAGCTCCTAACCTTTTAATGCTAAATTAATTAAACCTAAGTTTGTAAGAAAAAAAAAGCTTTGTTCCTTTTAATAAGACTAAGGCTGCCTTGTTATTAAGAAAGGACCTGTTCTGTTCCATGCTAAGGGGAACGCTGTCTGCTCCTTCTGCTCTCTGCAGCTTCTTTTTCCCACTTTCCCTCTGCATTTTGCACATTGCTCTTCGATTTTTTATGTTACCTATAATTTCTAAATTTTTCCATTCTACATTATACTTCTAAACTTGCTCTCTCCTCCTGATCTGATGTCACAATAATGATCTAATTCTCAATGCCTTTTCTACCAATGGTGTGACTATACTTCTAAGTTCTTCTTGGGTTCAGTTCTATCGAAAAAGTTTTCTGTCTGTAAAACTTCTCCTCAGCTCAGTTCTTCTCTCAGCTCAGATTTTCTCAGCTCAGCTCTTCTCAGCTTTTTGTCCTCAGCACTTAAACAACTTTCAGAATACATGATCACATGTTAAAATGTTCATCAAAAGTTCATACCCAAAATCAAATCATAAATTGAAATACAGGTTTACAACAGATAATGTTTACATGCTTATCCATTAGGAGTAATTATCTGACTAAACATCCATCACTTATCTCCACTCCACAGATTTACTGAAGGTATAAAACCATAACTAAGTTATTAGTGAAGTTTTGTATAGATAAACCCAGTCAATATTATGTATTCTGTCTTAACACCTATAATAAATTGTTAGTTCCATTTTTATGACCTTTGGTTGATTGCTTTTCAACCTTTTGCAATGTTCTCTGAGTTGAGTAGGAGAAAGTCTGGTTACTATCTAAGAGCTACCAACTGGTGGCACTTGGGAGACTGACATAGTTCTTAGTGCAGTTTTGACTATGAGAAAAGGACCTAATAGCAGCCCCACTATAAAAGAGCTTAATAATCACTGATATAATTTTAGGAATTCTAATAGGATCCCCATTAAGACTTAAGAAGTCATCTATTTATCTATATCACATGACTACAAAACAGTACATCTTTGTGGATCTACAGAAATCTGCTCCAAAGGGGTAATTGTTATATATGTTTAATAATAACAGGAAAAGTATATTAATAGCAGGAATCTTTCCTAAAATGAATTCCCTTATAGCCTTGCATAAAACTGGTGAACCTGTCTCAGATTATATAATAATCTGAAGCTGGTAATCTCAGGATGATCACCTTCTAGTTATTAGCTTGTTTCATTATGGCTCCTGACAGAAAACAAGCTGGTAGAGAGCTGAGAATACAAGGAAAGTTACACCTTAAAATGTTCCATTTTAATTTTCGCATCCAATCAGTAATTATTTATACCTTTGATACACGTCTTAGCAATTGTGCAGATAGAGAAGAGTTGAGGCTTATCAGTTAGCAGCATGGACACTATTGCATATTCTCTTGTGAGCATTTTCACCCTGATAAAGGCATATTGTGTATTAATGAAGATTATTTTCAGAACTGTAAAGTTAATCACATCCATCAAAATGGAGCCATATATCCTCAAAGAACCTTGTGGCTAGAGCATCAGAACTGTTATTACAGTCTTGTTTATGTGGTTGCACAATGTAAGGACAGATGCAAGATTGTACCTAAACACTAAGCAAGGTCTTTGAGTGACTTAATGAACCAATTATTGTTGTGTGAACTTTATCATAGGATACATGAACATATATTCATTCTAGATGGGGAAGCGGTGAATGAAATGAGTTCTTTTTTCAACCATGTTGAGATGGCTGAAGTTTAATCGCTGTTACTTATAAGGCGTGGGTTAAGGGTTATTTATAGGAGCATAGGCAGTAATGCATTACTAAAACACTGAAGAGATGTCTTTCAGTCTCCTAGCAACTGTTACTTGTTTATAACTGCTAGGAAGTGGTGGGTGCTCTCGATGACAGAAAGTTAATTGGCCCAGTCTTTGAAGTACAGATATGAGAGTTCAAGAGAGCAGAAGCATGCCATGCCCAAGGAGCACTGTTCCATAACAATGATGACTTTGGTTTTTAAAAATATTGCTAAATTGCTAAATAATAACTCAGTGATGGTATATGCACATAGATATATATGACACAATTTTGCTCAGAACAGATATTATTAAAAACTGATTAAATTAGAAAAAATTGCAAAAGAGCCAATAGAAAAATCCTTAAAAGTTTTGAGAAGGAACAAAATGTTACCCAGAGAGGAAGAGAGAAAGAGAGAGAGAGAGAGAGAGAGAGAGAGAGAGAGAGAGAGAGAGAGAGAGAGAGAGAGAGAGAGCGCTTGGGTATGGAAGATCATATAAAAATGATCATGTAAATGTGATACAGCTTTTGAACATTGAGCATTATCAATAGACTACAATAGTACAATGTTTGGGGAGACTATGGGACTTCAATGGTTACTATTCCAAAACAAATCATCCATTTCTGTTCTGGGTTGTTTATTTGTAGCCTATAGTGTTTAGCATGGGTAGTTTCACCTCATTATAATGTTTTCCATTTTAACATATATATAATATATCATATGTATATATATATATGTGTGTGTGTATAATGTTTACCTCTTGCCTAATATTCACAAAGTTAATAACAACATGAATCCACCAGCTATAGAAAAGACTGTTTCCTGAAACACATATGTCTCTACCTGACCTAGTCTCAATGTCTCTTCAAAATTGACCTAGTCCAGGTGCTTCCTTAGGACTGACTTGGTTCACCTCCTTCTTTAGGACTTAGTCCAGGTGTCTCATTGGAAGTGACATAAGGTTTACTTTCCCTTCACCTATAGTGAATGTAGCTTTTGCAATCACCTAAAATACAGTTTTTCCATTATATTTTAAGAAAAAAATTCATTTAAAATGCTTTGGTGACTGGATTATTCCAGGGTCTTGAACATGATAAGAAGCACTCTGTCAGTGAGCTACAATCAAGCCCCTATTATGATAAATCTTGTTTCAATTCTTTATGTAGAACATGAAAACAGAGCAAACCTTGTTAACTGGTAGCAAAAGCAAACAATATAACAAGTCTACAAATTAATGCTCTCTAATACAGTTCTTTCTAATCTTTTCTATAAGATTTGAAAGTGGAAGAAAGGAAGGACAGACTGCAAATTTGAAAGGACAGGACAAAAAATTGGATAAATTATTATTATTATTTGTCCTTTATTGCATTGAAAATGTGAATAAGCTGGCAAAGAGTTTTTATTCTTAAGTTTGTTGTTTATGAAAATTGCATGTGACCTAGGCTGATAATATCCTCCTGTGAATTACTTACAGAACTCTGAATAGAAGAAATGTTATATATATAAAATGCATAAAGTATTGTGGGGGAAATAGTGAACACGGCTGACAAACTATCATCAAATCCTCAATATTGATCTTATTATATGAGAATTTTGCTGTTTTATTGTCTTTTAAACATAATTGAAATTTATTAGATTATTAACTTAATTTAAAAAAGTATAGAAGACACTAATATATAAGAAGAGGTCCATTATGCAGTGTGTGTGTGTGTGTGTGTGTGTGTGTCTGTGTGTCTGTGTGTAACTGAAGCCATCGCTCACCAGTTAGCTACTTTACATATTTAAGTGCAATTAATCTCATTTTTTGATTTAGAAAACTTAATGCTTTTAGTCTATTATTTCATGTTTTGTTAACAATCTAACCTTTCAAGGATTCGGTCCAAATCATTTACAAAAGATTTCACACCAGTAGATATTTTGAGCTTGCTTCAATTTCAGCATTACTGGAACTTACTTAAAAGCCTTTTTCTTTTAACTTCCATTTTCTTTTGCTCTGCAGAAAAATCAATATGAAGTTAAGAAGTTACTGTTATCTCGAATTACAAGAGGTTACCTTTTCCCCTTCTACAGATAAATCTATTTTATAATGATATTAAGTAGACTTAAATCTTCAATGGAATTTTTAAAAAAGTTTTCAATCCAAAAAGAGTGTCAAAACATCTGAAGAGACAAATATTTCCCTTGACAAAATACGATTGAGGACAAAAATCTGAGAATTAAAAAATAAGAAGGAAAAATAAAAAAAAATGTTCAGAAATGTGCAGTTTAGTATTCATCATGCTTTCAAAGCCTCAGTGTGAAATGTTATTTAACAGAATGTAAGATGATTACTTGATGCCTGTGCTTTCAGTGTGTAGTCATTTCCGGACTATACATGGCATAAATGCTAATTATTTGGTTGCTGGCTTAAAATGTAGACACACTTGTGGCTTTATTATCCTGCCAGTTGGCATCACTTCTGTGCTTGTGGGTCTTCTCTTCTGTATTGAGGTTAAATAGAAACTTGATGATATTTTTGAAGTAAAATAGTAAATATAAAACACACTCAGTTTTCTGTGATAAAAACAAAACCAATCTTTTATGCAGATCTGTAGCTCATTTTGAAACAGAGAAACAATGGTTTGAACCCTACTGCTAAGTTTTTCTGATATGTTAGATCACCTCAGCTCAGTTAGAAGCATTTCAGAGTCACCAAATAAGTACAATTGATTGATTTGTTTATTTACAGATCTGCACAGTTCTGCTGAAATTTCAATGATCTTAATTGAGCCTACCGAGTTTTATTTGGTTGCCTGTTACCAAGAGGTCTCATGAACATACTGCTTATTGTTTTCAGTGACTGGTGAAATTCAACTTAGTCTTTTACTGCAAGAAAGTATAAAATTGGTTTCTTTGCAGTTGCATACTTGGGGTCAGAAAAGAAATCCTGACATTTATAAACCCTACTTTCAAAGTTATGCTTTATTTATTCTTATGTTTCACTCAAAATTTGTATTAATTATTTTCTTTGAATGCAAGAGCAACTTTATATTACAAATGATCTAGAATATTTGATAAAGATTTATGAACACTAAAAATTCATCCAAGGGAAGAACGTCAGTACAGTACATATTCTGTATAAAATGCTGTGGTTTTACAAACTGCAGTTGTCCCCAAATATCAGCTTTTTACAATGAGTTTTCTTATTAATTGTATTTTCCATTTAGAATTGTTAGATATGGGGTTGGAGAGTTGGTTAAATGAGTAGAGTGTTCAATGCACAAAAATGATTATCTGAGTTTATATCATTAGCTCTTAATAAAGAACAAAACAAACAATCCAGCCAAGTATGGTGGTATCAGCCTGTAATTTCAGGGCTGGAAGTCAGAAATAAGAGAATTCAGGGGACTTTCTGGATAGCCAATCTAACCAAAAGGTGATCTCCAGGCTCATCCAGGGCAATGTTTCAACAATTAGTGTAGAGAGTGATAGAAAAAGGCACTGGGTGCTAGATATCAACCCCTAGACACCATACTCAGATGCATCAGCATACAAACCTGCACACATATGTGCATACTCATGTATACAAATAAAGAATCATATCTTATTTATTACTCATATAATTATCTTTTATTTGTATTTATTAAAATTATACTGATGGGAGAAAATCACATCTCTATGATTAAAGCAATGGGCTGGAGAGATAGTCAATGGAGAAGAGCATGTTTTAGTCTACCAGAGGCTCTGGTTCACTTCCAAGCATCCGCATTAGGTTGCTTTCAAGCATCTATACTCCATCGTCAGGGGAATCTAACAGCTCCGGCACATGTATGTGCCATACACACACACACACACACACACACACACACACACACACACACACACAACCCACATACCTCCCACACACAAATGCACACAAAGAAATACACGCAGTGATACAAAGATTTGAAGTTATACAAATAAATATTGAAATAATTAAATGTTACTTTTGATTTACTACATTAGATAGTAGAACAATCCTTCTAGAATTTATTAAAAGTTGTCTATTTGCCAAAAGAAAGTTAATGTTATTACACAAATTTTGGAGGAAGTATAAAAATTACAAAAGTCATGCTAAAAATCTGGATAAGTCAAGGTCTCCATAAAGGATAATATGTATTTGGTTAACAGGGAAAATACACATTATTTTTGATAATTAAGAATACATGTTTATAGTTAGCCTGTTACTTTAAGCAGAAAAGCTCTACTAAGTAAAGATTATATTGAGAACCACTTTCAAATGTCTCAGAATTTTAAGACTAGAATTTAATTTTTTTATTTTCTAAGTTTTTTTATTTACATTCCAAATCATTACCCCTTTCCCATTTCCTCCCTCACCGAAAGTCCCATAAGCCCCCTTCCCACCCTCTTTTCCCCATTCAACCCCCTCTTGCTTCTCTGTCCTGGCATTCCCCTACATCCAGTCTTTCCAGGACCAGGGTCTCTCCTTCCATCTTCTTGGAAATCTATGGATATGTGAATTATGTCTAGGGTATTCCGAGATTCTGGGTTAATATCCCCTTATTAGTGACTGCATACCATGTGTGTTCTTTTGTGATTGGGTTACCTCACTAAGGATGATATTTTCAAGTTCTGACCATTTGCCTAGGAATTTTGTGAGTTCATTGTTTTTAATTGCAGAGTAGTATTCCATTGTGTAAATATACCACATCTTCTGAACCCAGAGGGACATCTGGGTTCTTTCCAGCTTCTGGCTATTATAAATAAGTTACTATGAACATAGTGGAGCATGTGTCCTTATTGCATGCATGGGAAGCCTCTGGGTATATGTCCAGGAGTGGTATAGCTGGATCTTCCGGGAGTGTCATGCCCAGTTTTCTGAGGAACCGCCAGACTGCTTTCCAGAGTAGTTGTACCAGCTTGCAATCCCACCAGCAGTGGAGAAGTATTCCTCTTTTTCCACATCCTCGCCAACCACTGCTGTCTCCTGTGTTTTTGATCTTAGCCATTCTGACTGGTGTGAGATGGAATCTCAGGGTTGTTTTGATTTGCATTATCCTAATGACTAAGGATGATGAACATCTCTTTAGGTGTTTCTCAGCCATTAGATATTCTTCAGGTGAGAACTCTTTGTTTAGCTCTGTACCTCATTTTTTAATAGGGTTACTTGGCTCTCTGGAGTTTAACTTCTTGAGTTCTTTGTATATATTGGATATTAGCCCTCTGTCAGATGTAGGGTTGGTAAAGATCATTTCCCAGTTAGTTGGTTGCTGCTTTGTCTTTTTGACAGTATCTTTTGCCTTACAGAAACTTTGTAATTTTATGAGTTCCCATTTGTCAATTCTTGATCTTAGAGCATAAGCTATTGGAGTTCTATTCTGGTTATTCTCCCCTGTGCCCATATGTTCAAGGTTCTTCCCTAGTTTCCTTTCTATTAGTTTCATTGTGTCTGGTTTTATGTGGAGGTCCTTGATCCACTTGGAATTGAGCTTAGTGCAAGGAGATAAGAATGGGTCAATTTGCATTCTTCTGCATGTTGACCTCCAGTTGAGCCAGCACCATTTGTTGAAAAGGCTATCTTTTTTTCCACTGGATGGTTTTAGCTCCTTTGTCAAAGATCAAGTGACCATAGGAGTGTGGACTCATTTCTTGGTCTTCAATTCTGTTCCATTGATCTACATGCCTAAGAGTAGAATTTAAAAACAACATGAGTAAAAATGAGGTACGACAAAAGAATTTGAACTGAACGTTTACAGATTTTCATTACAATTCAAGAATACTTACCAAGACATTAATTGATATTAATCCTAAAATATGCTAATTGATGAGAATCTTATAAGGAACAGTCAAAATGCTAAGTTGTACAGCTCTTTCCAAATATGCCTTGTCAAATGGGAAGAGACCAAAGTACTGTATAGTTGAAAGATGCACCCTGCCTCCAAAGGGTCTATTCATTTTCCTAGCAAAGGTCCAAGTCAGTATTTCTTCAAGTACCAATGTAGTTTAATAGTTGTTAATTTCTTTTCTTTGGGTATTATACATTGGGTAAATATAATTAGCTTACTTAGCATATTCATAATTAAATATATGCTAAGTATATATAATTGGTTAGCATTATGACTTACATAGTAATCCTGTTGTGAGATGAGTTGTCTAAAACAAACCTGGGAAAGGAGGATTAGTGCCACAACTGTAAGGCAAACTCTCAGACTTTTTGTCCTGAGGATGTCCTGGGGACAGTGGTTTTAGACTGTTCTTACACAGGGCTGGATCAAGAGTAAGTTGCCACTGTATGAGGTTTATGTCTTGACAAAATAAAGTTACAAGACATCCAGTGACCTGGAACTGGAGACTTTCCTTTTACAAAACTTGGTTCCTGAATCTGAACTTGTTTTTATGACCTTGTGAAAGAATTATTTGCCAAGAAATGTTTATCTAGGAAGATTTATTCCATTTGAGAGTCCTCTTCTCTTGAAGAAAGCCTACATTGAAACAGCTTTGCTTTACTGTTTTTGTTTGTTTGTTGCTTTGGTTTGTTATAGATGATAACTCTTATTATCTGTTTAGTGAAAACATTACTATGGCTACTTCTACTTATATTTTCTAAATGGGAATAATCAGAATAGTCCCCTTCTAGGTTCATCGAACCAAACTTTTGTGTTAGTGTGATGTACTTAACCAGAGCCATTCATCTACTTAACTGAAGGCATTTCTTCACACTTAAAGAACAAATATTTTATGAGCATGCCAAGTGTCTTAGTTAGGGTTTCTATTTCTGGTATGAAATACTAGTAGAAAAAATAAAGCTGGTTAGGAAAGATTTATTTGGTTTCAATATTGCTGCTTCTCTTCGAAGGAAGTCAGGAGAGGCACTCAAGCAAGGCAGGAATCGGGAGGGAGAAGCTGCTGTAGAGGCCATGGAATGCTACTTAATGTCTTCATCTTCAATCTGCCTTCTTTACCACTCATGGTCACTTACCCTGGAATGACCCAGTGAGTGACCCGGGCCTTTTCATATTAATCATCAATCATGAAAATATTTTACAATTTTGCCTGCAGTTCAAGCATGAAGGCATTTTCTTAATTGATCTTCCAGTCTCTCAGATGACATTAGCTCCTATCAAGTTTACATAAAACTATCCAGCACAATAAGATTTACTGCATAAACTAATTATTTAATACACGATATACCAATGTATAGAAAACAGAAAAGCATTCCGACTCTAAGATATTACACAAATTTATTTCTTTGGGCACAAATTTACTCATTTGTTCTTTTTTATATATAGGCTAATTTTTACAGAATACTGTAAGTCCTGGCTCTGTCTTAGCTGGAGGAGTGACAGTACTGAGGAAAAATTCTGTGGCCTTGTATTCTATTGTGGCTTTAGAAGCTTTGTGAGATGAATAAACTATTGAATTAATAATATTTAGGATGGTAAAATTCTGATATAAACCTAATCAACTTTGTTTTAACTATATGATCTGTGATAAAGAACTCTATACATTTATTGGATCTTGAAATTTAATTAGCTTACTAAACACAAGAGAGAAAGAAAGCTACAAAATGTAAGTTTTGAATCTTTTTATTCATGCATGCACACACAAATATCAATGGGTTAACCAGAGTAGAGTTCCAAGAGTACTGTTTCATTTAAGAACTGAGTTTCTAGCTGCCAATAGTCTGTCAAGAATCCAGATGTTGCTTCTGGAAGATCACAGTTTCTTTCAACTTCTCATCGTTCAAACTCATCTTTACTGGGAAAAAAGCTTTATCAATTTATTGGATTGGGCTAGATAAAGAGAATGATATATTCTTTGAAACAACATAAAGTGCATATATATATATATATATATATATATATATATATATATATATATATATATATACATATGGTGAGATAACTTATTTTATTTGGGAAAGTTAATAGTTAAGAAATGTTGAAATGGGATGACTACTTTATTGCTCATTAGTGCATTAGTGTCATGGATGAATTCCCCCTTTTATATTATTTCATATTCAAGATTCTATTGGAGTTGTTTCAGGATGGGAAATACTTTTCAAGACAGACAACACAGTTCTAGAAAATGAGTAGGGAGAAGAGAGCAACCCAGTAAACTGCAGGGTTTGAATGCAGAGTCATGTTGTGATCCTATTCCAACAATGCGTATTAACCAGTCTTCTGATCCTTTCCAAATGCCTGAAACACTTAAGATATTGAACTGATGCACTTATGAATAATAATATGTACTATAATCTCAAAGAATTCTTAGAAATCACTAGTTCATTTTAATCCTTTTTCTGTCAATGACTTTACTTAAAAATTTTAGAGATGGGAAAGTGATTTACACACCTAGTGATGTAATGTAACACTGTGCTTTTGCTTCTGTAGCTTTGGGAATACACATGAAATCATATCATTAAATGTCTATTTAAAACTCTCTAAAGCATGTATAAATACATAGCTTTCAGAGAGTAATAATGAAAATGTGGCGAATCTACCTTATACAGATTAGATTTGAGAGGTGGTGAACCTACCCTATGCAGGTGAGCTTTCAGAGAGCTCTTTATAGCAGACATTCTTGGCAACCTGAGTCATGAATGGCCCTCCAGTGCTCTAGAGAAATGGATTCAGGTAGATCTCTCTCTCTCTCTCTCTCTCTCTCTCTCTCTCTCTCTCTCTCTCTCTCTCTCTCTGTGTGTGTGTGTGTGTGTGTGTGTGTTATTGTGCAGTGTTTCTGTTATCTCCATGAAAGGAGGGAAAGAAGATAAGAAAAGGAGTGAAGGTGAACCAGAAGGAAAAGGGAAATTGATGCAGGCTTGATTAAGGATCACCCAGTCTCACGAGGAGCTCTGAAGAATGAGTGTCTTCCAGAACTGTCTTGAGTTGTAAGAAAAAAATCCCAGGGATTTATAAGTATGTGTAAACAACAAATGGATGTGGCTTGACAATTTCCAAAACAGTTGGCAATTGAAGCCTTCTGACAGGAACCCATTTACTTCAGTCAGAAGAGAGCTGAAGAATGCATGATAGAATTATTTAATGATAATTTTTTATTGGATATTTTATTAATTTACATTTCAAATGTTATCTCCTTTCCTGGTTTCCCCTCAGGAAACCCCCTATACCATCCTCCCTCCCCCTATCTCACGCACCCACTTGCATCTCACCACCTTGGCATTCTCCTACACTGGGGCATCAAGACTTCACAGGACCAAGGATATATCTTTCCATTGATGTCCCACAAGGCCATCCTCTGTTACATATACAGCTGGAGCCGTGGGCCCCTCAGTGTGTACACTTTGGCTGGTGGTTTAGTCCCTGGGCACTCTGGGATGTCTGGTTGGTTGATAGTGTTGTTCTTCTTATGGGGTTGCAAACCCCTTCAGCTACTTCAGGCCCTTTCCCCATTGGGGACCCCATGCTCAGTCTAATGATTGGCTACAAGCATCTACTTCTGTATTTGTCAGGCTCTAGCCGAGCCTCTCAAGAGACAGCTATATCAGGTTCCTGTCAGCAAGCCCTTCTTGGCATCTGCAATAATGTCTAGGTTTAGTGCGTGCATATGGGATGTATTCCTAGGTGCGTCAGTCTCTGGATGGCCTTTCCTTCAGTCTAGGCTCCACATTTTGTCTCCATATTTGTTTGTGTGAGTATTTTGTTGCCTTTCTAAGAATGACTGAAACACTCACTCTTTGGTCTTCCTTCTTCTTGAGCTTCATGTGGTCTGTAAATTCTATCTTGGGTATTCCAAGCTTTTGAGCCAATATCTACTTATCTATGAGTGCATACTTGGTGTTCTTTTGTGACTGGGCTACCTCACTCAGGATGATATTTTCTAGTTCCATAAATTTGCCCAAGAATTTCATGAGGTCATTGTTTTTAATAGCTGAGTAGTACTTTGTTGTGTAAATGTACCACATTTTCTGTATCCACTCCTCTGTTGAAGGACATCTGGGTTCTTTTCAACTTCTGGATATTATAAATAATGCTGCTATGAACATAGTGGAGCATGTGTCCTTGTTATATGGTGACGAATCTTTTGGGTATATGCCCAGGAGTGGTATAGCTGGGTACTCAGGTAGTATTACTATATAAAGTAATACTGTGCTTAAAATAGTACCATTCATGTGCTGAAAGCTTAGAATTCTCCAATGAAGAAAAGACATATAGTGATGTCACAGTCACACATGCAAACACACACATACACATACACACACACACACACACACACACACACACACATGCACTCATACTAGTCAAAGACATTCACTCACAATCTCAAACATACATAAGTTGGTGAATTTGAAGACAGTTTATAATGATTACTTCTGCATGTAAAGACTACATATTATGTATTCATGCATGCATAAGTTCTCAAATTATTTTCTAAGAAGTATATAATATTTATGATATTTTGCAGTATTGCCCAGTTCCTTATTTGTGAAAGATATATAAAAGAAAATTGTGTCTTGAGTGGGATATATTTCTTCCTTAGTGGGAAAATGATTTAGGCAGTAGAGATTACTGTATTGTCGCCTCTGCATTACAGCATCATATGCCAAAATGAACACCACAGTTTTAGCATGCTTTATACTTCTAGTATTTAGCAAATCTATATTTTGTACATTTGAAAGTGTCTCTAATGCATATTTTCAGAAGAATATTTTCCTCTTCCAAAATGTTGTTGAAGTTGCCAAGCATTAACTCTGCAATGTTTCCATGGAATCCCACTTCACAGTTGACATGTAGTCTGACCTGCTGGTTTTACAACACGGTCCAACAACGGTTAACCCAATCTTAGGCCACCATGGATTGCAATTAGTTCTACTTAATGTAAATCAATTTTTAGCATGACCTGAATTAGTGAAAAGTGAGCTTGACTGGGGCAACAATGCCACGAAGTTTGGCCAGCAAATTGTAAACAGATGGCTCTGTCTTACTCTCAGTTCAAATCTGGAACAGAAACCAAAAGTGACCTTAAGTTAGAAAGCTCTCTGCTCTGATTAATGTTGATTAATACATATGGCTAGCTAAACATATGTTTGAGACAACACTATTTACTGAAAAATATTGACAGAATTTTATGTTTTAAAAAAATGTTTAGTTAAATATATGCACAAATTGATAGAAAATTATTCTCAATTCAGATAATAAAGTAAGAACTAAGTCATATTTGGAATAAAAAATATGTACATATATACATTTAAAATTTTTCTTTTCTTAATTATCTTTTTAAATAAACAATGAATTGTAAAGGTAGGTGATACAGTTTTGGTGTGGAAGGAACTCATGCCGGAGGCTTACTTTGCTCCAGTAGTCAGTACAGCAATATACAAACTGAATACTATAGACATTACAATGCAGTGTTTTTGTAACAAGCACATTATTTTTTCTTCATTGTCTTTAACATTTAGTACAGTGATTATTTCATATAAAAATCAATGAGAATTTGTCAAATAAGGGAAAGTCTATATTTTGACTTGTATTTACTAAAAAACATTTTAATATAAAAATCTATTATCTATTTCCTTTATAAAGTCCTAAATGGAGTACATAATATTTGGCTTGTGGTTATTGTTATAACATCATGTGTTATTTTTAAAACTTCATTACTTGCTATTCAAAACATTATTATCTTATGAAAATGGATTTATGAAAATTATGGTTCACATATGAAGAATATTTTGCTGGGTTATATAAATTTTGAAAAGTTAGGTTTCCTTTTTTCAACCCTTTAAAGACACTGAAGTTCTTTTGCATTCAAATATTATGTTATATGTTAAAGGACATAGCATAATGTCATTGGCAATGTTCTTCATAATTCTTTTTAAAATGTGCTAAACGTTATTCTGTCTGCATCATTAGGTTACCATACAACAGTGTCCTTTGAGAATATGATTTTGCTATCATTTCTAGTTGTAATTACTTCTCACAGAAACAGTATGGGCTTATTGAAACGACTTGAGGTGTGAAGGTTGAGAAGACAATGCCTGTGCTTGTTGTAAATAACCACAGCTTGACAGCATGGCATGTTTATTTCACAGAAGCTCACCCTTCCAAGGTGCCATATTTTTTTAAACATTTTTAAATGTCTCTGAATATGTTCTTTCTCTATAAAAGCTTGAGTTGGATTTATGCTGTGACTCACATTTTCTTCATCATGGCATTTCTGATGTCATGAGACAGAAAATACTTAACACCAGGGAGTGTACTTTCCATGGTAGGAGATTTAGAAGCAATCTCACACTCTAGTCCAGATCTGAAAATAGAAGGTATTTCCTTCCTCTCATGCAATTCCAGTCCCCCAGTTTTATAGAGGACCACTTGCTGTGGCTACTCCTACCTCTCTTTCCTATAGCCACTGAATCACATAGCTTTTCACAGTCTTCTTCTACTATACTTCCCTTTATTTCTGCATTCCAGTGCCCCTATCTTATCCACAGTATTGTATGATGTCTGCTGTGGTCTCACCTGATTTTCCTGATTCCCAATTCATGAGAGTCTATACAATTTTTCCATCTGTGAACTCTCTCAGCCCCTTCTTTCTAGTTCATCCTTATTTCTTAGTCTCAGCTCCCAATATCTAGAAACATTCTACATTTGACCCCTAGTGACTATACCTGACAATATTCAGAAGCATTCCTTACTAGGCTACCCGAAAGCACCAGACTTTCCAAAGAACCAAAGAGGACAACCAAAAACAAGGGACAGTATAATCACACAATAAACACAAGACAGGATAGTAGCATTTGGAATTACAATCACCCCAAACCCAGTTACCAAGAAACTAGCATAAAAATACAGTCAATAGCAGTTAGGACAATGTGTCCAACTAGAGCTCAACAACCCTACTAGAGTAGGTCCTGAGAAATGCAATATGGTTGTTGCACCAGGCAAGGACTTCAAAGTAGCTACTATCAATATGTTCAAGGAACTTAAAGAAGATATAAATAAATCCATTAATGAAAGTTCTGAAAACATAAAGAGTAAAATGATAAGAAAAATATTGTTCAAAACGTGAAAGTAGAAATGGAAACAATAAATGAAATTAAAACTGAGGGAAAAATCAAGAAGATTGATAAACCCTTAGCAAAATTAACTAGAAGACAGAGAGTAAAGATCCAAATTAAGAAATATAGAAACACAGTAATCTTAGGGTAAGTGTAGTTTAGAAGAAATTAGAAAATAACTAGTGTTCTACTTAAATACATATACATAAGTATTTACATACATATATGTGAATATCTATACATATACATATATGCACATACATATGTATGTGTATGTATTATATTTAAATACATATATTTACATATATAAATTATGATATTCTAGTACATATGTAATTATATATCATTGTGATTTTTATTTGAATTTTTCTAATAATTAAAGATGTCGATCATCCCTTCATGTAAAAAAAAAAAAAGAAATATAGAAACAAAAAAGGGAACATAACGACATACACAAAGGAAACCCAAAGAGCCATGAAAGCCCACTTTGAAAATCTGTACTCTACTGAGTTGGAAATCTAAGACAAAAAGGATAATTTTTTAAAATTTATTTTTTATTTATATAAGTACACTGTCACTGACTTCAGACACACCAGAAGAGGGCATTAAATCCTATTACAGATGGTTGTGAACCACCATGAGGTTGCTGAGACTTGAACTCAGAATCTCTGGAAAATCAGTCAGTACTCTAAGCCACTGAGCAATCTCTCCAGCCCCCTAATTTTCTTGATGAATACCACCAAGGAACATTTAAATCAAGATCAGATAAGCAATTTAAACATGTTTATTGCTCCTAGTGAAATAAAAGCTATAATTAAAAGTCTACCACCCAAGGACAAAAAACGGGGCAGACAGGTTTAGCACAGAATTCTACCAGATTTTTTAAAATGTTAACATCAATATTTCTTGAAATTTTGCATAAAATATAAGCAGAAGGAGTATTGCCCTACTCTTTAAATGAGATCATAGTTGCCCTGACACTTGAACCACATAAAAACCACCCAACAAATAAAGAGAATCTCAGTCTATTTTTTCTTGTGAATATAGATGGAGAAATTCTCAAAACAATACTTGCAAACCAAATCTAAGAACTCACTAAAAGATAACCCTCCGTGAGAAGCACGCTTTATCCCAGAGATAGAAGGGTGGTTCACCACACATAAATTGATAAATGTAATCCACCATATAAACAGACTAAAATACAAAACACATGGGCCATTTCGTTCCGTACTGAGATGGTCTTTGACAAAATACAAAACCTCTTTATGATTAAAGTACTTCAGAGACTATGAATACAATGGATATATTTCAAAATAATAAAGGCAATTTACAGCAAGCACATAGCCAACACCAACCTTCATGGAGACAAGCTCAAATCATTCCAATTAATATCAAGACAAGTTTGTCCACTCTCTCCATATGTATTCAGCATACTGAAAAAAGTTTTAGCTAGAGCGATAAGAAAACCAACGCTGATCAAGGTGACACAATTTGGATGGGAAGAGGTCATAGTATCCTTATTTTCAGCTGATACACTTGTAAACATAAGTGACCCAAAAAAATTCCACCAAAAATGTCCTACAGCTGATAAACACTCTCAGAAAAGTGATAAGAGAAAAAATAAACTGAGAAAAATGAGTAAACATCCAATATACAAAGGTAAATGACAAGATGGACTTCAGGAAAACAGTACCTTCCACAATTTCATCAAAAAAACTTCTTGGGTTAACTCTAACCAAGCAGGTGAAAGACTTGTATGTTAAAACCTTAAAGACATTAAAGAAAGAAACTGAAAAAGATACCAGAAGATGGGATGATCCCAAAAGTTCATGCAGTGGTAAAATTAACACTCTAAAACTAGCTGTCCACTAGTAATATCAACACACTCAATGTATTGTCATCAAAATTCCAACACAATTTTTTACAAAATTTGAAAGGACAATTTTGTCCTTTACAACTATATGAAATCAAAACAAAACCAGGATTTTTTAACTATGGCTTTAATAACTAAAAAACAAAAGCCAAAAACTGCTGGATGTATCACTATTGTTCTCTTTTGATAACTCTAATTTTTATAATGTTATGAATCATAATGGAAATATCTGATATGTAAGATATGTGATATGTGACCCCTATGAAACTGTCGTTTGACCCAATGAAAGTATCTTGACCTACAAATTGAGAACTGCTGTTGTAAATCACGGTGTAATGTAACTTTCTTTTTCCTGCATATATGACTTTGTTTATAATAAAATTTCAAGGGAATATTAGTGCTATAAATTAACCCTACTAATACTGAAAATGAAATAATTGTTAAGAGTTGAGACAACGAGCAGAGGCAGTTATTCACAGGTTTGACTTGAGATTATACTATGTCTGCTATCCTAACAATTACTCTAACCATATCCTACCTACTGTCTGTAGATGAAGAGAAGTAAGAAAGGATATATGTCTATTTTGAGGATAAGGTTAATGGTGAATTTCTCACACTAGGAAATTATTGAGGGAATTGAGGGAAGCTGTCAGAACCTTCAAAAGAATATATACATGTATATGTATATGTATACATGTGTGTGTGGTATGTGTGTGTTTAAAGATTCCAAATATTTCTGATTAATATATAAATAGAAAAATGGCTTTCCACCTGCCACTGTACTTATTCATAATGGTTATACATAAATGTCCTTTGAATATTATTGTCTTTTAGTGTGTATGTCTGTGTATGCATGTATGTGTGTATGCATGTATGTATGTATGTATGTGTATACAGGTATATATGGGCATGTTTGTGTGTGTTTTCATGTCTTCTATAAAAATGCAAATACGTGAATAGGTAAATACTTGAATTTACATTTTTTGAAGCAGAATACAATTGTCTTATCTGAAGATGTTTAAAAACCTGCAAATTCAAGGAGAAATTATGTAGGTCAGATACTTCTGGCAGTCTAGAAGGCAGCAATCTAGTGTGTGTTTAGTAGCAGTTTGATAATTGTCACAAGAATTTCAAAGTCATAAAGAAGATGTAGCTTTATGTCACGAATGTTCTTCTTTATTCTCTGTTTACCCCAAATCTGGATGTTCTAAGGACCTGATGAGGTAGAACACAATATCTTTAGAAACTGGTATCATATTACAAAGTTTCAAATGATGGAGGCAAATTCAGCTATCAAAATTCTCTAGAAGTCAATGTAACCTGCCACAAATAGTATTAGGAAGAATTAAACAAGGATATGATAAGCAATGCTTAGGATGAAAATCTCCTCTCTTTCAATTTCAATGATACCAAAACCACACAAAGGGTCCCTAATGGAGGAACTAGAGAAAGGACTCAAGGAGCTCAAGGGGTTTGCAGCGCCACAGAAGGAACAACAATAAGAGTCACCCAGTACTTCCAGAGCTCCCAGGAACAAAACCATCAGCCAAAGAATACACATGGAGTTACCCAGGGCTCCAGACACATAGGCAGCAGAGGGTGGTCTTGTTAGACACCAAAGGGAGGAGAAGCCCTTGGTCCTGGAAAGACTTGATGCCGTAGTGTAGAGGAATACCAGGACAGGTAAGCAGGGGGAGGGTTGATGAGGAAGGGGAGATGGCTTATGGGATTTTTGGGGGAGGGGGAAACCTGGAAAGGAGACAAGATTTGAAATGTAAACAAAGTATATATCTAATAAAAAAACAATATATCTTGATCATATCTACTCTCCAAACCTTTCCTTAAGCTTTGCCATAATACCCCACATCAGTTCCCTCTAGAGTTCATGTCCTCCTTTGTATATATGTGTATATATGTTTGTATTTACATACCAAATATAATTAGTCTTGCCTATATTCATATGAATGTGTAGTCATCTGCATTGGCCACACCATAAAGTAAAAGTGACTCTTCTCCTGTTCCCCAGTGGAGGGAAGAAGGCTTACGGGACTTTGGGGGAGTGGGGAACTGGGAAAGGGGAAATTATTTGGAATGCAAATAAAGAATATAGACAATTAAAAAAAATGTAAAAAAAAGTGTCTCTTCCTTTTTTACATCATCAGTTGCCTAGTGCTACTCAGTTAGGAATGGGCCTCAACAGAAAAAAGAGGGAGGGAAGGGGGCTTATGGGACTTTCGGGGAGGGAGGAAACGGGAAAGGGGAAGTGATTTGGAATGTAAATTAAAAAAAAATAAAATAAAATTAAATTAAAAAAAATAAATGATAATTACTTGTAACTCCAAAAAAAAAAAAAAAAAAAAGGAATGGGCCTCAAGGTATCTTTAAATCTCTTTGCTTCTATTTTTAACTGGCTTAATCTTATGTAAGTGTTCTGTAAGGAATGGCAGATGGTGTGAGTTCATGTGTAAAAGAGCCACGCTAAGTCCATAGGATAGTTTCTTTGTCATACTCCTCCCATCCTCTAGTACTTAGCCTTCTTTCCATACACAACCCCTTTAACTTGATAGTCTATGAGCCTGAGGGCCTTAGAGTTGGCACTTCTTATGGGGATAAAACAAAGACCTCTCATCTGAAAATGTATAAATTCACTAACTCTCACTTATAGATTCAAGTTGCTTTACTGGTTATAAAAAATTTAAAATCATATTCAACCTCATACAAATTGGGCCATTTAGCTCTTTCTTATTTCCCCATTTCTCTGATCAGAGCAAGGAACTAAAACATGCTTGGTTGACACATCTCTCTGATATCAAGGAAGGACCTGTAACACTGAGGCCTGGTAATTCACAGTTGATTGCATAATTAGTTTCCTGATTTCACAATCCACCTCTTTTCTCACATTGTTACTACTGCCATTTTCCCCTAAGTTAATATAACAGAAGTTACTAGTTTAAGTGAAACAATTATGGGAATAGCTTATTACCAGCATTGCTCCATCTTACAAACTAGAATCACTTCATAAGTGACATTAAAGGGTAGGGATCACAAAATAGCTTATTAGGCAATGAGAATATTGGAAGTAGCACAGAGCCATTAATTAAAATGTAAGTTTTATTGATTTCAAGAACACAGTTATTTGTATATTTTAAAGCAACTATATTCAATTGTGTTTATGACATGGACAATTACAACATCCAAGAAAAGAAGATATATTCTGGAAATGACTGTTCTATATTTAATAGGAATATCTATGTTGTAATCAAACTATAAAGCATTATAGCATGTTGATCATCAGCTATGATGAGTGCTTTTTCGCTTGTGTGTGTGTGTGTGTGTGTGTGTATGTGTGTGTTGTATTACACACATTACACATATTCACAAATATATGTGTATATGTATATATACATAATTATTAGTAATATGTTAGATATTTTATACAATATAAACTTACATAAAATGTTTATAAAACCAGACTTTGTAATACCATTTGAGGAATTAAATGAAATAATTAAATAATTAAGAAGAAGATGTTGCACAAATGTGAACTGGCATGTGGAGAATAATTAAATTGTAATTACAAAAGGTTAATGCAGCAGTTCATTTGTCCTGGTTTTTAAAATTTAGATAGTGCAGATTTTTGCAATATGGCAAACCAACCTAACGTATTTTCAGTGGGAATTAAGCATCTGTTAAGATTTTTATGTCACTCTATGAAATCATATTTGAAAACAATTATTTTATACACAGCATAGCAACTGTCATTAACAGGGTTCAATAGTTTAAATGTAATCTAAGAATATAATCAATTTACATGTAAGTTCACTAATGAAAATCTTTCTAAAAGAGTAAGCATTACATTTATTTTTTATAGCAGTGTAGTATCTCTTTGATTTGTCTTATTTATTTAAAATTTCTAAAATTCTACTTATTCCAAGAATATTGACCTTAGAAATTTTGCTACTTTTTAATGTATTCTTCTTTTCCCAAATTACTACCCAATAGAGCTTATTTTTTTATGGAAAAGAAGTTCACTACTTTTAAATTTTCAAATGATGATACATATGTAAGATATTTACTTACCATGTCAGGCAAAACATATTACAAACTATCATGCTGTTAATTTTAACTATTATGTACATTGTAATATTTTGATTCATTTACTTGTTTGTGTATGAATGCATGTGTGCATGCACATACCAGGGGAGTTGGCTTTCTCCTTCCCCTCTCAGAGGCTTTGAACCTGAACCCAGAATGTCATGCTTTGTGGCAAATGTACTTGTCCCTGAGCCATCTTCCAAGCCATTGTATACATTTTAATTGTTGTGCCATTTGCACTTCATTAAAATTCAAACAGATGCTCTCAGTGTATTTTAGTTTAGTTTGTGCTGAATGTATATAAAATTGTGTTTATAGATTATTTATTTTTTATACTAGTATAGGCTATATAATTGCACTGTGCTTTGGAAATTATTTTTTCTTTTTCTTTTTTTCTTTTCTTTTTTAAGAGCTAAGGACTGAACCCAGGGCCATGCACTTGCTTGGCAAGTGCTTGACCACTGAATTAAAACCGCAACCCCTGGAAATTAATTTGCATTTGAAAAAGTCCAACAAAAACTAGTAAATTACCACTGCAGGATGGGCATTTTCTGGTTGCTGAAGTTTTCCTCAACCAGATGCCAAAATGGGCTGCACATCAATCAGTCTGTGTGGATGGATAAAAGAATGGTCATGCAGATGTGGTGGCACATTATGCAGGGGATAGAGTCACACCTGCCGTCGTTACCTACGACGAAATGAGCATGTGGTTGGACTGGCCACAAAACAAAGCAGAATAAGAAATATTATGCAGGGGATAGAGTCACACCTGCCGTCGTTACCTACGACGAAAATGAGCATGTGGTTGGACTGGCCACAAAACAAAGCAGAATAAGAAATATTTCAAGCACAGTAATGAAAGTAAAACAGATCCTCGGTAGGAACCAGAAGTGTGGTCCTCAGACCTGCCTTCTCATCAATTAACCCTGAGAGGAAACAACCAGATGGCTCCTGGATATATGCTGAGAACACACAGATCTTCCTCATGCCTTCAAAACTGTTCCCTGCTACCCAGGAATTAGTTTCAGTAGCCTTCCTTCCTTGTCCACTATGGCAACCACCAATAACAAGGCAGGCATCCATTGTTCCAGACAGCAGAAACAAACTCTTCTTTCCATACTAGGAGAGGAAGAATACATCCAATGTCTATAGACTAAGCGTCATTACACAGATGTCCATCAGATCCTGTCTAAGAGTATGCAGTAGAGGGATTCTGCCACACAGAATGCCGCCTTTGCTGCTCTAAGTTTAAAGTCCTGAAGGCGTTGTGTTTAAAGGTATGTGTTGCCCGTGACACAAGTACAGGGCAACTGCACTATCGACTTTATAACATGTTGAGTCAGCTTCTTGGAAATCAGATAGTGGCTGACTAACACTACTTAAGCAGGCTGCTGTTTGGTCCAGCACTGTGATCAGAATTTAGTGGTCTCTGACACCTTAGGTGAAGAAGGAACCAGTTTCTGGAAAATGAAAAGTCCTCAGGCAACTGTGTATTTTTAAATAGTTATAGAATCAGTAGTCATTTCTGCCCTGCCTACCTCACAGAGTTGTTTGAGGATCAAGTGGCTTATAGATATGAAAGTATTTTAAAGTTTGAAAGCACTATACACATGTAAGTTATGAATGCATTTGTCCTTGTCTGAGCTGAGCTGAGTAAGCACATTCAGTTACACCATACCAAAGGGTAGAGGTATCCCCTGACTTCATTGCTTGAATTTTTATCAGTTTGTCGGCCTCTTAGATTGAGGTCTCAAATTCTTACATCTCTCCGTGGCCCACTAGTCCAGGCACAATTGCATTTGTGTCTGTGTTTCTTACAGTTTCATTGCTGTATCCCTGACTTTCTTACTAGCAAGCACTTCCTTAGTCCAACCAGCTTCCCCTCCTTCATTTTACTAGTTCCTGGTTTCTACTGAGATGAGGATCTAATTGAGCACTGTAGGAGGTAAATATTTCCCATTGGTAAACTTCGATGTGGTCATATATTACCTGTTTTATAGAGTAAAAAAACAACGTAAGTAAATTCTTCGCATTTAATATTATTTGAGCATCTTTAGATGCACAAACCATGTGTTTACATTGTGCTTGCCATTTGAACAAGGCAATAGCCTGGATTATATCCATTTCCAATCTGTGGCTGACTGCATTTGTTTTCATTAGCTGGTGTTTGGTTTGGGCCTTAATATGTTATTGAGGGCAAGTCTAGATCCACAGTAACTTTTTTTTCAAGTGATACAAACAAGAGTTCTTAGTGGTTAGCAGGTGTGGCAGAAGAGAGCAGCTCCCTTTGTCCTTCAGCTTAAAGGATGACTGAAAGCAATAAAGAACTCTGCCCAGAGATAGCTCCTTCAAACACAAGCAGTAAACAAGTGCACACCTCTCACCCAGGCCCATGTTCGTGAGAGGAAGTGATGAAACTCCCACACTTCAAGGTTATTGGTCTTCACATGCAATTAGGGTGCTGGGGAGAAAATGAGAAGGTATATTAGGGTAGGTTTAGTCTTGTGGATAAGGGAGGAAGGGAAGGGTTTCATTATAGTCAAGAAGCTGGCAATGTAAATTAGTAAACAAAAGGACAAAACAATCATAGAAAATCCTAAGTGGCGAAGAGCAGACTGCTATAAGAATGAGCCCTGGTTACATGAGCAGTGTGTATTGTGCAGTATGCTGGAATCTTCTCAGACCGTTCCACTCCAGACCAGTCATATGTGTTTACAAAGGGTAACCCACTTATTGGTTTTGTGCCTCGATTTCTTTTATATCTACTTTGAGAAAATTCTGCTAGACAATTTTTATAGTACTTTTCAGTTCTAGAATTTTTAAATAATATGGTAAAGGTAAAATGGAGGTTAGCTATTTATAGTGTTTTCAGCTGTTAATGTAAGTTTGAAACTCTGTTTAAGATTGTATTTAAGGGCATCAAGTATTGTATTGGTGTTTATCGATATACTGATAAAAATTCTAAGCATCATATTGGATGTCCCAGGATGGCTCTCTTTCACTGAAGTGGATACATATATGTCTGCTATCTCTTGTTTTAGACAATGATATGGAATGATGCAAGATGAGTATCTGTTATAACCAAATAAAGATAATGTAGAAAATAGTTTTCTGGAAGAATCTTTGGGGAGACCTAGACCTATGCCATATGAATCTAATGGTGACAGGATAGGGATGAGAGCCTAGTTGACAGAGGAGACATATTAAGGAACAGAAGTGGAGTTAAAATTGAGGTATTTTGAAAACTCTAATGGGCAGAGTAACCAAAATAAGAGAATAAACCTCAGGGTCCTGAAGAGCTAACCAGAAGACATTCAAAACCTTAAAGGGGACAGTGCATGGTAGAAGCCATGTGCAGGAATGCAGACTGGAGGTCCTGCCTCAGCTGTACAATGACCAGCTATCTTCTCCAAAAGGCCTTCAGTATTCTGTAACTCAGATTCTTCACCTAAAGTGGGACATATCAATTACCTGTCCTACCTATCCCACAGGGGTGTTGTAGGGACCAGTAGAATATAGAATATAACAGGAGTTGGGAAGGAGACCCCATGGGACTTGACTGCTGGTGCTGCCAAACCCAGGGGCCCTGATCACTGTAAGATACTTGAGGAGAAGTTGGACGTGACATTGCTGGTATAAAGTTGTGGTGTGACAGTAGGATCAATGCCTCCTAAAGGTCACAATATGAACAAGGTACTGTGCATATCAGCCTCCAACTTTTTTTTAATCATGTCTCTTAGTTCTGTTGTGGACAAATAAAGTTTTGACTTGTGGGTAAAAAAAAATTAGAAAAATTTAAGTATAAGTTTTATACTTCTTTAAGGAATGTATTACTAAATAGTTTTATTGAAGTGCTTTCTTGATAAAATACATAATATGAAGAAGGTGTCTTTAGAAATTCTACTATGCTGTTGTAGAACATTTAACATCATGGTTTCTAAGCATATTTACCAAATTCCTGTTAATTTAAAAGTTTAAATATGTAATGTAAAGTCTAATGATAGTCGCAGTTGAGAGGATATACAAATGGATTCACAAATAGACATAATTTCTGCACAATGTGCTGATAGTAGCTTCTTCAAAGTTATTTATTTTAGTACATTAAGCTTTACAGATGCTGCATAATTTTACTAAAGAGCTTCTCAAAATATAAAAGGTAAAGAATATAAATCTCTGAGAAGAGTCCTATAATTATGGGATGATAATGAGCTCTAAGGAACAGCAGCAGAAAGAAACGTGAGAGTCAGGATTTTTTTCTTTACATCTCCATATTTTCATTTTATATTTTCTTCTAAAAACAGAAAAGTGGACCTAAAATTGCTGCCAGTAAGACAGAGATTAATGATTAAAGGGTCACAGGTAAACACATCAAAATTTAATCAGATAGTAAACACTGATTTTAATATTAACAAAGGTAATGATTTGTGTTGTGTATATTAACACTGCACTAATTACTGCTCCCACAGTTCTGCCCTGCACAGAAGAGATGCTACTCTGAGGGTCAATGAGGTTGCTCAGTATGTACAGTCATTTGCTGTCAAGACCAAAGACCTGATTTTGCATACAGGAAACCTCAGGATGGAAGGGGAGAGCTGACTCAAAGAAGTTATCCTGTGGCCTTCAAGTACACAGCATGGTACATGCACACATGCATATACCACACACACAGACACAGACACACACACACACACACACACACACACTAAACTTGTGCTTAAAACACACGAAGATAGGGAGCTGGAGAGATTGGTCATTGGTTAAGTGTACTGGCTATTTTTCCAGAAACTTGAGTTCATAAAATTGATAAAATGTCTTTTTTGGAAGGAATATAAGAGTGTCTCTTAGAAATATTGTTGTACTTCCTTGTAATTTTTCCTCTGGCTCATTTTATTTCATATATTTTATATTAATTATACTTCATATATTCCCTTACATGTATAGATACTTTATTTCTTTTATTATTATTTATCATTATTTCTTTTATTATTATTTATTTTCAGATCCTCTCTGATCCATGGGATATCTAGGTTTAGGCTCTAGGTTACCTAAGCATTTCTGAGTATGTGTTCTTTCTCCTTGTTGAGTGGCTCTTAAGCCATTAGTATGCTGAACTTTTGGGCTAATATCCACTTATCAGTGAGTTCATACCATGTGTGTTCTTTTGTGATTGGCTTACCACACTCAGGATCCTTTTGCCTAAGAATTTCATGATGTCATTGGTTTTAATAGCTGAGTAGTATTCTTTTGTGCAAATGTACCACATTTTCTGTACCCATTCCTCTGTTGAAGGACATCTGGATTATTTCCAGCTTCTGACTATTATAAATAAGGCAGCTATGAACATACTGGAGCATGTGTCCTTACTGCATGTTGGAGCATCATGTGGGTTATGCCCAGGAGTGGTATAGCTGACTCTTCAGTACTACTATGTCCAGGTAGTACTTGTCATCAACAATAGTGTCTGGTAGTTTCTGAGGAAATGCCGGACTGATTTCCAGAGTGGTTAGACCAGCTTGCAATCCCACCAACAATGGATTAGTGTTCCTCTTACTCTAAAAAGGAATAAAGTATTTTTGGATTCAAATGCACTTTACTTGTAAGAACAATTGAACACAACTTATGTTTTAGTTGTAAATATGTACAGTATGGTAAACACTATCTTCTTATGTAAACCTACACAATGAAAGTCCATGTCTAGAAGTTAGAATTTTAAAAAGAAGATAACAAATCAATGTTTACTTACATATTTCTGTGAGTTTTATTTTAAAAAATGTAGCACTGAAAAGAGCATCATGATGACTTCAATGACAGAAGATGGTTTAGAATTTATCCTTAGGTTATGAGCAACCCACCCATCTCAAATTTTTTAACCTGTAACTGTTCCTGTCTAAAGGAAATGCAGGAACAAAAATGGAGCAGAGAATGAAGAAAAGGCTATCCTGAAACAGTACCACCTTGGTATCCATCCCATCTGCAGACGCCAAAGCCAGACACTATTGCTGATGACAAGAAGTGCTTGCTCAAGGAGCCTTGTATGCCTGTCCTTTGAGAAGCTCTGCTAGCACCTGACTAAGATTTAGACAATCAGAGCCAACCATTGGACTTATCCAGGAGACCCAAATAGAAAATTAGGGGAAGGACTGAAGGGGCTGAAGGGGATTAAAACCTCATAGGAAGAACAACATTATCAACTATGTGTACCACCCAGAGACCCCAGAGACTAAACCACCAACAAAAGAGTATACATGGCTCCAGCTACATATGTAACAGTGGACTGCCTTATCTGGCATCATTGGGAAGGGGTGTGCTCTTGGGCCTGGGAACAAATACCAAAGGGGTGAGGCCAGAGTAGGTGGATGAGTGGGTGGGGGAGCATGCTCTTAGAGGCAATGGGGAAGGGGATAGGTTAGGGTGTTCATGAGGAGGAGACCCAGAAGAGGGACAACATTTAATGTATACAAATAAAATAATTTATTTAAAAAAATTAGTCACCTTTAGTATATCTTTATATTTAAAATCAAATATGAATGCTCGATAAAAGCTGGAAAAAGACAAACAGAAAGGAATCAAGGTTAGGAAATATAAGAAGGAAGCCAAAGTAGGAGTAAATATGGACGGGGACAAATTTCCTTGTCTATAATGTAGATAATTTTTGGACACTCTGTCAGAAAGGCATGGGTATATGTATTAGGTGATAATTTTTTTTTAAACTCAAAGTTAACTTTTGCTATTCACTTTAAAAAGGAGAAAAGTAAATAAATCCTAGAATGGATAAACTATTTAGGAGATGATTGGAATTGTCCAACAGATGATGCTATCACATGTCTTCAAGTCATGTTTGCTCATTTGCATTTTCATTAATTGTAAAGTTAATAAATCTAGAATAATCTAATTTGACATATCCCTTTATCTAGCAGCTGTTGGTTATGTTTATATTATTTTACTCGAAATTGACATGAGCTTTAATCTTCACAAACATCTTTCTCCTGCTTTGTTTTCTTTAAATTCCTTCTGTGTTGGTATTTAAGCATTGTATTTACGACAAGATTGTATTTAAACAAATAAGAAAGATGAATAAGTTCTTCTCTGGAATATAATATTAACAACAGGTAGTAGTCTTGTAGAATGTGAAGTAAGCCATTGTTAAGGCACTTCACATAAGAGGAAACATTGCAGAAGAAAGGAAGAAAGATCCTAAAAGACAGTGGTGGTGATTGACTACAAGAAATTGTTTTCAGGAACAGCAGGGTAGGTGCACCTATGTGCTCACAGCCGTTGAGACAATGTGAACAAGACCTGTGCAAGATCAAGCCAGTCAAAATACCAGCATGGAGAAAGGAGGTGGGCATAAATTTCTATACTAGGTAAGGAAATATTGACAATGGACAGCTGATGGCAGAAGAGTTAGCTTGCTTTAAGGGTACAGTCCTGGTGCATTGACTATCCTCTAGTGATGACCATATGCCTAAAAGTACATGGGTAACAAGAACTGTATTTGCTTAGTTTAAAACAAAAATGTGGATCTTTGCCACTGTGACTGAGTAGACAGGAGCAGACAGGGGCACAGAGATTATCCAAGTGGAGGATCGCTAGGGGCACGCCCCGCCAGGGCTCTGCCTGCACCCAGGGGATCTACAGCACCATAGCCATCTGTGTACCTACCCTGTCTGGGATATCTGGCCTGCAGGGAGTCCCGCAATTGGAGGGAGTCCTGCATTTACAGGTGAGGCGCCACCATCTTTGCCACTGTGACTGAGTAGAAAGGTGCAGACAGGGACCCAGGGATCATCCGAGTGGAGGATTGCTTGGGACAAGCCCTGCCAGGTCTCTGCCTACACCCAGGGGCTCAGAAGCACTGCAGTCTTCTGTGCACCTAGTCTGCTAGGGGATATCTGCTCTAAATTGAGTCCCGCGAGTAGAGGTGAGGCCAAGATCTCTCCTGCCACTGAGCAGGCTGCTGCAGCCAGGAACACAAAGAACACCTGAGTGTAAAATCACTTGGGACTCGATCTGCCAAGGCCTGACCTACACCTAGGTGGTGAGCAGCCCCATAGCAATCTGTGCCAGGGGAAAGCCGATCACCCAGGGGTGCTGAGATAGGCCTGTAGGCACACAGGAGGGACAAGAACCAGCCAGGGACAGCAGAACCAACTAACACCAGAGATAACCAGATAGCAAAAGGCAAACATAGGAATGCTACTAACAGAAATCAAGGCAATAAGGCTCCATCCGACCCAATTCTCCCACAGCAAGTCCTGAATACCCCAACACATCAGAAAAGCAAGATTTGGATTTAAAATCAGAGTTCATGATGCTGATGGGGGCTTCAAGAAGGACATAAATAACTCCCTTAAAGAAATACAGGAGAACACTAGTAAACATGGAGAAGCCCTTGAAGAACTAAGGGAAAACACAACAAAACAGGTGAAGGAATTGAATAAAGCCTTCCAGGATCTGAAGATGGAGGTAGAAACAATAAAGAAATCACAAAGAGAAAGAACTAGGGACATAGAAAACCAGGAAAGAAGTCAGGAGTCGTGGATCCAAGCATCAACAATAGAATACAAGAGATAGAAGAGGAGTCTCAGATGCCAAAGATACCATAGAAAGCATTGATACAACAGTCAAAGAAAATGAAAAATGCAAAAAGCTACTGACCCAAAACATCCAGGAAGTCCAGGACAAAATGAGAAAACCAAGCCTAAGGATTATAGGTATAGAAGAGAGCAAAAATGTTCAACTTAAAGCGCCAGTAAATGTCTTCAACAAAATGATAGAAGAAAACGTCCCTAACCTAAAGAAAGAGATGCACATGAACATACAAGAAGCCTACAGAACTCCAAATAGATTTGACCAGAAAAGAAATTCCTCCTGTCACATAATAATTAAAACACCAAATGTACTAAAAAAAGAAAGAATATTAAAAGCAGTAAGGGAAAAAGTTCAAGTAACATATAAATGTAGACCTATCAGAATTACACCAGACTTCTCACCAGAGACTATGAAAGTCAGAAGAGCCTGAGAAGATGTCATACAGACCCTAAAGGAACACAAATGCCAACCCAGACTGCTATATCCAGCAAATCTCTCAATTATCATAGATGGAGAAACCAAGGTATTTCATGACAAAAAAAAATTTACACAGTATCTTTCCACAAATCCAACCCATCAAAGGATAATGAATGGAAAACACCAACCAAAGGAGGGAAACTACACATTAGAAAAAGCAAGATATCAATCTTCTTCCAACAAACCCAAAAGAAGATAAACACACAAACATAAAAATTACATCAAAAATAGCAGGAAGCACCAATCACTTTCGCTTAATATCTCTTAACATCAATGGACTCAATTCCCCAATAAAAAGACATAGACTAACAGACTGGATACATAAACAGGACCTAACATTTTGCTGCTGCATAAAGGAAACGCATCTCAGTGTCAAAGACAAACACTACCTCAGAGTAAAAGGCTGGAAAACAGTGTTCCCAGGAAAAAAGCTGGAGTAGCCATTCTATTGTCCAATAAAATAGACTTTCAACCAAAAGTCATCAAAAAAGACACAGAAGGACACTTCATATTCATTAAAGGAAAAATCTACCAGGAAGAACTCTCAATTCTGAACATCTCTACTCCAAATGCAAGGGAACACTCATTCATAAAAGAAACTTTACTAAAGCTTAAAGAACACATCGCAACCCACACAATAATTGTGGGTGTCTTCAACACACCACTCTCCTCAATGAACAGATCAGGGAAACACAAACTAAACAGAGATACAGTAAAACTAACAGAAGTTTTGGACCAAATGGATTTAATAGATATCTATAGAACATTTCCTCCTAAATCAAGAGTATATACCTTCTTCTCAGCACCTCATTGTACCTTCTGCAAAATTGACCATATAATTGGTCACAAAACAAACCTCTACAAATATAAGTATATTGAAATAATTCCATGCCTCCTATCAGATCACTATAGAGTAAGGGTGGTCTTAAATGGCAACAAGAACAACAGAAAGCCCACATACAATGCTCTACTCAATGACACCTTGGTCAAGGAAGAAATAAGAAATCAAAACTTTTTTTTAGAATTTAATGAAAATTAAGGCACAACATACCCAAATTTATGGGACACAATGAAAGCAGTGCTAAGAGGAAAACTCATAGCTCTGAGTGCTTTCAAAAAGAAGCTGGAGAGAGCATAAATTAGCAGCTTAACAGCACATCTGAAAGCTCTAGAACAGAAAAAATACTAATACACTCAAGAGGAGTAGAAGGCAGGACATCATTAAACTCAGGGCTGAAATCAAACAAATAAAACTAAAAGAACTATACAAAGAATCAAGAAAACCAGGAGCTAGTTCTTTCAGAAATCAACAAGATAGATAAACCTTTAGCCAGACTAACCAGAGGGCACAGAGACAGTATCTAAATTAACAAAATCAAAAATGAAAAGGGAGAAATAACAACAGAAACCGAGGATATTAAGAAAAAAAATCATCGGATCCTAATACAAAAGCCTATACTAAACACAACTGGAAAATCTGGATTAAATGGATAATTTCCTAGACAGATATCAACTATCAAAGTTTAATCAGTATCAGATAGACCATCTAAACAGTCCCATAACCCCTAATGAAATAGAAGTGGTCATTCATAGTCTCCCAGCCAAAAAAAGCACAGGAAAAGATGGTTTTATGTAGAATTCTATCAGACTTCAAAGAAGACTTAACACCAATACTCTTCAAACTATTCCACAAAATAGAAACAGAAGGAATACTACCCAACTCATTCTATGAAGCCACAATTTCACTGATACCAAAACCACACAAAGATCCAACAAAGAGAACTTTAGACAAATTCCCTTATGAGTATCAATGCAAAAATACTCAATAAAATTCTTACCAACCGAATCCAAGAAAGAACACATTAAAATGATCATTCACCATTATCAAGAAGGCTTCATCACAGTGATGCATGGATGGTTCAGTATATGGAAATCCATCAATGTAATCCACTACCTAAAACAAACTCAAAGAAAAAAAAAACATAGTCATTTCATTAGATGCTGAAAAAGCATTTGACAAAATTCAGCATCCTTTCATGTTAAAGATATTGGAAAGAACAGGAATTCAAGGTCCATACCTAAACATAGTAAAAGCAATATACAGCAAACCAGTAGCCAACATTAAATTAAATGGAGAGAAACTTGAAGCAATCACACTAAAATCAGGGACTAGACAAGGCTGTGCTCTCTTTCCATATCTATTCAATATAGTACTTGAAGTTCTAGCTAGAGTAGTTAGAAAACAAAAGAAGGTCAAAGGGATACAAATTGGAAAGGAAGAAGTCAAACTATCACTATTTGCAGATGATATGATAATATACTTAAACAACTCAAAAAACTCCACCAGAGAACTCCTACAGTTGATAAAGTACTTCAGCAAAGTGGACAGACATAAAATTAACTCAAGCAAGTCAGAAGCCTTCCTATACTCAAAGGATAGACAGGCTGAGAAAGAAATTAGGGAAATTACACCTTTTACAATAGTCACAAACAAAATAAAGTATCTTGGTGTGACTCTAACCAAGCAAGTGAAAGATCTATATGACAGGAACTTCAAGTATCTGAAGAAAGAAATCAAAGAAGACCTCAGAAGATGGAAAAACCTTCCATGCTCGTGGATTGGCAAGATTAATATAGTAAAAATATCCATCTTGACAAAAGCAATCTACAGATTCAATGCAATCCCCATCAAAATCCCAACTCAATTCTTCATAGAGTTAGATAGAGCAATTCTCAAATTCATCTGGAATAACAGAAAACCCAGGATAGCTAAAACTATTCTCAACAGTAAAAGAACTTCTAGCGGCATCAGTATCCTGTACCTCAAGTAGTACTATAGAGCAATAGTGTTAAAAAAACTGCATGGTATTGGTACAGTGACAGGCAAAGGGATCAATGGAATAAAATTGAAGACTGGATGTAGGGGAATACCTGGACAGAGAAGAGAGAGGAGGTTGAATAGAGAACAGAGGGAGGGAAGGGGGCTTATGGGACTTTCGGGGAGGGAGGAAACAGGAAAGGGGAAATCATTTCAAATGTAAATTAAAAAATAGAAAATAAAAAAAAATTGAAGACCCAGGAATGAACTTACAAACCTATGGTCACTTGATCTTTGTCAAAAGAGCTATAACCATTCAGTGGAAAAAAATAGGCTTTTCAACAAATGGTGCTAGTTCAACTGTTGATCAGCATGCAGCAGAATGCAAATCAATCCATTCTTATCTCTTTGTATTAACCTCAAGTCCAAGTGGATCAAGGACTTCCATATAAAACCAGACACACTGAAACTAATAGAAAAGAAATTGGGGAATAACCTAGAGCACATGTGCACAGGGGAACATTTCCTGAACAGAACACCAATAGCTTATGTTCTAAGATCAAGAATTGACAAATGGAGCCTCATAAAATTACCAAGTTTCTGTAAGGCAAAGGACACTGTCCAAAGGACAAAATAGCAACCAACAAATTGGGAAAAGATCTTTATCAACCGTACATCTGACCGAGGGCTCATATCCAAGATATACAACGAACTCAAGACGGTAAACTCCAGAGAGCCAAATAACCCTATTAAAAAATGGTGTACGGAACTAAACAAAGAAATTTTACCTGAGGAATATCGAATGGCTCAGAAGTACATGAGGAAACGTTCAACATCTTAGTCATCAGGGAAATGCAAATCAAACCCACCCTGAGATTTCACCTCACACCAGTCAGAATGGCTAAAATCAAAATCTCAGGAGACAGCTGGTGTTGGCAAAGAGGTGGAGAAAAAGGAACACTCCTCCACTGCTGGTAGGATTGCAAGCTGATACAACCACTCTCCAGATCAGTCTGGCAGTTCCTCAGAAACCTACCTGGGCATAATACTGCTGGAGAACCCTGCTATACCACTCCTGGGAATATACCCAGAGGATTTTTCAGCATGTAATAAGGACACATGCTCCACTATGTTCATAGCAACCCTATTTATAATAACTAGAACCTGGAAAGAACTAGATGTCCCTCAATGGAGGAATGGATATAGAAAATGTGGTATATTTATACTATGGAATATGACTCAGCCACTTAAAACAATGAATTCATGAAATTCTTAGGCAAGTGGTGGAACTGGAGAATGTCATCCTAAGTGAGGTGACTCAGTCACAAAAGAACACACATGGTATGCACTCACTGATAAGCGGATTCACAGAAGCTTGGAATACCCAGGAAACAATTCACATATCAAATGATGCCCAAGAAGAAAGGAGAGGCCCCTTGTCCTGGAAAGGCTCAATGCATCAGTGTAGGAGAATATACCAGCACAGGGAAATGGGAAGGAGTTGTGCATTAGTCAGGGTTCTCTAGAGTCACAAAATGTATGAGTAGACTCTATATAGTTAGGGAATTTGTCGATGAGTTACAGCTTGTAGTCTAACTCCCCAACAATGGTCAGCAATAGCTTTGGATGGAAATCCAAGGATCTAGCAGCTGCTCAGTCCCACAAGGTAAGCAGGTAAGGAAGAGTGAGAGTATATCTTCCTTCTTCCAATGTCCTTATATAGGTCTCCAGCAGAGGGTGTGGCCCAAATTAAAGGCCTGTGCCACCACGCCATTAATCCCAAATGATGTTGAATTCTGAGATCTCCTTGTCTTAATGTTCTGGAATTTATAGCCACTATGCTTAGTGATTTCCATGCCAAGATCCAGGTCAGAAACTTGTATGTCTGAGCCTCCAGATTAGGATCATAGGTGAGCCTTCCAGTTCTTGATTAATTCATTCCAGATTTAGTCAAGTTGACAACCAGGAATAGCCACTACAGGTTGATTGGGGAACAGGGGGAGGGAAGAGGGCTTATGGGACTTTTGGGGAGGGGGGATCCAGGGAAGGGGAAATCATTTGAAATGTAAGTAAAGAATATATCTAATAAAAAAAAGAAAGAAAAAAATAAAATAAATATGTGACACAAGGTTGGCTGGGTAAAAAGGCAGGAATGAATCTGAGCAGTAGGATGGAAGTGTCAATATTATCAAAATAAAATATATATTTACCAAACAATAAAACAAACTAGAAAACAATAAATGCAAATATCATGTTGGTTGGGTATGAAATAAAAATAAATCCATAAAATTTGGAAATAACCTTTAAAAGTAAAATTGAAAAAAAAGTCTTTAAATAAAGGGGTCATAAATATACTTGTATAGATATATAATGAATGTATGATCAACCTAATATCACAAAGAAAATAATATCTTAATAAAACAGAAAGTTATAATCTATGTATGGTATATTGTTAAAGTATTTGTTTTATGAATTTAATATTGCTTAAAACTTTTCAGTTCAATTATATCCACATTTATGTTTGCTTACTATATTTAATTAGTCCTACAAAGCTGCCCCACTCATCAAGTCTACATGGTTTTATGCAAATGTGGCTCTTTGTTTTGTTTTGGTTTGGTTTGGTGCTGTATTTTACACTCTCTTTTCTGTTTAAATATGGTTTTGCAGTATTGACAATTGTGTTAACATTGCCTTTGTCTTCCAATATTAAAGGAAGCACCTGCTTCATTAGACTATGCATGGACTAGGTGGGAGTAGAATTTTCATAAATATTTGGTTAAGTTCTAGATTAGGTTCAAATATTTGTAAGGAATTTATCTTAAATTTGATTAGCATTTTTACACGCATTTTTTTACATAATTGTCTTCCAAAGAACACTGTATAAATGTTAATTTAGGTAACTTAAAATATTTGGAACTATTCAGCACTTGAAAGATTACTTGTGACAATTTTATTAGCTCATAATTACTAAGTGGAAAGAAATCACTTCAAAATCTGTCTGGGATAAAGTTTGAATTTTCCACCAACAGAGTGCAGCTGTATTTAGAATATAAAAGAAATAGGAATGAAATTTTCACATGGTTAAAAAAAATCTTTCTGTCAACAAATATGAAGGTCATAAAACTATTTCTCAGATTTTGTTAAAATAATTGAGAATTATAAGTGAAATTCACATCTGAGATGACAAAACAGTCATTTACACTTGCATAAATTTTCTTTATTTTAAATTTTATGTATATATACATACACATTTGAGTGTGTGTGTGTGTGTGTGTGTGTGTGTGTGTAATGGAGTGTTGGTAGCCATTTGGCCTGCTTCTGCAAACACATGCCTGCCTGTCAGGCAGAGTCAACTCAGACCAGGATCTACTGGCAGATTTCCTGGCCTGCTGGTGCACGGAACCATAAGAGGGGATACACTTGAAACTCAAGGTGACAGGCTAAATGTTCTGTTAATCTTGGTAGAAGGAACAAGGAGGAATAGGGAGGCCTTGGGATGGGTACAAATATCAAATGTACATCAGCCATAGTCTCTGGTGGCTTGTGACTTTGTTTCCCAAGACACTGTAAAGTATATAAAGCCTAAGAGAATTAAACTTGGGGTTGCCGCAGTACTGACTGGACAGTCCTCCCATGTTCTAACCTATGTCTCTGAGTCTTCTTTTCTGTCTTTTCTACAGTCCTCTCTCCCCTCTCAGAGGACTGTTCACTTTCACACTGGCTGGACCAGTCCAAGGGAGTATATGTGAGTGTAGATTTCTGCTTGTTTTATTTTATTATCTTTATGTGTATGATGTAATTGGGGAGGATCCACCCCTACTCTTACCAAGTGACAATTTATAGAACTTTCTTTTGTCATGTGATGGTAGTCACTCCCCCTGTACTCTATCACCTCCCCATCAATTTGTTTTCATTAATATTTCATAAATATCACAAAATGCAAAAACAGACACCAATCTTAATTAACATATTTTTCCAAGACAAACAAACATGTTTTCTGTTCTGATACCTACAACAAAGATGTGTAGCATTTTCAGTAGCTTTGGTCCTCTTCTTAAGATCTACATTTTTAGATTTTGAAAGCGTTTATAACAGACTTGAAGTAGTATGAGGTAATAGTTTTTTTCATGCAATCAAGAAAACAAAAATCTACATTCAGTCCTCTGAAAAGATATGATGTTGATTTTTGGATAGTCTTCTTCTACTGAATGACAAAAACCGAATTCCTTCCACATGATTTTTTTTCTTTTACGAAAACAATCTCTTTCCCAGAGACACAAGGTCTAGGGGATATAGAGAATGGTCCCTGGCACTCACCACACATTTGGGAGAAAATCTGTAGAACATCTTCAAGAGTAAAGGATTGCAAACTATTGTGGTTCACATTCAGATCAGCAAAGGAATACAGATATGCCAAAATAATGAAAAACAAGTTTTTAAATTCAAATATCAAGTAAACAATGAAAACGCATCATTTAATTCAGTTGAGTAGAGTTTCCCTTAGCATTACAAAAAATAATCCAAAGCTGTCACTTTGACTATCATGCTATGGCTATAGAAATGAATGAACAAATACCTTCAATAGTTGCAAAATTTGTTCTTATAAGGTAAAAATTGAATGTTTAGGAAAAAGGATCATATGCTATAATATGAATGAGGTTTAGACATTTTGCCTTGTGTTTGATTATGTTCACAGCACATAATGTGTATCACAGCTGAAAGATTACGAAAATAAATACAGATACCAAAACTAAAGCATGGGCATATCCCTAAAGCATGTGCTCTGAACAACACCTTGCATTCCTGGGAAAACACCTTTTAATGTTCTCAAAAACAGGTGCAGTGTTTTGGTACAAATTCAGAATCTGTAGGATGAATGAAAAATATCTCAAACACATTTTGATTTTGTTTCCATGTAATACTATTTTATATTGCCATTACTTCATCTTTGTTGATAACCATCATAATTTAAAAGTAATATTTATTGTGTTCTCTCTTCTTTCCATTAGGTCATATTAAATCAAGACATAAAGGTCTACAACAGTGACTTAAAAATATATGTATTAATGTGTGAACTTTAAATTTGATTATAGATTTAATTTGAGAGAATCCTGTTTAGACAATGGGAGTCGATCTTCACACCTTGATATGATTTGGGAAGCTGATATTTTCATTATTCATAATCACTTTGGTTCTAAGCACAAAGGTGAAAAGTAAATAAAATGTAAGCCTGAAAATGTTTGTTTAAACTCTGGGAATCTAATAGAATGCATTGTTATCTTTGTTTTATTGTCTGGAGTTCCTTAATTAACACCTTTATCATACATCAATAAATATTAATTGAACAGACTCAAGTGATTTGTTTAGCTTAAGCAAGGTCAGAAACTTGCTATAGAATTTTTTCCAAGAGAATATTTAAAAAAATTTGTAGGCCAAATAATAGTAGCTTATACAAATGAATACTTATATTGACACTACTAAATATTGTATAAGATATATGTTATAATATGCTAAAATAGTATATATGACTAAAGATGATTCTTTTCATCAGGTCCTTATTCATGTAATTGAATTTTAGAGAATATTAATTATAGGCTTAAAGAAGAACATACAGTGTAATATATTTCAATATAGTAAAAAAAAGACTTTATGAGACTGAAGAATGTAGTATAATAATATGATGTAGATTTTAAGATGATTTTGATATCCTTTTAGATTTATAGAATTAAAATTGCTCTCTTAAATTACTATACTGATAATGTAGCATGGCATTATACAAATAAAATACTAATAATATAAGCTGAACTTTTAAAAATTAATAATTATATCATTTTAAAAATTATATATGAAGAAATAACCAACAATCTCTATAAAATGAATGCATTTTCTCTTTTTAAATACATTATAATTTTAATTGATATGCATAATTTTGAGTTTCATAAGACATGAAAAATATCATTATATAGTCTTATTTATTAGTTAATCTATTTTACTTCAAGAAAAATATTTTTTCTAATAAAAATTATGATTATTACATAATTTCTACAATACTTCAGAAAAATAATAGCCTATTTAGCAAATGCCTTTATATCTTCACTTTCCCTGACTTCAAATATAAAAGCAAAATATCAGAGAGTTTGCTGGTAGAACTTGCTGAAATATTTGATTGAATATATTTTACTGATTCTGGCAGGAACAACGTCAGAGCAAAAACAGATGAATAAACAGATATTCCTTGGGGAATATAGTACTTTTAACCTAAAAGTATCATATTTATGAACTTAAAAATGAGCTAGTAACACAAAGCTAAAGATGAAATATCCTCTTGCCATTGAGATGCTGGAGACAGCATGGTTATTCTTGGTGATAAAGTTCTGAGATAAGAAATACAAGTAAAAGTTACTTGAGAATGAGAAAAACAAACAGAGTGGTATATTGTGTAAGTGTAAGGAACTAAGATTGGATCCAGAGCAACCAAACACACTGTGGTACAATTCCATTCATATTTATTTCCTGAGTGAGAAAAAGAGAGTTCCTGCACCTAGCTGGCTAAATAGTTTTGTCCAGTCAATGAGTTCCTGTATCAGTGAAATGTGTTGGATGGTGATCCAGAAAGATAACCAGCACTGAACTTTTGCTACATATGTACAATCATATGTGCAATACACCATGAATACATACATATATGTGTACACAGAAATGTTATTAAGATAATGGCAATGATTCAATTTTGTGAAATAGGCACAACGTTCAAAAAATGTGGTGATTGACATAAATAATTTTTTATGATAAACCACAGCTACTCTAAAGTAAATGTTGTGAGTTAAAAGTATAAAAGAAAATGTCTTAGCTTAACTTCTATTTATGTTATAGAATAAAAGCAACTTAGGAATTAAAGGATCTATTTCAGACTGCAGTTCTACATCATAGTTCATTGTCAATAAAGTCAGGGAAGGATCCAAAAAAGCAACAATGACAAAGAGCTGTTTACTAAATTCCCTTCAATGCATCCAGCCTAATTTCATACAGTATTCAGAACCACCAGCACATTGTTGGCAATACCACAGTGAGCTATGTCCTACCATATTATTTCTAATTGAGAAAATGTACTTGCATGCTAGTCAATCTAGTGGGGTTATTTTCTCAACTGAGAGTTCTTCTCCCCAAGACTGCTAGTATCAAGTTAATACAAAACTAGCCAGCACAGAGAGTAGATCAAGAAACAATATATAGATAGACTGTATCCACACAAATATGGTCAAATGATCATTCACGAAGTAGTAAACATGATTTATTGAAGAACAAAGACTGTTCAACAAATAGATTCAGCACAATTCCAAGTGGTAAAAGTTGAATTTATATACTCTTAACATTTTTTACAAAATTAGCTCAAAAGGGTAATAGGTTTGAACGAATAAACAGAAAACTCCAGATTATCTCTCAATATAATAAAAGAGGTAATAAAGTTGATCTATGGTTTGTTGCTGAGTTAGAAATAATATGGAAAAATAGTCTAAATAAGACTAAGAACTTTATGAGCTTAACTTTATAATTCAAAAATACTGCTATATGAAAATCATTGGAATATAATGAAAATCAATTCAAAGACTAGGAAAGGGTTTGCAAAATATGTCTTCCAAAAGGCCAGATGACAAGCTATAAAATTAATTAACTTCTTTAAAATTCAACATAAAAAGACAATAACTACAACAAAAATAGTTAGAAAGTCTAAACTAGTAGCCCTTGAAGAACATATCTAAAACACAAAATTATGTGGAGTTGAGTGGGTGCCCCATGTCTCATCCGGGGGCTTTGCTGAACCTCTGGATATGGTCTGTATAGGTTCTCCCTCCCCTTTGTTGTGCATTTCAGCTAATCACAACCCAGTTGGGTCCTGGTTGCCTCTTGCTTTCTTGGGATTTGCTGGTGGCTACCCCTATTAGCCATCCCCCATTTCTACATGTCTGTTCAAATTCCTGACTCTCTGTATATCATCCCTGTCTCCTCTCATACCTGATCCGCGACCCAAAGAACTCCATCAGAGAACTCCTACAGCTGATAAAAACTTCAGCAAAATGGCTGGATATAAAATCAACTCAGGCAAGTCAGTACCCTTCCTATACTCGAAGGATAAGAAGTCTGAGAAAGAAATAAGAGAAATGATGCCCTTCACGAAAGCCACAAACAATATAAAGTATCTTGTTGTGAGTCCAACCAAACAAGTGAAAGATCTGTATGACAAGAACTTCAAGTCTCTGAATAAAGAAATTGAAGAAGACCTCAGAAGGGGGAAAATTTTTCCATGCTCATGCATTGGCAGGATTAATATAGTAAAACTGACCATCTTGCCAGAAGCAATATTCAGATTCAATGAAATCCCCATCAAAATTCCAACAAAATTCTTCATAGAGTTAGAAAGAGCAATTCAAAAATTCATCTGGAATAACAGAAAACCCAGGATAGCTAAAACTATTCTCAAGAGTAAAAGAACCTCTGGGGGAATCAGTATCCCAGACCTCAAGCTGTACTACAGAGCAAGAGTGTTGAAAACTGCATGGTATTGGTACAGTGACAGGCATGTAGATCAATGGAACAGAATTGAAGACCCAGAAATGAATCCACACTCCTATGGTCACTTGATCTTTGACAGAGGAGCTAAAACCATCCAGTGGAAAAAAGATAGCCTTTTCAACAAATGGTGCTGTTTCAACTGGAGGTTAACATGCAGAAAAATGCAAATTGATCCATTCTTATCTCCTTGCACTATGCTCATTTCCAAGTGGATCAAGGACCTCCACGTAAAACCAAACACACTGAAACTAATAGAAAGGAAACTAGGGAAGAACCTTGAACAAATGGGCACAGGGGATAATTTCCTGAACAGAACTCCAATAGCTTATGCTCTAAGATCAAGAATTGACAAATGGGACTTCATAAAATTACAAAGTTTCTGTAAGGCAAAGGACACTGTCAAAAGGACAAAGCGGCAACCAACTGGGAAATGATCTTTACCCACCCTACATCCGACAGAGAGCTAATATCCAATATATACAAAGAACTCAAGAAGTTAAACTTCAAAGAGCCAAGTAACCCTATTAAAAATGGGGTACAGAGCTAAACAAAGAAATTTCACCCAAGAAATATCGAATGACTGAGAAGCAACTAAAGAGATGTTCAATATCCTTAGTCATTAGGGAAGTGCAAATCAAACAACCCTGAGATTCCATCTCACACCAGTCAGAATGGCTAAGATCAAAAACACAGGAGACAGCAGTGGTTGGCGAGGATGTGGAGAAAGAGGAACACTCCTCCACTGCTGGTGGGATTGCAAGCTGGTACAACCACTCTGGAAAGCAGTCTGGTGGTTCCTCAGAAAACTGGGCATGACACTCCCCGAGGATCCTGCTATACCACTCCTGGGCATATACCCAGAGGCTTCCCCTGCATGTAATAAGGACACATGCTCCACTATGTTCATAGCAGTCTTATTTATAATAGCCAGAAGCTGGAAAGAACCCAGATGTCCCTCAAAGGAGGAATGGATTCAGAAGATGTGGTATATTTATACAATGGAATACTACTCTGCAATTAAAAACAATGAATTCACGAAATTCCTAGGCAAATGGTCAGAACTTGAAAATATCATCCTTAGTGAGGTAACCCAATCACAAAAGCACACACATGGTATGCAGTCACTGATAAGGGGATATTAACCTTGAATCTTAGAATACTGTAGACACAGTTCACATATCAATAGATTTCCAAGAAGATGGAAGGAGAGATCCCTGGTTCTGGAAATACTGGATGTAGGGTAATGCCAGGACAGAGAAGTGAGAGGGGGTTGAATGGGAAACAGAGGGAGGGAAGGCGTCTTATGGGACTTTTGGGGAGGGATGAAACAGGAAAGGGATAATGATTTGGAATGTAAATAAAAAAAACTTAGAAAAATAAAAGAAAAGATAACCCAAAAGTAGCCTAGAATGGTGGCTTATACCTATAATTCCAGCACTGAGGTTGAGTCAAGAGAAGCCTGAATTCAAGAGAAGACTGAATTCACAGGGTAGCCTGGTCTGGTGGGTTCTAGGTTACACTGAATACAGAATGACAACTTGTCACAAAACAAAACAACAACAAAAATCCTACAAATATGTATAACAGATTTATTAATAATTACTAGAAATTTTAATCAACTCAAACATCCTTACACATGCCTAAAGGGTAAAAGATCTGCATATAGAACATATTTTAATATTTTCAGTAATAAATGGAAATAAAGTAGTGAGAGAGAGACAGAGATGCAGAGAGAGAGAGAGAGAGAGAGAGAGAAATAGAAACCCTATCTGAAAGGGTTTTTTTCCATACGTCTTTGTTAATTCTTTGACACAGTTAGACTTATTTGGGAAGCAGAGAAATCCTTTGATAAAATGTTGTGTCCCCCCCTCATTAGACTGCCTTGTGTGCAGTTGCTTAATTAATGTTTGATATGAGAAGGTCTAGCACATTGTGAGTGGAGTCAGCCCTGTTCAAGTAGCCCCAAGTATATTGGAAAGCAGGGCATATATGCTATTAGGTGTGAGGCAGCAAGCAGCTTTCCTCCATAGTGTCTTCACCACCCATGTCTCCAGGTTCCTGACTTACAATCCCACCTTGACTTTCCTTGGAGTTGGACTATTACCTAGAAGCGTAATATGAAGTGAACCCTTTACTCTGTCAGTTGATTTTAGATATGCCATTTTATAATAGTAGTAGAAACCAAAATTATGATACTGTATTTTTTCACATCTATAGTATTCTAAACAGTGTTTAAAACAAAAGATTGGTGAAAGTTTTCCAAGGATTATGAACTAAGTGGTGCCCATGGGATCAGGGACACTATTGTGTATAATGACGTACTAGTAGTTATGTAATATAGTCTCACATTACATGAACTTCTACAACAAAGAGAAATAAAATCCAACATAAGTATATTTGATACTTTGTTTAATATTTCAAAAGTGAGTGTTCAAATTACTTTAACAATATATCATATTACTGTGATGTGAAAAAAATGTTTAACTCCTTGAACAAAGGAGAAAAGTAGAGAGAAATTCTGATTCTTGCTTATTCTGTAAATCTAATGTCGCCTTACAAATAAAGCATACAAAAGGAAGCAATATAAAAAAGGCTTCACAAGTATTCTCAAAGAAGTGTTAACAAATTGGACATTTTCAAAACTATTGTATAGAAATTAGAGTTTAACTTATCAGAGTGACTTTTAAGCAAACAGGAAGTCACAGTCTTGCAAATTTAGAGCATGTTAGTGAGTTATTCTATCAGACTAAAAAAACCTGACAGAAATAACTTAAGTGCGAAGGTGATTGCTTTGACTCACTGCTGTTCTGACTAATTTAGTCAGTCAAGGCTTTACATATAAACAGCAGAATCTACCTTTAAAATAAAGTTCCTGATAAGAACAGAATAATCGTGTATCTTTCTGCAGTTTATATAATGGATCCAAGTCTGAAAAAAATGAGCTCAGAGATGAATAGCTGCAAAAGTTATATAAGGATGTATGGGCAGAATAGAGCAACCTTTGCTATAAAGGAATGATATTTTTATGTCATTAACACATTTATAAATATCTAGCTGTCAGAGAACTTGCCAACTGAAGCCTTTGTGTCAGGGGTTAAATATGAAAACCTTACCTCTGGTCAGTTTACCCATAGGAGGGAGAGAAGAAGGGTGTGACGCAAGTATGTTGCCCTTTGAGAATACTCAAGAGTGAAATGCAAAATGTCATTGACATCACTAGAAGGTTAGCTGAAACCTGGGTGAATACACAAGACTATCATATCATGGTAGTCTAGGCTAAACTCAAATACAAGACTGGAGTTTTCCTTTAGATAATAATGTTTCTGTTCTCTATTCAAAAATTGTGCTTAGTGACTCAAGACACTTGAGATTTTCCAGAGTCACAGATATGGCCATATTTAGAGTTTTCAGGCATATAAAGGAGATTGATATTACCAAATGAAGTCCATCCCAAGTGGTCCTGTCCCTTTCATGATTTAGTGAGCAAAGCAGAGCATGATAAATCTTCATTCACATGGAAATTCTCCAAACTCCATGGCCATAGGGACACACTTCTCCCCATTTGGCAATAAGTATTATAATAAAGGACATTTTCCTGTTTGTCCAGCCAGCCATGATCTCTTGTCCTGTCTGTATTAAATGTGACTTAAGCATGTTTATTAGTGCTCTTTTACAGTGCTTTGCCCTACTCATCACATACTTCCTTAGTTCCCACAACTGCTGCTTCTGTAGAAATTACTCATCATCTTTACACCAAGTTACTGAGCAGAAAAATCTTTGAAGCCCTTGAATCATTTGATGGAATACCCTTGATTTCTATTCCCAATAATCTTAAAAACGTCTTACTTTTCCATTTCAGCTCTGCCTCTTTGTCCAGGTGTATCCGGTCTTTACGGATTCCCACCTACAATAAACAATTTCTGTTTATATAATTTAAGTTTTGTAAATTTGATGGTTACTAGAATATCTTCTTATATGTTCCTTTAAATCTTATGCAAACTCAGAAAATGTTATAAGCTTATGATAGTATTGTAGCTTTTCCTACTTTGTGTTCCCTTTCTCTTATATCCTTGTCTACTCCCTTTCCACCCTTTCAACCCCTTAACAGGAGATAGGAGAGAAAAAAGGATAGAAGGGAAAAAGGCAAAAGTTATCCTTAGACAACTTCTTGCTGATTAAGGGCTTAGAGTTTGGGGCAAGTTAGATTATCAATGTCATAATATCTAATTTCTTCTTGTTGTTCTTTCTTTTTCATGCACATCTATGTAACAAACAATAGCAATCTTCAGTAAACAACAGACAACACTCTTAGAGCCCTTAACATTTATATACCTTCTGAAGAGTTCCCAGTATTTAAAATATCACACCCTCACAGAAGCTACCTGCAGATGTGAAAAATCACATAACTTGCTAAAACTCAAGTCAAATCATGGTGGACAATCTGAAGTAACCCCAAGCCCTACACCTGAAATTAAGAGGAAAACATATTCTAACAACATTTCTGTGTTTTTCAAAGTAAGCTAAATTCTTGTTACATATAAAATCTTATTTTAAGCTACATAGCACTTTTTTTCTTATGTGAAGTACCATGCAAAGGACAAGGTCTTATGTATCCTTCTAATGTGTAGTTCTTCTGGATGCTATAGACTAGTGGTGTCTTCTGGGCCTTCTGCATCTTTTCAGAAGTAGGAGAAGGCTAGAATGCATCTCGTAGGATATTGTCACCAGCCAAATTTCGAAGTGGGGACACTTCATCCACATTTATTATGCAAACTACTACACAACCACATTGTCATACTCACCTGTAAGAGAGAGCTTTGAATGTAGTCTGGCTGTATAATAGCCTTTCCAGGAAGAGAAAAGGAAAATGACTTTGATAAATAAGCAGCCAGTCTCTGCTGCAAGTCATCTCAGGCACAGCAGCACTTTAGAGAATTCCTGTTACTGATTCTGCAAAGTTTAATCAAAACCTATTATACTATCTTAACAACAAAGACCTCCAGATAATTAATTTTTAAAACTATCCTTTTAAACACTGCTCTGAATTATCAAGTTATCCTGTTTCCAAGCAGATAAAGTGCCTCATGATAAATATATACTGTCTCTTTTTTGACCCTGTAGCCATAGGGGTTTTAAAATATCAAGTCCTCAGATGAAACTCTGAAAGTCCTGGCTCTCTTGACAGCAATTCAGGGTGACATGAGCTAGCACCATTTGAATGCATTTTCCCAAAATGTTACAGTTCACCCACATGTAACTAGAGTCTGATGTATTTTACTCCATCACTATAGAGAAAAAAAAAGTACTAAAAGGCCGTAAAGATATTTGGTAATCATTAATTATTTAGTGAATATCACCTGTTATTTTTTAAAGAACTCTACATATCCCAGAACTGCCTCTAAATAATCTGGATATTTTATGTAGTTTCCAATACAAAGCAATTTAGCATTCAGGGATGAGAGATCCTTACATCTCAGATGTAAATTGAACTTTCCATCACTGAAAGACAACCCTAGTAAATATGGTGGGATTTAATTTGATGAAATTTGTTGAGCATTACTAACTGAGCTGTCTGTGTATGTTTTGTGTATAGAGTGGGATGAGTATCAACTTTCCCACTGTTTTATAGAATTTCACATTGGAATAGGGGGTGGGGAGATAGTTTAGTGTTTCAAAGGTTTAGCAAGGCAAATATGCAAGCATGGATACTTAAAAGCTGGACATATATTATGAGTACTTGCCATTTCAGTGTTTCTATGAGGAAAACTAGAAGTACTTTGCATACATAGTAGGTTAACAATAAAAGTTATACTTTCTGAAAGTAGAATCAGAAGACACCTGAGTAACCTTCAGATCCTCACATGTGAGTATTTATGGATGTATGTGGTGAGTCAGAGAGGCTGAGGGAGAATTATGAACTCTGAAATTGTGATTTAATACATTTGTCCTGGATTTCTTCAGGTGGTACTAAACTTTGAGGGTCTCTCTTCTAAACTAGCTTTAAGTAGATATCCATTTTGTCTAAATAGACATATAGTAAGAAATATTTATCATTCTTTATCATATTTTCATTATTCTTCTTGGACATACTATGGTCTTTGTCTTTATATGTCACAGTCTCTATGGCAAAAGATGCTGGTATTGTAGACCTCAGCACTGCTAAATCAATTTGGCCAGACAGTATCTAATATTTTTCATCTATTCTCTTTTGTTCATTTCTCAATGTCTATGTAAAGTCACTGGTAGCATATGATGATAAACTTATGGGTTTATTTGTTTCTTGGTATAGTAACTATCTAGATAAAAGAATAGTGGACATTATAGCTAGGGAAATAGTATTGTCAAATTTAGTGAACATTTATTAAACTTTAATTCCAAAATACATACTTCTCACTGTCACAATATTAAGCAATAAAGTATGTAAACACCTTATCTTCACAGCTTTTATTCTGAAGCAAGAGGAGTAATGGAGATAATTAATAGGATATGTTATTGCATGTGACCTAGAGAAACTGCATGTCTCTTCTTCAGACTCTTTACCTGGCATTTTTCCACATAAAAAACTTTGGTTTGTAAATATATTGCTACCAGAGACCAGTGACTTACTTACCCAAGAATTTATGAGTGTCAATTTAAAGGGATGTGTTTCAAGTTCCTGTCAAAACCTGAGAATTCTCCTAATAATCATACCAACTAGTTACTTTTTTGTAATTCATATCAATTAGTTACTTTTCCATAGCTGTGAAAAACAACCATGACAAAATACACTTATATTGGAAAGAGTTTATGTTGGTTTCTGGTTCCACAGAGATAAGAGTCCATTTTCAAAAGAGCATGGCAGCAAGCTGGCAGCATGGTAACTAGAAAACGGAAGCTGAGGACTCAGATACTCAGCTAGCTGCAAGCGTGGAGCAGAGAAAACAGGAACTATGTGAAAATTTTAAATCTCAAAACTTTCCACCTAAAATTTTCTAAACAGCAACATGATTTGGGGCATCAGGTGTTTGAATGTCAAATCGTACAGGACACATTTCTAAATCAAACCACCACACAAGAGGTAAACAGTATGGCATCAGTACCAGTGTATTTAAATATTAAACACAATGATCTGAGCATTTAGTTTTGATTAGACACTTAGATTTCTGTTGGTAACATCATGATGCTATGCTCTTTGCATTCATGGCATCAGAGAACCAATAATAACTACTCCATGTGAAGGAATAAAATTAAAATAAGTATGAAGGGAAATATTTAGTTTAAAGATGACTGGATTAGGGATATATAAGAGAATTTGGTAAGACATAACAGTATATCTACCTGTGAGTTTTTCTTTTTCAAGGAAGATTTGTACATAGGCCAGTGTACTGAGGTGGGGCACCACCTTCTTAATATGAGGAGACACTATTTAAAGGATTGTGGAATGGAGGGGAAGAGGCCCTTCCTGTTTCTCAGCTTCTTTGGATCTGTAGATTATAGCATGGTTATTCTGTACTTTATGGCTAATATTTACTTATACCATGATTGTACTTTTGGGTCTGATTATTTCACTCAGAATAAACTTTTCTAGTTCCATCCATGCAAATTTCACAATGTCCTTGTTTTTAATAATTGATTATATATCCCTAATCCTGTCATCTTTAAACTAAATATTTCCCTTCATACTTATTTATTAATTCCCATGGAATAGTTATTATTGGTTCTCTGATGCCATGAATACAAAGAACATAACATCATGATGTTACCAACATTTACAATTAGGTAAATGTACCACATATTTTTATCTATTCTTCAGTGGAGGAACATCTGTGCAGATTCTATTTTGAATTTTATTTTGTATATTTTGAAGAAAATTGCTGTGAACACAGTTGAACAAGTGTATTTGTAGGAGTGCAGAGCACCTTTTGGGTCTATGCCTAGGAGTAGTAAAGCATGGTCCTGAGGTAGAACTATTCCCAATTTTCTACGAAACCACCAGATTGATTTCCAAGGTGTGTGTCCAATTTGTACTCCCACCAGCAATGAGGGAATCATCTCCTTGCTCTATATCTTCAAGAGCATGTACTGTCACATGGGTTTTGAAATGACAATTTTCAACTTCATCTTACACCTATCAGATTCCTAAGATCAAAATATCATATTTTCTGACTAACCAGTAGGTCAGTAGGTTCTAAAACTGTTCTTTATCCCAGGCAACTCCTTTACCTATTCTATTCCTCTACAATTTAATGTTTGTTGACATTCCCTGGATATTAAATGTTAAAAAATTCTAGCAATGGCTAAGTTTCATGTACATTTCAACTTATATATTGGCATGAATGTATAATAACATGTATGATGTGTTTAACACAACATGACCAATCTAGATTATACAAAATTACATGATTTAATATTAAAAATGCTACTCTGAGGATAAATGAATTACTTTTGAAAATATGACCAGGGCTATTAATAATTTAGGAATGTTTTAGATAAAATATCTAACATTACATAGAATGATTACAACCAAAAATTTATTTAGGATATTTGAATTTTCATCATATAGGAGATAGAAACCTGGAAAATTAAGGCAAAGATACACACACATTAGGGAAATAAAACAGAAGTAATTCTAATTTGATATTTTACATTTGGAAATCAAGTGCTGCACTCTACTTTGAAGCCAGATCATGGGAAGTCTGGATCTAAAAACCCTTCTGAGAGAGCCATAGAGCCACATAACTGTTGAGAAGGGATCTCAATGAGAACCTTTGTGGTACCAAATCAGAGAGGTTCCACATTTACACACTCCAGTTCCTTCCCATTGACTGGATTTTAATGAGGGTTTGACTTTTTTTACTTATTACTAAGTATAGAAACAGGTAAATGCATGAAATAATGCATGTTTGAATATAATGAAGGCAGAACAAAGTTGAAGTTAGATTGTTTTCAGTTATATGTTCTAAGTACAAACACACACACACACACACACACACACACACACACACACTTACATTTCCACATTTGTTAAATGGATCTAAATAGCATAGCTCAGTTGGAAGAATTCTTGGATTTGAAAATACTTAGTGCTCACAGACTTGACTAATATTTTGAACTTCATTGTTTTGAGCACTCTATAGAACTGTCTCTACCTTGGCACCATTAGATGTTAACAGGCACATGTATGAGTCACAAAGATACTTGGAAAAACACTGATATTTGTGTCATTATGAAAATATTTTAAAAGTTTTGTGTAGAGTTACTGCAACATAGAATTAAACAGAGCAAATCATGATCCATGAAGAAGGGCATTGAAAACTGGAGCAGGATTAAAATTTGTATTCTGTAGCAGTTATTTTAACTTTTTATCCCTTGATGATAAAGGGGCACATAAACTTATCTGAGGGAGACAGACTACTCATTTCTGAATTTCTTCTCATATCCCATGATGCAATCATCCAAAACTGAGATGCCATTAAGCAGAACACAGATGAAGTTTCACTCCATATGAAAAATGCATTGACTTAAACATGTTCTGCAGGAGAACATTGGAAGATAAAGCTATTATCCTTTCTACAAGAACATTGAAATTTTATTATTTTTTAATTTAACTCAAGAGAATGTTATAAAATTCTACTGTGATAGAGATTGCTTTTAAAAATTTAACTATTTTTTGATGTATGGAGAGTGTGTAGCAGATACCTTAAAATGTTAATTCAAGGTCAAAACACTGGTATAGGGAAATGAAGAAATGGGAAGATGTATAACTCAATATAATGTCTGATGAAACAAACTCAGTTTAGTTGTAAGTGAAGAAATGTAATAGCACTCTTCTTTGAAAGACTTGTAAGGTAGAATTTTAACTAAATACATAGACAACTGAAAACTCAGAAATCTAAGTTAGAAAAAAAATGTTCCCCATGGGACCAAATCTTATCTAGTTTGTGTCTCTCTTGATGACCTCAAGTTAAGCTACTGAGGTGAACCCATATTGATTTATTTAACTTTTGGGAGTTAACATCTGGGCAGAAGACCAAAACTGAAATGAAAGTAGCTGTACTTACAGTCCTCAGGCAAAACTAGAGGGGAAATTGAACTTGAGTTGCTATGTGTAGTTTTGAAAAACTTTCCAGTAAAAGATATATAAAACAATGACTTTTAACAAGCAATGTTTTAAGATTTGTACATATTGACTGACTTAATGTTTGTATTTACCTATTTTTCAAATCAAATATCTCACATTATCAATATTTACATGAGCAGATTATAAAGAAATGATTGCTCAAAAAATTTGTTTCCAAAAATATCAGGTTATTTTTTGGTATATTTTAAATAAATAATAATTTAAAAAGAAATTAATGAGAATGAAAAACTGTCATATATTTTAGAATTATATTTGATACTAAAATGTATTTCTGTGGCTTATATGTAAGTTAATGCATAAATAGATAAATAAGATTATAAAATTTTAAAATGTAAATATTTAATTATAAAAGTTTTCTCATAAGCATAGGTGTGTGTCTATGTCTGTGTATATGTGTGTTTGTGTGTGCTCAGACTCAATCTTCAAATGAATATTTCTGTGAGACATACTATTCACATTAATGTGATTATGCATATGGTGACTGGATCTTAAAATCTGGAAAGATCATAGCACTAATGTTGTTATAATTAGGAAATATTTGACTTAAAATATCTATTTTCTTGCATTTTCTCATTTTTTAGATAATCTTTTGAACTAAGAGGTCACACCCTGAATACATTCTTTTATTGACTCCTGGGAATCTGTGCCTTGTTCTTTAGATAATGTACCAGCATAACTATAGTGGTCTCCTAGCCAGACTCTACTATATTTGTGTCAAATTTTTCTTTTTTTTTTCATTCAAATTGAAATTTATTTTTATGGATTGAATTGGGCAGAGGGTTTTTGACATCCAATGAAAATGGCCTCGAAAGATGCAACCCTTTGATCTTCCAGAAAGTGATAAAATAAGTTGTTACCGATAAATAAAAATACTGTTAAGTATACCACTTGTTCTCTGACACTGTGTTATGATGTTATGAGAGTCCTGAAAGACTAATGTATGTGAGTAGTTCACAATTTTAACCATGAATCCATCTGTAAATTCTTTCATTCAATATTTTTTTTATTTTTATTTTCTAAGTTTTTTTTATTTACATTCAAAATCATTTCCCCTTTCCCGTTTCCTCCCTCCCCGAAAGTCCCATAAGCCCCCTTCCCTCCTTCTTTTCCCAATTCAACTCCCTCTCGCTTCTCTGTCTTGGCATTCCCCTACATCCAGTCTTTCCAGGATCAGGGGTCTCTCCTTCCATCTTCTTGGAAATCTATTGATATGCGAATTTTTCTTGATTCTCCTTTTGAAGTAGACATTGTTCCCCAGTTTAAAGTTATTCTTTCCCTAGGAAGTCACTGGGTGTCTTATTTATGGTTTTACTGCTGTGTACAGACACCATGTCTAAGGCAACTCTCATAAAGGCAACATTTAATTGGGGCTGACTTACAGGTTCAAAGGTTCAGTCCATTATCATCAAGGCAGGAACATAGCAGCATCCAGGCAGGCATGATGTATGAGAAGCTGAGGGTTCCATGTCTTCATCTGAAGGCTGCTAGCAGAATACTCGCTTCCAGGCAACTAGGACTAGGTTATTAAAGCCCACACTCAGTGACACATCTACTCCAACAAGGTCACACCTCCTAATGGTGGCCCAATCATATATAAACCATCACACTGGGTCTCATTCCTCGTATTCCTCCGATTATATTTACTAACCTTTATTGGAAAACATCGTGTTATAGTTTGATTTGAACTTATAATCATCTATAATCACATTTTAACCAACAATTAAAATACCGAATGATAAACTGTATCTATAATAAGTAATATTTAATTATCAAGATTAATTTCTACAAATCATCTCTATGTTATTTTTTAGTTAAGGGTAAATTACATCTGTTGTCTCCTGCTGCTTTAAATTATGGGCCCACCTTCTAGTCACTTACTATATTATACAGATTATTGAGATATGGAAGTCCTTATTAACCAAGTATACCACTTTCTATTAAAATCACATACTTCCCCTGGGTGCATCTTCAACACTTTATCTCAGTGAGCCCATCAGCTCTCTTCCCTGTGAATTGTTGCTATAGTCTTTCTTCTAGGCTGGGACTTCCATCTATGTTAAATTGACACTGAGAACATATGCTACGATCCTAGAGAGTATCACAACTCAAACTAAGTTATTCGTCAGTTTTAAACATTTAGTAGCACGAATGACATTTTAATTATAGGATAAAATTCAAGCTTCTCTGTAAAATTTAAAATATGTTAACTGGAAATGTTTTTTATATAATTTCCAGTAAATATTCAGTTTAAATATTAAGTTCCAGAAATATGAAGCTACATATAGTTTAACATAACATCTGTTATCATCTTTAAACATTATACTTCATCTATATAACACCCAATGCTTTTGTAAATTTTTACTAAATTTTGAAACTTCCATAAAAATATGCAGTACATAATGCATTATGAACCTATTTACCTATCATTCTCTCTATTTTGCCCAGAGTTTCTCCTGATCATATCCATTATTTATTGCATGGAAATTTTCTATTTTCCTTTAATATTTATAGAAGATTTCCCATTGTGCATGCCAACAAGTGCTTGCTGAAAGGAACCTGATATTGCTATCTCCTGAAGGGCCCTGCCAGAGCCTTGTAGATGCAGAGGCAGATGCTAGCAGCCAACTATTGGACTGAGCATGGGTTCGCCAATGGAGAAGTTGGAGGGAGGACTGGAGGAGCTGAAGAGATTTGCAGCCTCATGGGAAGAATGATGATGTAGGCCAACCGCCCCCCCCCCAGGTCTCCCAGGGACTAAGCCATCAACCAAGGGGTACACGTGGTTCCAGCCACATTTGTGGTGGAGGAATGCCTTGTTGGGCATCGGTGGGAGGAGAGGTCCTTGGTCCTATGAAGGTTCGATAGATGTCCCAGTGTGGGGAAATCAAGGGAGGGTAGGTGGGAGTGGGTTGCATGGAGGGGCATCCTCATGGAGGCAGGGGAAGGAGGAGGGTTTGGGGGTTTTCTGGGATAGGGGGAACAAGGAAAGGGAATAACATTTAAAATGTAATTGTAGAATATATTCAATAAAAAAAGAAGATATCTCATATGTGAATCATTTACCAACTCCACTATAATTTCTTAATAATCCTTCTCTAAGGGTTCATCAAGAGTTTTTGTTCATTCTTTTTTAATAATTGTATATTTGAAATTATAACATACTAGTTCTCCCATTTATTTTTTCCCTCTAAATGCTCTTAAATGCCCCCTTATAAAGTTAAGGAGGACTCAGCCCCAGACAAACAACTGTGGGTAGATAAGAAATCATGAATTCAGGAGAAATAGTTTTCCTCAGGGAAGGGCACAAAAATTGGTTTTCTGATACCAACAGATCTGTTCTGAAAATGTATATGTCAACATTCTTAAATGCTTAGTGTGTAAAAGTCTTTGTTGTATAAGTCCGATGACCTGAGATTGACCAACTCATTCTGTTAATTTGTCTTCTTACCTGTGGATGGAAGCCCTACCACTCATGTGACCTCCAACACATACAAATACAAGAATAATAAAGAAAATCAGCAAAAGTCCCTGAGTTTTGATCACAGGCCAAGAATGGACTAATGGGAGTTTCTCTGCAAAAATCTCCAAGAAACTAAAGGAAGTGTTTTGTGACTTCAGTTCCTTCAAAAACATGAGAATACGTTTGGAATATATATTTGCATCCCTTCCAGGTGTAACAGATAGGAATGAGTTTACTTCAAATTATCCATTACAACCAACTATTGTTATTTGCTTATATGCCTCTAAAAAGTTAAAAGGACCATGTTTTGTCATATACAGTGTGTTCACCATGTTCAACTTTCTCTTGTGATTATATACTTACACATGTGAATCCTCTTAATGCTTAGTGTATAAATTGTCTGCTTCTCTGAATACAGTTGCGTATTGCATGAGACTTTAGTCCATTTCACTTGTCAGCTCCATTCTTCAAGGTCCTACTGCCTCTAGAGTATTAAAAAAATATGTGATAGAGTTTTTATCTGTATCATATGTTCAATATGTCATGTACATATTATTTCCTCAATTATTATTTACCTGACAACAATGTCTGGGCTAGAAAACAAGAATTGATGAAAGTCTACTTTTCCATACTGACTTCATTACATTCAGAAACTGGCAATTGATATAATAGAAACTTAGTAAATATTTTAAGTGATAATAAGTATATTACATAGTATCAAATAATCTCAGAGGATAGAGAAAACACTATGTGAACCATTATGTTGGAATGAATAAAAATGGATCCTGTAGGCTCATAACAAAGGGCACTAATAGGAGATGTGGTCTTGTTGGATTAGATGTGGTGTTGGAGGAAATATGTTTCATTTCTTTTCCTCTGCTAACTGGTCAAGATGTAAAACTCTCAGCTATTTCTCCCATACCATGTCTGTGTGCTTGCCACCATGAGGAGATTATGAACTAAACCTCTGAACTCTAAGCCAGTCCAATTTAAATGTTTTCTTATTAATAGTTACCATAGTTATTGTGTCCTGTCAATGCAATAAAACCCTATCTAGGACAGCTATATTGCAATTTGTTCACTAATATTATAACATGAATTTTCATGTACTAATTGAACACACACACTCAATGTGTTTACCAATTTTGGGCTTAGGCTTAGTTCTAGTTCTTCCACTTGCATTTTGGGTGGGGAACAATTATGTGCTTTAGTAGTATTCCATCACCTATTGTCAATACATCCCAAGATCTCCAGGAAATATTTCAAACTTGAAATTCTCACCACACACAAGATATATGATACTTTTTTCCCCATACACAAACCCACAAACATACATGAAGGTAAATGGTTCTTGCATCTTTGCACAGAATTGAACACACAGAGTAGATTTCACATTTTTCTACTTGATGCACATTAGCAGATCTAGTACATATTTCATTTACTTCACAACTTCATAGATTTCTTCTTTTTCTGTATTTTGAAATCCTTAGGATACTATATTTTCTCAGGTTAAGAACTTTTATTTTCTCCCTTAAAGGAAAACTTTACCCATTATATTACTGATCTCCTTTGTGAATCTTTTTGTGTTATTAATGAGAAAAATAATGATTACTCAAACAAAAGCACTGCAATTTGACCACAATGGATTGGGTAGACGAGACAGATGCTACATTCCTAACAGATAAGTAATATTTGAGGGTATGATCAAGGCATAAAACATAGTTTTTGACATTAATAACCTTGTTGACATTTGAGGTATTTTTCATAGTTTTCCATTTCAAAAAAAGTTATTTCTTAAAATAAGTAGTAAGTCTGTTACAGTTTATATATGGAAGTTAATTTTGCCTTTCTTGAATGGTGTGACAATTTTTCTTTTTCCTTTTCTTTTTTTTTGTTTTTAATGATCTTTTCGAGCTGTCCTCAAATTCAAACATCTTTTACTTGGTCATTGCATGTAAATTATTTTGATATTAAAAATGTAGCTGAACTTAGGTCAATGAGATGGTTCAGTTCCTATAGGTAGGTGCTTGATGCCACTCATGGTGACTTAGATTTTTATCTCTGGAAGTCACAACTGAAAATAAAAATCTCAGTTCTACATTTATACTCTGACCTTCATACAAAGGCTATTGAATGTATACTACTCTACCCCTACATTCAAAAATAAATATAATAAATTACTTTTAAAACCACATATATCCAATCTGTATTAAATATTTTTTAATCTGTAATATCAGAAGTATTTTCCAAAGACAATTTAATTTTATAGATATTATTTTGGCTTGAAAATCTTATGTCTGTCATAGGGATGCATTTGGATATTTGGTCTTCAACTCGTTGCTGGTATAGAGGACCTTTCTTTCTTTCTTTCTTTCTTTCTTTCTTTCTTTCTTTCTTTCTTTCTTTCTTTCTTTCTTTCTTTCTTTCTTCCTTTCTTCCTTCCTCCTTTCTTTCTTTCTTTCTTTCTTTCCTTTCTTTCTTTCTTTTTTTCTTTCTTTCTTTCTTTCTTTCTTTCTTTCTTTCTTTCTTTCTTTCTTTCTTTCTTTCTTTCTTTCTTTCTTTGTTTTTTCCATTTAATCTGCTAAGAACAAGACCAAGTAAATGTAGGTAGTTTCCACGGCCAACTTGGAAGAGCAAGTATTGTATTCACAAAAGAAAACAATAAGTGACCACGCAGACTTTTGATCCTTTCCCTCAGGACATGTTTTCTAGATACCATCTCAATAATCAGATCTACATGCAAGTATCTACTTATGTGTTTAGAATTTCACCGGCCTTGTCCTTAACCACATTGCCATAGTGTACTCTGCTTATTCATTTTATCTGTGAGTGAAGTATTAAGACATAATTGGGGGAAGAGTCTTCTTTCCCTGTGTTGTTTTCTTTGTGGATTGTAGTTGTAACTTCTTTTGTTTTAAAATAATTTTCCTCTTTTCATATTTCTGCCTTTGACACTGTGTTGACATATGTCCACAATTACGCATTTAGCTTCTACATTACATTTTTCCCAGTCCAGAAACATTAGATATAAGGTGAGAAATTGTAACATGATAAATAGGTTTTTACATTATTTTGAGACAGGAAATAAATTTAAATAGCCTGGACTGATCTAAACTTATTCCTCAGCAGTCTCACATATTCTGGGATTACAGGCAGATACCCTCAAGTGTGGTTGATGTATTGCTTTTTTAAAGAAAGTGCCAAATAAAGTAATACTATTACATGTATACCTTGTCCTTCTGAGGACAAGGGTTTACATAAAATAATGATACAAAGAAGACTTCATACATTCACTCACATTTTGTGAGTTACAAGGAACATATTAAATCAGGCTGAGGATTCAATTTTCTAAACATTTCTAAGAATATGTATTCAATGTCAATCCTCCCTTCCCATATGCTGTCATTTCTGTCTAGAAGCAGAAACTCTATACATTTAAAGTGGCCAGATGGCTACTATTTTATTCATGGCTAAAATGAAATAGTTAATGGATGAGGACCCTAGAGAAAGCAGACTGGGGTATTTTGTTTTAAAACATATAGTTTTACACTGAGAACAAGCTTGCTCCCACTTTTGCTTAATGTTTTTTTTCCCCCTTTAGAGCTACACTGACAACAAAAGAAACAGACTGAAATGAGTAACCTGGTTTCTAAAGTGAAATGCGAAAAGTCAAATAATATTAGCATAAACATTTGCAACTGCAACCTAAGAGAATTCTGATGGCTGCCTTGATTCTCTGCGTGAAATTATTCTTGCCTGGCATTTGTAATTGTTTCTGTCAGGAAAATGGAAACCTTGCAGATATTTACTAATGTGCCTTGGAGAGCATGGAACCTTGGAGATTTCTGTAATATACCTTTGGAAATGGAAATTCTACAGATACTTCATAAGCTAACTCGTCAGCTCATGATAGTGAAAATCATCCTGAGGCAGTATTTGTCCTTGGGAAAAGCTGCATTGTTACTATTCAGCTAATAAGCAACAGAAGAAACTGGATAGTTGAAGAAAACCTGGCATGTATATTAGAAGACGGGGCACTGATCATAAAACAATGATTTTTATGCTTGTAACTGTTCTTTGTAGTTTTGTAGCTACAGTAAAAATGCAGGAACATGAGCAGTGACTCATTACATAATTCTCTATCAGCAGTATTGCAATTACAACATGAGACAATGAAGCTGTGTTATTTGAAGGAATTGGCTTTAACAGTGTAAGACAACCCCAGAGAGGCACTTTCTATGTGGCCTTTTTTATTTGAAATGTGTCTGTGGTTCTGTACAGTCATAACAGATTTTACTTTCTGTTTGATTCATACCAAGTGAAACTACTAAAAAGAGCAATTAGTGTCGCCAACACTTGAGCTGTAAAAAAGTTGTCAGTAGGAAAATGCAAATAATGAGAAATATGAGTTTTATGAAATATATGTGATATGTATAAGTTTTCCAAAGCTTGAAGGCTTACTATATTCTATATTGTCTAAATAAAAATTTAAAGTACAAGGATTATTCTGTATTTTAAAGTTTTCACTAAAAGTCAATATATAAATGGACATAATCCCTAGTTTCCTCAGAATAAATAGATGACGTGAGTAATCAAGAGGCTACCTCAATTTTCCCAGGGGAATCAGGGAAATAAAAGACATGGGAATAGTCAAGCAGGATCTCCTGCTGAGAATATGATGCTGCAATCTTGTCAACATTACAATTTACTTCCAAAAATAACCAGAGATACTCATTTTTTTAATCCAAAATTCATCTTAATAAAATAAGAATGAATACAACAACACTTCCATTTAGGAATTTATTTTGGGTATCTGAATATTAATCTATGTTTAGAATTTTGTTTATCTGCCGGGCAGTGGTGGCACGCACCTTTAATCCCAGCACTTGGGAGGCAGAGACAGGTGGATTTCTGAGTTAGAGTCCAGCCTGGTCTACAGAGTGAGTTCCAGAACAGCCAGGGCTATACAGAGAAACCCTGTCTTGAAAAACAAAAACAAAAACAAAAAAATTGTTTATCATAACAGAAAAGGATATCATTACAATTGTCAAAGGGATATCCTTGCGATATTTCTCTTGTTAGAGGTTGGTTTCAGTTCTAGACTTCTCCACAGTTGGGCACTTAGAAAGATGCAAAAGGACTACCAAGACTCTCCAAGCTTAGAGGTCAAAATCACAGTACTGTATATCATTTTACTCTTAAAATTATAAACGTTCTTGACTTCTTACTCACAGTGTGCCTCCTTATGAACATAGATGTGACAGGAACGTAACAAGCATACAAGCAGAAGTATATAGATTTCCTCTTTATATTTTACAAAAGAGTGAAGTTCTAAGCTATGATTTTGGAAATAAGCCAAAACTATGATTTTGGAATAAAACATTAACAATAGTTGATGTTTGTTTGACAAACATCATACAACCACAATTTTGACATAGATTATAGGAAATGTTAGGTGCTCGGGGAATTAGGAAACATTTGATCATTAAAGATCAGTGTCTTTTAAAGTAGAGAGAAGTTTAGCCAGAAAAAGTATTACTTAAAAATATAACTTCATGTTATAGATACTTCACTTTCACATGATCTTATTCCTATGTGTGCTTGGTATTTCTCTGGTTACAGAATCTATTGCTCCTTCTTCCTAATGGTCCTGATGAAAGGTTATGCAAGTAACAAGGAATACTATAAAGAAACATAAGTAATTTTCAAAATACAAGACTAAAAAGATGCTCCAAATCATGGAAGTTTCATACATATGATTAAAAGTCAAGACTGAGCATGTGGCTCCGAAGGGATAATGTAATTGGAATATTTGAGATCACCTCTAGCAGGAACACAAAGTTAAAAAGTAAGAGCAAAATGGAGATAGACTACAGGTAAATATAAATCACATATTTACTCTATGATTTAATATGTTAAAGCATCAATCTTTTTTTCCTATTGATAGAAAATAGATATTTTTCTCATGTAGCATTCTGATTATAGTTTCTCCTCCCTCTATCTTTCCCAGTTTCTCCTCACCTCCTCCTACCTTTCTGTTTCTCATTAGAAAACAAATCAGCTGATAATAAAAATAAGGTATATTCTTAAAATATAAAAGGCAAAACAAAAACTAGCAAATTGGTTTAGAACAAAACAAACAAACGGAAGGAATAAACAAACCCAAAAGACAAAGGCCCATTTATTCGCACAGTATGGAATCACATTAAAAACTACATTTGAAGCCAGGTACCAAGCATATCATCTCAAGAAGACCTTAATCTCTTCTGTGTCAAAATTATATGAAAGTTGATATTACATGAGATCAAAAGAGGAAAACTACAACTCTTCTGTGGGAATGTTTTCCTTTACACTATCTTCAACATTGATGCATGAACTTCTTCACTGTTGCATTACAAGTGTCCTTCCACCAAAGGTGCATGGACATCAACAAGATTGTCATCAGTAATACTTTCTTCCATTCTCTGTTTCCAGTCCTTAAACAGTCTTTCACAATGACTTTCAGTGAACTCATTCAAATCCACAAATAGACAAACAAACCTCCTTACTTTCACTTCCCCAGCAAGTCATAACACCATTTAAACTAAGCCCAGGGGTCCCTCCAGCAGAGCCAATGCTCTTTTCTTTTGTATCCAGACACACTTGCAGGAAGAAGAGAGAATTTTGTTTTGCATATGAATGTATGTTTTCTTTGGAAATAAAAACAAGTACAACTAATAGATTTAAGTACTGAATTGATGTGCAAGTACGTTTATAACAATTTTTAGTCATACACATACTACTGTACTTACTGAATTTAAGTCCCTAATAATTACCTTTTATCAATAAACTGAGATTGAATTTTATGCCCAAGGCAGTGATATTGCTTTTCGTTTATATATAATATTTGATTAACACAGAATTTCATATATATTTATTTAAAATGTGTATTGATTTTATTCACTCCCTACACTTGTGCCTAGTTCCACTCTGACCCAACCTCCCTTTTATCCCCTCAAAACTTCATGTCTTGCTTTTGTATTTTTATAGCCTATCAAGTCCAATTTTGATTCATATACATGCATGAGGATGGTTTCATTCAGACATGCATAGGTCATTCCTCTGGTGAAACCTGATACTCCATCCTCTACTAGCCATCAATTGTCAATAGGCCATAGGGAGGGATGAGAGCTTGTAAACTCTATCCACTAGGTTAGCACATATACTGTACACACCTGTGCCTGCAACCAGAACTGCTGTGATTTCATGAATGTGAAAATATGAATAATTTTTATTTCATGCTCTTAGATTTATTTCCTAAATATCCACTCATTGGTTGAATAAGTCATCACACCACACTTGAAGCTTCTTCTATTATTAGTGTAACATAAACTGTATTGATATTTTGTTATCCTTTTGTGGCATAATTTACATGTAGTTAAGGTTAACTTTCAAAATGACAGAGATATACTTTTTTTTAATTATTTATTTTATTTTTTTTAATTTACATTCCAAATCATTTCCCCTTTCCCGTTTCCTCCCTCCCCGAAAGTCCCATAAGCCCCCTTCCCTCCCTCTTTTCTCCATTCAACCCCCTCTCGTTACTCTGTCCTGGCGTTCCCCTACATCCAGTCTTTCCAGGACCAGGGGTCTCTCCTTCCATCTTCTTAGAAATCTATTGATATGCGGATTGTGTCTAGGGTATTCCGAGATTCTGGGTCAATATCCCCTTATCAGTGACTGCATACCATGTGTGTTCTTTTGTGATTGGGTTACCTCACTAAGGATGATATTTTCAAGATCTGACCATTTGCCTAGGAATTTCGTGAATTCATTGTTTTTAATTGCAGAGTAGTATTCCATTGTGTAGATATACCACATCTTCTGAATCCATTCCTCCGTTGAGGACATCTGGGTTCTTTCCAGCTTCTGGCTATTATAAATAAGGCTGCTATGAACATAGTGGAGCATGTGTCCTTATTGCATGCAGGTAAAGCCTCTGGGTATATGCCCAGGAGTGGTATAGCCGGATCCTCTGGGAGTGTCATGCCCAGTTTTCTGAGGAACCGCCAGACTGCTTTCCAGAGTGGTTGTACCAGCTTGCAATTCCACCAGCAGTGGGGGAGTGTTCCTCTTTCTCCACATCCTTGCCAACAACTGCTGTCTCCTGTGTTTTTGATCTTAGCCATCCTGACTGGTGTGAGATCTCATCCTGACTGGTGAGAGATCTCAGGGTTGTTTTGATTTGCATTTCCCAAATGACTAAGGATGATGAACATCTCTTTAGGTGCTTCTCAGCCATTAGATATTCTTCAGGTGAGAACTCTTTGTGTAGCTCTGTACCCCATTTTTTAATAGGGTTACTTGCCTCTCTGGAGTTTAACTTCTTGAGTTCTTTGTATATCTTGGATATTAGCCCTCTGTCGGATGTAAGGTTGGTAAACATCATTTCCCAGTTAGTTGGTTGCCGCTTTGTCTTTTTGACAGTGTCTTTTGCCTTGCAAAAACTTTGTAATTTAATGAGGTCCCATTTGTCTATTCTTGATCTTAGAGCATAAGCTATTGGAGTTCTGTTCAGGAAATTCTCCCCTGTGCCCATATGTTCAAGGTTCTTCCCTAGTTTCCCTTCTATTAGTTTCAGTGTGTCTGGTTTTATGTGGAGATCTTTGATCCACTTAGAATTGAGCTTAGTGCAAGGAGATAAGGATGGGTCAATTTGCATTCTTCTGCATGTTGACCTCCAGCTGAGCCAGCACCATTTGTTGAAAAGGCTATCTTTTTTCCACTGGATGGTTTTAGCTCCTTTGTCAAAGATCAAGTGACCATAGGAGTGTGGATTCATTTCTGGGTCTTCAATTCTGTTCCATTGATCTACATGTCTGTTACTGTACCAATACCATGCAGTTTTTAACACTATTGCTCTGTAGTACAGCTTGAGGTCCAGGATACTGATTCCCCCAGAGTTTCTTTTACTCTTGAGAATAGTTTTAGCTATCCTGGGTTTTCTGTTATTCCAGATGAATTTTTGAATTGCTCTTTATATCTCTATTAAGAATTGAGTTGGGATTTTGATGGGGATTGCATTGAATCTGTGTATTACTTTTGGTAAGATGCTCATTTTTACTATATTAATCCTGCCAATCCATGAGCATGGCAGATTTTTCCATCTTCTGAGGTCTTCTTCAATTTCTTTCTTCAGAGACTTGAAGTTCTTGTCATACAGATCTTTCACTTGTTTGGTTAGAGTCACGCCAAGATACTTAATATGGTTTGTGGTTATTGTGAAGGGTATTATTTCTCTTACTTCTTTCTCAGCCTGCTTATCCTTTGAGTATAGGAAGGCTTCTGGCTTGCTTGAGTTGATTTTATATCTGGCCACTTTGCTGAAGTCGTTTATCAGCTGTAGGAGTTCTCTGGTGGAGTTCTTTGGGTCGCTTAAGTATACTATCATATCGTCTGCAAATAGTGATAGTTTGACTTCTTCCTTTCCAATTTGTATCCCTTTGACCTCTTTTTGTTGTCAAATTGCTCTAGCTAGAACTTCAAGTACTATATTGAAAATATATGGAGAGAGAGGGCAGCCTTGTCTAGTCCCTGATTTTAGTGGGATTGCTTCAAGTTTCTCTCCATTTAAATTGATGCTGGCTACCAGTTTGCTGTAAATTGGTTTTACTATGTTTAGATATGGGCCTTGAATTCCTGATCTTTCCAAGACCTTTAGCATGAAAGGATGCTGAATTTTGTCAAATGCTTTCTCAGCATCTAATGAGATGACCATGTGGTTTTTTTCTTTAAGATTGTTTATGTAGTGGATTACATTGATGGATTACCTTATATTGAACCATCCCTGCATCCCTGGGATGAAGCCTACTCGATCGTCGTGAATGATCGTTTTGATGTGTTCTTGGATTCGGTAGGCAAGAATTTTATTGAGTATTTTTGCATCGATATTCATAAGAGAGATTGGCCTGAGATTCTCTTTCTTTGTCGGATCTTTGTGTGCTTTTGGTATTAGTGTAATTGTGGCTTCATAGAACGAGTTGGGTAGTGTTCCTTCTGTTTCTATTTTGTGGAACAGTTTGAAGAGTATTGGTGTTAGGTCTTCTTTGAAGGTCTGATAGAATTCTGCACTAAAACCATCTGGACCTGTGCTTTTTTTGGTTGGAAGACTTCCAATGACAACTTCTATTTCTTCAGGGCTTATAGGATGGTTTAGACGGACTATTTGATCCTGATTTAATTTTGGTACTTGGTATCTGTCAAGGAAATTGTCCATTTCCTCAAGATTTTCTAGTTGTGTTGAATACAGGTTTTTGTAGTAGGATCTGATGATTTTTTGAATTTCCTCAGTTTCTGTTGTTATCTCTCCCTTTTCGTTCCTGATTTTATTAATTTGGATACTATCTCTGTGCCCTCTGGTTAGTCTGGCTAAGGGCTTATCTATCTTGTTGATTTTCTCAAAGAACCAACTCCTCGTTTTGTTGATTCTTTGTATGGTTTTATTTGTTTCTACTTGATTGATTTCAGCCCTGAGTTTGATGATTTCCTGCCTTCTACTCCTTTTTGGTGTATTTGCTTCTTTTTGTTCCAGGGCTTTCAGGTGTGCCATTAAGCTGTTAGTGTATGCTCTCTCCCGTTTCTTTTTGGCGGCACTCAGGGCTATGAATTTTCCTCTTAGCACTGCTTTCATTGTGACCCATAAATTAGGGTATGTTGTGCCTTCATTTTTATTAACTTTCAAAAAGTCTTTGATTTCTTTCTTTATTTCCACCTTGACCAAGTTATCATTGAGTAGAGCATTGTTCAGCCTCCATGTGTACGTGGGTTTTCTTTTGTTTTTGTTGCCATTGAAGACCACCCTTATTCCATAGTGATCTGATAGGAGGCATGGGATTATTTCTATCTTCTTGTATCTGTTGAGGTCTGATTTGTGACCAATTATATGGTCAGTTTTGGAGAAGGTACCATGAGGAGCTGAGAAGAAGGTGTATTCTTTTGCTCTAGGATGAAATGTTCTATATATATCTGTTAGTTCCAGTTGTTCCAAGGCTTCAATTAGATTCACTGTGTCCCTGTTTAGTTTCTGCTTTCCTGAACGATCCATTTCAGAGAGCGGGGTGTTGAAGTCACCCACAATTATTGTGTGCGGTGCGATGTGTGCTTTGAGTTTTAGTAAAGTTTCTTTTACGAATGAGGGTGCCCTTGCATTTGGAGCATAGATATTCAGAATTGAGAGTTCTTGATGGTGGATTTTTCCCTTGATCAGTATGTAGTGTCCTTCTGTGTCTTTTTTGATGACTTTAGGTTGAAAATCAATTTTATCTGATATTAGGATGGCTACTCCACCTCGTTTCTTGGGGCCATTTGCTTGTAAAATTGTTTTCCAGCCTTTTACTCTGAGGTACTGTTTGTCTTTGACACTGAGGTGCGTTTCCTGCATGCAGCAAAATGCTGGGTCCTGTGTACGTATCCAGTCTGCTAGTCTATGTCTTTTAATTGGGGAATTGAGACCATTGATATGAGGAGAGACCCCTGGTCCTGGAAAGACTGGATGTAGGGGAACGCCAGGACAGAGTAACGAGAGGGGGTTGAATGGAGAAAAGAGGGAGGGAAGGGGCCTTATGGGACTTTCGGGGAGGGAGGAAACGGGAAAGGGGAAGTGATTTGGAATGTAAATTAAAAAATAAAATAAAATAAAAAAAGAGAGATTAAGGCATAGTGATTATTGCCATCTGCCATTCTTGACGCTATCTTTATGTTTGAGTGGTTATCTACTTTTGGGATTGATTCAAGATGGTTATTATCTCATTTTTTCCTGGGTGTTGTTTCTCTCCCTGTATTGGAGGTTTCCACCTATTCTCCGTTGCAGGGCTGGATTTGTGGAAAGATATTGTGAAAATTTGGTTTTATCATGGAATATCTTGGTCTCTCCATCTATGGTGATTGAGAGTTTTGCTGGGTATAGTAGTCTAGGCTGGCATTTGTGCTGTCTTAGTGTCTGCATGAGATCTGCCCAGGATCTTCTGGCTTTCATAGTCTCTGGTGAGAATTCTGATGTGATTCGGATAGGTCTTCCTTTGTATGTTACTTGGCCCTTTTCTCTTACTGCTTTTAGTATTCTTTCTTTGTTTAGAACATTCGGTGTTTTGATTATTATGTGACGGGAGGTATTTCTGTTCTGGTCCAGTCTGTTTGGAGTTCTGTAGGCTTCTTGTACGTTCATCGGCATCTCTCTCTTTAGGTTAGGGAAGTTTTCCTCCATAATTTTGTTGAAGATGTTTACTGGCCCTTTAAGTTGCAAATCTTCACTCTCATCTATACCTATAATCCTTAGGTTTGGTCTTCTCATTGTGTCCTGGATTTCCTGGATGTTTTGGGTTACACGTTTTTTGCATTTTGCATTTTCTTTGACTGTTGAGTCGATGCTTTCTATGGAATCTTCAGCACCTGAGATTCTTTCTTCCATCTCTTGTATTCTATTGTTGATGTTTGCATCTATGACTCCTGATTTCTTCCCAAGGTTTTCTATCTCCAAAGTTGTCTCCCTTTGTGATTTCTTAGTTGTTTCTACTTCCTTTTTTAGTTCCTGGATGGATTTGCTGAGATGCTTCACTTGTTTGTTTGTATTTTCCTGTATTTCTTTAAGGTATTTTTGCATTACCTCTTTCAGGGTTTCTTCCTGATGACCCACGTTCTCCTGCATTTCTCTGAGCGACTTTTGTGTTTCCTCCTCATGGGATTCCATCTGTTGATCCATCGTCTCCTGCATTTCTTTAAGCAGTTCTCGTGTTTCCTTTGTAAGGGCATCTAACCGTTGATTCATTTCTTTAAGCAATTTTTGTGTTGCCTCCTTATGGGCATCCATCTGTTGACCCATATTCTTCTGCATTTCTTTATGCAAATTTTGTGATTCCTTTGTGAGTGCATCTACCCGTTGATTCATCTCGTTAAGAGATTTTTGTGTTGTCTCCTTGTGAGCCTCCATCTTTTGATCCATGTTCTCCCGCATTTCTCTAAGCAATTTTTGTGTTTCCTTTGTAAGGGCTTCTAACCGTTGATTCATGGTCTCCTGTAACTCTTTATGAGATTTATTTGTGTCCTTCTTGTGATCCTCTAATAGGATCATGAGAAGTGATTTTAAATCTAGATCTTGTCTTTCGGGTATGGTGGGGCATCCAGGACTTGCTGCTGTTGTAGAGTTGGGTTCGGATGGTCCCACATTACTTTGATTTCTGTTAGTAACATTCCTACGTTTGCCTTTTGCCATCTGGATACCTCTGGTGTTAGTTGGTCCTGCTGCCACTGGCTGTTGGTTGGACCTCCTGTGAGCCTGCAAAGCTATTTCTGCCCCCCCCCCCTGGATTACCAGGATTCCCCTGGCACCGATTTCTGGGGCCTGCCTGCTCCTGGGTGACTTTGGAGCCCTGATGTGCCTTGCCCCAAGTGATCTTATATTGGGGAGGCCTTGCACATCCAAAGGCTCAGCCTAGTGGATTCCTGGAGCAGAGGTCGCCAAAGGGAGGCTGGTAGGCTCCTGTCCTGTGCAGGGGTGTGTGATCTCTCCTAGGGGGGGAGGGGGCGTCCCTCTGTCAGGCAGAAGTCCCACAGCAGAGCTGGCGTGCTGGTTACTGCAGATCAGCCCAGCACTTGGGAGCCACATACACATAAGCTGCCAGAGACCCAAGCGATATTATGCCTGTCTGTCTCAGAACCTGGCTGTCCCAACTTCCCAGTCACTGGAGCAAAGATGGCGGAGGGCACTCTCCGTGGTGCCGCTCACCCTGCAGAAGCGATGGCCCGCCAATCTGGCACCCAGATGACCACAGCGCTGACCCGTTCTCGGGTGCAGACGGAAGCCCCAACAGGCCGTGTCCCAAGTGATGTTATATTGGGGAGAGAGAGCCTGGGGTACCTGTCTCTTCAGAGCAGTCTGCAGGAACAGAGGTCGCGGAAGGAAAGCTGGTAGGCTCCCGTCCAGTGCGGGGTCCCTCTGCCAGGCAGAAGTCCCACAGCAGAGCTGGCGCGCTGGTTACTGCAGATCAGCCCAGCACTTGGGAGCTGCATACACACAAGCTGCCCGAGACCCAAGCAATATTATGCCTGTCTGTCTCAGAACCTGGCTATCCCAACTTCCCAGTCACTGGAGCAAAGATGGTGGAGGGCACTCTTCGTGGTGCCGCTCACCCTGCAGACGCGATGGCCCGCCAATCTGGCACCCAGATGACCACAGCGCTGACCCGTTCTCGGGTGCAGACGGAAGCCCCAACAGGCCGTGTCCCAAGTGATGTTATATTGGGGATAGAGCGTGGGTACTTGTTGCTTCAGTGCAGTCTGCGGGAACAGAGGTCGCGGAAGGAAAGCTGGTAGGCTCCCGTCCAGTGTGGGGTCACTCCGACAGAGATATACTTACCTGTCTTATACTCTTATATTTTATAGCATAAAAGGGGTCTGAAGTACTGTTTACTTTTGTGAACATAACCATAAGTTTCTATATTTTATACATGTAAAGGAGTTTTGAGTGACCATTTTGGAAAATATATTATGCAGTTGTGTTTATTACTAACAAAGAATTAATAAAATTTAAAATGACATGCTTCTAATTAACAGCGGATTTCAGATCCAAATATTTACATCAAAATTCATATTTTAATAATTTTTTATATTTAGAACACAATGATCCTTTTAAGAAGTCAAGCATGGATCAAACAATTATTCATGATAATAATGAACATTGTAACAAGCAGAAAGTCAAACTTATTCAGCTAGAAAAATGCAAGGGCATAACTCAATGGCCACTGTTCATTGAAATATTTGCTTCATGCTTAAAATTACTTTTGAAATTGCAGGGATATCATGAGATTTGAAAGAGAAAATGCATATGCAGTACATAAGCAAATAACCCTATTAAAAATGGTTTACAGAGCTAAACAAGGAATTCTCAACTGAGCAATATCGAATGGCCAAGAAGCACCTAAAGAAATGTCCAACATCCTTAGTCATCAGGAAAATGCAAATCAAAACAACCTTGAAATTCCACCTCACACCAGTCAGGTTGTCTAAGATCAAAAACTCAGGAGACAGCAGATGCTGGTGAGGATGTGGAGAACTAGGAAAACTCCTCTATTGTTGTTGAAATTGCAAGCTGGTATAAGTATTCTGGAAATCATTCTGGCAGTCCTCAAAAAATTGGACATAGTATTGCCTGAGGACCCAGGTATGCCACTACTGGGTATACCCCCAAAAGATTCCCCAACATATAACAAGGACACATGCTCCACTGTGTTCATAGCAACCTTATTTGTAATAGCTAGAAGCTGGGAAAAACCCAGATGTCCTTTAACAGAGGAATGGATACAGAAAATGTAGTACATTTACACAATGTCATACTACTTACCTATTAAAAACAATGACTTCATGAAATTGTTAAGCAAATGGATGGAACTAGAAAATATCATCCTGAATGAGATAACCCAATCACAAAAGAACACAAATGGTATATACTCACTGATAAATCAATATTAGCTCAGAATACCCAAGATACAATTCACAGAACACATTAAGCTCAAACACTAGGAAGACCAATGTATTGGTGCTTCGGTCCTTCTTAGAAAGGGGAACAAAGTACTCACGGGAGCAAATACAGAGACAAAGTGTAATGCAGAGACTGAAGGAAAGGCAATCCAGAGACTTCCCAACCTGGGGATCTATCCCCTATGTAGTCACCAAACCCAGACACTATTATGGATGCCAAGAAGTGCTTGCTGACAGGATCCTGTTATAGCTGTCTCCTGAGAGACTTTGCCAGAGCCTGACAAATACAGAGGCAGATGCTCATACTCATCCATTGGACTGAGAGCCGGGTATCCAATGGAGGAGTTAGAAAAACGATTGAAGGATCTGAAGTGGTTTGCAACCCCATAAGAAGAACAACAATATTAACCAACCAGACCCCCCAGAGCTCCCAGGGACTAAACCACCAACCAAGGAGTACACGTGGAGGGAGCCATTGCTCCAGCTGCATATGTAGCAGAGATTGGTCTTGTTGGCATCAATGGGAGGAGAGGCCATGGGCCTAAGGGTGTTTGATACCCCAGTGTAGGGCATCAAATTTGATAGCAAGGAGGTGGGAATGGGGGGAAACACCCTTATAGAAGCAGGGGGAGAGGGAATGGGGATAACATTTGAAATGTAAATAAAGAAAATATGCAAATAAAAAATATGCTACCTGATACAGTGTTTTGAACTATCTTCCTTGAATATTTTGTTTCCCAATACAGTGATTTGAAATGCCCCTATGTGGTTAATGATCACTCAAACAAATTGTTTTAAAATTCCCAACATGCTCTGAAACCATGGTACAGCTATCTGAATCTCTAATATGCTTCTTCTTTATTCATTTGTTCACATCTTTTGTTTTCTAATTTTTCTCTTGTGATGTCAATAACTCAGCTTACTTCAGATGGCCACCAATGAAAGACCAAAAATGGTTACCTCTAAGTCTAGATTAGTGAATTTATTGTGCAGAATACTTATAAGAACGTGGGTTATATGTACTTATTAAAGGTTACAGCAGTATGGGTGAATCAGAGGCAGTAGGAAGAATGTGTGCTCATGAAGGCCTCCATTCCTAGAGAGCCACGTGTAAGGTGCAAGCTGCTCCATTGGCCAAAACTTGTCTCCTTTGCAGTAATTGCTGAATTCTTGAACTATGATGATATTGGCAAGTGACCTTGGGAACTTTTAACATTAGAAGATTCCTGAGTCTTCTGAATTTTGTGTGCTTCATTTAAATCTGTAAATTAAGTAGCATGCTCTCAGGACACAATGATTCAATTCTGAGGAAGCAATTCAATATTTAAATATTGTTATGCATCAAATGCTCTTTTTCAAACTATTCTATTTCACTAATTTTATTATACAGTATACAATATAATTCTGCTTGCTTTAGGTCTAGGTTTAGATTATATACTTTAGATTTCTAAAGTATCTCCTGACTTAACTTTCTTTTGAATTAACAACCTTTGCCACTAAACACAGTAAGTCTCTTTTGGGAAGAAAAGTTCTGACAAAATAATTTCTTACAGAAAATTCTTTAACATCTTTCAGGCAATATCAGATCAAATATGAAGATTTTAATATTGCATTTATGAACTAGTCTGTATTCTCAAAGTTTACCTTCTCTCATACTTGATCTAGATTCCAATGGTATAGCTAAAAATAAGCACTTGAAGATAAATAATTTGGTATGGTATTCTAAGTACCAATGTCTATTCATACAGCATTTTTTGTTTAAGATTCATTGCTGGTAATATTTACAGGACCATATTTGCAGGTTAAAATAAATGTCATTCTTGTGAGCTTTGAGTTTCCAGTGGTTTTGCTTCTTTTCCTTGCTTCTCTCTTTCTCTTTCTCTCTCTCTCTCTCTCTCTCTCTCTCTCTCTCTCTCTCTCTCTCTCACCTTTTATTCTTCTCTTATACATTACATTCTGGCCATGGTCACTGTTTCACCTCTCTCCATTCCTCTTAGTCCTCTACCTAGATCAACACCTCTTTGGTCACCCTTAGAAAAAGAAAGAAAGAAAAAGAGAAAGAAAGAGGAAGAGAGAGAAAAAGTGAGAGAGAGAAAGAAACAAACAAACAAAGAAAGAAAGAACATGGATATCTGCCAAACATGGCCTAAGAAGATACAATAAGATTGGTCACAAGCTCTCATATCACAGTTGGGTATGGCAATCCAGTAGAAGGAAAAGTGTCCCACATGCAGACAAAACAGTCAAAATTTATTATGTTGCATTCTGCTGAACATATTTTTCTCTGACTATTGGTCAATTGCTCAACTTCGAGAATTGTTTTACGTTCTTTTTATATATAGCAAAATATCTCAATTTTTTTCTGTTTCATGATAAAGACAAGAGAAAAAATACAATATACCCAAGTTTTCCACACAGTTGTGTCTTGGACTACAAAGGATTTGGCTCTAAAACACTTAGAGATACTAGAGTCTATGGAGGGTATAGTCCTTGTAGAAAATAGGAAAGTTATTTTGTATCATAGATGGACAGCTGAAATAATTTAAAACATTTCAATATTAAGGAACTAACCTCCAAAAACTAAACAAACCAATAAAAATGGGTTATAGAACTAAACAGAAATTTCACAACAGAGGAATCTCAAATTGTCAAGAAGCACTTAAAGAAATGTTCAAAGTACTTAGATACCAGGGAAATGAAAATCAAAACAACCTTGAGATTCCACCTTACACCAATCAGAATGGCTAAGATCAAAAACTCAGGTGACAGCACATGTTGGCAAGAATGTGGAGAAAGAGGAATACTCTCCCATTGCTGGTAGACTGCAAACTGGTAAAAACTACTTTAGAAATCAATCTGGAGGTTCCTCAGAAAATTGGAGATAGATCTACCTGAAGACCCAGCTATTCAACTCTTAGGACTATACGCAGAAGATGCCTTGACAATCCATAGGACAACATGTTCCACTATGTTCATAGAGGCCTTATTTGTGATATCCAAAAGCTGGAAATAACCTAAATGTCCCACAATGGAAGAATGGATACATAAAATGAGGTTCACTTACACAATGGAGTACTATTCAGCTATTAAAAACAATGACTTCATGAAATTTGTAGGCAAATGGATAGAACTAGAAAATATCATCCTGAGTACAGTAACTCAGATCCAAAAGGACGTGCATGGTATGTACTCACTATTAAATGAATATTAGCCAAAAATTTATAGAATACAAGGATTCAAATCATACAGCTCAAGAAGGCTAACAAGCCAAAGGCCCAAATGAGAATATATCAATCTCACTTGGGAGGGAGAAGAAATCAATCACTGGTGAGGGGTGGGGGGCAGTGACCTGTGTGGGAGAGGGGACATGGAGGGGAAAGTAGGAAAATGATCAGGTATTGGGAATCGGGAGAAAACAGGAGTTAAGACATGAGGTCCACCACAAAGAATGGAAACAGTCAACCTCAGGAGGTAGGAGGTGGGGAACACTCTAAAATGTTCCAGAGATCTAGGAGGTGAGAGAAGCTCAAGAATCAGAGGAGGGAACCTTAGATGAAATGTCCAAGAGTGGGGAGAGTGAACATGTAGAGTCCACCCTCAGTAGAAAGACAGGGCATCAAATGAAGGGAATCAGGTTGCCATCCCACAGTTAAAACTCTGACCAAGCCTGTCTAAATGAACTGCAGGGACAAAAATGGAGAAGAAACCAAGGGAAAGTAAGTCCAGTGATGGGCCCAAATTAGAATCCAGTTCAAGAGTAAGCTGCAAAGTTTGACACTACTAATGATGCTACAGAGTACTTTCAGACAGGATTTTAGCATGGCCGCCCTCTGAGAGTCCCAGCAGGCTGCTGAAGGAGTCAGATGCAGATATTTACATTCAACTAATGGATGTTGAACTGTTGGAGGTTGAACTGGGAGAAGATAATGACTGAAATGTAAAAATAACTAAATAATAATAATAATAATAATGATAATAATAGTAATAATGTGACACAAAAAGTCAGCACTCACGCACACTCACATACTCCGCCACTCATGCTCTCATTCAGATATTAAAGTCCTTTTCTTCTTAAGTTTTAACTTCTTTTTTATTGAATATTTTATGTCTTTATATTTCAAATGTTATCCCCTTTCCAGGTTCCCCCACCTGGAACCCTCCTATGATAGTCCCTTTCCCTTATTTATGTGAAGGTTCTCCCCTCCCATCCACCCACTCCCACCTCACTGCCCTGGCCTTCCTCTTCATTGGGACATGAGTCTTCACAGGCCCAAGGGCCTCTCCTCCTATTGATACGAGACAATGTCATCTACTGCTACATATGCAGCTTGAGCTATAGGTCTCTCCATGTGTACTCACTGGTTGATGGTTTAGTTCCTGGGAGTTCTGGGGGGAGTCTGGTTAATTGATATTGTTGTTCTTCCTATGGGGTTGCAAACCCCTTCAGATCCTTCAGTTCTTTCTCTAACTCCTCCATCAGGGTCCTTGTGCTCAGTCCAATAGTTGGCTGAGAACATTCACCTCTGTATTTGTTAGGCTCTGGCAGAGTCAACCTCTCAGGAGACAGCTATAATAGGCTCCTGTCAGCAAGCACTTCTTGGCATCCACAATAGTGTCTGGGTTTGGTGTCTGTAAATGGGATGAATCTCTAGGTGGAAAAGCCTCTGGGTGGCCTTTCCTTCAGTTTCTCTTCCACACTTCATCCCTGTATTTCCTTTAGAGCCATAGTGGGTTAAAAATTTAGAGATGAGTGATTGGCCCCATCCCTCAACTAGGGGCCTTTCCTAACCTCTAGATATGGTCTCTACAGGTTCTCTCTCCCCTTTATTGGGAATTTCAGCTAATCTCATTCCTGTTGGGTCCTGGGAATGTCTTGCTCTCCCAGCATCTGGGACTTCTTGGTGGCTACCCCCAGTTTCCCATTCCCCATTGATACACACCTCTGTTTAATTTCCTGACCCTCTGTATGTCTCCTTCATTTCCCCTCACTGATACTTCCCTTCTTTTCCCCCTCCACCACTTCCTCCCAAATCCTACCCACCCTCTATCTCCCACGAATATTTTGTTCTCCCTTGTAAGGACTGAAGGATCCACATTTTGGTCTTTCTTCTTGAGCTTTATATGGTCTTTAATTGTATCTTGGGTATTCTAAGCTTTTGGGCTAATATCCACTTATTAGGGAGTGCATACCATGTCTGGTTTTTTTGTTTGTTTGTTTGTGTTTTTTGTTTTTTTTTTTTTTTTGTGTGACTGGGTTACCTAACTTAGGGCGATATTTTCTAGTTCTGTGCATTTTCCTAACAATTTCATGAATTCATTGTTTTCAATAGCTGAGTAGTACTCCATTGTTTAAATGTATCACATTTTATGTATCCATTCTTCTATTGAAGGACATCTGGGTTCTTTCCAGCTTCTGGATATTATAAATAAGGCTGCTATGAACATAGTGGAGCATGTATCCTTGTTATATGGTGGAGAATCTTTAGGGTATATGCTTAGGAACAGTATATCTGGGTCCTTAGATAGTACTACGTCCAATTTTCTAAGGAACTGCCAGACTGTTTTCCAGAGTGGTTGTACCAGCTTGCAATAAAACCAACAATAGAGGAGTGTTCCTCTTTCTCTTCATTCACTTCAGCACCTGAGTTTTGATCATAGCCATTCTGACTGATGTGAGGTGGAATCTCAGGGTTGTTTTGATTTGCATTTCTTTGATTTGCATCTTCTAAGGATAGTGAACATTTCTTTATGTGCTTCTTTGTCATTCCATATTCCTCAGTTGAGAATGCTTTATTTAGCTCTGCACTCCCGTTTTAATAGAGTTATTTGGTTCTCTGGAGTATTGAGTTCTTTGTACATATTGGATATTAGCCCTCTATTGGATGTAGGGTTGGTATAGATCTTATGGTTGCCGTTTTATACTATTGACTGTGTCCTTTGCCTTAAAGAAGCTTTGCAATTTTATGAGGTCTCATTTGTGTATTGTTGATCTTAGAGCATAAGCCTTTAGTGCTCTGTTCAGGAAATTCTCCCCTGTGTTCAAGGCTCTTCCCTACTTTCTCTTCTTTTATGTTTTTTTTTTTTTCGTTGAGTTGACATTTGGAAAGCTGTTCATATTCGTGAGATATTTTGTGTGCAGCTTCCAACTTGAACTAAGCAACACAGTTCAATTCACTCTCCTTTTCTTATTCATCTTTCTCATACTTTTCAAAGTCAATAATATTTCTTACCCACTTTAGAGTTTTGACCTTTAAATAGGGTAACAGAATTAAATTCATTTATAATTTAGGCTTGGTAGTATATCTTATTTACAAATATAAAATAAGTTATAAATTTTTGTCTTGGCTTAAAAGTTCATAGTATAAAACAAACAAACAAACTAAACTAAAATACTTTACTTTTAGAGCAGTTTTAGAATTCCGCAAAAGTTGATCAGCATCTGTGCATCTTCCCCGAAGACATGAGTATGGTACATTTGTTTAATTATCAGGGGTAATATGCATTCTGTTCAATCCAACCTGAAAGGATTGTTTTGTAATACAACAGGATATGAAGGATATCAAGAATATTAAGGACAAAGGGTTATTACTAAACTGACTTAGTGTTCTTCACTAGAAATGAATTTTAACAGGAAGTACATACCTACTTAAAATTAGGAGAATTTCAGGGCTACTTCAAATATTTGCCTGAGTGAGATTTATCTTAGGAAGGGTACACCCTTGTGGTGTTTTGACTATGCTTGGCCCAAGGATATTCACTAGGAGGAGTCTGGCCTTGTTAGAGGAAGTATGGAGGTAGGCTTTGAAAGACACTTCTCTTAGATGCCTGGTAAAGCGTCTTCTGTTTACCTTCAAAATAAGATGTAGAACTCTCAGCTCCTCCAGTGTCATGCCTGCCTGGATATTGCCATACTTCTCACCTTGCTGATAATGAGCTGAACCTCAGAACTGTAAGTCATCCTCGTTTAAATGTTTTTCCCTTATAAAAGTTTTCTTGGTTATGGTGTCTGTCACAGCTCTAAAATCCTAACTAAGCAACCCTATTTTGTTCCTGATATGAGTGAGACATCTGTATCTTTTCTCCTTTTGTCTCTACCATAAGTAATACACATTATAAATGTTTCTTCAAATAATGTGCTCTCTATACTCTGCTTCGCTGCTGATTTGGTGCCTGCTTGATGTGCGAACAGGTGCTCAAGTCTTCCACAGGGCAGGGGTCATATTTAATTTTTTTATACATTGTCAGAATTGCCTCTCTCCTTTAATCCTTTTTGGTTGCCATTATGCATATTAAAGAATTTTAGAAACTCTTGAATAATCAACATTTATGTTGCTATATAATTCTCCCTGACATCATCAATATCTTTGTTCTTTGTTTTCTGCTAGTTTTATATCATTCTTTCTAGATAAGCATGGTGCCCATCTATACCCTCTCCTTGAATCCTCACCTGCACTTCTTCAAGGTTGATCTCAGGTGTTTTCTGATTTATTAATATAAAAAAATGCTTAGGTAAGTGTCATCTATGCTTTCTGTTTGGTGCTCTAACCTGAGTCCCTACATTTGTGATTTAATGTCAGAAATTAATTTGGGAAAATCTTAGCTGTTGTTACTTTCAATGTTTCTCTGGCTCTTCTGTTCCTCTATTGTTCCACAACTGCATGGGTGTCTACACCTATTGAAATTTTCCCGGCATTCTGGCATGTTCTTCTGTTTTTTCATTATTGATGCTCTGTAAAATTAGTTTATACAGTTTCAATTATGTATCTTCAAATCAACATGTTATATCATTTCTTGTGTTTGACCTTCTGAGAACCCAGTAATAATATTCATTCCTAGGTAAAATGGGAAATCTATAGTTCATTAAAATTGTCAATTGATCTCCATTAAGTCACATAAGAGTTGGTAATTTATTTATGAATAGTAGGACTATATGAGAAATTCTTTAAGCATGTTCAAAATTGATATTTTTCTTTGAAGAAAAGCCTGAGGTATTTATTAAGATTGTTCATGTATTGGTACATGTTGAAGTATTATAGGATGCTGTCCAAAAAGACCCAGTGGGATTTCTAGGATGCTCAATGTGGGGATACAGGGAAACTTCATCTAGTGAAAATACTTGAATATTTGGGACTCAACTTTACAGTGGCCCCACAGGAGTTTGTCATTCCCAAACTAATATATCACAGCCTCTAGCTATTCAGTGAGATAATTCGTTAATTTTTAAAAAGTTTTTCATTTTTCTTAGCAGTTTCTTGTTATAGCATGTCCTATTAAAAATAAGCTGTGAGCTAGTTTGGGATATAGTTCTTCATATATACCAGTTTCTTCTAATTTTGTAGTGGCATTTTATCTTATAACTGCAATTTTATGACAAGTATAAGAAAAATTATTGAATATTAGATTTTTCAGCCTTTTTTTTTCTGTGCAAATGATATGGGGAACAGCTTTCAAGTTATTTCTATGTCAGAAATGAATCCACAATTCTCCTGCATTGCCTTTCTATTATGCAAATAGATGTGCTTCATGACACTATATTAAAATCCATGTCTCTTTTGATGAGTTTGAGTGTGGTTAAATTTCTAAAGACCATTTTCAGTTGTGCTGCAGTCATTTGTTTTATTGTGCTTGATAGGCAAAGATGCACAGCGGCAGAATGTCTGATGAGTTGTTGTCTCTGGTCTCAGAGACTCCTGATAAATTAGGCACTTTCAAAGATCATTGCCACTTGTTAGCATGGCTGATCAAACTTTATGTTTGAGGGAAAAATCAAAGACAATTTCTTAGATATTATTTCCAATGAAAAATCTCCCTCTCCACTTCTTTCCTTGCTTAAACACACTAGTAAATACTTTTCTGAGAAACTCTCATTTTGTTTTTCATGAGGTGTGTAATGATATCTATTGAACTCTTTTACAAGACTTCATGTTGGCCATAGTTAATGGTTGGCAGAGAAAATATAAGTGGTGCATCCATACTGACTGTTTGAAGTATTGAAAACACATGAAGGAATTCTTGAGAGATTCTACTTTAGATTAGTGTGGTGGTTTGTATATGTTCTTCCCAGGGAGTGGCACTATTAGAAGGTGTGGCCTTGTTGGAGGAAGTGTGTCACTGTGGGGTTGGGCTTAGAGATCTTCCTCTTAGATGCCTGAAGATGCCCAGTCTGTTCCTGGCTTCCTTTGGATAAAGATATAGAACCCTCAGCTCTTCCTGCACTATGCCTGTCTGGATGCTGCCATGTTTCTGCCTTGATGACAATGGACTGAACCTCTGAACCTGTAAGCCAGTCTCAATTAAATGTTGTCTTTTATAAAACTTGCATTGGTCATGGTGTCTGTTCACAGCAGTAAAACCCTAACTAATACAGAAGTTGGTTTCTGCTGTTGGCAGATCTGGCATTCAGCCGCTGCTGTAGCCAGGTAAGCCTTGATGAGTGGAAGTCCGTGTTGCTGAGCCCAAGCATAACCTCCATCTCGGCCACCATGGCCACTTTGTTCATGTGCCCATTGGGCAATGACTGGGATGGCTGGGGAAAGAGGCTGATTGACAGAACGGGTCATCTTATCTACTTGATTGTTGAACTCCTCCTCAGCTGAAGTCACCTTTTGGTGAGCATTTACATCGGACACAAATATCTTCAAATCTTTGCCCATTTGGAGAGATCTATCCATATACTTCTTCCCCAATGTCTTTCTCACCAATTTTCCAATTGTGGTCTTTTCACTTCCCTGACCATCCAGCCAATCCTTTGGCTAAAGCCCATGAGTCAGTAAACAATTGTACATTTGGCCATTTCTTCTTCCAAACAAATTGTAATACCATGTGTACTGCCCGAAGTTCTGCCCACTGTGAAGATTTTCCTTCACCTGTATCTTTCAGGGTTGTCCCAGAAAGGAGTTGTAATGCTGCTTGTAGGAGCTGGAACATTGGCCCCCTTGTTCTATTACATTATCACTAGCTTCCTTTATTTCAGCTCCTTCACTGACTAAGCTCAGCTGTCCTGGATCTTGCTCCGTAGACTGACTTTGAATTCAGACATCTGCATGCCTGTCTCCAAAGCACTGGGATTAAAGAAGTGGTCCACCAAGTATGGATTTAAATTTTTCTTCACCTAGAATTTGCTCTGTTCTAGGCTGGCCTTGAACTCAGAGATCTGCTTATCTTTGTCTCCTGGGATTAAAGGCTTGTACTACCACACCTGGACCCAAATTTAGCTCAGTGGAATCTTGCCCCAAGGTCACTACTCACTTAATTCAATTTAATATCCTTGAATTCAGCTCCATTTCACTTCCTTGAGCCCCTTTAATACTCAAACTATATATTTTGTATTTTTTCTTTTTCAGCTTGCTATGTGTGTTCAGAATGCTCATCATCAGATTTAATCAGATAACAAAGTCTCTGTTGGGCTTTTTTGAGACTTCCTTTGTCAATTCAATTAATATAAATCTCTTCACCTTAGCCTTAGGCAGTCCGTTCAGACAATGGCAAAAAACAGCTATGTTCTTTACCAAAACATCACAAAAACAGTTTCTCAGCCACATATGAAAGTTCTTCTCCACTGAAACCTCTTGGGTCATCAGGCCTACACAGTTTAAATGACCCTCAACACCACTGTCTTCCATATTTCTACTAGGCTGGCCCATTAAGCCCCTCTTAAAGCATTCCATAGCTTTCCAAATCCAAAGTCCCAAAATCCACATTCTTCCAAACAAAAGCATGGTCAGGCCTATCACAGCAATACCCCACTCCTGGTACCAACTTCTTTTCCTTAGCCTGTTGGTTTAAGGGCATTAGAAGCCCAAAATGGCCAGGGGGATGTCTGAGATTCCAGTTCAATGGAATGTTTTTTGTGGCTCCTGGTAGGAGCACTCCCCCTCTGGAACCAAAACTTCTAGGCCAGCAGAATCTAAAGTTGTGGGGACAGGAAGCAAATATTTTCCTAGAGGGTCACTAGGAGTGATAGTGAGTGGAACTATTCCCTTTTCTACCCCTTGATTCCTGGACCCATGGATCCTGGCTTTTGGAGAAACTGTACTATATATTGAACGCTGATTCAAAGCTGATTCAAAGCCTTCTGAAGAACTCTGCCCCAGCCCTTTATACTGTTGCCACCTAATTGGCACTGTAAATGAGCCCCAGATATGGTACCATTCCTAGAGGTGATCAGCCAGCAACCTGGTGGCAGGTTGACAACATTGGACCACCTCCTCCATGGAAAAGACAATGTTTCGTTCTTACTGGAGTAGATACTTATTCTGGTTATGGATTTGTCTTTCCTGCACGTAATGCTTCTGCCAAAACCACCATCTGTGGATTCACAGAATGCCTTATCTATCATCGTGGTATTCTACACAGTATTGCTTCTGACCAAGGAACTCATTTCACAGCCAGAACAGTGAGACAATGGGCTCATGATCACAGAATTCCCTGGTCTTACCATGCTCCCCATCATCCTGAAGCAGCTAGTCTGATAGAAAAACGGAATGACCTTTTGAAGACACAGGATACCTGCCAGGAAAGCTGGTAACAAGGAGTGGAAACAGCTCAGGAGAAAGAACCTTGTTGCAGTCAACAAAGACAAAAAGGGAGTTGAAGATCTGAAGACTGCATTGCCATCAGACATGGAAATGCAGAGTTTGGAGACTGCCCAGCTGGTTTCCTGTCTTGCTTTTGGGACAGTTAAGTGATTGGATGAATCTCAGAAGAGACTTTGAACTTTGGACTTTTAACACTCTTGAGAATACTATAGACTGTGGGGGCTTTTGAAGTTGGACTAAATGTATTTTGCAATGTGGTGGTTTGTATATATTTGTCCCAGGTAGTGGCACTATTAGAAGCTGTGGCCTTGTTGGAGGAAGTGTGTCACTGTAGGGTTGGGCTTAGAGATCTTCCTCTTAGATGCCAGAAAATACCCAGTCTGTTCCTGGTTTCCTTTGGATAAAGGTGTAGAACCCTCACCTCTCCCTGCACCATGCCTGCCTGGATGTTGCCATGCTTCTGCCTTGATGACAATGGACTAAACCTCTGAACCTGTAAGCCAGCCCCAAGTAAATGTCTTTTATAAAACTTGCATTGGTCATGGGTGTCTGTTCACAGCAGTAAAACCCAAACTAATACAATTAGTCACCTGTTGGGGAATATTTTACTCATTTACGATACTTATAAAAATTAGTTTCTTTCAGATTCTAGTAAGCACATCAGTTTAGTATTTATGGTATTATGTATCTTCAAGGCTACCTGAAACATTGCTATGTCTGGGAACTAGTCATTGCAATCTCTATTTTACAGTTCTATATATAGACAATTAGAAAAAGCTTATAAATGTAAGAAAATCTTTTATTTTCTTTTTCAAGTTGTTTCTCTTTAGTAGAAGAGTCATAATGATGTTTTTCTGTATTTATCAATCTAGCAAATTGATATATCCAAAGTTAGGCCTGGGAGCTATAAGTTTCAGCTTTGAGGTGGTTATCTCAAACAGTTACATTTTTAAAATTATTTTTACAGTGTTGTGAAATAAGTCTGGGACTGCAACCACACAGTAGAGGATAATAATGGGGCTCGGTGCTATTGTGGACTTCAAGGAACTCAAGCTGTGCTAATCTTCCCTTACATCATACATAGAGTTTTATTATTACTCAACAACACCTTGAAGTCCCCTTAATTTTGTAAGAAAAAAAGTTGCAATTCTGAAATTTAACAAATATTTTGATTATTTAGTTTGCTGTACCTTTAATAAAATTTAAATATTACCTGGATGGTGGTGACACAGGTTTTTAATCCCAATATTTGGGAGCCAGAGCCAGGCAAGTTTCTGAGTTTGAAGTCAGCATGGTCTACAGAGTTAGTTTCAGGACAGCCAGGAATACACAGAGAAATTCTGTTTTGAGGAGGATTAAAACAAAATGAAAATCTAATATCAATTATTTAGAGATTCTTTAGAATATTTTTAAAAATCCATAATTTTTTGATTATGCTTTGTCTGATAGTTTGATTTTGCATGAGCAATTTATATTCTTTCAGTTTTCCTATGAATTAAAGACCAAAAATTACATCCTTTATGTCATTTATTTGAATTATTTCTTATCTTACTTTTACAGTCTTCAATGAGTCTTTGTCAAGATAGTTAGAAAAAATGAGGAAAGAAAAGAAAGTAGGAAGAAAGAAAGAAAGATTTCCCCCTGTATGACAACACTTCTCACTACCAAAACCTGCACCAATTACATTTTTATCTCCATAAGGTCTATAATTGAAGCCCTTATGCCCTTCAAATCCACTATCAATTGTCCTAGCAAGATATGCATTGCATCATAGATTAATTCTTGCTATTTACCAAATATAAGCCAAACTTTACAGTGCCTGACTGTCAAAGTAATGGGTACACATTCCTTTACTACAGTATGAGCACTGAAATTCTGTTTCACTCTGTTTCTCAGAGACAAAGCTTATTGAAATTTCTGTAGTTACTGAAACTCTATTTAATAGATTATTGTATTTATAATGATCAGTAATTACAATTCTAGCTACAACTCGTCTTCTGTTTGCCATAGTTTTCAGTTACCTCTCCTTTCCTTCCACTTCTGAAGCAGCTTCTCAGATAGGCTTATAAAGTTGAATGTATTCCCAGCTTCCATACCCAACATTGGCTGTTCATTACTCTACTCCATGAAGCTGTCTCCCATTTCTTTGAATGTACTCAATGTTTAAACCACCTCACCACAACCAAACAGCATACAACAGTATCCAGTAAGAATGGTGAGTGTTACATTTAGTTTTTATTTCAAACTTAAATTGTGGTTGAGAAATGGATATTTTTTCATTTTAAGAATTACCCCAGCTAAAGAGTTTTCTATGGATTCAGGCAAGAATTAATGCTGTGAAAAGAGTTACAGCATCAGTAAGGATCTTTGATACTGGGTGTTGGCCCAGGTCTCTGTTTTTTTAAGGAGGAGTCTTGCTACATTTCTTATTCAAAGAGCTTCTCTGATGACATAGCCAGCAGCAATGGAGATAACAGTAGCAAAAGAGGTTCAGTTGTTAATGCTATATAGTTATTCTGAATATGTAGAATCTGATAATGTTTTAATAAAATATCATTGAAGTATAAACATGCTTGACTCTAACTCATCCAAGTATAATTTAGTTAGGCCTATATTAGTAGAGACATCTATAAGTTGTATAATACTGCAATACTTTATGTAACTATTAATTTTCTTTGTTTAGAAACACTGGTATAAAAGAAGAAAGAATAAGAGTATTGGGGAGCCATTGATAAGGGTATAATACTTGAAGATGGAGAGATGGCTTAACAGTTAAGACTGAATGCTGCTGCTCATGTAGAGAACCACAGTATGATTTTTAATATTCACATTTGGTGTCTCTCATCTTCATGTAATCCCAGTTCCAGTGGATCTGATACCTTATATCCTTCGTGGGTACACACATGCACAGCACCCAGAAACACAAAGAGATAAACATACATGCATATGAATATAGAAAGAATGGAATATTTAACATCCATATTTGATTAATAGCTTTCAGTGAAAAGCAAAGTTGAGAGCAATTAGTCTGCATTCCTCAGTTATAATTTGTGAAGAAAACTATAGAAGTAGAAGAAAATCAAAACAATGGTCATAATGGTCATATATCTCTGATTCTCTAATTACTCTTAACAAAATTGTGTAATGAAAACAAAATATTTGAAGTCTGAACATAGTGAAGAATTCATATTTGTTTTGTGTATTTTTTTCAGATTACAGTGCAATGGAATTATATTACTTCTCTCTTCAAAACAACCTAACCTCCTTTATCATTTTTCAAGTTCATGCCCGTTTTATATTAAGTGTTTAATTTTGTGTGTGTGTTTGTGTGTTTGTATGGTTGTGTGTGTGTGTGTGTGTGTTTGTATGGTTGTGTGTATATGTGTGTGTGTGTCTGTGTGTTTGTAATCTGTATAACGTTACAAGTATGTATACTTTTAGGTCTGACCATTTGTTATTGTATCACCAATAGGAATTCTCTTCCCAAGGATTATTTAGAATTCTTTAGTTGCTTCTTTCAGTTCTTTGTGTAGGTATGGGGCCTCTTGGACTTTCCTCCATCTCCTTTGGCATGCTTGTTACCCTTGTCCTTATTTAATTGCTGTGTAGGCAGTCAAGTTGGTGATACTCATGGTGTAATTATACATATCCCTAGGAGGCACTATCTTATAGCAAAGTTCTTATTCTTTTGGCCCCTAGAACCATCCCTCCTTTGATTCCACAGGGATCTCTGAACCTTAGGAAAAGGAACTGTATTGTTTATGTGTTTATGTATTATTTGGGACTGTGATCCAAAACTGCCTTTTGATGGGTATTGGATTACTGGAAAAATATTATAAGGAATCATACTCAATGGCTAATAGTAACTATGTAAAATATCTGCAATACGTGTGACATTGTACAAATAACTTATATAGTTTTAGTGAAAATTTCCCATCTTTGCAAACAAAACTCCATATAAGAAGACTGTTAAAAAAAAAACAATGTTTCAGTATTTAATGGAGAAATTCTCTATTGGGTTGTTGATCAGGGCATTCCAAGAGGCACTAAAAACATTATGAACTATTTTTATAGTTCTTGGTTTGTACCCCATAGGTAGAAGTTTAGTCTCCATTACTAAAGCCACCATGCACTTCAGACAGAAATCCTAGAGTTCACTGAGATAGAACTGACCTGAAAACCCTTATCTTGAATACTATCCCAAAAGTCCCTTGCAAACTTCTAAATAAAGGAAGCAACCTGCAGTTCTACCCAGCTGTGATGCTTAGACTAAGAACCAAAACAACAATCAGCACAATATTACAGTCCCAATAGAATAGTAGTGGGACACATACCATGGTCTAACCAGAATTCTCTAACTAGACTTGCGACCTGCTCAACAGAAGGAATACATACCTGGTAGTGTGAACCTAGAAAATTACCCAGGGCTAGTGGTATGAACCTTGAAGAAGAACCTGCAATTTTTATTTTACTAAACAAAAATAACCACTAATTATATTTTAGATACTTGGAATTATACCCATAGTTACATTTAGTCCTTCCCCTCATCAAAGAAACTTCTCTACAAAACAGAGAAAAAATATCAAGGAAAGCTATGCATAATCAAAATGTCTTAGTATTTATGTCAAGATTTCTATGTTAATAAGTTTAGTTCTACACATATGCTATAAAACTAAACTTTCTTTCTTAATAGATCTTTATAAGAAACTTAATTAACTGAAAATTAAGTCTTAGAATGGAATCAAAATCTTTAAGTTACCACCTTAGGAGTTGATTAATTTATGCTATGTATTCGTGAATCATATCACGGACATCCTTCCTATTATTTGAAATGCATATCATTATGTTCAATAAAATGTAGGGCTGGAGGTATAAAGATATAATTTATAATGTAGTAAGAAATTATATTCATGTAAGAAAGTAGTAGTAATGGATTTTTTCTAATATTTCTTATTTAACTAGCCTGGGGATGTTGGGCAGGTTTCTAGTAACATGCATAACTTTTGTCCTTGTGAGTGAGCATGAAATTGACCTTGTCATCTGTTGGTTACGATAAACATATGAGATAGATTTGGTAGTTATCAGTCCTTCTCAAATGAATTTATATCTACAGGAAATGGAGAGCATTATGTAAAACCACAGCAGTACATAATGCAAAGATTAGCAGAGTGCAAGAAGAGCAGTCCAAATGAATATACCTGCATGAGGCATAGCTCCTGGAGATATTCCTGGAGGGGGCATATTCAATAAAAAGGAGTAAAGGATTCTAGGAGCCAGAATAATAGGAAGGAAAGTCTGATATCTAATTGCCTATTTTATTAATGGCTGCATAAATAAGACATGAACAGCAATGATATAAATTTACATGCTAACTCAGTAGAGGAAAAAAATCTCATATGCTCAAAAAACTATAAGCAGCTAATTACTGCTTAAAGAGGGAGAATTAGCCTGTCCCAAGGGATAATTCCCACAATTTCCTATCCAATAAAACACTGTCAACCTTATATTTAAATTATATATATATATATATATATATATATATATATATATATATATAGAGAGAGAGAGAGAGAGAGAGAGAGAGAGAGAGAGAGAGACTCAGCAGTTAGTATTCATATAATATTGTTCATATATATATTTATATAGAGACAAAAGATAACTGCAACAATAACCAAAAAAGAAGAGCCTATCAGTTTGAGAGTACGGGTATGGAAGTAGCTGGAAAGAGGAAAGAGAAGGGAGATGTGATATACTGGTCCTGGAAAGATGGGATGTAGGGGAACGCCAGGACAGAGTAATGAGAGGGGGTTGAATGGAGAAAAGAGGGAGGGAAGGGGGCTTATGGGACTTTCAGGGAGGGAGGAAACGGGAAAGGAGAAGTGATTTGGAATGTAAATTAAAAAAATAAAATAAAATAAAAAAAAATAAAAGAAATAACAGAAAATGAAAAAAAAAGAATTTAAATAAAACTCTAAAAAGTGTAAAAAAATAATTACACATTGCAGGAGTGCAGCATGAATCAAAACAGTGTCTTTAACAAATGGTGCTGTTTAAACTGGATATAAATATGTAGAAGAATTAAAATAGATACAACTTTATCATAATGCAGAAAATTCAACTCCAAGAGGATTAAGAGCCTCAACATAAGACTTAATACACAAAATCTGATAGAAAGAAAGGTAAGGAATATGTTTAAACTAATAGTAATAAGAAAAGACTTCTCAACATGATACAGCAAAGGCCTTATGAACAATAATTAATAAATGAAACTTAATGAGGCTAAAAAGCTTTCATAGAACAAAGACAACATCATTCAATTAAAGCAGCGCCCACCTAATGGAAAAATTGTCTTTATCAATTATATATGCAATGTATTAATATCTAGAATTTACATGTACTAAAACACCTGAATATCAGCCAAGAAAAGAATAACACAATTTAAAATTGTGGTATAAAACTAAACAGAGTTCTCAAAAGATGATACGCAAGTGCCAGAGAAACACAAAACTATTCAAGATCCATCAGAGAAATGAAAATTAAAACGACTTTTGATTTCATCTACAGACTGTGTAACAGTGGCATGCTTGCAATATATACCACTACAATAGTGGCACAAATATTACAGGAAGTAATCATTCACTTTTTGATTAGATTTAAGACCTTTCAGTAAAATGAAGCTCAGAACTGAGACTGGCAAAGTGATCAAGAATCTAAGAATAGCTATATCATGGATGCTCCGGGAAAACTTACTACTATTATGTGCTAAAAGTATACAGTAATAAAACAACTACCAATGGCATATTGGTTGCCCATAGTTAAGTGCATCACTCAGTACATATCACAGAAGCTTCTTCTTGCAGAAGAATGTAGTAATACAAAAACATACAACTGGATGATATGTAGGCAGAAAAACTGTGGAAACTCAGACCTAAGTAGGATGCCTTTATCAAAAAACTCCCCTTAAGGCTCAGGGAGGCTGAAAGATATTTTAAGAGGTAAGACTGGATGATTCCAATGAAGTAATGTCTTCTCGACATATTTGCCTGAGCAAATAAAAGTTCAAAAAGAGCTTGAGTGCATGCATTGAATAAATAAATAAATAATAAATAAATAAATAAATAAATAAATAGCTTATTTCATTATTTAATTTACATCCAGATCGCTGTCCCAACTCCTTGTACCCCATCTCACAGTCCCTCCTACATCTCCCTTTGCTTTATCCTCTGAGAGTGGAGGTCCCTGCCAGTTATCCAACCCTGCATTGCACACCAAGTCTCTGCAAGGTTAGGCACTTCTATTGCAGCCAGACAAGGCAGTTGAATTAAGGGAACAGGTTCCACAGACAAACAACTGATTTAGGGATAGCCCTTGCTCCAGCTGTTCAGTATCCACATGAAGATAGACCTGCACATCTGCTAGAGAGGTGTGGGGACCTAAATCAAGACTGTGTGTGCTCTTTGGTTCAGCCTCTGACAGCTCCCAAGGGTATAGGTTAGTTGTCACTATTGGTCTTACTATGTAACTCCTGGCCTCTTCGCGTGCCTCAATCCTTATCCCAATTTTTCCATAAGAGTTCTCAAACCATTCAATGTTTGGCTGTTGGTCTATGCTTATGTGTGAGTCATCTGGGTGGAGCTTCTCAGAGGCCAGCAATGCTAGGGTCCTGTCTGCAAGCATAACAGAGTATCATTAATAGTGTCAGGGTTTGTGCTCATAGAGTGGGTCTCTAGTTGGTCTGGTTATTGCTTGGCCATTCCCTGTCTCTGCTCCATTCCCTCTCTCTGCATTTTTTGTAGATAGGATAAATTTGGGATCGAAATTTGTGGGCAGGCTGGTGTCCCTATCACTCCACTGAGGTTCCTACCTGGCTAGAGGAAAGGGCCTCTTCAGGTTCCATATCCCCACTGCAGTGTCTTGGCTAAGGCTATCCCCACTGATTCTTGTGAGCCTCCTTTATCCTAGGACTTTGACATGTCTTCAAGATGTTCCCTTGAACTTAAACAAGCTCAAACCAGACTTAAGTCCTAACACTGAGTAAAAGTGGATCCAAAGTCCCACCTCTAACCTAGTAGCTACATAAACTATGTCCAATTAATATCTGCTGGAAAAGGAGATATGAATTCCATCAATTTATTGTACTGAGGTTTATCGACCACATGCCACAGCATACCTCATACCCGAAAGAAGCTGACCAAGACAAAATAAATCCTATTTCTCTCTCATTCATTCTCTCTCTCTCTCTCTCTCTCTCTCTCTCTCTCTCTCTCTCTCTCTCTCTCTCTCTTTTGTCTCTGTCTATCTCTCTCTTTCTTTCTCTCATTTGGTTTGGTTTGTATTTTTCATCCTATTGTTTTTGTTTTTTACTTTTACTTTTTCTGATATATTGATGGTGACACACACACACACACACACACACACACACACACACACAGAGAGAGAGAGAGAGAGAGAGAGAGAGAGGAGAATCTAAATTAAGTTGTATATATAGGGAGTTAGACAGGATTTAGGAGGAGATGAAAGTGTAAAAAGAATTTGATCAGAATATAAATTGTGAAAACCTTTAAATGAAACTGTAAATATTTAAAATTTAAAACTAATAATAATCAAACTATGGAATAAATGAGAATGTGTGGCTGAGTCTGTGCATATGCAGTTGTAATAGAACAACATTTTGACTGCTATTTCATCATTTTTTCTTAATGATTCTTTTGAGGCTTAAAAAGTTTTAAGTTCTTATTAAGTAGCAGTTGTATGCTATTTCTCACACACATTTCCTTTACCATTGTCTGGGAAATGTAAATGTAATTTGCAATTTTTGTACAGATTTTATAAATCTTTTCCAAGTTTCAGATATTAGGCTCGAAGTGATAATATTTTGTGTTGAAAGAAAAGGCTTTGAAAGCCACAGGCTTCATTGTATATGTTAGAGTCAAGCTGATTGTTTTTCTGTGTTTGATTTTGAAGGCTGTTTATGTTGACACTTTTGGTTCAGTGCCTCATGAATACAGCCACTGAGATTTTAATCTCATATATTCTATCATAGACTCCATTAGAGATTCAGCCCCTCAATTGTCAATTTGTTTTGAAAAGCATTTTCAAGGCAGAATATTCATGTAGTCTTTACTTCTCTAACAATGACCTTTCTAGAACTCACACAAGAAGCTTACATGAAGCATAGCATAAAACAATCTCTAGCAATGTTAATTTGCTAACCATATACAATAAAGAAGTTCTTGTAAAGTTTTATCATATTACCTTATGACACCATGACCCTTTGAAAAAGATAACAACTGTTCATAGTGATGCAACGAAAATATTATCTTTGAAGGGTAAATGTATTTAGGTGTTTTCAGGATAACCTGAGCAATGCAGTAGAAATCAGATCCTGGCATACCAGGTACTGAGCACAGATGCATACATTTTCATGGATATAAAGTGCACAACAATTAACTACATCAGAATAGAAATAGACTAGCTTGCCATCAATATTGAAGGGTAAGCATTTCCATCTAATTCTGCCTTCAGAGTGTGAGGCTAGCAATGTCATGTAAGGCAAGAGTAGTGAGAATCACATAGCTTGTAATAGTAGGAACTGCAATTCTATTATATACCTAACAGACATGCATAGTGTTTCAATATAAAGATATTTGTTTATTTTAATTTGGTTTTCAGTAAAATTGATCAATGGTTGATATTTTTTGATATTTTTCTAGTAAATACATTTTAATATTTATTGATATGTACCCATCTTTCTTTACATTATCTTCAGTTTGATAATTTAATTAAAGAAGGTGATATTTTTCAAGATATACTGAAAATTCCTTATTGTATTTCTTTTTTATCTAACAGCTTAGAATGATTTTTCCTAAGTTATAAAAATATGCAAGAACATTCAGTGGGGACAATTGACATCACCATGATACACTCTTTCGTTCATGCTACACTTCAGAAATCATTTGAGACATTTCAGTCATGGGCAGTATTTCTTAGAGTTGCACGTTAAAATCTAAAATTCTATTGTATGAATTTTAATTGTGTGAAAATAATTTCATCTCAATATACTAAATAAGTTCCACTGAACTACACTATATCAGAAACACAACATTGTAATCAAAAGGAAAGAACTGAAAGGGCTGAAGGGTTTGCAACACCAAAATTAACCAACCAGATCCCCAAGAGCCCCCAGGGATAAGCCACCAACCAAGGAGAACACATGTCTCTGGCTGCATATGTAGCAGAGGACAGCCTTGTCAGACATCAATGAGAGGAGAGGTCATTGGTCCTAGGAAGGTTTGATAGATGCCACAGTGTAGGGGAATCGAGGGTGGGGAGGTGGGAGTGGGTGGTGAGAGGAGGAACACCCTCATAGAAACAGGGGGAGGGGTGATAGGAGAGGGGTATTCTGGGAGAGGGGAAACTGGGTAAGGAGATAACACTTGAAATTTAAGTAAATTAAGATAAATAAATGCAGACCTCCCTGCTACCTCTCCAGCACCATATCTGCATGCATTATGCCATTTTTCTTGCAATGATGACAATGGACTAAACACCATTTACAAGCCCCACTTAAATGTTTTCCTTTATATGAGTTGCAGTGGTCATGATGTCTCTTCATAGCAATAGAAACCCTAAGATAACCCCTGTGACTACATCATTGCTGTACATGCTTAAAGGAATTATGTTAGTGACTTGAAAGGTTTCATTCATTACAGACACACAGCTTAATAGAGTTGGGTCTGAAAATTAAGAACTTCACTCTAACATTAAATGTCCATTGTCTGAGTCATCTCATGAAAGTGAATCATGAAACTCAAATTGATTCAATCAACAGAATTTTATTTCAGGCTGATAGAATTAGCTGGCCTGGGTTTCACATAAGGAAGTCCTGAGATTTATGCAGGTCAGTGGAGTGATGACATGTGCTTTTTGCTCTTCTACATCACTGACTGATAATAGGGATTTGGAGCCACAAATGCTATGCTTTTGCATATTTACAGATGGAATGGGGAAGAATTTCATCTTGATCTGCAAGACATCGGGCTAAAATCCTATTCCTTCTAAACCAGTTCAGGCCATGAAGACAATGCTGCTTAGAAGTTAGGTGAATTTAAGGCTTCTCCTTCCATAAGATCCTTGACTATGGAAATGCCATTGTCTTAGTGGCCTTAGCACACCAAGGAACCTATGGGAGGCTCAGGATTGGTTCAGACAGAATTATTAAGTGTTATCCCAAATACCTACACTTCTGTGCATTGACAGCAAGGAACATTTGTAAGAGGTATGCTATAAATTCTGGTAGAAGTATAAATAGAAGATGGATGAGCAGTTAAGTTAGATTTTCTTTCAGAGGATTTTTTTTTGAAAAAAAATTTTTGAATGCCCATACCCATTTAGGAACTCACAATCATCTATAACTCCAGTTCTAAAGGATCTGTTGTCCTCTTTGGAGCATCTCAGGCACCGAGAATACATATGAGCTCACATGCATTCAGGCACTCAAAAAAAACCCTTAAATATATAAAATAAAAATAATTCTTTAGAAAAGAAATGTAAATAGGTGAGTTATACTCTATCATATATTATAAACTATAAACATACATAGTTAAGATAACTGTAATGGCTTGCATTACCAAACTTCATCTTCCTGCTCTTTGAAAAATGAAATATTTTATATGAAAAATATTTTGCAAGCACAGTTTTATTAAATAACATTATAATTAAAATAATGTAAACTAATTTAAGACAATATGGAAATATGGGCACCAGTAACATTAAAATAATGTCTGAGTTAATTTAGAATTTTGTAATTTAATTATAAGTATATGATAAAAGTTATTTGTTGTTTTCTGTATGTATTAGAATTAAATATTAAAGCCAATATAAATGAACATACAGTATACCTTTTCTCAAATCATGTTTTCTTTAGTTGTAATAATCATAAATATGATCAGGTCACAACACTTTACTTGAGACTCTGCTTACTCATATTATAGTAGTAGGCTTGCTGTTGTTTATTTCACAGTTCCTTTTACTCTTCTGCAATCATTATCACTCACATTGTAAGTCTTTCTCCATGTCCTTCACTGTATGTTTCTTTAGAACTTTATTTTTATAGCAATAAAAAATACATTTCTCTAGGTTTACTTTCAGTGTATTTCTCGGAATGCTCTATATTTTAATGAATCTATCCACCTTCCACTTATTTTACTAGAGTTTGGAATGCAATCCAGGTCTTTGGACATGTTATGTAAACTCTCAACCACTCTCATTAGTTCGCAGATCCTTTCTGGTTCTGAGATACAAAAAATCAATGATTTCAGGTGTCACTACTTGGAAATAAAAAGAGGGATCTTTCAAAGGCATACCATTTACTATGGATTGAGCAATGAAATGTCAGCCAGAAATCTCACTATTCAACCTTCTACAACAGAATTTAATTGTTCAGGGGTGAAGATGAAGAAAGAAAATAGTGGGCACTATGAAGTTGGGAGAGAATTGGATAATATTCTACAAACCTCTAATCACTTACATGAAATGAAGTATCAGTAGTTCATATCAGCAATTTGATTGTGTATTTTGACAATTTTTAATCTATATTTATTTAAAACTAATAGGAAAATGTTTTTGTTATCAGGACATTTTATTCACCTAAGTTTTCAAAACATATTTTATAATTTCTCAAAGAGGAAGGTTTTAAAATGACACATAGAAAAACTGCTTCTTAGTAGAAATAAACCTCACAAGTAAGAAATTGTTTTTATTTTATTTGAAAAATAAAGTATGGTTTTATTATTTTAATAAAATGCACTATGGGTAGACAGCTTTGGAAAATAATACAAGGCATTGCTTGTAGATTGTATACATATTCCACTCCAGCATTTCATTATGTGAGATGCAATATTCAACACTCCAGGCTTTTGAATAAAGCACTGTAGTTTTATTCTTCTGATTTCTTCGGTATCAAAATAGGCTGACAAAATAAATAAAATACTTTGTTAAATTCCAGGAGAAAATTCAATATCTATTGTCATTTTGAATGGCAAGTCATTTATCTTACAAGTTCATATGGTAAAATGAAAATGGAAAACAAGCATGGTTACTAAATATGAATTTATCAATAGTAAGAAAGATACCTCAAAATTATAAAGAAAAATAATTGCAATTATCTGTGTTCAATATGAAATTAATCTATCCAAATTGCTTTTTGTGTTTCCCTAGCTGCCTGTCCTTCTATCTGAATGAAGCAGGTACTTATAATTACATGCCGTGGTGTTCAGGGTCCTTCTTCCTCCCTGATAGGGAGCTTTAATGAATTTCATTATTCTTTTTTAATTTACATAGTCTTACAGAATAAAGATTCCCAAATCATTAACTAATTTGATATGTCTGAAATACCAATTCAATTGTCTGGTCCCCTGATATTTTCAGATATCTTGTTCAAATACCTCTTAACTTAGTTTCTTAATTAGATACACTGTGATGGATGTGCGCTTATACCATAGTCTCAAAGGTAGAGTAAGGCAGCCTAATTTTTGTGATAATTTGGACACTTTATATTAAAAGTCATTTAAAACAATCTAGAGTTCACTAGAAAAGACTCAGGGTCCATGAATAAATGTTAACATTATAGCATGATATGAGTTAAAAATACTATTTATAGTGAATAAGAAATTTTGATAAATTAAAGTTTAAAATATGTAATACTTATCATAATAAGAACATTTTAATAAATATATAAGTTGAAAATAAAGAATTTTGATATAAGTATTTTCAAGATTGATTAGAATTTCAAAAGGTTCATCTTTTTAGCCTAGCCACTTTAAAAGTACATGGTTTAAAATTAAATTTTTATTCTCTTCCCTAAATTTTCATATTTTCCTTTTAATTAACTGAATATAAGGTAATATATCCATGTTAAAACAACAAAAGTTTGGGGCTGGAGACAAGGCTCAGTGATTAAGAGCAGTGGCTACTTTTTCAGAGGAGCCAGTTTCAATTCTCAGCAGCCATATGGTAGCTCAGAATTGTCTGTAAGTTCCGTTCAAGGGATCCAACACTTCATTCAGATAATACATGCAGGCAAAACATTAATGTACATAAAAACAAAGTATTAAAAAGCTAAAGCTTAAAAGTTTAAATATATTGATATATTTGATTTTATATTATAATGATGTTATATGCATGAAATGTTGGTGCCATAGCAATATATTGAAAATCCATTTTATTATATTTCTCAATTTTTAATTGAAGCTTTCAGATTTGTTTTTATTTTAAAGGTTTACATTTTTAATGTACTTTGTTCTGCTTAGGGAAAAGAAAAAAGATATTCTGTACATAGTATTTCCATCCCCAAACTAATTAATGAAATGACTTGAAGGTTATAATAGTAATAACCATAAAGAAACAATGTAAATATTAATTCTGCCACACTATATCAATTTATATGTCTTATGAAATACTTTATAATAATTATGAGCTACATGAATAAAACACAAAAGGACATTTTCATCAGCAGGGCATCCACTGAAATGTTTATATTTCCGCTCTACCTAGGTGTTGTAGAGTTATAAGGAAAAAGCAATGCATTCATATGTTAAATGCCATAAAAATTAAGAACAGAGATTCAACTAACATTTTTATACTTATTTAATATAATAATAAAGTGATTTTTTACAGTATGGCCTTTTTCACATTTAACTCCAGTGTGGATATTTGTGTCAGGTGGAAAGCAACCCAGCAGATTGATTAGGGCTCATTAGTCCAAAGCCTGTGGGGTTAGAAGTTTCCAGACACATCCTGCAGGAATCTGTTGGCAAGACAGAATGGTAGAACAAAGTTGCTCACAAATAGAAGCCAGAAAGAGAAGTGAGAAGAGGAAGGTTCCAAATATCCCCCTTCAAGGAAATTCATCTACTTCTGTAAAGTAGTTTCACAAGCTTGCATCTAAAGGTTCCAACACTTGTCAATTTTCTGGAGGCTACCAGTCAAGAATCTAGATTTTAACTGCTGGAGTACACATAAAACTCACTCACAATATTACCTTCAACCACTAAGTGGACACATTAATGTTCTTATAGATATAAAAATGGCTGATAATTTTTGCAAATAGCATGTTTGAAATTTTCTGCAAAGATGAATGAAAAATAGGACATACTTTTCTTCAAACTTTCACTACAAATTCAAGAAAGGCTCTCAGAAATAGAGTATTAGCCACTCTCAAATTATGCTTCAGTATGTGCTGCTAATTTAATAGAGAATAATATGCATTAGCTTTGCAAATTAACAAACCAATCACAGCTGGAGAGAAGTAAGATATTCAGGTGTGCTGTTGCACAGTGCTGTGACTATGTACCTACCATCATGATATAATGCACAATGTACACATAAATCATTGGGTCAGAAATGCCACATATGTACACTCTTGATTTTATATATCATTTAAAATGAAAATCAATTTAATATATATGTATATAATATACATATATATTAGTATATACAAGGATTAGTGAGCACAAGTGCATGTGTGGAGGCCAGAACCAGATCTTAGGTATCTTCCTTTATTACTCTCTACCTTATTTATGAGGCAGAATTTCTTGTTTGACCTAGAGTTAACTGGTTAGCCATTTAGCACCCAGGGACCTCTTTTCTCATATTCTACAATTATAAATGCACGCTATATCACCTTTAACATGAGCACAAGGCATCTGTAGCAGTACCTCATGTTTGAGCAGCAAGAGCTTTACCAATTGAGCAATATCACCAGCCCCGCCCCACCAACAAAATGTTTCTTAAACACAGTACATTAACTTAATTGTATATTGTACAGAAAATATTTTTAAGAAAATTTACTTGTAGAAATTTGTTATTAAAATTACAAAAGTGAAGTGTTTCAGATTGTGTATGGAATCATAAAGAGATTCAAGTAAGGAGGATAAGTACAGTATAATTATTATCTGTAAAAATGCATGTGATTATTCACTCAGAACGTTTATGAATATTTTTGTAGCCCAATTTACATTGCTGGGATAAAGGTCATGACCACAAACAACATCAGAAGGAATGCATATTGAATATATCAGGTCACAGAGCATTGCAGAAAGCCTAGGCAGCAACCTAGAGGAAGGAGCTGAAGTGGAAGCTAAAAAAGGATTTTACTTACTGGTCAGCTCCTTATGGGTGGCTAAACTTGTTTTCTTACACCCAGGATAATATTCCCTGTGATGGTAGATCCTACATCAGACTGGTTTCCCTCACACTAATAATTAATCAAGAAAATACCCCATAGAAAAGCATGCAGGCCAATTTGATGAGGTTAATTATTCAATAGATATTTCATTTTTCCAGCAAGATCTAGATTTGTATCAAATTGATAAAAGCCATTCAGCACACTAAGAATAAAAAGATGTACATTTATGAAGTGCATGCTGTAATCAAAGTATGTAATGAAAGTTTAGGTTACTGCATTCTAAAGAGGTTGAACACTGCATGGAATTCTCCAGTGAGAAATTCCCTAGATTTACAGTGCAATACGATACTACTTTTAATCTGAAAGTAGGAGGGAGGTTGTTTGAAATGGATGAGTGTGCACCAGGAGTCAGCTATAGAATTCTGGCTAATTTGGTTCTCTGTTACTAAGCCTATCAGGTGCAGCTAAAGGCAGGATAGACCCCCCTGTGTCTACTCTACCTCCTTCCATTAGGCTCTAAAATTAGTCATTCTTAACTGTTTCAGAGAGCTGACTACTGAACAGAGCTGATGCCTTTCCACTTGGCTGGTTCCTACTCTTCTTACAAACTGACTTCACTATTGTCAACTCCTTGAGTAATATCCACAGTGGCTATCATTCTAGACAGTCTTTTACTGGGCTTTTCATAGTACAGTAAAATTCTTAACAAATAAGTTCCAATTTTGTGACTGAAATTTATAAAATGTACTCACAACATAGTAAATTACTTGGAAGACAATTCATTGTGTTGATTATCCTGGAAATTTTCCCAGATGGAAATAATTTCACATGGGATAGGTCTAAATCAAATGAATACACTTTATATTAGCAGTGGCAAACAATATTTTCATGAGTATTGGCATAGAGTTTAACTTACAGAGTAAAAACCCAAGCCATCCTCATAGAATAGAAATGCTAGTTAATAGATTTAATTCTGAATCTTTCAACCTTACCTACTTGCCTATGTAGTCCTCAAAGAGAATCATAGCACACAGCTTTAAAAATAATGTGTCTTTTACCTTGTGTTATTAAGAAAATTAACTCTAAAGATAAAATAGATTTAAAAGTGTATCCCTCTTTAAATATTAGCCAATTTTTCAATTCTATGTATATTTTCTTAAATCTGGCAGCAAAAATCATGTTATATTTGTTGGTGTGCCACGCAGAGAGTATCACATCATGCACGGGAAGGTTTGAGGAACGAAATAGAAAGGAGAAGTGATGCAATGATTTTATAATCTAAAAAGATGATATTATCTTAAAATTTATATTATTAAAATCTCAAAATTTATATTATGAAAGAAGTTTAAGCACGCAGTGACCAAATCAAGGTGCAATTACTTTAATGTATTCAATGATTTTATGGACCACCTTTTCTACTACTTAAATTCATGACAAACTGTCAAGATTTCCACAAATCTATAAAATAGATAATGTTTGATAAGGTTTCAATTTGCCCATCTTCCACTACTTTTAAACTTGAGTGAGCATTTTCCTGTTAAATATTAGTTGGATCATATCATATCATGTTTAAATAACCAACTGATTTCCATTTGTCTCCTTACTCCTTTCCTCTTCCTGTCATTCTGCGTGAAGGACATTTTTTGCCCTGCTCCTCCTCGCATGTGCTGTCATGCTACCATCGCCACTCATGCTTACTGTCTCTTTAAAAAATACTCAACACATTGTTGTGCTGCATGCTTCCATATGTCAATCATTACATTATATAATGTTAATTCCTAGTGAGGTTTGTGTATCCATTCTCTTACGATACCACACTGATTTCTTTTCTACCATCCTATTCCTGTATGTTGGCATTATTCGGTTAGGATTTGTCACTATTTAACATAATGTAATTCTACCTGCTTATCTTGTCCTCTTACTAAGTTAGGTTGTCAAATGTAGGCTCCAGATTAAAAACATTCATTTGTTTAGTCTAATGCTAGTCTCCCCATGCCAGTAGATATGTCTGCTCTGCATGGTGCTCTGATAAGACTCAGCAGTTAATACTGCACACATGACATGAATTTAGGTACTGAGATTTGTACATTTTCTGACATGGTCACACATTTTTCTGCTTTCTTCTCTCTGTCCTCTGCACTGATTTCATAAAGATTATCTTATTGGTGGGATTACAGGCTGACTTCACTTGTACTTGTCCAATGGAAAGCACAGGAAGTAGAAGAGTAGGACAGGAGTCTTCACTTTTGGCCATTCTGTTCTGGAATGCTCTGGTCTTACTTAGTTTCTTAGGTTATAGCTCATCTCATTCTTTAACTCTTCTTCCATTAGAATTCTGTTCCTTCAGGCTATTTCATGCTGTGTATAGATGCTGCTTACTGCAATTGTTAAATGTATCCTATATATTTGTATAAATTGCTGATATCTGTACTAAGAATTTCTTTGTCACAATTTCTTTTAATCTGTTTAAATTTCTTCTAACCCCTTTGTGAGACTGTCATAAGCTTTCTGCCTTTGTCCTGTCTGAGGAAATGCTTTAGGATATTGAAAGTGAATCATAACATGTGAGATTGTAAATGATGCATTGAATTCCCAAACAAGGTCCAGTCTAATATCCCTGTGACTTATGTCAATTTCTTATTCTAAAACCAGAGGGAAAATGCTTAAATACTCAAAATTCAATTAACCAAATGAAAATATTTGCTAAACACAAGGAATTCTCATTTACCATGAACAACAAAATAAGTCACAAGTAAATATGAAAGAGCAAGATTATGTGAGGCTGTCTGCCTTAACTCTGCTAAGCGACACACAAAACATATCAGATGAAATGATTCATCCATCACTTCCATCTTATGGTACCATGCCATTCCTTTCTCTTTGCCATAGCTTTACCACAGCCTACAGATCCAATAGGAAGAGGAATTTGATGCCTTTAAATTAGATTCTGGAGTGTTCTGGGAATTTTGGTCTGGTAAAATTCTGATGGGCATATAAAACAGACAGACAACCCTCTAAGGAACCCGTTGTCAGCTATGAGAATAATGTGCCTCAGTTAAGTAGTAGCATGAGGCAAGTGGGGAAGCCCAGAGAACTGTTATGTATCTAAAGACATTAGAAACAGTTGACCTATATCCTTAGGAAGACTTAGCTTATCTCACCTAGTGTTGTGTGTATAAAATTTAAAACAGTTTTGTGAGGGAATGTTTGGTGCCTGAGAGCATCTTCTGCTCTTGAGAAGAGTGGAGTTTGGATTCCAGCAGTCATATTCAGTGACTTCTAGCTGCTGTCCATTATAGTCTTGGGTATTTGATTCCTCTTATGGTCTCTGCAGGCACCCGCAAATATATGCCCAAACACATGTTGTGTGACGTTGTGTGTGTGTGTGTGTGTGTGTGTGTGTGTGTAATATATGTTTATGATTTTAAGCTCTTAGTTATTTGTTTTTAAAACATGGTGTCTCATTATACATAGTATCAGACTCAGACTTCTTTGTCTCACCTCTGTCCTGGGATTACAAATATGCACCACTCTGCCTGGTGAAGTCCATGGTATCTTAAGATTACTGTGTATTGAAGTTTATCAATGTGTTATTTCACCTGTTTTACTAAATGTTACTAAATCAATAAAAATGGTATATGTTTCAGTTTAGATTTTATGTTAACATAGATTAGAGAAATGACAATGAACTTGTCAATGTCCTTGGACAAGTGTGCTGGACTTTCTACATTATCAGCAGCATCACGATGGCATGAAATGAGGCCTGCTTTCTTATGTCATTTGACTCCAGGAGTGGAAAGACAAAGCCCCAGTTTTGGTAGAAGCTTCAACCCTTGTTGAGCTTTCATCTCTTAAAAGAAAACCCATCTGGTAATGGAGGGCACAATGTCTAGGGCCCTACTTGCAGGACAGACCTCCTTAGACCGCAGTGACAGGAAAATTTGTAAGTCAGGTCAGAATCCCAACTATGAGAAATTAACTAGGACTAGACTTTTCACTATACAATAATCTATTAAAATATTGTATATCATGCATGTGACTATTATCAAACTCTGTACTGCACATTATATAGTTATTCATAAAAGCACTGAATGCAATAAGAAAATTTTGCAGTTTTGCCTGACTTTCAGCCTACAGATTCATTCCAAATTTCTTATTTCAGCAACAACCAGAACACAATATATACTTTTTTGATTTTTCCACCAGAGAATATTTGGAGGAGAAAAACTTTTGGGAAGAAAGAAGCCACTGGAATAATGGCTAAAACACCAAATATGAGAGTGGAATGAATAGAAAAAGATCTATAACTATGCAGTTGGATTTTCTAAATCTCTACCCAAATGCTATACTGCAAACACATGAATTAAAATTTTAAAAATTTATTAAAAAGTTAGTTAAAACAACAATAGAAGATTATTAGTCTTTCTAGCATATATAAAATTAGTTTCTTAAAGTTTATATAAGAGCCATTATCTTCTATTTTATGATATATATAGAAAATTTTAAATGCCCTTGTGAATTGATGGTTATAGAATGTTCATTGTAACACACATATAATTATTTTTCATGATGTTTTAGTTTTAAAATGAATCTTTAAAAATTAAAAAAATTAAAAAATTTTTAAAAGTAGCACAGATTACTTTGACATAAATTAAAATACGTCATTGACAGGTTAATACTATTATTGAGTTTAACCAATAATGATAAAGTTTTACTGAATAACCTGGGGGATAGCTAGGTTAGGAAGGAGCTTGCCTAGTATGAATGAAACTTGCCTTTCATCTCCAGTGACACTTAAACACAGAAAAGAGTAGGCCTCCATGAGACAACAAACAAGCACAACGAAACTGGGTACAATAAGACAATGAAGAAACCCTCATATTGAGGCTGGACACATTTCAAAACAGTGTCATGATACATTATTATAATCAAACTATTTTATTAATATTTGGTTAAATTTTCATAGTTGTTCATTTTATTACAAACAAAATTGTTTTGCTATTGTGCTAGCCTAATGGCTAACATTTTTTTTCAGCAAAAACAAATTTATAAGATAAAAAGCATAGAAATCATTTAACATAAGTGATATTGGTTAAAATAGTTTTAGGTGACACATTACATCATATTTTTTGTTGTGCACCAGTTGGAGATTCCCTACTTGAGAATATTGTACTTTGTCCAATCCCAGGTAAATTCATGCAAGAGAGGAATTCACAAATGGAAACCTAAAAAACATTAAATTTACACATTTTAGTGCTTAGGTTTAGTGATGTGTGTACCATTGTGAGAGATTTGCTTGGGGGACAAAGTGCAATCTAGTGGGAATTGTTCTGTGGATCTTGATGTCCCATTTACTCAGATATATTTTTCGGTTCCCAGTCTTTCGAGTTCTGAATGAGTATGGGAAGGGAGTCTACAGGGTGAGACTTCACAGCATGTTTCTGAAAACAAACAAACAAAGAACAACAACAACAACACACACACACACACACACACACACACACAAAACAAAAGCAGAAACAGAGGGGAAACAGGGTGGTGCATGTCCCAGGTTTTATACTCTGCCTAAATGACTGTACATGGGAAAATGTCTGAAAGCATGTGCTTCTGCTGTTATTTTAATATCAACATAACACATCTTATGGGCAGCATGTCTTTATTATCAAACTCAGTTTTCTCTTCTTTACTTTTTAAGTTTTATTCATTCATTATATATAAGTACACTGTCACTGTCTTCAGACACACTAGAAGAGGGCATCAGATCCCATTACAGATGGTTGTGACTCACCCTGTGGTTGCTTGGATTTGAACTCAGGACCTCTGGAAGAGCAGTCAGTACTATTAAACACTGAGCCATCTCTCCAGCCCAAACTCAGTTTTTTTAAAAAGCCTATCTTTCCTATTCCCAACAAAATTTACTTAATTTTAAGTAAAAGAGTAAAATTTTGCATCAAATTTCTTACAACCTAATATAAGAGAGGAAATAATGGTTGAAAGGAACATCAATAACTACTTTGTGTAGACCTCCAGATGGAAGTTGTTCAAGTGCAGACTAAAGTTGCTCTTACAGTTTTGAAATTGTGAGGTATAAATGCTCCTGATTAGAATTTGAACGAATAAGCATAAGCCAATCTCAATTAGACTAACATAAAGAGAGTCATAAAGGCCATGGTATTAGAAGGCAGAATAAAGACTAAACAAAGACTTCAGCATTGTCAGAAGACACAGAAATAGTCTCTCTGTGGGACATTTGTAGCAATAGCTAACCTTGTACTAATGGAAGAACGATGCATAAAACTGATTAAAAAAGAACAAAATGTGCAACTTGCCAGAAGACATGTGCTCAGTATGTAAAGCACAAGAAAATCTGCCCTTAACTGCATGCCTCAAAAGGTAGTATTCCCGGCTGAGAAAGGGGGAAGAAAGCAAGAGAAACAAAGAGTATTTTCTTTAAACAGATGAAAAAACCTAGTAAGAAAAAGGGCTTCTTTTGCTATTTCCAGATGGAACACTTTAGAAAGAAAGTAGAAAATAGAACACATTTACAATTTCTATACTAATAAGAGCAATACCCACTAACCATATGCATTTTCATGTTTTAAAAGAAGATAATTTTTGCATAAAGCAGTGAGATATCAATGATGAAAGAGAGTAAGATTTAGCCTTTATTTAAACATGAGGGACCAAATGAAAGGTAGCTAAAATAATATGAATTAATAGCCTCCTGGTGCAATCTTTTGACTTTGTATGAACACAATGTCAAGTGTGACCTTGTTCACTTTTGTCTCATGGGAAATGTAACCAGTCTACACTGCTGAAAGAGTGACTTGGAGACAGAAGCTAGTCTTTTGGCAGATTTGAATGACCAGAATGGGAGCACTGGGGTGCTTTTGTTATTTGATTTTGAATATGAGCACATGGAAATGTGCCAAATACTGAAATAATTTTCCCCTGTCTTTTATGTACTTCTGTCTCAAAATTAAGTATTAGTCTAAAGAATAAATTTAGAAGAGAAACTTTTATCTTATTCTAACTACACTGTGTCCCAGTTAAGGATACGAGAGGTTGTAGTCCTTTGTAAGTCATTGCCCTTCAAACAAATTAAGGTTATGCTGTTTTGCAGCCCTGTATAATACAGTGAATAATGCCTGTAGAGTCAACTAAGATTGGGTGTGGTTGTAAAACAATCAACTAGGATTAACTGAACTGAAAGGCCTTTACCCAGAGTGGGCAGGACAATCCAGAGGCTGCCCAGATATAATGAAATCTGAAACAAAAGCTTTCATTGTTTGCCTACCTATTTCATTCCCTTGCTGGTTCCATTTGGTGCTGCTACTTTTACCACCAACTCTGTTGACCAAACACTGCTTTTACAGTTATCCAACATGGACTAAAGCCCTGAAGTTCTCTAGAAATCCTATAACTCCTAGTGGCAGACTGATACTGCTGAGGACTCCAACTCTGTGAACAGAGCAGCTCCTAGGTTCCCAAAATATCCACTGTGAAGACTCCAATAGTTGAGAATTCAATCATTACAAATCAATCTAAGTAATTCTCTTTGAATATGCATTCGTTCTATTGATTCAGATCCTCTAGAGAACGTTGAGAAATGTATAAGTATTGTTAACCAGTCTAAGTCTTAGTTAAGCATCAATATACTATTAAGCACTATAGTATTAACAGAATTTTCAACCTCTACAAAGAGATTCTAATCTTTGTATTCTAAGAATTACTAGCACTCATTTTGTTAGTTATTGAACACAGCTCTGTCTCCATTTACTTTATTATAGAATTCCTAAGACTGAACTATGGGCCATATAAAAACATACTGAGTAAATATGAACAATTTAATAGTCAATAAAATATGCTGTTTAAGTCTAAATTTACACAGGCATCAATTAATATATAACACTATCTCTGAATACATGTAAGAGAAACTGTATTGCTTCATAGGCTTTATTTTTAGTGCAATCTTCTCAAAGAAACAATTCAAGTTAATATTTTAAATATTTCCTATTCTATTAGTTTGGTGGAAGGGAGTATTCCTCTATGAATATACTCAAAGACAATGATTTTATTGTCCTTTTTTTAAGAAGACAGAAAAATGTAAATCTCTTATAAGCTGTATAATAAAATCCAACAGTAGAAACTTCTTCAGAATTTCTGTATTTTGAGTCTATGGTACGGGTTTATTCTTTGAAATCAAGATAAAAATCTTCAAGGTGGTAATAAGTCCACTATATCTTACCACTGTTACAATTTCTGCTTTGGCATTGTGTCTTCCTTTCTTCCTGTACATCAAAAAAAATTCATTCTATAGTAGTTTTCTTAACTCTGATGAGACAAACAGTTGTTTCAATTTAAATTAAGTGTAGCAGGAATGCTGTGATAATTCTGAGATTTTTAACTTTATCTAACAGTACATGTCTCACTTGCAGACCATTTTAAAAACAAACCCTACTTGTAATACCTTTTTATTTGTGCATATTTTGATATGTATTATCCTAATTTGTTTACAGTATCATAATAATCAATTCCAATTTTAAAAAATTAATAACTTAAGTGATGGCACACAGTCTCAAAATCAGTTGAACACCAATAAAAAAATGAACCAAATCCTTATGTATATCTCATCCTGTAATTTCTCCATCATTTGATTCCATGGTTGTTAGGGAGAAGATGAAAGAAATCAATAAAAAATGTTGCTGTAATATTTTAATCTTCTTTTGGTATTAATAACGATATAAAATATTGATGTGTAATTACCAAACTCCAAAAACCACAGTCACTGATTCATAGAATTCAAATTATATTAGTGCACTTCTGTGATATAAAAAAGACTCTAAGGCATTTGAAGGCTTTCTGGTGCTAAAAATAAACATTTCTATCAGTGTTTCTCTAAAAGCTTTGAAATTAGTCATTTTTTTTGGTTGTTGTTTTGTTTGTTTTGTTTTGTTGCTAGAACTCATGCAAAAAATAATTTTAGAACATTCTTTGAAAAGCATCAAAGAATTTTGTTGTTGAAGAGTAGCCTTGGAAAGGCAGGACTTCGGAGAATCCCAGAGAAGAATATCCTTTGCACTTCAGGTCTACCTAGCTGGTTGAGCTGATAGTCTTACTTCATTTATGTCTTTCATTGAAATACTTGCCTATAGAGAATTGTTCAATTTATTTTCTCTAGCTCATAGCCTATCCTGGATGGTCTTCCAAAATGCTTCTTTCTCCCTTTGTCAGAAATTCCTACAAGTGCATTGCTTTCAGTAACTGAGCAATTAAAGAGTCTGCAGGAAAATCTATGTATCCAAGTTCCAAGAGTAACTGATTGGCTTTTTTTTTTTTTGTAAATTGATACTGGACTTTCTTTTTTTTTTTTTATTTTCTCAGTTTCTTTTTAATTTACATTCCAAATCATTTCCCCTTTCCTGTTTCCTCCCTTCCCGAAGGTCGAAAGTCCCATAAGCCCCCTTCCCTCCCTCTTCTCTCCATTCAACCCCCTCTCGTTCTCTGTCCTGGTGTTCCCCTACATCCAGTCTTTCCAGGACCAGAGGTCTCTCCTTCCATCTTCTTAGAAATCTATTGATATGCGAATTGTGTCTAGGGTATTCTGAGATTCTGGGTTAATATCCCCTTATCAGTGACTGCATACCATGTGTATTCTTTTGTGATTGGGTTACCTCACTAAGGATGATATTTTCAAGTTCTGATCATTTGCCTAGGAATTTCGTGAGTTCATTGTTTTTAATTGCAGAGCAGTATTCCATTGTGTAGATACACCACATCTTCTGAATTCATTCCTCCGTTGAGGGACATCTGGGTTATTTCCTGCTTCTGGCTATTATAAATAAGGCTGCTATGAACATAGTAGAGCATGTGTCCTTATTGCATGCAGGTAAAGCCTCTGGGTATATGCCCAGGAGTGGTATAGCCGGATCCTCCGGGAGTGTCATGCCCAGTTTTCTGAGGAACCGCCAGACTGCTTTCCAGAGTGGTTGTACCAGCTTGCAATTCCACAGGCAGTGGAGGAGTGTTCCTCTTTCTCCACATCCTCACCAACAACTGCTGTCTCCTGTGTTTTTGATCTTAGCCATTCTGACTGGTGTGAGATGGAATCTCAGGGTTGTTTTGATTTGCATTTCCCTAATGTAATCAATCAGTCTTTTAGAAAGCATATATTTTCCAGTTGTGACCATTTGCCTAAGAATTTCATGAATTCATTGTTTTTAATTGCAGAGTAGTATTCGTTGTGTAAATATACCACATCTTCTGTATCCTTTCCTCCATTGAGGGACATCTGGAAAATATCATCCTTAGTGAGGTAACCCAATCACAAAAGAACACACATGGTATGCAGTCACTGATAAGGGGATATTAACCCAGAAGTTAGGAATACCCAAGACACAATTCACATATCAATTGATTTCCAAGAAGAAGGAAGGAGAGACTCCTGTTCCTGGAAAGACAGGATGTAGCAGTGTAGGGGAATACCAGGACAGAGAAGCAGGAGGGGGTTGAATGGGGAACAGGGGGAGGGAAGAGGACTTATAAGACTTTTGGGGAGGGGGGAAACGGGAAAGGGGAAATCATTGGGAATGTAAATAAAAAACATAGGGGAAAAAAAAGAGGGCTAAGGATAGCTTACAAAAAAAAGAAAAAGAAAAAAAAAGAAGCATATATTTTGATCTTGAATGTACCATGAATGAGTACATAATTTTAATGATCACAAAACTTATAAAGAGATAAAAACTTTAAATATAGGGTTTAATATAATAGTCAGTTTCTATACATTCTAAGATATTGTGTCCCAGATTAAGTACTATACATTTTTGGTGATATTAATTGCTATTCTTGTTCATCTGAGCCTTCCTGTAATTTCATCTCTGTTCATATATACTTGTACTATACTAGAGAGTAACTTCATTCTGCTAAATTTATCAAATAATTTAACTGATGTTGTTACAGGGATCAGACACCTTATAAGCCATTTTTGTTAAACTTCTCCCTAAGACAGCTTTGGAATACACCCTTTTCCAGTTAAAGATACCATTATAACTACCCCCTCATTTAATCTCCTGTCAAATGAATGGAAACTTCCTGAGTGGAAACATGACATTCTTCTCTGATCCATAGATTAGAACATTGAATATTGCTGTCTCTTCCCTAAGAGTTTGTTCATCTGGGTCTGCATATAACCTGGTGAGGCTGTCAACCATCTCAGAGGAAACTGGATTTACCTAAATATATGCTAAAAACAAAGGGAGGAATGATAACTCCCTTGAAAACATTATGCATTGACTTTCCCCAGAAGCCCCTTCCTTATTGAAGCTGCTTAGGAACATCTACTGTGGAACATTTTCTCCTACATCTACCTTATTTTCTTCCCAATCCTGGACAGTGTTACACATGCTTTTGCCCTAGCACTCCTGGCTTATCACTTCTCTGGAATGTTTCCCTCAACCATAGAGGTGGTTACTTTCTTGCATTGCTTAGCATGCCAGTTTTCTTCATTGGATTTTAATTCAACAAGGCATTATTTCCTGTCTTTTACATTGCCCTCCTCCCAGAAGCTGAAGAGATTTACAGCTTGCCTACCATGTTTACATCTCTCTCTCTCTCCCTCTCTCCCACTCTCTATCTCCCTTCCCTCCTTCCTTCCTTCCTTCCTCTCTCTCATTCTTTCTTTTTTTGTTTTTTTCTCAAACTCTAATAAAATGGTACTAAAGCTAGTTTCTGAGTATATTTTTAAATTTTAAGGAGACACAAGAGGACCAGAATTTCCCTGCTAATAATGCTAAAGGCTTATGTATTCTTGTTGTATAACAACAGTCTCAGACAGACTTAGCACAGACCCACAATATGTAAAGCTAAACATGTTATCAATATTGTCTAATATAATCACATATTATATATTTATAATAAGGTAGCTCAAAGTGAATTTCCAAAGATTATCTCATAAAGAATTATACAAATGTTTCTTGATTTTTAGTGATGTGGTCACTGATTCAATTTACTTAGTTGTTCACGGCTATTTTTTGATGTGTTAAATACAGAAAAAGATCACACAAAGATGGAGATATTATAATGATTTTTTAGGGAATTTTGGAAGAGGACCTATATGTTTTTATTAACAGTCATTAAAGTCCTACCATGTAGAAAACAGCTTTTACCCTGATACTATCAGATCTCTAGAAAAAGCTTTCTAACTCATATAATTTTTCCTGTTTGAGGGATCTAAGTACAAACTTAGAATATCAACTATAATTGTGTGATTTCCTAAATGTTTATGATTCAGACTTGGTGGATATATTTATGTTGACATTATATCTGAATACAATTTAGAGTACTGGCACTGGCTATGGCAGTACATGTGTAAACTACAGAACCTGAGAACTGGAAGCAGGCAGATAAAGGAGCTCATCCCTGGTTATATGTTGAATCCAACACCATTCTGGTTGACATTTTGAGAGACTGTCTCGAAGAACAACATCGACGAAAATAAAATGGTAGTGTTGTGATTGAAAGACTTTAATGCTCTTGCTCAATATTAAAGTCATTGTATTTTCTATGCATAATAGATGACAGGGACCTAATATAAAACAGGACAATAAAGCTTAGGTTCTCTCAAAATAGGAATGATTTGAGTTTCAGTCGAGAATTGGTATTTGACTGGTTTTTCTACCTTAAATAAGAATGATGGAATCTGACAGAAAAATGAATGTTGCTTGCATAATATTATTTACTATACAGTAAAAGTGTTTTGTTGTCAAGCATTACAAGTTCAGATTGCATGGTTTCCCAGAGTCTTTGCTTTTCTTTCTGATCAAACACTTAAAAGAAGTTGCATTTGAATCTATGACTTTTCTCCCAGCAGCTACAGGAGTCACAGAAACAAATAAAGCAGTTACCTTGGAATGAACATTTGCCAGCATTTAGGGTGCTGTTTATTTGTAGAAGTTGTTGAAATGTAGTATTTTTATATCTTGATATCAAACTAGGTATGTTTCCCTCAAATTGTCCAGAAATAGTTGGTCAAGACTGTTTTTGAAGAATCAAAAACAACCTACTTTAAACTCTTTTAATTTATGCCCAAAGCAGCAAAGGTAAGAGTTCATAACATAATTAACTTAAAATACGCCCTCAGACATATCTGACTCATCATGCTTTAATGAGCCTACAGAAGTAGATGATCTTTGCAAAATAAAATAGAATGCTGATTACAGAGGCTTTCACTCCCAACTGAGCAGGGAACTTGTTGGGTTCATACTTGGAACAAACTTTAATGTCACTGAACTGAACCAAAAACAGTTGCCCGTGATTTAATTTCTTTAATTTGTCAATGGGTAAGAAAGTATATCAATGAGATTTTAACATGTAAGCAGAGGGACAAATTGTTCTTACACACAAAATTAGAAGTATAGTATATTCAGTGCTTCTTTTCACAAAAAGAAAGACACTCAGAATACCAAATCTACATTGAAGAAACTGGACAAGGAAGTGATTGTGTTGTTCATACATTGACATAGACTTGATGTACCAGAATTGATTCTGTGTTTAAGTGCTGTGGTTTGGTAATGTTGGCATAACTTTTAGTTATAAATGAAGTCCTGTAGATCAGCCCTCCAATGTGCCCACCTCTATAAATATTTCATGGAAGTGTCAAACTCTGGCAGTAATGACTTCTAAATTTTATCAATTAACTTTTCAAATATGGTGTTCTTTAATATATAGAATATTTAATCATACATCATACACTTACAAATTAAAAAGAATATTATGCAAAGGAATGCCATTAAAACTGTAAACAAATTGAAATTATGAAAATTATAAACCTTTAATCTTTTGAATCTTCTTGCTGAGCTGTTTGAAAAATTTTTGCTTTAGACATTAGGGAATAGGACACATGAGAAGACTTGAACAAGTGTGGCTTCTGGGCTTTATAAAACATCTGTTTGAAATTGATAGATGTATTCTCCCCCATGGAAAGGGAAAAGTAAAGAAAGACTAAATACAGTAATTATAAAGTTGATAGAATTTTTATTTATATCCCCCCTGACTGCTGGGAAGTCATTTAATTTATATTAAAGGAGATTATTTTAGTATTTCTTAAGGATGTGTTTGGTTGTTTGAGAAACAGTTTCCCTGTATATGTACATGTAGCCCTGGCTACTTTGGATCTCTCTGTACTATAGTCCAGGCTAGACACCATTACTCATTTTTTATTTGTCCTTAGAAAGATATTGAGTTACTAGCATCATAGATATCAAAAGTGGCCAAAAGGTTATTATTAGGCCACATCATCTTCATAGAGGAAAAAATTAACTGATATAATATTGTTCTGCAGAGTCAATAACAAAACCATAATAAAAAAAGTCAGGAAATTGAACTCATAGGTGAGTTTTCGTAAGGTATTTGGAATCACTACAATTTACCAGGAACAATGTATGATATATAAGACACACATGTCTGCTCAAGATTAGCTGTCAGCATAGAAAAGAGAACAAATGTGTTATACACTGTAACAAAATTATGCATTACAGGGAAGGAAGTCAATATGGTTATACAAATAAAGTGTACCCAAAGAAAAGTAAGCATTACAAAATTTTACATTACATTACAAAAAGTAAGTTACAAAATTTTGAGTAAGAAGGATCATCTCTTATGTGGGGAGAGCAGAAAATTATAAAGTTGAGGCTGGAAGGAGTAAAAACCTGCCAAGTTCCTGAAACTGCTGATGGCAGCAGAGAATCCAAAAATCAGGACAGTGCCCAGTAACCGCATAGTTTTATTGATGACAGAAGGATAGATGTCCCAAGCATGTGAATTTGGCGTGTTGTTTCGTTGTGTTATCATGGACCATGGAATGTTCTGAAATTTCAGATAGACAAAAGTAAAATAAGGGTCAATATTTTCAGAAAATGTTAGGAGCTATATGGGGAAGGACTGGCAGAATATTCAGATGCCATCAATTAAAAGAAAACTAGTTTTTGCGTTTTCAATGTGCCAAATGACCGGAAGTGATGAGGCAGAAAAGAGGCTTGTTTCCAAATTTTTGTTGCTCAACTCATTGTATTAAAAATATTTCAAGTAAAGAATTCAAGGCAAAGAAATACTGATTCTCTAACAACACCTGGAGCTGACAGCCTTTCAGAAAAGAATATGGACAAGAATGTAGCCCAATGAAGAATTGTTAATAAAAATGTAGTAGTGGTAATGTGAAGCACCTACAAACTCTATAAAATTGTCAGAATGTGCCATCAGAGAGGCAAATAGAGAAGCTAGAGATGTTCGTGCTCACAAGAGGTCAAGTAAGGATGTTCCTAAACTTTTTTGACAATGTTTTGAAACTATAGATAGATAGAAAGATAGATAGATAGATAGATAGATAGATAGATAGATAGATAGATAGATAGATAGATAGATAGATATAGATATATAGATATATACTACATGTCCTATCTTCCACTGGTTTCTGATCATTAGTGAGAGAACTTCAGAGTTCTATGTATGTTCCTGAAGTAATAAGCAAAGCACTGTTGGATGCTCATAGAGACTCCATAAGAACCTGGCTCACCAGATGCTCAAATGGCTCACAGATACCAAGTTAATGACTCAAGACGCTGTAGTTTAGTTAGATTATTTTAATTCACTTCTTTCTCTACCTGTCTTCATAGATAAAATGTTGTGGAAAGCCAACAGGTTCTTCATCATTGATTCAGAAAATTGCATTTGTTTCACATTGACAAAATAGAATAGGCAGCTGAACTTAAATTGTTTGCAGATATAAAAGATAATCTTGAGCTATACACCTTCTAGAATTACTATAAGTAGCCATTATGTAATATGACCGAGAATTAACAAAAGAGGAGAAGATAGAAGTTTTAAGTGCCTAGGAAGAAAAAAAAAGCCAGGTATTTATTAGTCTAGAAATACTTCTGTTTCACTTGAATGAGTTTCCCACATGGAAAGCAAAAAGTTTCACATAATGACCTGATGTGGTTTCATTTTCATAAACTGAGAGAGATTTACTTTTAATTCAATGCATGCATATTGAGTCCTAGCAGGTGTTAGGCAACATTTTGTAACTGAAATACAGTCAGAGAAATTGACTCACTTACCTGCAGTTGTCTTTACTCTCTACTGCAGTGGGATAAATAATTTACAAGTTTACCATTTCTAATGTCAAAATTCAGTTACATTATGTATTACAATTATAAGTATTCATATATATCTTTATTTTATGCACATATATTAATATCCACAGCATATATTGTGTGGTTTTTTGTACAAAGTCTCAATATGATGTTTTCCTAATCATTTTGTGCAAGTCTTATTTCATCCCCCTAACATTTTTTTTAAAAACTCAAATTTTCAAATTATATCACCCTGAGAATATTATTAGCTGTGGGTATCACTGAAAGTAAACTATTTAATTAATTTGTGGTTAAGTCGATATGTCTACAGAGTATTCTCCTCCAAATCCAAGTCTGGAATTTCTCTTTGTCCTTCATTATTCTTGAAACTTCCTGAGATATTTCAAGACAATTTCTCCTTATAAACTATAAAACCATAGTTTTAAGCTGCTGTTATATTTTTGAGTTAATAAATTACTCCATTGTTTGTATCAATTGTTCATCATTTGTATTACTACTTTTTAAAATTATTTACTATCAGAATTAGTCTTTTATAATTGTTAATATCCCTAGCCAATTCCTTTTTGTTTGTTTTTGTTTTTTCTTTTTTGTTATTTTATTTTTTATATTTTTTATTTACATTCCAAATGATTTCCCCTTTCCTGATTCCCCCTTCCCCGAAAGTCCCATAAGCCCTCTTCCCTACCCCTATTCCCCATTCAACCCCCTCTCAATTCTCTGTCCTGGTATTGCCCTACACTGCAGCAACTAGTCTTTCCAGGACCAGGAGCCGCTCCTTCCTTTGTCTTGGGAGTCAATTTATTTGTGAATTGTGTTTTGGGAATTACAAGCTTCTGGGCTAATGTCCACGTTATCAGTGACTGCATACCATGTGTGTTCTTTTGTGATTGGGTTACCTCACTAGGGATGATATTTTCCAATTCCAACCATTTGCCAAAGAATTTCATGAATTCATTGTTTTTTTTTTTTTGGTTTATCGAGACAGGGTTTCTCTGTATAACCCTGGCTGTCCTGGAACTCGCTCTGTAGACCAGGCTGGCCTCGAACTCAGAAATCCGCCTGCCTCTGCCTCCCAAGTGCTAGGATTAAAGGCATGCGCCACCACCGCCCGGCGAATTCATTGTTTTTAATAGCTGAGTAGCATTCCATTGTGTAAATATACCACATCTTCTGAATCCATTCCTCCGTTGAGGGACATCTGGGTTCTTTCCAGCTTCTGGCTATTATAAATAAGGCTGCTATGAACATAGTGGAACATGTGTCCTTATTGCATGCCAGGGAGGCCTCTGGGTATATATCCAGGAGTGGTATAAAAGGGTCCTCCGGAAGTATCATGCCCAATTTTCTGAGGAACCACCAGACTGCTTTCCAGAGTGGTTGCACCAGCTTGCAGTCCCACCAGCAGTGGAGAAGTGTTCCTCTTTCTCCACATCCTTGCCAACACCTGCTGTCTCCTGAGTTTTTGATCTTAGCCACTCTGACTGGTGTGAGGTAAACTCTCAGAGTTGTTTCGATGTGAATTTCCCTAATGACTAATGCTGCTGAACATTTCTTTAGGTGCTTCTCAGTCATTCAATATTCCTCAGGTGAAATTTCTTTGTTTAGATCTGTACCTCATTTTTAATAGGGTTATTTGGCTCTCTGGAGTCTACCTTCTTGAGTTCTTTGTATATGTTGGATATTAGCCCTCTGTTAGTTGTAGGGTTGGTAAAGATCTTTTCCCAGTTTGTTGCCTGCTGATTTGTCCTTTTGACAGTGTCCTTTGCTTTACAGAAACTTTTTAATTTTATGATGTCTCATTTGTCAGTTCTTGATCTTAGAGCATAAGCTATTGGTGCTATATTCTGGAAATTTTCCCCTGTGCCCATGTGCTCAAGGCTCTTCCCCAATTTCTTTTCTATTGGTTTCACTTTGTCTCGTTTTATGTGGAGGTCCTTGATCCACTTGGAATGGAGCTTAATACAAGGAGATAAGAATGGATCAATTTGCATTCTTCTTCTGCATGTTGACCTCCAGCTGAGCCAGAACCATATGTTGAAAAGGATATTTTTTCCCCACTGGATGGTTTTAACTCCTTTGTCAAAGATCAAATGACCAAAAGTGTGTGGGTTCATTTCTGGGTCTTCAATTCTATTCCATTGATCTACATGCCTATCACTGTACCAATACCATGCAGTTTTTAACACTATTTCTCCTACTGCTTGAGGTCCAGGATACTGATTCCCCAAGAAGTTCTTTTACTGTCAAGAATAGTTTTAACTATCCTGGGTTTTTTTTATTATTCCAGATGAATTTGAGAATTGCTCTTTCTAAGTCTATGAAGAATTGAGTTGGGAATTTGATGGGGATTGCATTGAATCTATATATTGCTTTTGGCAAGATGGCCATTTTTACTATATTAATCCTTCCAGTCAATGAGCATGGAAGATTCTTTCAATGTTCTGAGGTTTTCTTTGTTTTCCTTCTTAAGAGACTTGAAGTTCTTGTCATACAGATCTTTCACTTGTTTGGTTAGAGTCACACCAAGGTACTTTATATTGTTTGTGGCTATTCTGAAGGATTTCATTTCCCTAATTTCTTTTTCAGCCTGCTTATCCTTTGAGTATAGGAAGGCTACTGATTTGCTTGAGTTGATTTTATATCCAGCCACTTTGCTGAAGTTGTTTATCAGCTATAGGAGTTCTCTGGTAGAGTTTTTTGGGTCATTAAATATATTATTATGAGTTGGGACCGCCAGGCTCAGAGACTGACAGGCATAATATCGCTTCGGTCTCAGGCAGCTTGTGTGTAACCTGCTCCCAGGTGCTGGGCTGATCTGCAGTGACCAGCGCGCCAGCTCTGCGGTAGGACCTTCTGCCTGGTGGAGGGACCCCCCGCGCTGGGAGGGAGCCTGCCAGCTTTCCTTTCACGACCTCTGTTCCCACGGACTGCGCTGGAGAGACGGGTACCCAGGCTCTCCCCCCAATATAACATCACTTGGGACACGGCCTGTTGGGGCTTCCGTCTGTGCCCGAGGGTGGGTTGGCACTGTGGTTGTCTGGGTGCCAGATCGGCGGGCCATCGTGACCACAGGGTGAGCGGCGCCACGGAGCGTGCCCTCTGCCATCTTTGCTCCAGTGACCAGGTAGTTGGGACCGCCAGGCTCAGAGACAGACAGGCATAATGTCGCTTCGGTCTCAGGCAGCTTGTGTGTAACCTGCTCCCAGGTGCTGGGCTGATCTGCAGTGACCAGCGCACCAGATCTGCTGTGGGACTTCTGCCTGGCAGAGGGATGCCCCCTCCCCCCCCCAGGAAAGATCACACACCCCTGCACAGGGCAGGAGCCTGCCAGCCTCCCTTTGGCGACCTCTGCTCCAGGAATCCACTAGGCTGAGCCTTTAGATGTGCAAGGCCTCCCCAATATAAGATCACTTGGGGCAAAGCACATTAGGGCTCCAAAGTCACTCAGGAGCAGGCAGGCCCCAGAAATCGGTGCCAGGGGAATCCTGGTAATCCAGGGGGGGGGGCAGAAATAGCTTTGCAGGCTCACAGGAGGTCCAACCAACAGCCAGTGGCAGCAGGACCAACTAACATCAGAGGTATCCAGATGGCAAAAGGCAAATGTAGGAATGTTACGAACAGTAAGCAAAGTAATGTGGGACCATCCGAACCCAACTCTCCAACAGCAGCAAGTCCTGGATACCCCACCACACCCGAAAGACAAGATCTGGATTTAAAATCACTTCTCATGATGCTATTAGAGGATCACAAGAAGGACACAAATAAATCTCATAAAGAGTTACAGGAGACCATGAATCAACGGTTAGAAGCCCTTACAAAGGAAACACAAAAATCGCTTAGAGAAATGCAGGAGAACATGGATCAAAAGATGGAGGCGCACAAGGAGACAACACAAAAATCGCTTAACGAGATGAATCAACGGGTAGATGCACTCACAAAGGAATCACAAAATTTGCATAAAGAAATGCAGAAGAATATGGGTCAACAGATGGATGCCCATAAGGAGGCAACACAAAAATTGCTTAAAGAAATGAATCAACAGTTAGATGCCCTTACAAAGGAAACACGAGAACTGCTTAAAGAAATGCAGGAGACGATGGATCAACAGATGGAATCCCATGAGGAGGAAACACAAAAATCGCTCAGAGAAATGCAGGAGAACATGGGTCATCAGGAAGAAATCCTGAAAGAGGTAATGCAAAAATACCTTAAAGAAATACAGGAAAATACAAACAAACAAGTGAAGGATCTCAGCAAATCCATCCAGGAACTAAAAAAGGAAGTAGAAACAACTAAGAAATCACAAAGGGAGACAACTTTGGAGATAGAAAACCTTGGGAAGAAATCAGGAGTCATAGATGCAAACATCAACAATAGAATACAAGAGATGGAAGAAAGAATCTCAGGTGCTGAAGATTCCATAGAAAGCATCGACTCAACAGTCAAAGAAAATGCAAAATGCAAAAAACGTGTAACCCAAAACATCCAGGAAATCCAGGACACAATGAGAAGACCAAACCTAAGGATTATAGGTATAGATGAGAGTGAAGATTTGCAACTTAAAGGGCCAGTAAACATCTTCAACAAAATTATGGAGGAAAACTTCCCTAACTTAAAGAGAGAGATGCCGATGAACGTACAAGAAGCCTACAGAACTCCAAAAAGACTGGACCAGAACAGAAATACCTCCCGTCACATAATAATCAAAACACCGAATGTTCTAAACAAAGAAAGAATACTAAAAGCAGTAAGAGAAAAGGGCCAAGTAACATACAAAGGAAGACCTATCCGAATCACATCAGACTTCTCACCAGAGACTATGAAAGCCAGAAGATCCTGGGCAGATCTCATGCAGACACTAAGACAGCACAAATGCCAGCCTAGACTACTATACCCAGCAAAACTCTCAATCACCATAGATGGAGAGACCAAGATATTCCATGATAAAACCAAATTTTCACAATATCTTTCCACAAATCCAGCCCTGCAACGGATAATAGGTGGAAACCTCCAATACAGGGAGAGAAACAACACCCTGGAAAAAAGGAGATAATAACCTTCTTGAATCAAACCCAAAAGTAGATAACCACTCAAACATAAAGATAGCGTCAAGAATGGCAGATGGCAATAATCACTATGCCTTAATCTCTCTTAATATCAATGGTCTCAATTCCCAATTTAAAAGACATAGACTAGCAGACTGGATACGTAAACAGGACCCAGCATTTTGCTGCATGCAGGAAACGCACCTCAGTGTCAAAGACAAACACTACCTCAGAGTAAAAGGCTGGAAAACAATTTTACAAGCAAATGGCCCCAAGAAACGAGGTGGAGTAGCCATCCTAATATCGGAAAAAAATTGATTTTCAACCTAAAGTCATCAAAAAAGACACAGAAGGACACTACATACTGATCAAGGGAAAAATCCACCATCAAGAACTCTCAATCCTGAATATCTATGCTCCAAATGCAAGGGCACCCTCATTCGTAAAAGAAACTTTACTAAAACTCAAAGCACACATCGCACCGCACACAATAATAGTGGGTGACTTCAACACCCCGCTCTCTGAAATGGATCGTTCAGGAAAGCAGAAACTAAACAGGGACACAGTGAATCTAATTGAAGCCTTGGACCAAATGGAACTAACTGATATATATAGAACATTTCATCCTAGAGCTAAAGAATACACCTTCTTCTCAGCTCCTCATGGTACCTTCTCCAAAATTGACCTTATAATTGGTCACAAATCAGACCTCAACAGATACAAGAAGATAGAAATAATCCCATGCCTCCTATCAGATCACTATGGAATAAGGGTGGTCTTCAATGGCAACAAAAACAAAAGAAAACCCACGTACACATGGAGGCTGAACAATGCTCTACTCAATGATAACTTGGTCAAGGTGGAAATAAAGAAAGAAATCAAAGACTTTTTGAAAGTTAATGAAAATGAAGGCACAACATACCCTAACTTATGGGACACAATGAAAGCAGTGCTAAGAGGAAAATTCATAGCCCTGAGTGCCGCCAAAAAGAAACGGGAGACAGCATACACTAACAGCTTAATGGCACACCTGAAAGCCCTGGAACATAAAGAAGCAAATACACCAAAGAGGAGTAGAAGGCAGGAAATCATCAAACTCAGGGCTGAAATCAATCAAGTAGAAACAAATAAAACCATACAAAGAATCAACAAAACGAGGAGTTGGTTCTTTGAGAAAATCAACAAGATAGATAATCCCTTAGCCAGACTAACCAGAGGGCACAGAGATAGTATCCAAATTAATAAAATCAGAAACGAAAAGGGAGAGATAACAACAGAAACTGAGGAAATTCAAAAAATCATCAGATCCTACTACAAAAACCTGTATTCAACACAACTAGAAAATCTTGAGGAAATGGACAATTTCCTTGACAGATACCAAGTACCAAAATTAAATCAGGATCAAATAGACCATCTAAACCGTCCTATAACCCCTGAAGAAATAGAAGTTGTCATTGGAAGTCTTCCAACCAAAAAAAGCACAGGTCCAGATGGTTTTAGTGCAGAATTCTATCAGACCTTCAAAGAAGACCTAACACCAATACTCTTCAAACTGTTCCACAAAATAGAAACAGAAGGAACACTACCCAACTCGTTCTATGAAGCCACAATTACACTAATACCAAAAGCACACAAAGATCCGACAAAGAAAGAGAATCTCAGGCCAATCTCTCTTATGAATATCGATGCAAAAATACTCAATAAAATTCTTGCAAACCGAATCCAAGAACACATCAAAACGATCATTCACCACGATCAAGTAGGCTTCATCCCAGGGATGCAGGGATGGTTCAATATAAGGAAATCCATCAATGCAATCCACTACATAAACAATCTCAAAGAAAAAAACCACATGGTCATCTCATTAGATGCTGAGAAAGCATTTGACAAAATTCAGCATCCTTTCATGCTAAAGGTCTTGGAAAGATCAGGAATTCAAGGCCCATATCTAAACATAGTAAAAGCAATTTACAGCAAACCAGTAGTCAGCATCAATCTAAACGGAGAGAAACTTGAAGCAATCCCACTAAAATCAGGGACTAGACAAGGCTGCCCTCTCTCTCCATATCTTTTCAATATAGTACTTGAAGTTCTAGCTAGAGCAATTAGACAACAAAAAGAGGTCAAAGGGATACAAATTGGAAAGGAAGAAGTCAAACTATCACTATTTGCAGACGATATGATAGTATACATAAGCAACCCAAAGAACTCCACCAGAGAACTCCTACAGCTGATAAACGACTTCAGCAAAGTGGCCGGATATAAAATCAACTCAAGCAAGTCAGAAGCCTTCCTATATTCAAAGGATAAGCAGGCTGAGAAAGAAGTAAGAGAAATAATACCCTTTACGATAGCCACAAACCATATTAAGTATCTTGGCGTGACTCTAACCAAACAAGTGAAAGATCTGTATGACAAGAACTTCAAGTCTCTGAAGAGAGAAATTGAAGAAGACCTCAGAAGATGGAAAAATCTGCCATGCTCATGGATTGGCAGGATTAATATAGTAAAAATGAGCATCTTACCAAAAGTAATACACAGATTCAATGCAATCCCCATCAAAATCCCAACTCAATTCTTCATAGAGTTAGAAAGAGCAATTCAAAAATTATCTGGAATAACAGAAAACCCAGAATAGCTAAAACTATTCTCAAGAGTAAAGGAACCTCTGGGGGAATCAGTATCCCGGACCTCAAGCTGTACTACAGAGCAATAGTGTTAAAAACTGCATGGTATTGGTACAGTAACAGACATGTAGATCAATGGAACAGAATTGAAGACCCAGAAATGAATCCACACTCCTATGGTCACTTGATCTTTGACAAAGGAGCTAAAACCATCCAGTGGAAAAAAGATAGCCTTTTCAACAGATGGTGCTGGCTCAGCTGGAGGTCAACATGCAGAAGAATGCAAATTGACCCATCCTTATCTCCTTGCACTAAGCTCAATTCTAAGTGGATCAAAGATCTCCACATAAAACCAGACACACTGAAACTAATAGAAGGGAAACTAGGGAAGAACCTTGAACATATGGGCACAGGGGAGAATTTCCTGAACAGAACTCCAATAGCTTATGCTCTAAGATCAAGAATAGACAAATGGGACCTCATTAAATTACAAAGTTTTTGCAAGGCAAAAGACACCGTCAAAAAGACAAATCGGCAACCAACTAACTGGGAAATGATCTTTACCAACCTTACATCCGACAGAGGGCTAATATCCAAGATATACAAAGAACTCAAGAAGTTAAACTCCAGAGAGGCAAGTAACCCTATTAAAAAATGGGGTACAGAGCTACACAAAGAGTTCTCACCTGAAGAATATCTAATGACTGAGAAGCACCTAAAGAGATGTTCATCATCCTTAGTCATTAGGGAAATGCAAATCAAAACAACCCTGAGATTCCATCTCACACCAGTCAGGATGGCTAAGATCAAAAACACAGGAGACAGCAGTTGTTGGCGAGGATGTGGAGAAAGAGGAACACTCCTCCACTGCTGGTGGAATTGCAGGCTGGTACAACCACTCTGGAAAGCAGTCTGGCGGTTCCTCAGAAAACTGGGCATGACACTTCCGGAGGATCCGGCTATACCACTCCTGGGCATATACCCAGAGACTTTACCTGCATGCAATAAGGACACATGCTCCACTATGTTCATAGCAGCCTTATTTATAATAGCCAGAAGTTGGAAAGAACCCAGATGTCCCTCAACGGAGGAATGGATTCAGAAGATGTGGTATATTTACACAATGGAATACTACTCTGCAATTAAAAACAATGAATTCACGAAATTCCTAGGCAAATGGTCAGAAGTTGAAAATATCATCCTTAGTGAGGTAACCCAATCACAAAAGATCACACATGGTATGCAGTCACTGATAAGGGGATATTGACCCAGAATCTCAGAATACCCTAGACACAATCAGCATATCAATAGATTTCTAAAAAGATGGAAGGAGAGACCCCTAGTCCTGGAAAGACTGGATGTAGGGGAACGCCAGGACAGAGTAATGAGAGGGGGTTGAATGGAGAAAAGAGGGAGGGAAGGGGGCTTATGGGACTTTCGGGGAGGGAGGAAACGGGAAAGGGGAAGTGATTTGGAATGTAAATTAAAAAAATAAAATAAAATAAAATAAAAGAAATATTTTCAAGAAAAAAAAATATACTATTATATCATCTGCAAATAGTGATAGTTTGACTTCTTCCTTTCCATTTTGAATCCCCTTGACCTCCTTATGTTGTCTAATTGCTCTAGTTAGAACTTCAAGTACTATATTGAAAAGATATGGAAAGAGAGTGCAGGCTTCTCTAATCCCTGATTTTAGTGGGATTGATTCAAGTTTCTCTCCATTTAGTTTGAAGATGGCTACTGGTTTGCTGTAAATTGCTTTTACAATGTTTAAATATGAGTCTTGAATTCCTGATCTTTCCCAGACATTCAACATGAAAGGATGCTGAATTCTGTCAAATGCTTTTTCAGCATCTAATGAAATGCCCACGCGTTATTTTCCTTTGAGATTTTTTATGTAGTGGATTACATTTATGAATTTCAGTATTTTGAACCATCCCTGCATCCCTAGCATGAAGCCTACTTGATAGTGGTGAATGATTGTTTTGATGTGTTCTTGGATTTGGTTGGCAAGAATTTTATTGAGTACTGTTGCATCAATATTCATAAGGGAAACTGGTCTGAAATTCCCTTTCTTTGTTGGATCTCTGTGTGGTTTTGGTATGAGCAAAATTGTGGCTTCATATAACGAGTTGGGTAGTGTTCCTTCTGTTTCCCTTTTGTGGAATAATTTGAAGAGTACTGGTTTTAGGTCTTCTTTGAAGATCTGATAGAATTCTGCACTAAAACCATCTGGTCCTGTGCTTTTTTTGGTTGGAATACTTTCAATGACCACTTCTATTTCTTTAGAGATTATGGGAATGTTTGGAAGGTCTATTTGATTCTGATTTAATTTTGGTATTTGGTATCTGTCTAGGAAATTGTCTATGTCCTCCAGATTTTTCAGTTGTGTTGAGTATAGGCTTTCATATTAGGATCAGATGATTTTTTGAATTTCCTCATATTCTGTTGTTATATCTCACTTTTCATTTCTGATTTTGTTAATTTGGATACTGTCTCTGTGCCCTCTGGTTAGTCTGGCTAAGGATTTATCTATCTTGTTGATTTTCTCAAAGAAACAGCTCCCAGTTTTGTTGATTCTTTGTATGGTTCTACTTGTTTCTACTTGATTGTTTTCAGCCCTGAGTTTGATGATTTCCTGCCTTCTACTCCTCTTGGATGTATTAGCTTCTTCTGTTCTAAAGCTTTAAGGTGTTCTGTTAAGCTGCTAGTGTATGCTTTCTCCAGCTTCTTTTTGGAGAAACTCAGGGCTATGAGTTTTCTTCTTAGTACTGCTTTCATTGTGTCCCAAAAGTTAGGATATGTTATGCCTTACTTCTCTTTAAATTCTAAAAAGTCTTTGGTTTCTTTACTTATTTATTCCTTGACCAAGTTATCATTGAGTAGAGCATTGTTCAGCTTCCATGTGTATGTGGGCTTTTTGTTGTTTTTGTTGCTATTGAAGACAACCCTTACTCGATAGTAATCTGATAGGAGGCATGGGATTAGTTTGATCTTCTTAAATCTGTTGAGGTCTGTTTTGTGACCAATTATATGGTCAATTTTGCAGAAGGTACCATGATGTGCTGAGAAGAAGGTATATTCTTTTGCTTTAGGATGAAATGTGTATATATATATATATAAATATATAAATATATATATTTCATATATGTGTGTGTATATATATATATATACACACACACACAAACACACACACACACACACACACACACACAGACACACACACACATATATCTCTGCTAAATCCATTTGGTCCAAAGCTTCAATTAGTTTCCCTGTGTCCCTGTTTAATTTCTGTTTACCTGATTTGTCCACTGTGGAGAGTGGAGTGTTGAAGTCACCCACAATTATTGTTTGAGGTGCAATGTGTGCTTTGAGCTTTAGTAAAGTTTCTTTTATGAATGTGGGTGCCTTTGCATTTGGAACATAGATGTTCAGAATTGAGACTACTTCTTGGTGGATTTTTCCTTTAGCCAGTACGAAGTGTCCTTCCGTGTCTTTTTTGATGACTTTAGGTTGCAAGTCAATTTTATCCGGTATTAGAATGGCTACTCCAGCTTGTTTCCTGGGACCATTTGCTTGTAAAATTGTTTTCCAGCCTTTTACTCTGAGGTAGTGTTTGTCTTTGACACTGAGGTGCATTTCCTGTATGCAGCAAAATTTTGGGTCCTGTTTATGTATCCAGTCTTTTAGTCTATGTCTTTTTATTGGGGAATTGAGTCCATTGATGTTAAGAATTATTAAGGAATAGTGATTATTGCTTCCTTTTTTTAATGTTATTTTTATGTTTGAGTGGTTATCTTCTTTTGGGTTTGATGAAAGAAGGTCACTATCTTGCTTTTTCTAGGGTTTAGTTTCCCTCCTTGTATTGGTGATTTCCACCTATTATCTTTTGTAGGGCTGGGTTTGTGGAAAGATATTGTGTAAATTTGGGTTTTATCATGGAATATCTTGGTTTCTCCATCTATGGTGATTGAGAGTTTTGCTGGCTATAGTAATCTGTGGGGGGAGGCATTTGTGTTCTCTTAGAGTCTGTATGAGATCTGCCCAGGATCTTCTAGCTTTCATAGTCTCGGATGAGAAGTCTGGTGTAATTCTGATAGGTCTTCCTTTATATGTTACTTGGTCTTTTCCTCTTACTGCTTTTAATATTCTTTCTTTGTTTAGTACTTTTGTTGTTTTAATTATTATGTGATGGGAGGTATTTCTGTTCTGGTCCAGTCTGTTTTGAGTTCTGTAGGCTTCTTGTACATTCATGGGCCCCTCTCTCTTTAGGTTAGGGAAGTTTTCTTCCAGAATTTTGTTGAAGATATTTTCTGACCCTTTAAGTTGTAAATCTTCACTCTCATCTATACCTATAATCCTTAGGTTTGGTTTTCTCATTGTGTCCTGGATTTCCTAGATGTTTTGGGTTACAAGCTTTTGCATTTTGCATTTTCTTTGACTGTTGAGTCAATGCTTTCTATGGTATCTTCGGCATCTGAGATTGTTTCTTCTATCTCTTGTATTCTATTGTTGATGTTTGTATCTATGTCCCCTGATTTCTTCCCAAGGTTTTCTATCTCCAAAATTGTCTCCCTTTATGATTTTTTAGTTGTTTCTACTTCTTTTTTTAAATCCTGGATGGTTTTGCTCAGTTCCTTCACTTGTTTGTTTGTGTTTTCCTGTAATTTTTTTAAAGATATTTTTGTGTTTCCTCTTTCTGTACTTATGCCTGTTGTCCAAAGTTCTCCTGTATTTCTTTAAGTGATTTTTGTTTTTCCTCTTCATGGGCTTCTATCTGTTGACCCATATTCCCCTGAATTTCTTTAAGCGATTTTTTCGTTTGTGTTTCATTTTAAGGGTTTCTACCTGTTGATTCATGTTCTCCTGTACTTCTTTAAGATATGTATTTATGTCTTTCTTGAAATCCTTTAATAGCATCATGAGATGTGATTTTAAATCCAAATCTTGCCTTTCCGGTGTCTTGGGGTATCCAGGGCTTGCTGTTTTTGGAGAGTTGGTTTCGGGTGGTGCCATATTGCTTGGATTTCTGTAAGTAATGTTCCTACGTTTGCCTTTTGCCATCTGGTTAACTCTGGTGTTAGTTGGTCCTGCTGTCACTGGATGGTGCTTGAGTCTCCTGTGAGCCTGCAAGGCTGTTTCCACACCCCTGGATGAACAGGCTTCCCCTGGCACAGATTGCTGAGGGGCTGCCCTGTTATTGGGTGCCTTTGGAGCCCTTGCCCCAATCGATGTTATATTCGGGATATCTCTGTGTACCTGGTTGTCCGTGTCTGGTCAGTCACCAGAGCAAAGAGGAGGCTGCAGGACTCCCTCCAGGCACGGGTCACCCTGGTTTTCCCTGTCTGGTTTGTCCCTGCAGGGCAAATGTCTCATGGCAGGGCTGGCACACAGACAACCACAGAGTTTCCCAGCTCTTGGGTGCAGGCAGAACCCTAGTGTGCTGTGTCCCAAGTGATGTTATACTTGGGATATCTCTGTGAACCTGGTTGTCCTTGTCTTGGCCCACAGGGAGTAAAGATGGCAGAGGCCTAGCCAATTCTTTCAGTTGAGTCATATGCTTAACTGAAGTTAGATTGTGCAATGTTAATCATACCACTCTTCCAAGTAGACAGAAATTGAATATAATTACACCATTCCATATACTCTTTTCTTGATTTGGGGATTCTTCACTGAATCATATTTTCATTAAGTCCTAGACAAATGGTCATTTCTTCACAATATATCCCTGTTAATGCTGAAAAGTATGGCCAGAATCTTTTGTCCACATTCCTCATAAAAATGTCATCTTTGTACTTTCCCTTTAAACATAAGTAATATTTCACCTACTTCTATTAATGTTATATTTTCAAAAAGTCAGTCTTCTTAGTGCAAGTTACAAAGGAGTAATTCTAACATTATTTCTTCAAACATTAGCTGTAGGACCCCTACCTTCAAGTGAAATGTTTGAGTCAAAACACTATTCGTTTTTATTCCACAAAATGCTAATGATACCCAAATTATAATAGCCTACAACCCTCCTTGCCAAATGTCACACATTATAGTGACACTGCCTTCCATATTCTGCCAGTTTGAATGACACCATTGACCTCTACAATGCTGCATGGATGAGAATTATCCAGGAAGCTTGATTTGAGTTCTTCTTTATAGGAAATTATGCAATGTAATAAAAATCATCATTATTTTAGTATGGTAAGTTTTAAGGATGGTTGCTATACATGAGGAGATAACTGGGGTCTTGCCCATCTAACTTTCCTTGACTAATGAGCATTTTAGTTTGCTCACACATCTTTACTTGGAAGATTATTCTTTGTCTATCCATATCATAAAACACATTTTCAAATGTTAATGATTGATGATGGGGATTTAAATATTATTTTGTCTTATGGAATCATCCATGTATTAAGACTTGCCAATATATATAGCCTAATTACACAATTCTAATGAATATATTATATCCATCAGAATTGGAGGAACAGAGGAAAGTTTCAATGAATAAAATGTTTGTCCAGGGACCATAGGAGATGCTTCAGCAGTTATATAGTGCTCACATCTTGGGTTCTCTGAACTCATGTTATGCAACTCAACATAACATTTAACTACAGCTCTATAAGAGGCTTTCTTCTGAACTGGATAAAGGGAAGAAAAGAAGAAAATAAATTATTATTAAATTTTATTCTAGAACTATTAAAAATGTTAAACTGAATTTAAATGCACTTAAGGTTTTACTTTCAACTATATTTATTAATAGTTCAATTCATTTTCTGTTTTAACTCTAATTTGATTTGTTTACTTAATTTCAACATAATATAATAAATATTGAGTAAATTAGTAATTTATTTGCTGATTGTAGTTGATAATGGTCCTTATCTGCTTTGACAAAACATTACATCCTTAGAAACAACCTGGGTAGCATGAATAAGAATCCCAATTGTCAACGAAACTGCACCTGCATTGGGAAGGTGCAAAATGGTTTCCAGCACAGGCCTGTCCGAATGTTGCAGAATACAGTTCAATAAACTGCCTTCCCGCACTGGGCAGCAGCACAAAAACTCATGTGGGTTTTAGGCAAAAGGCATGGCATCCTTGGGTAGAACCAATGAAATAAAAAGGTCTTTCTATGTTGCCTGCTTTACAACTCTCTTTAAATATGAATTTAAAGTGGATAATGAAGCTCAAGGAATGATTCAGCAGTTGAGAGCACTTACTGCTCTTGTAGAGAAGGTGGGTTCCATTCCCCAATAATGATGTGGCAGTTTACAACCATCTGTGACTCTATTCCCAGGGGATCCACTGCTCACTTATGACCTCTGCAATCATTGCTCTCAAGTGATACACAGACCTAGTCAGGGCCAAAAATTCCATTCCCATAAAATACAAATAACTAAATCCATTTTTAAAATATGATAAAATACTGTACTGAAAACTGGCCTTGTTATCAGATTGTTTTGGAGATAATCTGGCTTCAAATTTCACACTCTGAGAAACCTATTCTAAATCATAAGACTGTTCATGATATTCCAATTGATTAATCAGAAAGTCAAATTTAAAAAATGTAAGTCATACTGCCAAATTCTCCTTAGAACATGCTCAGTACAAGTGTACCCAGTTGAGGATAGAAGAGACACAAAATGCTATTATGTATTGCATTAAATATATTAATATTTAATATATTTATATTAATAGATATACATTATATTAATAATATACTATATTATTAGAAAATATATTAGGAAATATTTTTAGGAAATATATTGATAGAAAACAGGAATTAGGAGACTTGAAGTGCCAGGATGGGGGGATGCCCAGGGGTGCCTCATCTGCTTAGGGAAGATGGGGAGGAGGAAATTGGAGAAGGATTGTGGGAGAGGGTAACAAAGAGAGGGTATGAGCAGGATTTAAAGTGAATAAGTAAAAAAAAAAGTTTTAAAAAAAGAAACCAGGAATTAAGACAATACTCTTTGTTAATACATAATGTATTATACTACTGTTCTATTAAACAGAAATCAAGTAAATCAAAACAAAATAAAGCTCAGCTATTCCATAGATAAGGGTAAGGCTATATAGGTGAACTTACTGATCTACTGATAAAATTTTTACAACTTTTGTGGTTAATATTAGAATAAATAAGAAAATGAGATGAAGCAGGACAGGAGTAGAAGAATCTGTTCAAGACAGAAAATCCTCTTAATCACTGGATTCAACATAAGGAAAAAGAGAGAATCTTAGGTAGTGTAGACCGATCTTGTTCATCTATTTAATTAAATTTGTAAGGGATAAGAAACTGCAATAGGCTGCGTTTATTGAAATAGATATGGCATTAATTTAAAATTTAAATGCCGTATTGCAGAACATGCTTATCTTATAACTGCTTGATATGTTCTTCAAACATTAAACACTAATGTCCTTTCTACTGATTACCCTAGATCCATTATATGTGCAATAAAAGTTATCTGAAAATGATAAATGACTTAATCTCTAATGCTTTCCATAGGTCAAGTGTGACTATTTCAAAACATTATTTAATCAGAATCTGGATAACATGAAATCTATGTCATAGTTATAGTAAATGCCAACCTGGGGGAATTAAACATTCAGCTTGTGTAAATCGAAAGTAAAAAAATGTCTTTTATACAAAGCAGTGGTAAAGAAAATGATCACATTGAAGGCAGGAACAAAGCAAGCAAGTATAGTGTATTTGTGTTTTTAAATAAAACTATCCTTGTAGTACAGCTTATGGTTAATGTAGGACTGCTTATATTTTACTTCAGATGTTGTGGTGGATATTGGTGCTCATAACATTGTAGTAGTGGTACTGAAGGAAATCACTCAGAATCAAGAATCATTAAAGGTAGAACACAAAATTAGGCAACTGGCCAGGTGTGATGGTGAGAAAACATAGGGCATTAAAATGACTTCTGGGATCTTGCAACTGATTCCATTTAACATGTCCTTGCTAGTTTCTGCAGCACCATGTTGCAAGTGCCATGATGTTGTCAAAGAGAACCAACCAATAACATTTCTCCAGAGGCAACCTTGGAATGCTGCTTTCCAGATCAGAAAACTTCCCTTTTGTTTTACAGTGAAAATGAAGGCTATAAGGTCAAATGTGCCCAGTCTTCTAGCAGCTAAACATGTATTCATTTGTTTAACATAATTACAGAGAGTGAAGGACATACCCAGGTTACTTTCTTTACTAGTAATACTTTAAGAATGTTTTCAGTTGGAAACATACTTTCTGAGTTTATGGGGGATTTTGGGGGGTTTTGTTTTTTGGTTTTGGTTTTTGTTTTTGTATAATTGGAAAGCTCTAAAGAAGTACTCCTTTCTGATTTTTCATTCAGTAGTAATACATAATTTACATGTGTAGTCAATTTTTGGGAAACTGAACTGTCATGTTTGATTTAAAATGGCTTTTAATATTTACAGCTCAAACATTCCAAAATAGTCTCTGTGTATTATGACAAGATGCACCTATAAAATATCAAAAACATGGTTGGCTAAATAAGACCTGCAAGATGACTACACCAGTTGACAAGGATGGGAAAAATCTCACAAGAACTCACTCCTAAATAAACAGCTCTAGGCAATTAATGCCTGTGAAGAGGGGAAAAAGCAAGTGGTCAGCTTTAAACAAATACACATGCAAACAACACCAGATGGATTTGGCAGTTTATTTATTTATTTTTGTATTTATTTGTGAGGCAGGGTGTCATATATTCCAGGTTAGCATCCTATTTCCTGTGTTGCTGAAGAAGATGACCTTGAACTTCTGACCTTCCAGCCACTATCTTCTTAGTGCTGGTATTACACACATGTGCAATCGGGTCTAGTTTATGTTGTGTTAAGGACAGAATTCAGGACTCCCTGTATGGTAGGAATGCAATTTATTAACTGAGCTACATTCTCAGTTTAGGAGTCCTATATTTTAAACATATATAAAATGTTTCCTGTTGTGATTTGGATAGTTCCTAATTTCCAGCACAATTATGGAAAATTAAAAACAAGGAAGAGATGAAGAAGAAAAAGAACAAAGCAAGAAGGGAGGGAGAAATATAGAGGTGTGTTTAGTGTTTGTGTGTGTGTGCATATGTGTGTGTGTGTGTGTGTATGTGTGTTTATGAGAGAGACAGAGAAGGGAGAGAGACATTAGAGAGAGAGAGAGAGACATTAGAGAGAGAGAGACAATAGAGAGAGGCAGACACAGAGAGAAAGAATATTTTCAGTGAGTTTCGAGAACTACTTGGCATGCCAAACAAGATGTAGGAGTCTTGTGATATAAGTGGTGAAAGAATTTACCCAGACAGGAACAAAGAGATAATTTATTTAAATTTATTTACAGAAAAGAAGTTGGTTTCTCAGGAATTATGCTGCAGAGGAGAGCTTGATGTTATTTTATAGCAGATGAGAGAAAGTTACTTGGGCCATTTGTTTTGGTTTGGTCTTTGGGCAGTCAACTGCTTATCAGTAAATTTTATAGTTTTTTGGTTTGCTTGTTTGTTTATCTTGAGACTGGCCATTTGTATAACATGCCAAGGTTTCTTAAGATGTAAATTCTAGTTGAATATGTAAGACATCATATGCTACAGGTGCAAGTGAGTAGCTCTGTCTTGAGGTGGCACTGTTATGAGAACATCCAATTTAGTAGCTAATGTTAAAAAAAAACACTATATAATTTACATTAGGAATAGCTAAAGACAAATAAGCAAATAAAACCTGCTGTAGACTCAGAATAAAGAGGAAAGTTCTGTGTTTTACTCCTTTGCTCTTGAAGATCTCAGCATTTTCTCAGTTTTGACATATTTTTTATAAAGTTTTCAGAGTCATTATCTTTCATGACTTCCATGGGAAACTTATCATGAATATGAACTGATGTTGCCAAATAGATAGATGTATATGACACTTACTTTTACCATCTGGGTAATATTTCTGTTTTGTCACATACTTGAGAGTAATAACTTTTTAGTCATAGCCTTCCTGCAGAAATTCTGTTTTCAGAGAATGCTAATCCATTGTAACAGATTGAAGTTTACTGACAAATACTAGAGTGTTATGAAGTTGGTCTTGTCAAACATTTCAGGAGTTTGTTGTTGTTGCTTGGTTCTTTGGTTTTATGATACTCAAATGGAAACAGAGCATCAGAGTCCATCACTCAGTCCACCACAGTATGGCTTTAGCTGGTTACAGCTAGAAGGTGCTGATGCTTTAACTGTTCACTTACAGAGTGGGATTTCTTTTTTTTTTTTAATTTTTTTTAATTTATTTTATTTTATTTTTTTAGTTTACATTCCAAATCACTTCCCCTTTCCCGTTTCCTCCCTCCCCAAAAGTCCCATAAGCCCCCTTCCCTCCCTCTTTTCTCCATTCAACCCCCTCTCGTTACTCTGTCCTGGCGTTCCCCTACATCCAGTCTTTCCAGGACCAGGGGTCTCTCCTTCCATCTTTTTAGAAATCTATTGATATGCGGATTGTGTCTAGGGTATTCCGAGATTCTGGGTCAATATCCCCTTATCAGTGACTGCATACCATGTGTGTTCTTTTGTGATTGGGTTACCTAAGCCAATCAAAGTCAACTGTCCTTGAATATAGTTGCTAGCACAGATCCATCGTTTCACATGAACATATCAACCTGAGCTCAGGTTGAATTCTAACTGTGAGAAAATCAATTACCATGTCTTTTTGGTGTCTCCATAAAGTAACACAATAACAAGGACTACATCAGACATAGATTAATAACGTTCTATTTAATCAGAAGCTAAACAAGTACTCTCTTCATCCGAGATAAATTTAACATTTTTAATATATATATATATATATATATATGCATGCACCATAGAGAGTATTATAACACAATCATTATCATTTACTCATATTCTTTATTTTTCCAAAACTAATAGTACAAATGAGTGCTTGATTATTTCTTAATTTTTATGATTGCATGTTTATAGCTTTCTCTTAAATGACCGCATTACTACAAAGTGTTCGTATATATATGTATATATTCATACATATATTTTAATATACAAAGACAAACATATACATTTGTATATATGCATATATTTATATATTATATATTATATATAAATATGCAATATCAGTATATATTATATATTAAATATGCATTGAACAAATATGCCAATATATGTCTATATGAGTATATAATATATAAATAAAATATATACATGAATTTAAATATATACACATAAAAGTATATAATAATTGATCACATTATAATCTTTTGCATACTGTAATTACAGATAAAAGCTACAACTTTCAGTAAGTTGTAGGCTTTTTAAGACTTAAGACTGGACTAATGTGTAACTTGTATTTTTGATTAAAGGAGTAAAATCATAGTTTTTACTATAACAAAATATATCTATATGAATTTTTATTTAAACATCCTAACATCACAGTATATTAACTACATTTACAGCACTGTAATTGTTTTTATCATAAAATAAGAGAACTTTTAAGTCAGAAATAATAGTACAATTGTCTAATTATAATCAAAAACAGGAAAAGTCATTTCATTATCAAAAAAGGGAGACTATAAAATATTGCAGTCATCCAGGGAAGTAGGAAAGCAGGGATGATACCTGAACAACGGAGGATGGTGAGGTCAGTCATTAACACTAATGATCATAGAAGACAAATTTCCTAGGACTGAAAGAGATTGCATTACCATTTTAATTCCTAAATTCAGTAAATAGGTACAATATTGTTCCAGCTTTGTTATATTCAAGGTTATTTAAATCTATTGGGTACTTATATATAAAATTATTTATTTTTATTTGCCTTTCTCCTTCATATCTCTTTTCTTTCTTTCCATGTGCTTTTATATATCCTTGCTTCCCCACTCCTGCATGTGTGTGTGTGTATGTGTGTGTGTGTGTTTCTGCACATTCTTGGGCAAATAGCAGATTGTGGAGATGATTTTTTAGAAAATATCTATCACTAGGTATGTATCTTGCCACTTTCAGCTCTACTGGTTACATAGTAAGTTCGACATCCATTTGTCTTTATCATAGCTGGATTTTTACACTGGGAAAGGGATCTAAACTCCAGCTATGAGTTTAGTGGCATTGTGTTCACATATGTAAGTAGGAAATTTATTTTAATCTAACAGACAAAAAGGAAGAAAGAAAGAAAGAAAGAAAGAAAAAAGAAAGAAAGAAAGGAAGGAAGAAAGAAGAAGATAAGAAAGAAAAGGAAAATTCTTTTTGATGATAATGATGATTAAGATGACAGACAAAAAGGCACACTGTAAAGTCTTATTTAGTAGATTCAGTAAAATTTGAAAACATTGCTTCAGTAACACCTTTCTAAATAATTATGTGTGTTCTATATTAACATGCTCATCTCTTAGAGCTCTAATAATCAATGGTTCAGTACTAGCTATCTGATGCACTTTTGTGCCTGAGGAACTAAAATTCTTTGACAAGCTCTATCATTTGCTCTAATACATCTCCCACTATTTTTACTGCAGCAAGCAGTTTCTTGTTTCTGTGACTGGACTTACTCTGTCCAAGGCAACATGGAAATCAGTGATGCCTATATTATCTCAGCTCTTCCTGAAGTGACAACACATTTCTATGCAGAGGGCCTCTAATTGACATCATTTCTTAGTATCTATTCATGTGATTATCTAGCTCCCCTTTCCATGAGACTCAAAATGTCCAAAACTGAAACACCAACTCAATTAGTCTGTGTCAAGAAGGACATTCTTGAATAATGAGGTAATATTTGAATAAGTAGAGTGCTGAATAAAGTTTGGAGGAAAATGTGTCTGAAGAGCAGACTCATGAATCATGCTGTGAAGAGTAACTAAAAAAAAAAATAAATGCAAAACTCAACCAACGAAAACCAAAGTTAGATCAAAAAAAATATAGAGGGTCTTTGTCAACTTATTATCGGTAATTGAAATCAACCTTGATTATTTTAAAAGAACAGTCTTTAGTAAGATGTTTACCATGTATAAGTTCTTCCCAAGTAGTTTCATTTAAATGATAGCATTCTCTAATTATTTACATTTGTCATTTCAAAGACATATTACAGACTGCATGGTCTACTTAAGAATTTTGATGAAGATTATTAAAGAGATATTACAGACCCACAGAGAATCAGTTGTATCACTAATTGCTGGAGACAGGAGAGAATATACTATCAGGAATTATGGACTTAATATTTTAAAGAGAAAGAGGGAATTTTTGAACAGGGTTTCACTTTATCTCCGTTAAGGAGAGGTCACAAAAACATCAGCCAGATAGTACACATGGTGTTACCCATGGCTCCAGATGCATAGGCAGCAGAGGATGGCCTTGTTGGACATCAAAGGGAGGAGAGGCCCCTGGTCCTGGAAAGGCTTGATGCAGCAGAGTAGGGGAATACCAAGATAAAAATAAGAAGAATCATGTATATATCAATGGTTGAATTAATTATCCAAGTCTCAGGTCTTGACAAGGATGTTGGATTCAAGTATGATTACTTAATGTGCCATCATCTGAGAAACCAAATATGTGATACATCTTTAAAAAATTTAGCAAGAAATGAATGAGGTATCATGATCACTTTTGTATGAAAATAACCCATATGGCACAGATAAAATAGACAAGAAGACATGTCTCTGAAATGATTTCACACCAAAAATATTTGGAGAATTTGGATTTTAGAAAATAAAGCATTTTAACACAGTATCCAGGTTATTGATTAAAACATCCAAAACTTCTTTTCTTACATATGTATAAATTTGTAAAGAAAAGTAGAACAACCTAAAAACATGAAAACATTCATATTTATAGGATTACATTCATTTCATACATTGGTTAAAGTTTTTCAAATAAATCTTCGTATACAGTTGTATTTAGTGAAAGTAAAATAAAATGGAAAATGAACGTAAAGGAAAAGTGCTTCATTTTCTATTAGGCAGTTTAGACAACTTTCATGAGATAGATAGATTGCTTTGAAAGACTGTGTAATATTTTGCTTAATTGATTAATGACTTTTGGAATTTTAGCTTCAGGGACTTTCGAAGATTAATTTAAAACAATGCTGCTATTGATTAAAATAATAATTGTCTTCTTATTTAAGTATTGTCTTTCTCCTTGAAATGAACTTGTGCTATTTCTGACAAAAAAAAAAAAAAAAAAAAAAAGAATGAAAAGAGCCAGATCATCAACATATGAGCTAGTTAGAAAGAAGTGGAACTTGATTGAATTAAAATGTACCATTTTAGCATCATTAATCTTTACTTTGCAAAGGCAATAACTAATGGGTGAAACTGTTATAGGCCATGGAAAGTTAAATAATACTCAGTCTTCAGGTTCAATGTATTCTTCCTACACTTCTATGCAAACATTAATAATTTTTTGGATAAATGCAATGTCAGCTCTATGAACTTTGAATAAGAGCAGTTTCTTTAGCTTAATGAGGTGATGTAACCTGCTAATATTTCAGGTCACTACCTTGAGAGCTTTTAGTACTTAAGCAATTTAAAGTCACGGAAAGTGAGCAAAGGGGGAACAAATAGATCAATACATGATTGCTGAGGCGATGACAAATCTGTAGCATTTTACTTTTACATATAAGGCATCTTAAAAACTACAAAATGTTCAGGGGAAAAGGTGTGTGTGTGTGGGGGGGGGAGGTCACTCTTGGACAAGCAGCAAAGTTCTTGTAAACCAACATACAAGCAACTGAGGTAAATTGTGCTTGATATAAAACTGCATTTAACTTTAATTTTATGTATACGTGTGTGAGTGGGTATGTGTATATTTACCATGTTTTATTAACATCTGCCTCATGTTGCCTTATATAGTAATTGCCTTATATATCCTGAAAAGTGAGGTATATTGTGGAAACCTCACTCTGAGGTGCATTCATCAATAATGGAAATGACCTAGCAAGAACATTGAGGCTAAAGACAGTGTGATGCATCAGGAACTTTCAAATTCCATTAGTTGAGAAAAAAAAAAGAGGATGATGAATGGTTCATTAGTACAAGTACAATTATGAGATAAACTTAGTTAAAAATGCCCCAGCTTTACAAGGGATGCTTAACACAAGCTTATATCATGCAAGGAGTAGTATTCTGACCTAGGCAATCAAAATGATAATGGAAGGAAATAACTTTTAAATTAAAAAAATCATTCTTATATAAGGATAAGGCACTTGGCATTTGATGAGAAAAATTTGTACACTACAGATTGCAAATGAAGTGTTGAGAAAACTTTAAGGTGAGGTACAATAGTGCCAACCAAAACCTTTGGGAAGTTACTTGCCCACAGGAAGCAAGTACTGAACCTTAGTCCAGCCTGGCCTGACAATAGTGGTTTAACCATACCTCATTCTGGACATAAGTTTTAAAGTCTCATTGAGCAGGAAACTAGCTGTAGTTCTATTTGTATAGTAAAGGATAAATTTATAGAGATATTGACCTAAGAAAGTCAGGTAGGCTGAGGAAGTTGATTTAACTGATAAACATCCCTGGACTGATATGATACTGTCAGCTTCTGGTAAGATCAACACCAATCTTTCTGGGAATTTACCACTTTGAGGCTTCAAGGGAACTGACTTTTGGTTGGAATCTTCCATCTCCAAACTTCCCTTTTCCATCCTAGAAAACTATCAAGCCCCCTGAGTGACATTTGCATAATCGTTATTCCCTTGTAGAGATACTGCAGCCTTCAAGAGCTCTAATATATAGTAGTGAATGGTGTTGTTGGGTATCAATGGGAGAAGAGGCCCTTGGTCCTGTGAGTACTCAATGCTCCAGTGTAGGAGAATGCAAGGGCAGAAAGGCAGGAGTGGGTGGGTGGATAGGTGGGGAACACCCTCATAAAAGCAGGGAAGGGAGGATGGGATAGTGGGTTTCTGGGGTGGGGTAAACCTGGAAATGGTATAACATTTGAAATGTAAATTAGAATATCCATCTTTTTTTTTTTAAAAAAAAAAGATCAATTTAACTTCTTAGGAGGTTGCAATACTATTTTTTTACTTTTTTTCCATTCAATTTAATTACCTCATTGTACTGAAGATATTATATAATGTTAGAGTTTTCTGTCCTTGGACCCTGTTTCTTCCTTTTTTGTTCCACTCCTTCAAATAGACAGTTTGGGGAGTGTTGTTTTGGCACATTTATTTACATGATTTAGACTAATGTTATAACTTTATGTCCTCCAACACTTCAAGATGTGACAAACTTCACTCTCACTGGGCTAGCTTTGTTTATCCATTTCATGACAAAAAAGTCTCTGGAAAATACATGATTTTTACTTTCCCTTTGCAAATCTGAATTGAACGTTTGTATTGCTTTTTAGTCCTAGATTGCATGATAGTATTAACATTAACATCACTGGACTCTAGAATGATAAGGATTTACCTTGACCTTGTACATCAGGAATGGTCTGGAGAGTCTGGGCAACCAATGTTTTCTCAACAAAAAAGAACTCCAAATAATTTTTTTTGTAATAAATTCAGTCAAAAGCTTGATGAAAGGAAATATATAGTGACGCTTGGCGTTGAACATTTAAGGTTTTTGAAGCAGATGAGGATGGTCTGATATTAAACACTTCTAGCTGTAGTTTTAGTTTCAGATTTTTCTTTTTTAAATTCACCTGAACCAGTCATAACGTGTCCATCTCATCTCTCCAACTTGGTCTATGCCTCCACGTCTGATACTTTAGGTTGAATATTTAGTATGCATGTTCTTCTCCTGATACAACTTGACTTCTAATTCTATTCACTTTATTTTTGTCTTTTTTTTTTCAATTTAACAAAAGATCTCTCACCCTACCTAGGAATTAGATTGGGGTTCTGGAGATGTTCTTTTCAGGAATCGATACAATTAATTATCTACTTCTCATGCCGAAATCTTCGAATTCATGGTCAAATATATTTTAGAAACATGTTTTCTATGCTCCAAACTACTGGAAGTTGTAGATATAACTTCGAATAAGACATAAATATTATTCAATTTTAAGACACATGAATTAAGGTGTCATTGCATAAAATTGAATCTAGATACAGGAAAATACCATCTTGTTTATGTGCAAGATGCTATGTGTTCTCCTGTTCTCATAAAAAATGATGTGTCATCCATAATAAGGACTTTCCAGTTCTCAAAATGCTGTGTCCTATAGACACTGTCAGCTCTGATACTATCTTCTTGAGGCTCCTTACATTAGAGCCACTAGATAAATGTTTACACTCCTCTTATCCCATACACTAATTTCTTGTTCAAGCCACATATACTTTCCTTTATTTTATTTTTGATTTCTTGAGATTATAATGTCATTGTACCATTTTTTCTTTCCTTTCTTGCCTTTAATCCTCCTACATACCCCTCCCCACTCTCATGAAAATTCATGGTCTCCTTTCTTATTAACTTTTATTACATGTATATAAATATATGCATATATATTTCAACATAAAACCTGTTGAGTACATATAAAGTTATTTCTATGTCTGATTTCAGGGTTGACAATTTGGCACTGGGCACAATTGGTGTGTTCCTACAAGGGGAAGATCACCACTCATCCTCCCAGCAGTCCCCGGTTGCCTATTGCTCCTTGTGTAGGTTATAGGCTCTTGGATTCTTTTTCATGTACTATTAATTGATGAGCTCCAGAAATCAGATTTTCCTTTATATCATTTGGTTCACTGTAATAACTCTCCAGAGTGAAATAATTACATTTGCTTATTTATTATAAGTCAAAGGACTTAGAAATAGCCACATAGGAGAGATTCATGGCATAAAGCTTGTAGGGAAGTGGTAAGGGATGGGGTCTCCTATTTCTTTACAGATGTACCATCATTCTCATTTCTCAATTATTTGCTAATCTGTACATCTTCCAAATTTCATCCTTTATGGTTTGTGTGGGGTTGAATTTAATAAGCATAGTTATTATCTAACTTCTATAGCCCAACACTCTTCCATAGAGATCCAAGGAGAGACTGAAAAATCTAACAGTCTCATTACATGGATAACAACAACATAACCAATTCTTCAAGACCTATTCTGTAAGTATATGTTCAAGAATGGCCACACTGGTGAAATATGTTGCTCTTAGTGTTTTTATTTGGGAAATCCAAAGTCTTCAGAGCATTTAAGAACAACTGGGCAAAAGATAAAACACATTTCTTATTATTTTACAAAATCAGTGAAAAGATTTTAGGAAAGAGTGGAATGACAAAAGCCTACTCTGACAATCTTTGTCCTTGGGAAAATAATGTAGATTTCAACATATTTTTTGGTTAAATACTCAGCTTCTAAATTAAGCAGCTAGGGTAGGAGTATTCATGCATATATGAATACAATTATTCTCAATTCATAAAGCACTTCACTAAAAGTTTCTTAAACATGTTTTCTCAGCTGTGTCAAATATTAGATAGGGGCCCTCCAGTTTCCATCTGCACCAGGGGCTGATCCTGGGGCAGGAGAGAGCTGGTCTCCCAGGAGTGCTGACACATCTGCAAATACAGGTAAGTATCCCACTCTGTTCAAATTCCTGGCAAAAGAGGGACCCTCACTGAGCCATAACAAGAACCAAGGAACAGCCAGGGACAGGAAAGATTCTTCTAGTTTTTCTCTCCACTCTGGAGCTGACCCTGTGCTGAGCTCTCCATACCCAAATTCCTCCTGGATAGAACTGTTTTCCCAGGAGTACTGACAGAAAGGATTGAAAGAGGTACCAGCCACAGTCTGAGACAGCAAGACCAGCTAACACTAGAGAAAACTAGATGGCAAGAGGCAGGGGCAAATACATAAGCAACAGAAACAAAAGCTATTTGGCATCATCAGAACCCAGTTCTCCACCACAGTGAGCCCTGGATACCCCAACACACCAGAAAAGCAAGACTCTAATTTAAAATCACACCTCATGATGATGATAGAGTACTTTAGAAAGGACATAAGTAACTCCCTGAAATACAGGAGAACACAGGTAAACAGGTTGAAACCCTTAAAGAGGAAACACAAAAATCCCTTAAAATATTTCAGAAAAACACAACCAAATGGTGCACAGTAACAGTGAGAGATTTTAGCACCCCACTCTCATCAATGGACAGATCATGGAAACAGAAATTGAACACAGACATAGTAAAACTAACAGAAGTTACGGAACAGGGGATTTAACAGATATCTATAGAACATTTCATCCTAAATCAAATGAATATATCTTATTCTCAGCACCTCAGAGTACCTTCTCCAAAATTGACCATAAAATTGGTTACAAAACCAACCTCAACAGATATAAGAAGATTGACATAATCCCATATATTCTATCAGATCACTACAGATAAAGACTGCTTCAATAGCCGCAAAAACAACAGAAAGCCCACATACAGAGGGAAGCTGAGCAACACTCTACTCAATGATAAATTAGTTAAGAAGAAATAAAGAAAGAAGAAAAAATTTTTAAGAAATTATGAAAATGATGGTACAACATATTTAAATTTATGGAACACATGAAAGCAGTGCTAAGAGGAAAATTCATACCTCTGACTGTGTCTCCAAAATGGAACTCAAGAGAGCATACACTAGCAGCTTGACAGCACACCTGAAAGCTCTAGAACAAAAAGAAGCAATACAACCAAGAGGAGTAGACAGAAGGAAATAATCGAACTCAGGGCTAAAATCAATCAAGTAGAAACAAAAAGAACTATACAAAGAATCAATAAAACCAGGATCAGAGTCTTTGAGAAAATCATTAAGATAGATAAGCCCTTATCCAGACTAACCAGAGGGCACAGAGACCATATCCAAACTAACAAAGTCTGAAATGAAAAGGGAGATATAACAACAGAAAAAAAGGAAATTCAAAAAATCACCAGATATTACTACAAAGGCCTATACTCAATGAAACAGAAAAATCTGGATGAAATGGACAGTACCCTAGACAGATACCAAATAACAAAGTTAAATCAGGATAAGACAAATATCTGAACAATCCCATAGCTCCTAAATAAATAAAAGTAGTCATATAAAAGTCTCCCAACCAAAAAAGGCCCAGGACCAGATGGTTTTAGTGCAGACTTCTATCAGACCTTCAAAGAAGATCTAATATCAATACTCTTCAAACTATTTCACAAAATACAATCAGAAGGAACTCTAGCCAATTCATTGTTATGCTAATACCAAAACCTCACAAACAGCCAAGAAAGAGAACTTCAGAACAATTTCCTTTATGAATATCGATGCAAAAATACTCAATAAAATTCTTGCAAACTGAATCCAAGAACACATCAAAATGATCATTCACCACGATCAGGTAGGCTTTATCCCAGGGATGCAGGGATGGTTCCATATAAGTAAATCCATCAATGTAATCCACTACATAAACAAACTCAAAGAAAAAAAAACACATGATCATTTCATTAGCTGCTGGAAAAGCATTTGACAAAATTTAACATCGCTTCATGTTAAAACTCTTGGAATGATCAGGAAATCAAGGCCCATAACTAAACATACTAAAAGCAATTTACAACAAACCAGTAGCCAATATCAAACTAAATGGGGAGAAACTTGACGTTATCCCACTAAAACCAGGTACTAGACAAGGCTGCCTCCTCTCTTCCTAACTTTTCAATATAGTACTTGAAGTTCTAGTTAGAGCAATTAGACAACAAAAGGAGGTCAAAGGGATACAAATTGGAAAGGAAGAAATCAAAATATCACCTTTTGCAAATGATATGATAGTATACTTAAGTGACCCCAAAACTTCACCAGAGAACTACTAAAGCTGATAAATAACTTCAGGAAAGTGGCTGAATATAAAATTAAATCAAGCAAATCAGTAACATTCCTATACTCAAAGGATAAACCGTCTGTGAAAGAAATTAGGGAAACATCACCTTTCCCAATAGTCTCAAACAAAATAAAATATCTTGGTTTGACTCTAACCAAATCAGTAAAATATCTGTATGAGAAGAATTTCAAGTCTCTGAAAAAAGAAGTAGAAGATCTCAGAAGATGCAAAGATATCCCAGGCTCATGGATTGGCAGGATTAATATAGTAAAAATGGCCATCTTGCCAAAAGCAATCTACAGATTCAATGCATCCCCCAAGAAAATTCCAACTCAATTGCTCATAGAGTTATAAAGAGTAATTTGCAAATTCATCTGGAATAACAAAAACCCAGGATAGCAAAAACAATAAAAGAACTTCTGGCTGAAACACCATCCCTGACCTCAAGCTCTACTACACAAAAAATTGGAATTAAAACTGCATGGCATTCATACAGTGCAGGCATGTAGATTAATGGAATGAAATTGAAGACCCAGAAATGAAACCACACACAAATGGTCACTTGATATTTGACAAAGGAGCTAAAACCATCTAGTGGAAAATGCACAGCATTTTCAACAAATGGTGCTGGTTCAACTGCCAGTTAGCATGTAGAAAAATTCAAATTGATCCATTCTTATCTCCTTGTATAAAGCTCAAGCCCAAGTGGACCAAGGACCTCCATTAAAACCAGATATACTGAAACTAATAGAAAATAAAGTGGGGAAGAGCCTCAAGCACATGGGCACAGGGGAAAATTTCCTGAAAAGGACACCAATAACTTATTCTCTAAGATCAAGAATTGGCATATGTCACCTCATAAAATTGCAAAGCTTCTTTAAGGCAATGGATATTATCAATAGGACAAAAGAGCAACCAAAGATTGGGAAAAGATCTTTACCAATCCTACATCCGATAGAGGACTAATTTCTAATATATAAAAAGAAAGCAAGAAGTTAGACTCCAGAGAACCAAATAATCTTATTAAAAAGAGGGAACAGAGTTAAACAAAATTCTCGACTGAGGAATACCAAATGGCCGAGAGGCACCTAAGGAAATGTTCAACATCCTTAGTCGTCAGGGAAATGCAAATCAAAAGAACCCCGAGATTCTACTTCACACTGGTCAGAATAGCTAAGATCAAAAAATCAAGTGACAGAAGATCCTGGCAAGGATCTTGAGAAAGAGGAAAACTCCTCCATTGCTGTTGGGGTTACAAGCTCTACAACCCCTCTGGAAATCAATGTGGTGGTTTCTCAGAAAATTGGACATAGTACTACCTGAGGAACCAGCTATACCACTCCTGGGCATATACCCAGAGGATGGTCCAAAATGCAACAAGAACACATGCTCCACTATGTTCATAGCAGCCATATTTATAATGGCCAGAACATGGAAATAATCCAGATGTCCCTCAAGAGAATAATTGATACAGAAAATATGGTACATTTACACTGAGGAATACTACTTAGCCATTAAAAACAATGAATTCATGAAATTCTTAGGCAAATGAACTAGAAAATATCATCCTGAGTGAGATAACCAAATCATAAAAGAACACACATGGTATGCACTCACTGATAAGTGGATATTAGCCCAGAAACAAGGAATACATATGGTATAATTCACAGACCACATGAAGCTCAAGAAGAAGGAAGACGAAAATGTGTATACTTCCGTCCACCTTAGAAGAAAGAACAAAATACCCATGGGAGGAGATAGAGAGACAAATTGTGGAGCAAAGACTGAAGGAAAGGCTATCCAGACACTGTCCTCCCTGGGGATCCATCTCATGTACAGTTACCAAACCCAGACACTATTGTGAATGCCAAGAAGTGCTTGCTGACAGGAGTCTGATATAGTTGTCTCCTGAGAGGCTCTACCAGTGCCTTACAAATACAGAGGAGTTTTCTCTCAACCAACCATTGGACTGAGCACAGGGTCCCCAATGGAGCAGCTAGAGAAAGGACCCATGGAGCTGAAGGATTTTGTAGCCCTATAGGAGGAATACCAATATGAACTAACTGGTAATCCCAGAGCTCCCAGGAACTAAACCACCACACAAAGAGTATACATGGAGGGACCCATTACTCCAGCCTCATATGTAGCAAAGTATGGATTTGTCAGACTTCAGTGAGAGAAGAGACCCTTGGTCCTGTGAAGGCTCATTGTCCTAGTGTAGTGGAATGCCAGGACAGGGATGCAGGAGTGGTTGACTTAGTGAACAGGGGGAGGAGGGATAGGATAGGGAGTTTTGGAGGGAAAATGAGGAAAGGAGATAACTTTTGAAATGTAAATAATGAACATATCTAATAAAATAGAAAATAAGAATCTTATAATCATAGAATCAGAACTTGGTTAGGTTATCAGATGTATAGTAAGTTCAAGACCAGCTTTGGTTAGTGAGATTCAGCCTCAAAAAAGGATGAGAGAAATAAAGGAATATAGTCTTCAATTATTTCACATGTTAAAGATAGTGAAAGGCTGTGTAACTATTCCAAATTGAAGAAAGCTAGAGAAATATGGCAACTCACTGCAACATCTGACCCTTGAATTAATCCTGAACTGGAGACTAAGCTATTACTGTGTTAACTAACAAATTTATCAATAACAAATGGTAGATGACAGAAGTATTTTATAAACAATAAGTTTACTGAAACTGTCATGCATACTAAGATTTTATATGTAAAGAGATGCTTGTATACATAATTATACTCTTTAAGTATCTAGGAATATATGGCCATGTTACATGTGACAGTCCAAATTCGTCAGAAAAAAATTTATGTTTCCTGTGGCTGTGTGAGTGAGTGTGTTTGTGTGTGTATGTACTTAGATGTATAGTTAGGCAGAAATAAGGAAGAGAAGGGAAGAAAAGAGAAGGTAGTAAGCAAAAGCAAATGGTTTTCTACCAATATATTATTTTGACTACAAAGCTTAAATATTCTCTGTAGGTACTTTTTTTTTATTTTTATTCTGTAAGTTTGAACTCATTTTTAAATGAACAAATTAAAATATTACTATATCTAAACAAAAAATTCTAGGTATGATTGTGATGGTGAGCACTAATTAATAAATATCACTATAGCTAAACCTTGTGGTCATATAATTTATCCAAAGTAGAAGAATATATATATGAAAAGTGGACAATGCATCTGACTTTCTTGTTCTCATGTTTCAAATATTTGTATTGAGATTGACTCTCATTTGCTAGAATGATTTGTTTTTGTTTTATCCAAGTTGGCTCTAGCCATTTCCTAACCTTGCCTTGCCTTTGATGGGATATGTTTGGTTCAATGTTACTTTTCCATTTTCTTCTAACTTCCACTGTATTTCCAATGGTAAGATATGATGTAAATCATAACATATCACATTCAAACTTGATTTTGCTCTCTGGAAATACAGATTCACAAATTTTTAATGACTGAAATCTATGCTACAAAAAGTAAATAACATTTAGGGAAAACTAAATATTCTCAGAAATAATGGAAATGATAATGTGTATCTTGTTTCAAATATCCTTCTTTAAAAATTTCCATTAAAACTTTAGTTTTATAAGCTATTATTTTATAAAAAGTGTTAGAAATTCTGTTCAGTGAGATATGCTTTTAGCCATCTGTTACTCCAAAGTATGATAATAGTGGTAGTGAGAAGATTTAAAAAAAATGTAGTGAGCTAATTTTGAGAATTGCAGCACATTTTCAGGAGTTGTACATATTCAAAAGAAATGTAAAACTGAAGTAATGCAGGCTATAATATACACTCTTGGTGGTAGAGATAACAAATCTCCCAATTTTATCTTTCTACTTATATATGATAGGAATCACCCTGAGTATTAGATAACAAATTGATATGTTTTATAGCTTCTGTGTGTGCAGTAATGGAAACATAATGAGAATTTTCTTCTTTCTTCCTTTTTTCTTCTAGTAAGATGTAGCCACACTGTCTTAGGTCAGGTTTAGAATGAGGATTTTATGAAATTTTGGTTCACCACCCAAACGTTGGCTGGAAAAGCTTGAATTCAAGTAAATGTAAGTCTAGTGTAAATGTTGATGTCATAATCATCAAATGCAATGGAGTTACCTTCATACATGCACAATGCTTTGAACCTATAAGTTGTCAAAAATACCTATATTATTTGAGATTTTGTTGTCTCCTCATGACAGCAACTATTTTTACTCTTATCTTCATTCATAGTGTGACCATTAATTAGGATTCTTTTTGTTCTTAAGCAGAAATAGTGTCAAATCTTGAATCATTTTTTTTCTTAATAGAAGAAAATAAAATTATAAAACTTTTAGAGTGAAGTAGTTTATGAAACCAGACAGGTAAAAGCAATCAAGATCTAGATTTGGAGATAAGTATTGAACACATTAAATAGTTGTTTTTCTTTTCTTTTTTTTTATTTGCTAAGTTTTTTTATTTACATTCAAAATCATTTCCCCTTTCCCATTTCCTCCCTCCCCGAAAGTCCCATAAGCCCCCTTCCCTCCCTCTTTTCTCCATTCAACCCCCTCTCGTTACTCTGTACTGGCGTTCCCCTACATCCAGTCTTTCCAGGACCAGGGGTCTCTCCTTCCATCTTTTTAGAAATCTATTGATATGCTGATTGTGTCTAGGGTATTCCGAGATTCTGGGTTAATATCCCCTTATCAGTGACTGCATACCATGTGTGTTCTTTTGTGATTGGGTTACCTCACTAAGGATGATATTTTCCAGTTCTGATCATTTGCCTAGGAATTTTGTGAATTCATTGTTTTTAATTGCAGAGTAGTATTCCAGAAATGAATCCACACTCTTATGATCACTTGATCTTTGACAAAGGAGCTAAAACCATCCAGTGGAAAAAAGATAGCCTTTTCAACAAATGGTGCTGGTTCAACAGAATAGTTGTTTTTCTGATACCGTGTTTCATTGTTAAATATAATTGGGAAATAGAAGACTGAAAATTACTTCAGATTTCCCAGAGGAATGACAGAAGATGGGAAAATGGGAAGTGGCTGCCACAGGGAGTCTATAGCTTAGATACATCTCACAGGAGAAATTAAGACAGCTCCTTCAGTGATAAAAAAAAGAATGAACACAGGATTTCTTAAACAGGGTTAGTAGTAGAATAGTGGAAGAAAGCTGTGTTCAGTAGTGGTTTATATTCCTAGTCTTCAGTTCAGCTTCTTATTTATTTATTTATTTATTTATTTATTTATTTATTTATTTATTTTACAGAAACTTTGAGATGATTAAGAACAGATTTTCAGTAATGTGAGCTTAGTTTGCATATATGAGAAGCTTCTGGGAAATTTGTGTCTATGAAAAAATAACAAAAACAGCCCTTGAAATGAAAACTGATAGTTTCATCACAGTTTTAACCTGCATGCTGAGAACATCAAAAATCCATGTATAAAATTATAGGTTGGGAGAAAGAACAATCATTTTAGATAAGAAATTTAAAACAGTATAAAGAAAGTACATTGGTATGTCCTTAGAGATTAGCACCTAGTGACTGAAAATGAAAAATGCCACAGAAAAGGTTCATGGTGAAGCTCACATGTGAGTTTATGTGCTTGCATGTATGATGGAAATAATGACTGTCATAATGAGGGACAAGGATGATAAGAGAAGTGAAAACTTGCTTCTAAAGTCAGCAGCATCAGAGCTTCACAAAGGACTCTGCCTTATGTAATTAGTATACTAATTATTCAGCCAAATCATGATAATTTGCCCCCAGTAGTGAAGTGAATAGTGTCTAATGACTGGACCTGTATAACTGCCAAAGTAATTAGAGATTGATTTTTATCTTTGTCAGTCACTGAATTTCAGTCTTTGAAAGTGTATAATAATATTTAAAGACAAAAACCTGTGGTTGCTGTTCTTAGTATTGTATGAATGTAAATTGATAAGACCTGCACATGACTAATGACCAACATTCAAATGACCAGTTTCAAACTCATGACTTATTGAATTATTTCATGATTTATGATGACAAAACAATCAATAATTTAGGTATATTTGATGTGTTCAAAAAACTCCTAATATTTTTTTATTTATTTATTTTTTAATTTACATTCCAAATCATTTCCCCTTTCCCGTTTTCTCCCTCCCCGAAAGTCCCATAAGCCCCCTTCCCTCCCTCCTTTCTCCATTCAACCCCCTCTCCTTTCTCTGTCCTGGCGTTCCCCTACATCCAGTCTTTCCAGGACCAGGAGTCTCTCCTTCCATCTTCTTAGAAATCTATTGATATGCGAATTGTGTCTAGGGTATTCCGAGATTCTGGGTTAATATCCCCTTATCAGTGACTGCATACCATGTGTGTTCTTTTGTGATTGGGTTACCTCACTAAGGATGATATTTTCAACTTCTGACCATTTGCCTAGGAATTTCATGAATTCATTGTTTTTAATTGCAGAGTAGTACTCCATTGTGTAGATATACCACATCTTCTGAATCCATTCCTCCGTTGAGGGACATCTGGGTTCTTTCCAGCTTCTGGCTATTATAAATAAGGCTGCTATGAACATAGTGGAGCATGTGACCTTATTGCATGCAGGTAAAGCCTCTGGGTATATGCCCAGGAGTGGTATAGCCGGATCCTTCGGGAGTGTCATGCCCAGTTTTCAGAGGAACCGCCAGACTACTTTCCAGAGTGGTTGTACCAACTTGCAATCCCACCAGCAGTGGAGGAGTGTTCCTCTTTCTCCACATCCTCGCCAACAACTGCTGTCTCCTGTGTTTTTGATCTTAGCCATTCTGACTGGTTTGAGATGGAATCTCAGGGTTGTTTTGATTTGCATTTCCCTAATGACTAAGGATGATGAACATCTCTTTAGGTGCTTCTCAGCCATTAGATATTCTTCAGGTGAGAACTCTTTGTTTAGCTCTGTACCCCATTTTTAATAGGGTTACTTGCCTCTCTGGAGTTTAACTTCTTGAGTTCTTTGTATATATTGGATATTAGCCCTCTGTCGGATGTAAGGTTGGTAAAGATCATTTCCCAGCTAGTTGGTTGCTGCTTTGTCTTTTTGACAGTGTCTTTTGCCTTGCAAAAACTTTGTAATTTAATGAGGTCCCATTTGTCTATTCTTGATCTTAGAGCATAAGCTATTGGAGTTCTGTTCAGGAAATTCTCCCCTGTGCCCATATGTTCAAGGTTCTTCCCTAGTTTCCCTTCTATTAGTTTCAGTGTGTCTGGTTTTATGTGGAGATCCTTGATCCACTTAGAATTGAGCTTAGTGCAAGGAGATAAGAATGGGTCAATTTGCATTCTTCTGCATGTTGACCTCCAGCTGAGCCAGCACCATTTGTTGAAAAGGCTATCTTTTTTCCACTGGATGGTTTTAGCTCCTTTGTCAAAGATCAAGTGACCATAGGAGTGTGGATTCATTTCTGGGTCTTCAATTCTGTTCCATTGATCTACATGCCTGTCACTGTACCAATACCATGCCGTTTTTAACAGTATTGCTCTCTAGTACAGCTTGAGGTCCGGGATACTGATTCCCTCAGAAGTTCTTTTACTCTTGAGAATAGTTTTAGCTATCCTGGGTTTTCTGTTATTCCAGATGAATTTTTGAATTGCTCTTTCTAACTCTATGAAGAATTGAGTTGGGATTTTGTTGGGGATTGCATTGAATCTGTATATTACTTTTGGTAAGATGCTCATTTTTACTATATTAATCCTACCAATCCATGAGCATGGCAGATTTTTCCATCTTCTGAGGTCTTCTTCAATTTCTTTCTTCAGAGACTTGAAGTTCTTGTCATACAGATCTTTCACTTGTTTGGTTAGAGTCATGCCAAGATACTTTATATGGTTTGTGACTATCGTGAAGGGTATCATTTCTCTTACTTCTTTCTCAACCTGCTTATCCTTTGAGTATAGGAAGGCTTCTGACTTGCTTGAGTTGATTTTATATCCGGCCACTTTGCTAAAGTCGTTTATCAGCTGTAGGAGTTCTCTAGTGGAGTTCTTTGGGTCGCTTAATTATACTATCATATCGTCTGCAAATAGTGATAGTTTGGCTTCTTCCTTTCCAATTTGTATCCCTTTGACCTCTTTTTGTTGTCTAATTGTTCTAGCTAGAACTTCAAGTACTATATTGAAAAGATATGGAGAGAGAGGGCAGCCTTGTCTAGTCCCTGATTTTAGTGGGATTGCTTCAAGTTTCTCTCCATTTTGATTGATGCTGGCTACCAGTTTGCTGTAAATTGCTTTTACTATGTTTAGATATGGGCCTTGAATTCCTGATCTTTCCAAGACCTTTAGCATGAAAGGATGCGCAATTTTGTCAAATGCTTTCTCAGCATCTAATGAGATGACCATGTGGTTTTTTTCTTTGAGATTGTTTATATAGTGGATTACATTGATGGATTTCCTTATATTGAACCATCCCTGCAATCCTGGGATGAACTCTGGTTCACTGGAAGAGCAGTCAGTGCTTTTAACCACTGAGCCATCTCTCCAGCCCCCCTAACATTTTTTTAAATAGAAATTGTCCATGGGTTCATGGTGATGAATTTATTTTTTTCCATTCTGAACAATATATTTTTCTTTCATGAAATATTCAGTGTTATTTTGTGAGCTCATGGCTAGAAATTTGGTGTTGAAAATGTACAAATGGACTTTAGACTACTGAAATTAGTTGATAGATTACTAGAATATTAATCAGTCAAAAATTAAAACTAATTAAGAAATTATCTCTCAAGACTTATATAAGAAATGAGACATCTTCCAAACTCACATTTCAGTTTTCATATGAAATAAAAATAGTCTGAATAACTTTCTTTTTACCCAGGCATTATGCAATGAGCAGCCTAAATGTGGCTCAATATTTTTTGCTTATAAGAGTTATTTTAAAGAAAGAAAGAAAAAAGAAATGAAAAGAAAGAGGAAGAAGACAAGAACAGAGTGGGAAAAATAAAAGAAGAGGAAGGAGAGACTGACCACTGAACAGTGGCTAAGGTTGCATTCCATATTGCCTTAAGTATTCCCAGGTTCAAGTCCATCTTCCACATGCCAGCTTATAATTGTATGAAACTCTTGTTTGAGAAGATTTAATGTCCTCAACTGAAATCTGAGGGTACCAGGCAGCCACATAGTGCACATATATTACATGCATGTAAAACACGTATTTATATAAAATGAACATAAATAAAACATTTTTAGAAAACGTTTTATATCTATTTTTCTTGCTAAGTGTGGCTTTTGTATGCAATTTAAACAAGATGAAATGCAATGGGCAATTTATGGCTAGAAAATACAGAGACACCAAATACTATTTATTCATTTGCTTTTATTATTTATTCATTTATTTATCTATTTATTTATTTATTTCTCAATTTTGAACTAATTCTGACACTTAGTTCTTCATCTCTAAAGATAGAGGAAGAGAAGTATTCCAGGGCCACAGAGGGTAAGTAACGTGTGAGATTTCCGGCCAACTATATTTGAACAAAAATCCTTCAATCATATTTTCAATGTTTTATTATTTCAAATACTGATCTTGTCACAGTTCAGTTACAGAAGTCAAATACAAAGGCATGTTTTAGTCATCACAGAGAATCAAGCTTTTTAAAACTTAACATCTTAAATGTAGAAACTAAATTCTTATAAAATTAAATTACTTAAATAATCTGTCACTTTCACACAGAAGTTTGTTATTAAAAAATGTGAAATGTAATTTCTTTACTTTCATTATATAAGAAATGTTGATTCTACATGCAAAATATGTCTGCATATTTGGTTTGTATAAACTTCACTGAAGTTTGTATTCCACTAAGAATGGTAAATATTAGAATTTTTCTTTTATGCATCACATGTTAGAATAACTTAGGTAAGAGTCTACTTTTACAAAATCTACAGTTAAAGATCAACATGTCATTAATATTTCAAAATAATTATAAACTATCTTCTGCCTTCATTTTCATACCATTTTCCTTCAAGTTAATTTGCATTGTTTCTTTAACGTACTGCTTCCTTGTAGAAAATTTTTATTAATAGAACAAAAAATATTTCAGAGTGAGATATGAATTACATCAGTACAACTATAATTAGAATGTGAAGTTCATGAGAAAGCATACTATTTATTATCATGACAGATGACCATTGTTTCTGAGATCATTTAATCTAGAAGACATGAAAACAAAAGTTTTTTTCCATCACTCCATTAAGTAATTGAAACCATTTTTTTTATTTCAATAAAGAGAATATTAACATTTGGTGGAGACTAATGTCTTCTGCAGCTCTTTTAAAACCCAACAGAACAGGTTTTCACTTATTATGGATGTAGATACATTTTCTTACCTTAAAAAATTAACTCTAATGGTAAGAGACATTCACAGGATAATATTTTACATTTTTCCCAAGGAAATTGAATTTAATCACATAAGCAAAGATTTCTTTCTACATTTAGGTGAAGTAAGTTGGAAAACAGTAAGAGCCTCTGGAAGTTTGCAGGAACACGGGAGAGAAAATTCCCTAGAACATTAGAAGGAACGCTGGTGAGGATCCCTTAAAGTCAGACATCTGTCAGTTATACCTGTGAGAGAAAGGTATCTCTTTCAGTCCTGCCACCAATATCAGGGACAATTTTGTAAAAGCTTTAGCATACTAATATCAGTGGAAAAAGTGACTGTGTACTTCATCATCACATTAGGACAGTAAAGAACTATCCCTAACTTGTCATCTAATTACAGTCATTATGACAGCCATCAAAATACTGACAATGAATGAGCCACAGTAATTCAAAGTCCAGGTAAATACAAATGACACTAAAAATTGGCAGCGGCCAGCATGTTATTACTTAGAACAAAGCACAAGCTGGTATTTTGTCAATAAGAGAATTCAAAACAGGTGTTATATGCTAATCCATATGCTATATGAAAAAGGTCTGAAGATTTTGAGAGATAAGAGATGGCTTCTCTTATGTTGTTCAGGTTTAGAGACAAGGAAGGAGCAACTATATTTGGAAAGAGAAGCAATCCTTACTTCATCCTCTATTTTGACTTGAACTGATGAGAAAATAGCATCCAATCCAGTCACATCTGTAGTATAAACTACAAAAAAGTAATAATAATAACTTTCCTAGAAGGAAAAGAGAAACATGTCCTGAGCACAGATCATTACAAAGAAAACAACATAACAAAATAAAACAAAATAACAATAATAGAACATTGCTTGTGGGCATACATAATAGAAACTACATAATAGAGAGCTCCATTGTCTTTATACAGTGTCCTTTGTATAAAATTTATTTCAGAATTAACAGAGAATGTAGTGAGTCTCCTGCTAATCTGTACTCTGCCACCACAAATTCAGCTCTTCACACATTCGAGGATAGACGATACCTGATTACTTCTACTGGGGGAAGGAAAAGAGAGGGAAAAGTTACTCTCTTAGTTGCACACAAAAAAGACGATTTGTGCTAAAATAGAAACGTTATTGTGTTTATGTCCAGGTTTTGCAAACCCATAGGAAGAACAACAATATCAAACAACCAGAACCCCCCAGAGCTCTCAGGGATTAAACCACCAACCAATGAGTACACATGGAGGGACACATGGCTCCAGCTGCATATGTAGCAGGGAGTGGCCTTGTTGGGCTTCAAGTGGAGGAGAGGCCCTTGGTCCTGTGAAGGCTCAATGTCCCAGTGTAGGGGAATGCCAAGGCAAGGGACGGTGTGTGTATGGGGATTGGGGGTGAACATCCTCATAGAAGCAGGGAGAGGACAGATGGGACAGGGGGTTTCTGGAGAGGAAACCGGGAAAGAGGACAACATTTGAAATGTAAATAAAAAATATCCAATAAAAGAAATGTTATTGTGGAAAACAAAGCAAACCACCACCACTAACAACAACAAAAGGCTGGGAAAACGTTTGCCCTGTAAGAACAAGGTGACCCTAGAGGAACAAGGGTACACAGAAAGGCTTATAGCAACTGTGTAAATGATATATCTCAGAGTCATTCCAAGGCACTAAACGGATTCAACCACTTAGCCTGCCATGAAGAGGGATGGCCACTGAGAGAAAAATGACTATTTTGGTCTTTGCTGCTCTCTAGAATACATTCGTTTACAGTAAGAACAATAGATGACACCAAAATGAATTACACACTCAAGATACCAAGCAGTTCCCATCATTAGTCTCCAAAGTGACCCAGATACTGTGATACCTAGTCTTCAGGGAAGAAGATTTCAAGCCTCTGAGCCCTGCCTTCAGTGCACGCTATCTGAAGATGTAGGGGGATCACATTCCATCTCTGTGGGGCAACCAAGGTCAAAAGCAATAACTTGTAGTATTGTGGGAATGTATTAGACAACCCTGATCAACGACTCCAAATGTGGCTACTCATGCCTGTTGTTTCAGTTTTTGTAATATTATCTTGGTTCTTGAAAGAATTGTCAGCCCAGATAGGAAATTTTCATTTAAACTATATATGTTTATTTATATGACAACTTACATGCTGTGTAGGTATATTTTAGGTAGTTAAGTATTAGTGACATTCATCATAATTTTTAACATATCCTTGTTGTGCTATTATTCTACTTTCCCTCCCTTCTGTATTTATTTCTTTCCTTTATCCTCATAGTCCAAAACAGGGAAGCAAACAACAGTCTTGCTCATCTATGATGCCTGTGGAACATCAATATATCCATAATGGCGTGATAACCTTAAAAATGCAATACAGTTACACACATCTTGATGGTAACCTGTTTCTTGCTAATTGAACTGAAGACCCACTCAACATAAGAGAAATTATGCCTGCTACCTGAAACCAAGCTAACTATCCAGGGTTAACTGCGTCATCAATTTCTGAGAAAAACATACAACTAATACATTACTAAACCATCATATTCCTTAACTCCATTCAAAATGTACATTTTTATATGAACAGGTAAGTGAAATCCTCACCCTTTATCTAATAAACATCACTTCTACATCAGATGGAGACCATTACAGAAAACCATAATCATTCAAAATGTATAGCTGTGGAATTGATTCCCAATGAATGGATATACCTACAGTACAATTCCTGCTCCTAAAGCACAGAAATCCCTGCACAAGAAGTAAAAAGATTGTAAGAGTTGGAGAGGCAGTGAATTTGCTGAGAGACTGTGGCATCTAGGAATGTCAGAAAATACACCTATGAAATCTCAATTACAGAACTACCTATGCATAAGTGGAACAAAGCAACAGTAGACATACTTAAGTGTAACTTGAAAGCCCAGAAGGCTTCAATTCTGTAAAGAACTACAAGCAATCAAGGAATGCCAAGAACAGAACAGTTTTCCCCAGAGAGAAGCATAGAGTCTGGATACCAAATAGCAAATAATTAGGCCTTCAAAAATACATACAAGGAACATTATGCAGACTGAGTTAGGGTGTGTGCACGTGAATTTGTGTATGTTTGTGTTATAACAATTAATAAAAAAGACATTAATTTGAAAAAAAGAACAAGGAGGGGTACAGGGGGTATCTAAAAGAAAAAATGAAATAGAAAAATGATGTAATATTACAGTTGCAAAAATTAAAAGAAATAATTAAAAAATAATTCTCAAAAAATAAGTAAACCAGTTATTTGGTTCAAACTTAAGTCTTTGGTATATGAAAAACACCAGGAGAACATTGCCCACTGAATCAATTAAGCAAGGCTCATATTGCTCACAGATTCTGAAGCAGCAAGCAGGTCCTCTGCATCAGGTTTTCTGTGTATATGTTATAACTTATACCTTGATGTTTTTATAGGACTCCTAACAGTGGGAGTGGGTGTATCTGATGTTTTCTTACCAGCTACTGGGATTCTTTTTATCATATTGGGTTGCCTTAGCTAGTTTTGATATAAGGAATTTCTCCTAGCCTTAATATATCTTGTTTTGTTGTCTTTTATTCTTTTCTCTAAGAGATAGAGGACGAGTGGATTTTGGGAATAGAGAAAATGTTTTGGAAGACCAGATGGAGAGGAAATTATGGTTGGGATGAATTTTATGTCACAAGAATCTATTTTCAATTGAATAAACAAATAAATAATAAGTTTAATTGTCAGACAGAAATTAGAAATTGCTCACTTAGTGATGTGCATTCCCATTCAGTTAATCTCATCACTTTGTCCAGTCATTCACACTAACCTTTCCATTACCTCACAAGAAATTGAAGGAGCGTCAAAGGAGAGGGAACAAAAGATATAAGAAATTAAGAATATATTAGAGCTCTATAATGTTCTCTCTATTTGAGGTTATAGCTACCGACTGGTAAACAGTCATCCATGAATGACACATATCTGTGGGTAAATGTACAATTCCAATGGCTATAGTGTTAAATAAAAAAATTAAAGATAAGGAGAAAGAAGAGGAGACATACATTTGGGTATGTTGGGGGATCTAGGGAGGCAGTATTAGTAAATAGAGGATGACTATGATCATAACAAATTGTATTCATGTGCATAACTCCCAAAGAAGAAATTTTAGAAAGAAATCAGAAAGTTTAATTTTCTTCTTTACTATAAAGAGGGTAAAAAATTGAGAGAGATGATTTAAGTAGAGAAATGGAAAGCATAAGAAATGATGAAGTAGGAATTATGAATAAGAAAACTTCATTTTAAAAAATCTAAATATAGCCTTAACAGGCTAAATTTAGATACAATAGCCAGTATCTCTATTTTAAACATATATTAAAAAGATTTGGAAAATTGGAAACGTTCCAACTCTTTGCTAAGGAAATGATAAGTCCAGTGATAAACTAAGAACGTGTTACCATTAGCTCAGGAGTGTTATTATATAAAGACCAGTATGAAATAGTTGATTCAATAATTTAAATATTTTTGAGAAGTACCAATATTAGTCTATCATGCTAAATGATGGAGGATTATTCTCATGAAGACAGGAGTTTTCTGATCAATTTTTTTATCAGAGAAACAAATAGTTTTTAAAAGAAGTTTATAAATCAGAAATCATGTCTTGTTCATATAATCTCAACACTCTTGAGGCCTAGACAAGAAATTGTTGAGTTCTAGTCTAGTCTGGACTTCCTAGTGTGTCTATGTCAGCCTGGGCTACAAAATCTGAGCCTGTCTTAATAAATAAATACATACATAAATAAATAAATACATAAATAAATGAAACAAAATGACAAGAAATATTAGAATAATGCAAGCTGCACAAATAAGGAAGTATCTGCACAAAAGACAAAAATCCCAATGAGCTTAAAATCATCCAGCGCTTAACTAAATCCAGTGAGTAACTAAAATATGCACAAACTCCTAGTAAGCAAAATTAATAATTGCCTAAAGATATAGTCACTTCAACATGATGGAATTATGTAAAACGAAATCATTGTAGTTATGATAATCTGCCAATTTCCTTTGAGACTACTTGAATTAAAACACATTTTACTTCATTTGATAATTGCTAATTTTAGTAATTAACAAATCTGACTCTTGGGAATGTGCCCTTCTTTCTACATAGGTAGAGTGAGCTAATGAGAAATCATTTCCTGTAATGATTACAAAGAGTTGGCCCCAAGCCCCATCCACATCCTCCTTGCTCTACTTACATTACTGATTGCTTTATTAAATGCATTTGTTAGTTCTGTAAAACATTTCTCAAGTGAAGATAGAAAAATATGAGTAAATATTTAATATTAATTAATTTAACATTGTCAATAGAAGCCAGCCCAGGCTTTAATATTTTCTAAAAATCATGTTTCTGTCTTTGTTCTTTAAATTAACAAATGACACATTACTCCTTATATTTCACAACTCCTCATTTCTTTCTGTCTTACAACGTTTATATACTCATTGTTTCTTTTGCATTACTCTAAGTACAGGACTTGGCTCAATTCCAAAATTATGAAACATCTAACAGTTTAACTATCTCTGAACTAGGCTCACCATTCCTTGATTCCAGCTTTGTAATAAAACTCAAGTAACTGATGTGTCTGTATTTTCACATTAACATTTCTTCATGATATAACTAGTTCCCTCAGCTTTGGTACACAACTTAGAAAGCATAGTGCAAAATGAATACTGTGAGTTCCTTTTTCAAAACTGGGAGTGGGGTAAAGGTTACTAGCTAATGAATTTTATTTTGAAATTGCCTTGTAGAATTATCCAAGTGTTTGATGTTTTCCTGTTATTTTAATCAAATAAAAATGTAATTTTCATCTGAATTTTCTTTTATTTATTGTGCCATATTTTCACATTTTACAACATTGAAACAATCATTATCTTCCCTCCTCTCCTTCTTACTATAGATGAACCCCTTTCTTCCCAACAAAACAATGCCTGTGAGCTATAATATTATAAATGTATTATATAATGAATATAAATATTTAATACCTTAATATAAAGTTACTGAAAAAAAATATAAAGTTACTGAGGATTTTCACAATTTTTACTATTCTACACTATTCAAGTGTATAAATGTATAAATTACAGACACATGATGCATTATGTTCATCCACTGAAGCATTTTAAAACACAAGTGATTTTTAAAATGTTACTAATTATTAGTTGCTAATAACTGTTATCAACAATATACAAATATTTAAGCTTCAGTTTGCATTCTCATAAAAATTTTGATATCAATAATTTAGTGCATACTAAGTATAAGTGATCTGTAGTATTCTAAGATACTTTCTTATTACTCTGGCAAAAGTAAGTTCAGAGATATGCCACTTTGTCTAATTTACAGTTCAAGAGGACAGCCCCTTAATGCACACAAGGCCTGGGAGTATGATTTGAGTTAGTCACTTTGAATTCAACACATTTAGGATGAGATAACAATCTACACATTCTGTTCAGTTTCTTTTCTCTCTTTATACATCCCAGATCAAAACAGGGAACAGAGCCACCCAAAATTAACATGATTTCCTGTCTAAATTAACCTCATTGAAATATCCCCATAAACCATGTTCAGATGCCTTCTTCCTAGACAATTTTGAAGTTCTATTGTTTTCCCAATTAACACTACTCATCATGCATATTCTAAAGCTGTTGTTAATTTCTTGTCTGTTTTTAGGATTACTTACAAATGTCATTTGTTTGCTTACAAGTTTTGTAAACTGTTTGTCCACATATATTTTGATATGGGTATTACTGAATAGCAGGGTCATTCTCATTTAACAGTATATATATAAACATATTTTAAGAAAATAAAGAATAGATTAGGACATTTCTCAAGCCTCAGTAGAGAAGATTCTTTTTGCAGACAGTGGGACTGTGGAGTTCTCACTTGTGCAATCTGCCACAAGACCTAGAATACATGCCGTAAGTGATGGCACAAGATTGTAAAATGGATATGTGCAGCAAAACATTATGTGCTAAACATGACAAGGTTGCTGCATATATAACCCTACAATGAGTACGGCAGCATTCATAAGACCATATCAATCAAAATTTTAGAATAGATAGGAAAAGGGCTCTTAAACATTCACCTGTGGCAATTGATGGATGCTACAAAAAGGACAATAAACTCTTCAGCGATATGAATCCTGAAAGGCTACTCATGCTTCAATAGATGGTTATGCACACTTACATATATAGGCAGAACTACATGAACTTAATGTGTTTTTAAAAAAGTCACAGGAAGATAAGAAATTTGTAGGGGAAATTGTATAGCATATAGTGGAAGACTTAGAGAAGGGGAATGTGATCAAAGCATATTATATACATGTATGTAAAATCAATAAAAAAAATAAGAGAACATAAGCATATTGATAATTGAAAGTAATTACATCATCTAACAAAACACTGTTGCTGTAATTCCCTTGCTATATTTCTATTTCTGTTTCGTAGCATCTACATCAATTAAGGAATGCAGGCTTCAACTATTACTTATAAAATACCTTCTCAATATGTTTTTCTTATTTATGTCCATTTTATTACCCTTTATCACATTTAAACCATCCAGTTTTGTGGATACCAAATTGACAGTTGTAACTGATCTCCCGATATTGCATTATCCTTATTCCTTTTCATCATTAGAAATTGTGATCCTATAATTGTTCCAGATAAATGAAATATACTCACAAACATTTCATAAAAAGTTGGCAACCTTTAGCTGAAACTAAAAAATTCCATCTCTTCAAATCCTATAGACAAGGCTGGCAAGATTCTTGGCTATTATATTCAATGACTTTCCTTATAATATGAAACTTAAGTTAGATCATTAGAATCACTTTAAATATCTAGCTAATTAACTAACACAGTGACTAATAAAAATCTACAAAAAAACTAATTTTGTGTTATGGCATTCTTGTAATCCTAGGATATGTGAGACCACAACATACAGATCCCAGTTAGTAAAAGCTGACATATTTAAACAACATTAACACAGGAGAACATACACACGTATATGAACACATGAACAATTTTGGAGGACAAACATTATGCATATAAAATTACAAACTACTTTCTAATTGCATAAGTAATTTTCTTGTCAAAATGATTGAATTTGAACTTTCATGTCTCAAAATGCCCTTGGCTGAATCACTGAGAGATATTATTGTCCTAATTTGAAGGCTCTCAATAGTCCAATTTTTCAACGTACTTTTCACTTGATCATTCAGTATAACTAGTGGATAATGTTATTTCTCAAATAGAGTGTTTTCAGGAAAATCTTTTTGTCGTTCTGCTATTGTCACAAATCTTTTTTCTCTCTGATTATTTCATACTATTTTAATTTGAGGAATTGTTTTTCATCACTAACTTTTATCTCACACACATAAACACTTCTTATGTTCTTCATGTGTATAAGCTTGAAAGTAAACAGGACTATTGACTTTATTGCCACTTTGTTTTTTACATAATAGAGTGGTGCTTGCCACATAATCAATACTTTCAATTTTATGAAATGAATAGTAGCACACAGTATAAGCTTTGACTAACTAAATTGTCAATATTATGAGAAATATCCACTGCTAATACCTTTAGATTGATTATAGGAGAACTAAGCTGAATTAGCTGTAATTAGTCAATTTTATTTATGACTTATGACTACTGAAAATGTTAAACAAAGTAAGCATCTTGTTCTAGCAATAATTATTGATATTTATATTAAATTAATTTAGGAAATATTCAAATATATTTTTAATATTGTACTGTATAATATATTCTCATACTTTTATTCTGTATTTATTTTCATTGTATATTTATACTCTTTTAATGAGTTATGTATTCTAAATTAAGATAAAATGGATATCATTTTAAATGTTAGTAAATAATCTTGTTACTAAATAGAATATATCTTAATGAGTATAAGGGCAGCTATAATCACTATATTATTTTTCCCAAGAATCATATATTGATAGCAAGTGAGAAGAATCTTAGTCATTATTACAAAACTGAATAAATGTTTAAGATATAGCTATAACATAAAACTACACATATATTTTGTAGCATATATATATATCTGCTTGAATAATATAGTCCATTAAATTATATTTATTTCATTATATTAACACATATAATTTAGTGTTTAATTAAATTAATTTAAAGTAATGTGATTAACCTTTCAGTACATACATGAATATTCTGCCAAATGTCTTGGTCTTCAGGAGGAAATCTAACATGAGGCTGGTGAGGCTCTATCCCTCTGTCAGTGACCTATCCATGTTCTAAAGAGGATACTCCATCCTGTAATCCTAACAGAAGAGCTTGCCCTTGTTCTTTTTAGGAATGTCATCATATAAACAGGAAATCTTTGTTCCTTCTTAGTCAAGAATAAACCTCCCATTATTTTCTTTCAAATATACTTTGTAGTGTGCCAGTGATGGCTCCTCGTCAGGTATGTTAACCATGAGAGCCTCACCTAATAATTGACATGTATTTTAAATTTTCTGGCTTGCTCATAGCTACTAATTGAGATGCACACTCTAGCAGGCACCAACAATTCACAGTTGAGTAACACTGTAAAATCTAGCTGTGCTACATCTGTCTACAGATCATACAACCATTCTTTGTAACTAGGGAAATTTGACTGCATTTAAACTTGCTTTGTAGTAAAATTTTTCAGTGAGACAAGGCTGTATATATTCTCTACTCATCTTACCTATTTACCTATGTAGAATCTACACATTTATGTTAAAATACATTTATAATATCAAGAGCACTACACAAAACAAAAAGAATTTCCAGAAAGAAATTTCTATAAGATCAAAGCTAATAGGAAGATTATTTTCTTATAAAATTGGTTTATCAAATATCACAGATATATTTCATGGAAACATATGGAGTATTTCATGAGCAAAAGCTGAAAAACAGATATTGTCTTAGTTACTACATTTACCCAAAGACAAGAATATATTTTGTATCATTGCTTAAATAAATGAAGTATTTTGTCCATTCTCTTTATGGATATATATTTAAATTTACTATATATACTGAATAAAATTCCACATCATTTTTTCTTAAATTCATTCGATATATTTTTTATTCTATGTGTTACATATTGTATAAATTAAAGCTTATAACAATTCTTAATAGCTTTTTACAGTTTCTTTTTATTCATAAAATGGTAAATTCCCCTCTCTCCTTTTGATCCTACATATTTACATTAATTTAAAAACTCTTTAAAATATGCTAACAATTTATGGTCTCTACGTTTTACATATATAAACACACACAGCCTTTCTTATGAATATTTTATACATTTTATTTAAATAATACTTTGCAGTTATTCTTTGAAAAATTAAAGCTTGCATACAATGTTTTTGGTCATATCCACTTGTAATTCCATCATCTACAATTCCTCTGAAATCCCAAACACATGTCCCTGCTAGAATTTTATAAATATGTCTGTTGGCAACATGATTTCATAGAATAATAGGTCTGGTTACAAACTGTGAGCTACTTGCATTTGCAGATCACAGTGTTTTAAATCTATGACTGAGACTGATGTAGCAACCATGGAGTCTGCATACATGCTGTTGATATCTAGTTTGTGGTTTTTGTGGGATACCTTAGAGTGGGAGTGGTGGTATCTCTGACTCTTTGCTTGCCTGCAGAATGCTTTTCCTCCTACTGTGTTGGCTCATCCAGCATTGATATGAGAGTTTATGCCTAGTCTTTTTACATGTTATGCCATGTTTGATTGTTATTACTGGAAGCTCTTCTCTTCTCTGAAAGGAAATGGAGGAACACTGGATCTTGGTGAGATGGAAGAAGGGAGAGGGTGCTGAGAGGAGGCAAAGAAGGGGAGAATAGAGCCACAATTTATGAGAGAAGAATAAAGTAAAAGAAAGGAAAAGAAAGTTGTTCATAAAGGAAAGTTAAAGATAGCTCTTTTGCCTCTCTTAATAAGTGATCAGATCTCTTCCCTGACAGCTCCGTTGTTCCTACCTGCAAAGCTCTCAGCTCTAATCCAAACACACTAGGGATCAGGTTTTAAAATAAGACTTCAGCGAAGGTACAGGATTCAGTTATTACTCTGAGTGCTTGCCTTGCCTATGCGTTCTCTCAGATTTCAGTCTGTAACCTAATTCAAGAAACTTAAATCATTCATTTGAGGAGAAATAATTTTAATGAGCCCATTGATTAACAGACATTGCAAAGCAGCAGGTATTTCCTTGCTAGGTTATTGGGAGCCAGAGGAGGTAGATTATTTCAACATATTTTTGCTTATGCACCATTCTCTACTTCATCTTCGTTTTTGTATTTGCTTCAGTGAGTAAATTCAACAAATGTTGTGACCATGAAGTGTCTCCTTCTTTCTTTTTCTTGTTCTGTATCTTGAAATAAACCTTTTTTTTTTCAGTTTCTGCATAGCATTTCTTGTCTCCAAGACTTTAAGGTCTAGACTACACATCACTGCTCCTAAGGGTTTTATAGTTCATCATATCATGAAAAAAAATCTCTATTGTTTTGGATCAAAGTGTGTACCTTGTAGCAAACATTCTTCCTAGTGTGTGATATTTTCTTGTTTCTGAAAGAGGTTCCTGACCAACTTCCTAATTCCTATTTGTTTTACCCTTCACACTGAGTTCTACAACATATATTAAATATAAAGCATAAAGTTAAAGCTCATTAAATAGAGTAAGAGAGCATGAATTTCTTATGTAAGTTTAATAATCATCAGTTTATAGATTGATAATAAGTCAAAAATGTGTATGATGCATGCATCGTGTGTCTGTAAATTTTAATATTACTATTAATTTGCCAGTCAGGAGAACTCAAAAGAAGATAATCTCTTTTCTATGTGACGATGCTTTCCCATTCTTCAGTTTCCTCCCATTCACTCCTACATTCAGATAGGCAACTTAGTCTAATCAGTCTGTCACATTTTGCATAATTTCATCTCATAACCATAACACTTTTTATCATTTAATCTATTTTCAAGAACTTATTGTCTATGCAAATGATTATTTGGGCTTATGTCATGCTGAGGAAGAATCATATGCAAAGACTTTTAATTGTTCACTAACATGAATTCTGGTGCTCTTTTATTATTAATCTTTGTGACAGTGAGATTATCACTATCATAACAAAATACTTGGCATGCTTATCTTAGATCATAAAATATTTACTTTGGATTAGAGGCTTTGAGTTCCAGGTCAAATTCCCAATAACTGCTGTTTGGAACAAAGTTAGAGGGTAAGAGATGACAATAAGGATAATACTATCATGAGTCAGAAACAAAAGGAGAAAAAGAGAATAATACTAGATCTCCATGTTTTCCTTGGAGACCATGCCCATTACTCTCTGAATATCTCCTATTTGCCTCAATGTCTTAAACACTTTGTTTTGCTCTGCTCTAGTTTGACCTCTGTTGCTGCAATAAGGTATTCCTACCAAAATCAACTAGGGAAGGAGATGGGTAATTGGGAATATACTTCCAGATCACGATCTATATTTGAGGAGAATTACTTCTGACTTCAAGCAGGAGAGAAACACAAATTGGCCAGGAATTCAAAGCAGAACTGCTGATGGAGTGTTGCCTTCAGGTTTCCTTACTGACTTGTCCAGAGAGCTCTTTCCTACCACCCAGACCAACTCTCCTGTGTATGAGACCACTTAGAATAGACACTCCAGTATCAATTGTGTATAAAGAAGAGGCCTCGCAGAGTATGCAACAGGCCAAGTCATTCCTCAACTGTAGTTCTTTTTTCCTAAACAAGTCTAGAGAGTAGTGTCAGGTTGACAAAATTACAGAACACAACAGAACAGAACAGAACAGAACAGAACAGAACAGAACAGAACAGAACAGAGCAGAGCAGAGCAGAACAATAGACCAGAACAAACCAAAATAACATCAAAACAAACAAATTACAGTCCACACTTCTTGTAAACTGAACACACATTTTACCCTTAAATCATAACATGTCTTTGTTACCAAGATTTCATTTTAGATGTAATAAAATACAACAAAAATTTCTTACTCTTTTAAAATCTTTATTTAACTTTTATCCTACCATATATTTTGATTATGTTTTCTCCTTCCCCAACTCCTGTAAAATCATCCTCATTGCACAACTAGAAGGCTGCATAAAAGAGAACTATAACTTTATTCAATCTGCTTTATATCAGGATTGCAGTCCAAAGAAAATTGTTGATAAAATAGAGAACATTACCTTAAAGAACCAAAACCATTGTTTCAATCTTCTGGTTGAATAGTAGTGTCAAATGATCATAATTTTGTCTACCAGGCCAGTGATAATATTATTAAGGTCAGTGTTTCTATATAAGAAATATATTATTTTAATTAAGTATCTACTATAGAATTAGTCTGTAGTATAACAGCATTCAAAACATTCTTTAACATTTCATTTCTATTTTGGCAATTTAATTTAGAATTGTATTGTCTGGTAATGTCTGGTGGGGGGTGGTTACTTTCCAGTTTCAAAAAAAAATCATTGTCTACTGTCTATTATGTCTGGTATTTGAGAGAAAAAAGTATCTGGTGTGTTACTGAGAAGCCTATCCATTCTTTTTAACTTCCAGGAATATATTTTCAAGACTTCTAAAGGAACTCACAACAAGAGGGCACTATAAGCATAAATGGCACAGTTCCATGGAAAAAGAAGCCAGATACCAATCACGTTAAAAGCAGAGTCTTCTGAATCCATTCCTCCGTTGAGGGACATCTGGGTTCTTTCCAGCTTCTGGCTATTATAAATAAGGCTGCTATGAATATAGTGGAGCATGTGTCCTTATTGCATGCAGGTAAAATACTACTCTGCAATTAAAAACAATGAATTCACGAAATTCCTAGGCAAATGGTCAGAACTTGAAAATATCATCCTTAGTGAGGTAACCCAATCACAAAAGATCACACATGGTATGAAGTCACTGATAAGGGGATATTGACCCAGAATCTCAGAATACCCTAGACACAATCAGCATATCAATAGATTTCTAAAAAGATGGAAGGAGAGACCCCTGGTCCTGGAAAGACTGGATGTAGGGGAACGCCAGGACAGAGTAATGAGAGGGGGTTGAACGGAGAAAAGAGGGAGGGAAGGGGGCTTATGGGACTTTCGGGGAGGGAGGAAACGGGAAAGGGGAAGTGATTTGGAATGTAAATTAAAAAAATAAAATTAAATTAAATTAAAAAAAAAAAAAAAAAAAAAAAAGCAGAGTCTTCTGCTTACCACACTATCCACAGAGAATTCAATTTAAATCTGAGAAAAAAGTTGTAACCTGAATTTTTTTTTAATTTAGAATTCCCTAATTCTGAGAGGACGTTTAGAACTAATTTAGGGGGTAAGGTCAACATTAGGTAGGGATTTAGTAAAAATAATCAATTTGGAATGAAAATAGTTTGGAAAAAATTGAGGAATTATTATTATTTTGAATGTATCTTTTTTTATATGAAGAAGAAAATCTGTGTGAAATTTTGATGGCTTTAAAAGGAGCAAACAAGAAATCCTCCAAACTATTTGCAGTGAGAAAACAGAGTAGCTAAAAAAGGGAAAGAACAATAAATTATGAGAAAAACATAACTGATCTGTGTTGCCAGCAGAGAAATATTGTGGGTGGAAAATGTTTACAGACAAATATAATTTTCATATCTTAACATTTAGTATAAGTGATAACACAGTGTATAGACTCAACCATGAGTTAAGGAAGACAGGAGTCAGGAGTCAGGAGTCAAGATGAGGCTAGCAGGATTTAAGCAGAACCCATAGACAAACGCATCTTGTGTATCCTAAACAAATTCTGCTTCAAATTGCCAAGGTGAGGATAACAAAATTAGAAAGCATCAAATAAATATATTCTAATTTTAGAAGTGTCTTTCAATGAATTTTTTGTTAATTAAATCTCACATCAAACATTTAAGATCAAATTCTATAGTTAGAATATAATACGTTTTGCCACTGAACATATGAATTCAGTAGCTAATAATATTGCTATCTAATTATGGTACTACCCATCTCAATCCTAAGTCACAGCTCTGTTACAAAAACAACTAACTTTATAACCCTATACACATGTATATATTTAACAAACTAATCAGGGTTGGAATAAAATTCAGAGTTAGAGTACGTGCCTAGAAAGTAACATGGCTTGGGTTTAAACCCTGGTAGTGGGTTGAGAATGAGAAAGAGAGAGAGAGAGAGAGAGAGAGAGAGAGAGAGAGAGAGAGAGAGAGAGAGAGATGAAAAAGCTGCTGCTGTTCTATTGTGGATTACTATGAATACAGAGAAATAATAAGTTATTAACAAAGGAGCTTCATGGGTGGTATTCTTTAATGGAAGTGTGACTATTCTTTTTACAGGAAATTATGCATATCAATATAATAATCTCATAGGAAAATACGAAGTTACTTAGCATAGAATTTAAAAACTAAAATCTATACTGTATTTGTCAAAAATAGACTTGGGCTTCAAGCAATTTTCATGAAAGTAAATTTTACTGCAATAGATTTAACAACAACAACAAATAAATGGTTTAGAAAAATGGGAATCTGCCTGAGGGAAATTAAAACTTTGTTAAGAAATAGATATTTAAGATGAAATAGGGGATAATAATTCTCTTATAACTAGTCTCAGAAAATCTTGAAATACATAATTGCATATAAAGATTAAAAGAAAAAAAACATAGTTTTTAACATGTTCCAAAGTGCTTCAGATATGGCTCACTTGACTGTAGAACCTATTTTCTTCCCAATTATTTTTGAAGGGCTCCTGACAAATGTTTTCTCAAGAAAGAATGACAGACTGTCTTCTTTATTTTGTTTTCACAATACTCTCATTTTTATCCTGTCAGGAGAAGCAAATGACAGAGATATGATTTGGATAAGCTATGTAACAGAGCCTCTATATACACTCTTTATGATATAGCTTTCTTTAATCTGTCAGAAAATGCAGCTTATGAGGGCTCCCAGCAAGAGAGGTAAACTTGAATGTATGCTAATATATTCTATCCTGACAATCTTAAAAAGGAAACAAGGCTTGCTGTCCCAAATCCTGAAGTTATCGAAAACTCCAAGAAAATTATTTCAACCTTTACTCAATTTTCTTCCAAAATGTTTTTCTCCTTTAATACAATATATTAAAGTTAACTGCCAATAAAAGTCAACAAAACAAAATAAAAATAAACAAGAAAACACAAGTGCAATACAGTTGATAATACAGGGCAAGGAGTTGAGTTCAGTTCCCTGAATTCTTGTAATGTGGTAGCTTATAACCCTGCACTGAAGAAACAAAGACAGGTGGAAGCATGGGGCTCCATAATCAGTCTGTTAGAGCAGGTTCAACCCTGGGATAGATGCATTCTGCCAAAAGGAGTTGAATGACACTGGAGGATTAACCCTTGAGTTTGGCCTTTTCCCTCCACATACATACATGTGCTTATGCTTTCACATGCTATGTATATTCTAGAATGTGCTTGCACTATTCTAATGCACCCACAAGAAACTGCACACACACACACATACACACAACACACACACATGCACACATATGCACACATGCACATACACCCATTACACCCATGCATACATACAGACACAGATACTCACACACACACACACATAAACACACACACACAAACACACACACACACACTCACACACCACTTCTGTGATAGTGTTCTGGGTATTGCTTATTCTTAAATTTTATGCTAATCTTATGGCCATAAATATCCATTTCTAAATACAGCCAATATGTGATACCTTTTTCATTGATAATATATTTCATTTACAAGTACACTTTTCTTCAACATTTATTATAAATTTCATAGTACATATTTTTAACACTGATGGCATGAAACACCATCTGAGCTGTATTATGCCTTAGGACCATTTTGCATAGCATCCTTGTTCATCATTCAGTAGTTAAGTTTAAATTGAGAGAAGACTAATTTAGGCTACTGATTTTATTACTGCAGGATGGTACTTTCTACACACCATGTTACAGGCTGTCAGCTCATGGGTTTAACCTTGTTATTTGGCTTTGACTTTGAAAGGCCTTCATGCCCTCAATAGGCATTCCTCATAACTAGAAAAGTAGAACTTAATTTGTTTCATATTTTTGTCTTCTCCCTGGCTATATAGGTTGTGTTCAGTGGTGACCTTAGTCACATTCATCTACTATTTTCAGATTCCTGGCCTAAACTGGCTTCTACCTCTTAACTAACTCTCCCTTTGTTCTTTGCACTATCTGAAATCTAGGTCACATACCCAATTTGTTTTATGAAACCACCAATCTAGTGCCAAACAAAAATTCCTCAATTTTATATCAGTTATTTTCAGGTGTTGCCTTTTCAGGTTTTGACCTACAATGTTAGATGTCAAGAACTCAATTACTTTTCATATCCACTGAAATCTTTCTAGAATTCTTGAATTCTCTTTTGAGGAATTTTTTTCAGATACACAACAAAATCTTTTATATGTTTCATTCAGATTATATTACATTTAAAATAAAAATATATTACATTACATGCTAGAGTGAGGAATGTAACCTTTAAAGTGTGCTCGTTCATTTTGAGTAACTCATATAAAAGAGATGCTTCAGAGTAATATGGATAATGTACCAACTACCCCTAAAGAGAGGGAATGTATTACAAAAGTATTAATATGCAATATAAATGATCTGTGAAAGGTAACATTGGCAATTTACTACTTCAAAAATTATTTTGAAGTATGATTATCTCCAAAATTTAAATATATTAGCTGCCAATAAAAAATAATAGCTTTTAAATTAATACCTAGTGATCGGGTTTAAAAGTAAACTTATTTAAATTTTTAAGAGAAAGAAAGTGTAGCTAAAAAATTATGTCATGTGAATATTATGACTTTTGTCTTCAAAATTCTTAAATAAAACAAATACATATTACTCTATATGTGGGAAATTTCTACTAAATTTAATATGAAATTGTTTATCCATTCATATCTTAGATTCATTTCTATTCTTGAAATAAAACATCCTAAGAAAACAACTTAGGGGAGGAAGGGATCTATTTAGTTTGCAATTCTACCAAGTAAGGAGTTCAGCAGCTAGTCACACCATATCCGCTCTACTGTCATAGCAGAGAAAAATGAATGCATGTACATGGAAAATTTGCTTGATGTTCAGATAGCTCTCTCTCTTCTACTCTTATCTAATACAGATCCAACCAGTGAATGGTGCCACCAGTTATGGTCTGAGTCTTTCCACATCGATTAACAATCAAGATAATCCCAACAGACATGCCGACTTACTGATATGATTTTCTTTTTTTCTATTTTTCCATGCAGATTTCACTTTTCTTTTTATTTTTATTGAGTATTTTATTTATTTACATTTCAAATGTTATCCCCTTTCCCAGTTTCCCCTCTACAAGTCCCTTTCCCCTCCTCCCCTGCTTCTATGAGGGTGCGCCCCCAACTGCCCACCCACTCCTGCCTCAGCAGCTTAGCATTCCCCTATCCTGAGTTGTCAAACCTCCACAGGACCAAGGGGCTACCCTCCCAGTGATGCCAAATAAGGCCATCCTCTGTTGCATATCCAGCTGGAGCTATGGGTACACCGTGTGTACTCTTTGGTTGGTGGTTTCTTCCCTGGGAACTTTGGGGGGGGGTTGGTTGGTTGATATTTTTGTTCTACCTATGAGGTTGCAAGTCCATTCAGCTCCTACAGTCCTTGCCCTAATTTCCCTACTGGGGTCCCCTTGCTCAGTCCAATGTTTGGCTGTGTTTATCCACATCTGTATTGGTCTGGCTCTGGCAAAACTTCTCAGGGGACAGCTATACAGGGCTCCAGTCAGCAAGCACTTCTTGACATCAGCAGAAGTGTTTGCATTTGCTGTCAGCAGATGGGATGGATCCCTAGGTAGGACAGTCTCCGGATGACCTTTTCTTCAGTTTCTGTTCCACTCTTTGTCTCTGCATTTCCTTTTGACGGGAGACATTCTGGATTAATATTTTTGCGGTATGTGGGTGGCCCCCATCCCTCAACTGGAGGCTGTGCCTTTCCACTAGATATGGTCTCTAAAAGTTCCATCTCTGCTTTGTTGGTTATTTCAGCTAAAGTCCTCCCTGTTGGGTTCTGGAAACTTCTTTGGTCTCTGGCATTTGGGGCTTTCTAGTTGCTATGCCCTGTTTCCCCTCACCCAATGCTACACAACTACTTTCAAATTCCTGACCCTCTGTACTTCTCCCCAGTTCTCTCAAACATCTGAACTGGCCCCCTTTTCCCTCCCCTTCCTCTCTCTCTCCCAGATCCCTCTTTCCCTCTACTTCCCAGAGATTATTCTCTTCCCCCTCCTGAGCAATAATGATGCTCCACACTTTGGTGTGATCGTCTTTCTTCTTGGTGTTCATATGGTCTCTAAGTTGTATCATGGGAGTATTTCTAGGTTGTCAAGCTCTAAATAGTACAGCTTATAAGCATCTCCAAATAAATGAATAGAATTTTCGACAATGCTATTAACAGTTTAATTTTTATGGTTTTCTTATAATATATCTGAAATGTTTTTAGCCAGATTAAAAAAGAAGTGGAATAGATATCCATTTTTTTTATATACCATAAATCAAAATACAGAGCTCTGTAATTCTATCTTCACTTTGACTGAGAATAGTTTAAAAGTTGAATGTAATTGATAAACAAATGGGTGAATGAGTATTTGTTAAATTTAGCCTGAATCTTAAAATCTTTATGCATATTTTTTGATAATTACTTATGTATATGTATGATTTTCAAAAGATAAATGCTCTTAATTAAAGCAAAAAATAAAAATTCTGTATCATCTCTTTCACCAGATACCATATTTCCATGCCATCTATTTCATAGATATTAGGCACTGTAATTTTAGTTATGATATATATGTTTATTTCTACAGAACATAGAAGCAAAATGAGAATTTTCTTTTTCCATCATTATGTTATGGGTTAGTGTGAAGATTTCAGGAATCATCAGTTACCAGCTATGCATAAACTTCAGGCTGTTAGCTCCTGGTCTTGTAAGAAAATGAACCTATCATCCATAAAGACTATTAGGTCTTTTTGTGTTCATTTTTGGGTTTTGTTGTGTTTGATTCTTTCAGATAAAGCTCACTAAAGAAAAGTAATAGAAACCAATCAAAATTTTTGAGTAATACTAAATTTTGAAAAAAAGGATGGGGAAAAGAGGGAGGGAAGGGGGCTTATGGGACTTTCGGGGAGGGAGGAAATGGGAAAGGGGAAATGATTTGGAATGCAAATAAAAAAACTTAGAAAATGAAAAATTAAAAAAAAAGAAAACAAAATATTTGAAAATGTGTTTATATTGAAGAATGTGCTTTTCTGTACATGTAAGGGCAAGTCTTCCACAGGTATTGGTGTAAATTTCCCCATATAAGGCACCTTAGCCCTGTGTTTGTTGAGAAATTGTTCTGAGATTTATTCCCATTGCTTCCCTTGTTTATACAAACAACAGACTCTTCTTCACCCTATTATCTCACACTTGTATTTATTGACAATGCACTTACACAGGAGTAAATCCATTGAGTTGGGTTCCATATCAATTAAGATGATGTGTTGCTTGTGATTAAGACAGTTGTGAGATACTAGACTAAGACTATTGCAAGTCATCTTGGTAAATATCTCCCTGCATGGAGACATCAACATAGAATTGATCTACAAAACTAAACTCTATTCTTTGTGGATAATTAGATGTAATTAGAGAGACAGACTCTTGTTAACTGACAATTTATATAGTGTGTTCAACAAAGGGAAGAACTTTTGGCTCAAAGTCGTAAGATCCTAAGAGAGGGCTCCTATTTGACAGTCTGTGAGTTAGAAACCACAATTTATACATGTAAGCTATGTTTTCATGCCACTTTAATTTTTCATGAGTTCTGATCAAGAGTTATGTGCTACAATAAAATTTGATAAGCCACAAAACAAAATGATCAAAAATTTAAAATATGAGCAAAATACTGCAAAATTTAGTTAAAACTAAAATTTACAGGTAATAAAAATATTGCATTTACTTTTACTTATTATGGTTTGAATGAGAATGACCACACCCATGGACTCATATATTTGAATATTTGATACGGTAGGTAGATCTGTTTCAAAAGGATTAGATTTTGTTGGAGGATACATGCCAGTGGGGTTCTCTTAGATGTTTCAAAGGACCATACCACTTCCAGTTACCTCTAGTCTTAGGGTTTTACTGCTGTGAACAGACAACATGACCAAGGCAACTCTTATAAAGGACAACATTTAACTGGGGCCAGTTTACTGGTTCAGAGGTTCAGTCTATTATCAACAAGACAGGAACATGGCTGTGTGTTTGCAGGCATGATAGGGGAGGAACTAAGAGTTCTATATCTTGTTTCAGTGAAAAACAGGAGACAACTGACTCCTAGGTGGTTAGGAGGAGGGACTCATTGCCCACCCTCACAGTGACACACTCCTCCAACAAGGCAACACCTACTCCAACAAAGCCACAGCTACTAATAGTGTCACTCTCTGGGCCAAGCATATGCAAACCAACACACCTTTCTTTCTTTCACTCTGCCTCCAGAAGTAAGCTCCTAGCTACTGCCCTACTGCTGTGACTACCTGCCTGTTGTCATGACCCATACCATGATTATAGACTCTACTGCCTTCTGGAACTATGAGGTCCAAATGAAATGTTTTATATTATGAGTTGCTTTGGTCATGGTATTTAATCAAGACATTACCCAGAATAAAAATGAGAGATGTAATGTCATCAGGTAGGGTTACACTTTGCTCAGGGTAAACAATGCATGTACAGTTCTAGGTTGAGATATCGTCTCATTGACAGATCAGATGCTACCAGTACAATGATAATGATTCATCATGAATAATAGCACAGCTTAGATGATTTTGCAATACTTAAATTTTATTTTTAATGACAGAAGATAGAAGACAGAGTAAATCTGATAGCATTAATTTCTAATAAAAACTACATTTCTTATTTGTTTAAAAAAGCTGCATTCCTGGAATAGTCTTATACTTTATACATTTTAAATCTCAAAACTTTGTGCTTCATGTTGCTGGTATTTATTTTTTTCCTGTTTGGTAATTTATTTGCTTTTCCTATTATAACTTCTCATAAAGCTTAATGCCCCCAGAGACATGACACTGCCTTGACTGAAGGAATCATAGCCTTTCCTTCCATTAAATATGATTTTTCATTGGCATGAAATGCATATTCTTTGAACACAAATACAGTGGCATTTTACTTACAGGCTTTCAGAATGAGTTGAAAACATCAATTATAAGCATCAGGGCAAAAAATTACTTCATATGCTTTGCTAGTTTTAAACAATGAACTAAAGTTCTCTGCAATATTAGAAAACATTGGAGGACAAAAGCAGTATGGCTCCTCTATTGTTATATCATAGATTATTATATCTCAGAAAAATTTTCAAATTTCTGTTTTAATTGGTGAATATTCAGGTTTTGTTCTATTATTTTAATTTTCACAAGGTAAGTTTTTTAGTGAGAATTTTACTGCATTTCTTACAAATTATTGATCTAGCTTTTATAAGAATTTTCTGAATTAACTAGACAGTTTGAAAACTACATTGGCAAAATTAATTTTTTGGAAGGCCATGTGTGATAGTGTCAACAGATTATCTTTACAGCATTCGGAGCACTGCCAGTTATTAATCAACTAGACGTGTTTCCTCAAATGCTTATTTTATAGCTGAATAGACTTTCTTGTAAGGCAATGAGCATGCCAATATTTAAATGCAAATTGGTGTGCCATTATTAAACTCTATACTCAGGCACCACTAAATTACTTTTGACTCATAATTAAATACTTATTCTAGGCATTTGAACTCCCTGTTCTTAACAGAATAATCGATTACTGAATATATTCAAATATCAAAACTGGCTTCATAAAGCAAATCTTGCATACTGCTCTTTCTTAGTTTATCAATAAAAACTTGTAAACAATTTAACCATTACAGTCCTAATCCAAGTAGGAAAATTCATGATTTGAAATATGTACATCCTAGTAATAATTTTAGATTAAGTTTTTTACTTATTAATACTTAGAATTGGAACCTGAAAGACAATTACAGGGTTCACTGGAAGAGCCAATAGAAACAAAATTACTCTATCCCTTAACATATATATTTTCTAATCTCCTAACTCAGTAAGAGAATTAAGTTCTAAAATACAGTCAAAATCAAGACTTAAAAATATAAATAAGGAAAAATAGTGCAAAGAATCAATCTGAATAAATAATTTAGTAGTTAAATTACCAGAATGAGGTCATTGCTTTTGTTTTTGTTTTTTCAGAGAGTTTAATTCTGCTGAAGATAGTATGAATTCCAAAATCATTAATTTCAATAAATACTACATTGAAAGGGAAAAATTAAGACTAAAATGATGGTTGAATTACTCATCTACCTGCCATGAAAAAAAGAGGTAACCCCATATTTTCTCTCTTTCTGATACTATGGGTTCCTTATCAAACTTAAAAGATTTACTATAATATCCTTTGCATAAAAGCAAGTCAGCATGACTTCGCCCATTTATTTTTTCAAGGATATACAGAAATTAGGTTTGTACAAGAACTACTAGTGACTATTGTAAAAAGGAGGAATGGTTTCATCAAAAAATACTGAAGAACTTTTCAATATAATCACTGGACTATGTACTTAACAGTTAGAAATGTAAGCATTTTGTATAAGTCAAAGGAAGTGCAAGTGTTGTATTTCTGGGAAGAAGGTTGAAGCATAGTGGGCAATGCCAGACCAACACACAGATAATAGAGGGAATTAAACTGGAAATCAAACGATATATTGATGACTAGGAAATGTCTTGTAACTGACATGCTTTCAGTGAAATACTCATGCATCTTTCTTTGTCTCCTTTTTTTTTTATTTAATTAAGACTGTCATTTACCAAAAGCTATCACCTGCAGAACAAGGAGGAACCAGTACTTTGAAAGCAATGAAGAAAGGTTGTAATTTTAAAGTTTGGAGTACATTTTAAATTTTGAAAATAAATATAGATTTCTGTATGTGTGACTTTGTCTGTCTCTGCGTCTATATAATGTGTGTGTGTGTGTGTGTGTGTTTATGTGTGTCTATGTTGTGATTTTGTGTGTGAGTATAAGTGTGTGTACGTGGGGGGCTTCTGTGTGTGTTAATGTGTGTGTTTGTGTGTGAATATGTATGTATATGAGTGTGTATGTGTGCCAATGAATATGAATATGTGTTTGAGTGTGTGTGTATGTGTGTGTGTGTGTGTGTGTGTGTGTGTGTGTTAGTGTGTAACTGATTTTACTTTGGCTCCTTTCTGTTGTTAATTTGCTTTGACCTTTTAAACTTTGTTTTTATTTTATCTAGTTTTATTTTTTTCCTTCATTAATTTTAATGCCTGTTTATTTGTTTGAGAGAGACAAAGAGAGAGACAGAGATAAAGAGACAGAGAAAGAGAGACAGAGAGCAGTAGATTTCAGTCAATGGAGATGTGGGTTGCTTCTCCCAGACTTCTGTTTCAACAAGTCTGCTAAGAGGAAAATTTTAGGAGAGTCAATCTGAGCAAACAGTAATCAAAGAATCTAACAACGGTCAGAACTTGAGGATAAGAGAACCTGGCCCAGCCTTGGATATATAGTATTTGGAAACAGACAAATGGTAACAAAAAGTAGCTGGTAAAGTTTGATGATTCCAGAATTTATTTGCCATGTTCCAAGGAACTTGCTTAATGTGAATGAATTCTGGTTAGCTGGCAATCCAGAATTAGAGGACTGAAGGATAATAGAATTTGAATGTTGTTAAAAGACCAAGTAACCTACAAAAGCAGGCCTATCAGAATTACACCAGACTTCTCACCTGAGACGATGAAAGCCAGAAGATCCTGGGCAGATCTCATACAGACCCTAAGAGAACACAAATGCCAACCCAAACTATGATACCCAGCAAAACTCTCAATTACCGTAGATGGAGAAAACAAGATATTCCATGATAAAACCAAATTTACACAATATCTTTCCACAATCCAGCCCTACAAAGGATAATAGATGGAAAACGCCAACATGAGGAGGGAAACTACACCCTAGAAAAAGCAAGAAAGTAATCTTTTTCCAACAAACCCAAAAGAAAGTAACCACATAAATATAAATAGAACATCAAAAATAACAAGAAGTAACAATCACTATTCGTTAATATATTATAATGTCAATAGACTCAATTCCCCTACAAAAAACATTGTCTAACCAAGATGTTTTTCATGTGGATCTTTGATTTTATCAGAAAATGTTTGTGACTCCTCTTTCAATTCAGTAATGCTTTTTGTGTCTACCATTTTGAATATATTAGTTTCCATGATAATCTTTAATTTTAACATTTTTTCTGTGTATTTCTTTGATTTGGTTGGAGGTGTTTTTCATGTAGATCTTTGGTTTCATGGGGGGGGTGTTTGTATTTTCAATTTCAATCAATTGAGGAATGTTTTTGTGCCTACCATTTTGTCAGTATAATTGTCTATGATAATCTTGAATTTTGACATTTTTCTGTATTTTTCTCCAATTTTGTCAGAAGTATTTTCCATGTGGATCTTCAGTTTTATCAGACAATGTCTATAATTTTACTTTCAATCAAGTTAGGAACATTTTTATACCTTCCATTTTATCTGTATAATTTTCCATGTAAGAGTTTTACCATAATTGTCTATATGTTTCTTGAATTTTATCAGCAATATTTTCCTTGTAGGTCTTCAATTTTATCAGAAAGTATTTATAATTCCACTTTCAAAAAACATAGGAATATCTTTATGGCTACCAATTTATCTGTATATTTTTTCCATGAAATACTCAATCTTCACAGGTTTTTTATATATTTCTTCATTATTATCAGAGATGTTTTCAGGTAAATCTTCAAATTGATCAGAAAATGTTTATAATTTCACTTTCTTTTTTTTATTTTCTAAGTTTTTTTTTAATTTACATTCAAAATCATTTCCCCTTTCCCGTTTCCTCCCTCCCCGAAAGTCCCATAAGCCCCCTTCCCTCCCTCTTTTCCCCATTCAAACCCCTCTCGCTTCTCTGGCCTGGCATTCCCCTACATCCAGTTTTTCCAGGACAAAGGGTCTCTCCTTCCATCTTCTTGGAAATTTATTGATATGCGAATTGTGTCTAGGGTATTGCTAGATTCTGGGTTAGTATCCCCTTATCAGGGACTGCATACCATGTGTGTTCTTTTGTGATTGGGTTACCTCACTAAGGATGATATTTTCAAGTTCTGACCATTTGCCTAGGAATTTCGTGAATTCATTGTTTTTAATCGCAGAGTAGTATTCCATTGTGTAAATATACCACATCTTCTGAATCCATTCCTCCGTTGAGGGACATCTGGGTTCTTTCCAGCTTCTGGCTATTGTAAATAAGGCTGCTATGAACATAGTGGAGCATGTGTCCTTATTGCATGCAGGTAAATCCTATGGGTATATGCCCAGGAGTGGTATAGCAGGATCCTCCAGGAGTGTCATGCCCAGGTTTTTGAGGAACAACGAGACTGCTTTCCAGAGTGGTTGTGCCAGCTTGCAATCCCACCAGCAGTGGAGGAGTGTTCCTCTTTCTCCACATCCTCGCCAACAACTGCTGTCTCCTGTGTTTTTGATCTTAGCCATTCTGACTGGTGTGAGATGGAATCTCAGGGTTGTTTTGATTAGCATTTTCCTAATGACTAAGGATGATGAACATCTCTTTAGGTGCTTCTCAGCCATTAGATATTCTTCAGGTGAGAACTCTTTGTTTAGCTCTGTACCCCATTTTTTAATAGGGTTGCTTACCTCTCTGGAGTTTAACTTCTTGAGTTCTTTGTATATATTGGATATTAGCCCTCTGTCGGATGTAGGGTTGGTAAAGATCATTTCCCAGTTAGTTGGTTGCTGCTTTGTCTTTTTGACAGTGTCTTTTGCCTTGCAACAACTTTGTAATTTAATGAGGTCCCATTTGTCAATTCTTGATCTTAGAGCATAAGCTATTGGAGTTCTATTCAGGAAATTCTCCCCTGTGCCCATATGTTCTAGATTCTTCCCTAGTTTCCTTTCTATTAGTTTCAGTGTGTCAGGTTTTATGTGGAGGTCCTTGATCCACTTGGAATTGAGCTTAGTGCAAGGAGATAAGAATGGATCAATTTGCATTCTTCTGCATGTTGACCTCCAGTTGAGCCAGCACCATTTGTTGAAAAGGCTATCTTTTTTCCACTGGATAGTTTTAGCTCCTTTGTCAAAGATCAATTGACCATAGTTGTGTGGATTCATTTCTGGGTCTTCAATTCTGTTCCATTGATCTACATGCCTGTCACTGTACCAATACCATGCGGTTTTTAAAACTCTTGCTCTGTAGTACAGCTTGAGGTCCGGTATACTGATTCCCCCAGAGGTTCTTTTACTCTTGAGAATAGTTTTAGCTATTCTGGGTTTTCTGTTATTCCAGATTTCATCATCCTTAGTCATAAGGGAAATGCAAATCAAAACAACCCTGAGATTCCATCTCACACCAGTCAGGATGGCTAAGATCAAAAACATAGGAGACAGCAGTTGTTGGCGAGGATGTGGAGAAAGAGAAATACTCCTCCACTGCTGGTGGAATTGCAAGCTGGTACAACCACTCTGGAAAGCAGTGTGGCGGTTCCTCCGAAAACTGGGCATGACACTCCCAGCTGATCCGGCTATACCACTCCTTGGCATATACCCAGAGGCTTTACCTGCATGCAATAAGGACACATGCTCCACTATGTTCATAGCAGCCTTATTTATAATAGCCAGAAGCTGGAAAGAACCCAGATGTCCCTCAACAGAGGAATGGATTCAGAAGATGTGGTATATCTACACAATGGAATACTACTCTGCAATTAAAAACAATGAATTCACGAAATTCCTAGGCAAATGGTCAGAACTTGAAAATATCATCCTTAGTGAGGTAACCCAATCACAAAAGAACACACGTGGTATGCAGTCCCTGATAAGGGGATATTAACCCAGAATCTCAGAATACCCTAGACACAATTCGCATATCAATAGATTTCTAAGAAGATGGAAGGAGAGACCCCTGGTCCTGGAAAGACTGGATGTAGGGGAACGCCAGGACAGAGAAACGAGAGGGAGTTGAATGGAGAAAAGAGGGAGGGAAGGGGGCTTATGGGACTTTCGGATAGGGAGGAAACGGGAAAGGGGAAATGATTTGGAATGTAAATTAAAAAAATAAAATAAAAGAAATACAGGAAAATACAAACAAACAAGTGAAGGATCTCAGCAAATCCATCCAGGATCTAAAAAAGGAAGTAGAAACAACTAAGAAATCAAAAAGGGAGACAACTTTGGAGATAGATAATCTTGGGAAGAAATCAGGAGTCATAGATGCAATATCAACAATAGAATACAAGAGATGGAAGAAAGAATCTCAGGTGCTAACGATACCATAGCAAGCATTGACTCAACAGTCAAAGAAAATGTAAAATGCAAAAAAAACGTGTAACCCAAAACATCCAGGAAATCCAGGACACAATAAGAAGACCAAACCTAAGGATTATAGGTATAGATGAGAGTGAAGATTTGCAACTTAAAGGGCCAGTAAACATCTTCAACAAAATTATGGAGGAAAACATCCCTAACCTAAAGAGAGAGATGCCCATGAACATACAAGACGCCTACACAACTCCAAACAGACTGGACCAGAACAGAAATAACTCCTGTCACATAATAATCAAAACACAAAATGTACTAAACAAAGAAAGAATATTAAAAGCAGTAAGAGAAAAGGGCCAAGTAACATACAAAGGAAGACCTGTCCAAATCACATCAGACTTCTCACCAGAGACTATGAAAGCCAGAAGATCCTGGGCAGATCTCATGCAGACACTAAGAGAGCACAAATGCCAGCCTAGACTACTATACCCAGCAAAACTCTCAATCACCATAGATGGAGAGATCAAGATATTCCATGATAAAACCAAATTTTCACAATATCTTTCCACATACCCAGCCCTGCATAGGATAATAGGTGGAAACCACCAATACAGGGAGAGAAGCAACACCCTGGAAAAAATGAGATAGTAACCTTCTTGCTTCAAACCCAAAAGTAGATAACCACTCAAACATAAAGATAGCGTCAAGAATGGCAGGTGGCAATAATCACTATGCCTTAATCTCTCTTAATATCAATGGTCTTAATTCCCCAATAAAAAGACATAGACGAACATACTGGATACATAAACAGGACCCAGCATTTTGCTGCATGCAGGAAAAGCACCTCAGTGTCAAAGACAAACACTACCTCAGAGTAAAAGTCTGGAAAACAATCTTACAAGCAAATGGCCCCAAGAAAGGAGCCAGAGTAGCCATCCTAATATCAGATAAAATTGATTTTCAACCTAAAGTCATCAAAAAAGACACAGAAGGACACTACATACTGATCAAGGGAAAAATCCACCAACAAGAACTCTCAATTCTGAATATCTATGCTCCAAATGCAAGGGCACCCTCATTCGTAAAAGAAACTTTACTAAAGCTTAAAGCACACATCGCACCTCACACAATAATAGTGGGTGACTTCAACACCCCGCTCTCTGAAAGGGATTGTTCAGGAAAGCAGAATCTAAACAGGGACACAGTGAATCTAATTGAAGCCTTGGACCAAATGGCTGAGAAGCACCTGTATTTCTTTAAGGTATTTTTGCATTATCTCTTTCAGGATTTCTGCCTGTTTACCCAAGTTCTCCTGTATTTCTCTAAGCGATTTTTGTGTTTCCTCCTCATGGGAATCCATCTGTTGATCCATCGTCTCCTGCATTTCTTTAAGCTGTTCTTGTGTTTCCTTTGTAAGGGCATCTGTCCGTTGATTCATTTCTTTAAGTACTTTTTGTGTTGCTTCCCTATGGGCATCTGTCTGTTGACCCATATTCTTCTGCATTTCTTTATGCAATTTTTGTGATTCCTTTGAAAGTGCATCTACCCGTTGATTCATTTCTTTAAGCGATTTTTGTGTTGTCTCCTTGTGGGCCTCCATCTCTCGATCCATGTTCTACTGCATTTCTCTAAGCGATTTTTGCATTTCCTTTGTAAGGGCTTCTAACCATTGATTCATGGTCTCCTGTAATTCTTTATTAGATTTATTTGTGTCCTTCTTGTGATCCTCTAATAGCATCATGAGAAGTGATTTTAAATCCAGATCTTGTCTTTCGGGTGTAGTGGGGTATCCAGGACTTGCTGCTGTTGGAGAGTTGGGTTCGGATGGTGCCATATTACTTTGATTTCTGTTAGTAACGTTCCTACGTTTGCCTTTTGCCATCTGGTTACCTCTGATGTTAGTTGGTCCTGCTGTCACTGGCTGTTGGTTGGACTTCCTGTGAGCCTGCAAAGCTATTTCTGGCCCCCCTGGATTACCGGGATTCCCCTGGCACCGATTTCTGGGGCCTGCCCTTCTCCTGAGTGACTTTGGTGCCCTGATGTGCCTTGCCCCAAGTGATGTTATATTGGGGAGTCCCTGTACATCCAAAGTCTCAGTGTAGTGGATTCCTGGAGCAGAGGTCGCCAAAGGGAGGCTGGTAGGCTCCTGCCCTGTGTAGGGGTGTGTGTACTCTCCCAGAGGGGGAGGAGGGGGCGTCCCTCTGCAAGGCAGAAGCCCCAGAGCAGAGCTGGCGAGCTGGTTACTGCAGATCTGCCCAGCTCTTGGGAGCAGGGTACACACAAGCTGCCTGAGACCCAAGCGATATTATGCCTATCTGTCTCTGAGCCTGGCAGTCCCAACTACCTGCCCACTGGAGCAAAGATGGTGGAGTGCACTCTCCACTCTCTTGGCAGCGCAGGTCACCCTGCAGATGGCATAGCCCACAGCAGAGCTGGCGCCCAGACGACCACAGTGCTGTCTCATTCTTGGGAGCAGACGGAAGCCCCAACAGGCCGTGTCCCAAGGGATGTTATATTGGGCAGAACCTGGGTACCTGTCTCCTCAGTGCAGTTGATACCAGAACAGAGGTCGCCAAAGGGAAGCTGGTAGGCTCCCGCCTATAATTTCACTTTCAATCAACTTAGAAATATTTCTATGCCTACCATTTTATCTCTATAATTTTCCATGATAATCTTTTATTTTAATGTTTTTCCATATATTTTTTCAATTTTAACAGAAATATTTTCCATGTAAATCTTCAATTTTATCAGAAAATATTTATAATTCTACTTTCATTCAACTTAGGAATACTTTAATTCCTATCAATTTATCTGTATAAATTTCTTCAATTTTATCAGAGATATTTTCCATGTAAATCTTCAATTTTATCAGAAAATGTTTTTATCTCTACTTTCAATCAATTTAGGAATATTTTTATGCCTACTATCTTATCTGTACAATTTTTCATGAAATAGTCAGTTTTAACGTGTTTTTTTATATATTTCTTGAGTTTTATCAGAAATATTTTCCTTGTAGATTTTCAATTTTATCAGAAAATATTTATAATTCCACTTTCAATCAACTAAGGAATATTTTTTTCCTACCATTTTATCTGTATAATTTTTCCATGAAATAGTCAATCTTAACGTGTTTTTCTATATATTTCTTCAATTTTTCAGAGATATTTTCCATGTACAGTTACACAATGGAATACTACTCAGCAATTAAAAACAATGAATTTATGAAATTCTTAGGCAAATGGGGAACAGGGGGAGGGAAGAGGGCTTATGGGACTTTCGGGGAAGGGGGAACTGGGAAAGGGGAAATCATTTGGAATGTAAATAAAGAATATAGAAAAGAAAAAAAAAGAGTGAGATGAAATACTGTTACTTGGTCCAAGAGTATATTTGGTTTTCATAAAGGGACTTTTAATGCAGTAATTGCCTCAGGTTAAATTTAGCTTAATTTAATATGTATATTAAATGAAAAATTCCTTTGATAAAGTAGATGAAATTCAAATGCATGTGAGATTTGACATTTTCAGAAATTAGAAAGTATTTAAAATTTTTAAGCAGAGACCAGTTATTAATATTTCTTTGAAGTATCAAGATAATGTCGTGTTATTTGTTCTCATACTACATAAATGTAGGGATTAGGAGTAGCTTTAGGAATTCCATAACCTATATATATCAAGGACATCCAGAGGATAAGTGATATACAGTGAGAGGCATAGAAGTTAAAGCCAGGGTAAGCCACTGAATTCATAGAAATTACCCTCCATCTAAGCCTTTGTATATGGGATACATGTTGCAAATATTTGTGGCTATTGGTATAATTATGAACACCTATATATGCTTCTATTGAAATGTTAGCAGAATCTTACAGGTTGTGATTATACAAATATAGTTATCAAGAGCAAATAAGGACAGGTATCCTTCAGTTATCCATGGACTCCATTTCCAGCATGCATTCTTTCTTTTGTTTAGGAAGAGAGACAATATTAGTAAAATTATAATAAAAGATAACTGACCAATTACATGTAAAAATATGATTAAATGAAACATTTAAATAATGATACATCTAGTGCTTAGAATGTAGTCAATAGAGATTATGTTCATTCTTACACAAATGGCAAGCAGTGGGACAAATTATTGTTTGGCAGTTCACACTTGGAAAAGAGATTATCTGGATAGCAAGCCTGAGGGACCACATGTCTCACTTACCTAGTACTAGAATTAGAAGTAGCCCCATAAGCAATGTTTTCATGTGGCTGCTTAGTTTTAAGCAGTAAGCACTTTGTAGCCTTACCTATGTCCCTAGGCTAAGTGTTATTCTATTATAAACATTTTTAAAATGACATATTTTTTAAATGGGAAATATGACATCAAACTTTTTAATGACAATTGCCGTAAGTCATAGAAATTGTGAATTTGGGCCATGAACTAATATGTAATAACATTTGTATTTAAAATCCTAAGAGAATAACCTATATAAGAATTAAGCTAAATTTAAATGGAACTTACACTGTGTTTATCAATTTGCACTCACTCAGCTAATGGCAGAATAACTCCATGACATAGATGTCCCTGGCTTTCTGGTTTTAAACAAGGAAATAAAACCAAAAATAAAAATAAATAAATTATAAAAATAGGGATTATTACATCCTTAATTTTTTTATGAGGGTTGATTTTTAAAACGTGTACTTGAAAATACAGGTGATTTAGCTGATAGTTTTTTTTAATCTTCATATATTTTTTTATATATATACATATACATATATATATAATAGATTGCCATGGATGGATAGATAGATAGATAGATAGATAGATAGATAGATAGATAGATAGATAGATAGATAGATAAAGATAGAGAGATAGAATGATAGATAGATTGCAAATGATTGTGGCCCTTGACTACATAGAAATTTGGTAACAGCTTCTATTATTTGACTTTCTTCTTCTTCTTCTTCTTCTTCTTCTTCTTCTTCTTCTTCTTCTTCTTCTTCTTCTTCTTCTTCTTCCTTCTTCCTCTTCCTCTTCTTCATTGTTGTTATCATCTTCTTCTCTCCTCCTTCTCCTGATCCTCCTTTTCCTCTTCATTCTAAATAAACAGGCAGAAGGAATAGAGTACAAGAAAAGGCTCAAGAAACAGATAGATACAAAAAGACACACAACTTCAGAGTCAGGAATCTCTTTAGAAACACTAAATTAGAAGCCATAATATGTGTGCAAAGTACCTATAGGGTGAAAACCAATGATATTTATTTTATTACATGAAATAAAATGACTTTTTAATTCATGGCATATTATGAGACAAGTAAATCCAAAGATGTCCTGTCAGTTGTTTTTCTGTTGGCTATCTATTACTGGTCATGCAGCCTATCCTTAGAATGATTTATTTTCTCACTGAAACTACTTAGGGAAAACTACAATTTTCACTTGTAAGTGGTTATCAGTTGGAGATAGATTCTGGGTTAGGACCAGGGCATGTGTCCAATTTCCCTTCAGATTTAGAATCCCATTGTCCCTGTTTATGCTCTCTCAGTCTCTGTAAGTTCATATATCCATTGATCTGGTTGATTTAGAGGACCTTGGTTTATTTGCATCCTTTCATCCCCTCTGGCTCTTAGAATGTTTCTGATTCCTCTCCCACAGAGAACCCTGAGGGGAGGAACTTAATGGAAGCATCCTGTTTAGGACTAAATGTTCCAAGAACTCTAATTATCTACACAATGTCTGACTGTAGTTCTCTGTATTTTGATTGGAATTTGTGTTCCAACTTTGGCAGCTAGCACAGTACCTTCCTTTCTCCAACACTAGTACATAAAGGTGAAAGCTCTATATAGGCACCAGTTCAAGCTTTCTGTGTTCAATGATATGTGTAGATGCCTTCAGCAATATGGCTTCGGTGTTAGTCTGTGTATTGAAACTTATAATCATTTTATTTTAACTTTTATTTTTTATAGTCCAATTATTACTCTCCTCCTGGCTCACCCTTCCACAGTTCCTCATCCCATTCCTCCTCCCCATTGTCTCCAAGAGGATGTTCTCTTTCACCCGCCCCCGACCCCCCCCCCCACCCAGCCAGGCCTCCCCATTTCCTGGGGCCTTAGGTCTCTCCAGGTTTAGACATGTCTCCTCTAACTGAGGGCATACCAGGCAGACCTATGAGTTTATGTGTTGAAAGCCTTGGACCAGTTCTTGAAACGTACAGTCTTGGCAATAACTTTGGTGTGTGAAAGCTCCTGGTCGTTTGGAGGTTTGCATTTACCATTTTGGCCAACAATGCAAGTATTTGTTACACAGTCCTAGTACTGGAAGATTCATATGGTGACAAGAGGTGTACAATCAGGCGTGTGTCTCCCTGTTATTTGGCAATTTCATTTAGATTAACTTCATATATGTATATATTTTAGGAAACCTACCTGTCTCACCCTTTGGTTGTTAGGTGACATTACTACTAGTGTCAGAAAAAAAATGAGATAAAAGTGTGGTATCTGTTCCATTGCCTGGCTTCAGGTTTTATTTCTGATATTTATTACCTATGGGGCTTAGGAAAGTTTAATTAATCTCTTCATTTCTGAGCTGTCTTGTCCACAAAGAGGTATAAATAATAAAGTGTATTAAGAATAAGGCCATGAGCCGGGCGGTGGTGGCACACGCCTTTAATCCTAGCACTTGGGAGGCAGAGGCAGGCAGATTTCTGAGTTCGAGGCCAGCCTGGTCTACAGAGCGAGTTCCAGGACAGCCAGGGCTACACAGAGAAACCCTGTCTCAAAAAACCAAAAAAAAAAAAAAAAAAAAAAAGGAAAAAGAATAAGGCCATGAAGATTAATGGAAGTAGTTCTCAAAAGTTCTTTGTGTTTTAGCTTTGCCAACAGTTAAGGGATGGGTAGTTTTCATGTCTTCTAAAACAGAACTGAAAAAAACAAACCAAGAAACATGTGATCTACACTTTTATCTATTTTAGAAATAATTAACTAAAAGAAACTTACAGAATTCATGAATTTGTACTAAAAGTACATCTCTGACCATCATCATCTTTCATTTTTCATCTTTCATGTTTAGTCATTAGTAAAATAGAGTCATAGAAAATTGTTTTAAATATTTTAAAATCCAGTGTTTTATGAATTTTTGAAGAACATACATCAGTAGACATTAATCACACAAAATATTAAAGATGAAAGTCTTAAATATTACTTACTGAAACAGTATCATATTTTGAAGATTACTTTTGCTAATTTAATTGTGCCATGATATGTTAACTTAATTTTTGTTATAAATATTTATTTTATCATTTCAAATAAATTTTAGTTAATAGATTTACATTTTATTTTTTGTAGTACAAATATGTATATATTAAGTGTATGTGAAAAATTTTGAGACCATTTATACTTATTATTATGACTTCATTATATTATAAACAAAATAATATACAAAAGCATTTACTATTGATTCTACTCTTTTTAATTTCTAAGTACTAAAATTATCATATAATACTTTTAATGATAAAATTATGATTTGTAAATTTAAGTAACTATATGTATTTTTCTTTTGATAGTTTAAAAAAAATTAATTCCTTCCTCCAATAAAAAATTATTTAACATGCTACTAAACTTATCTAACGGTCACTAAACAAAATAGTTTGGACATAATATTAGGGTTCTGTAAAGGAACAGAACTGATGAATCAAGGATTGCTCTGTATATTATGTATGATATTTATTAAACTGGCTCCATGATGTGGCCTGAGTAATCAATCCAACAGTAATTGTCTGACACTTCTAGAGTTGTTCTAAAGTCCACAAGGCAAAATACCTTGGAGTCTCAATATGATTCTGGAGTCCATAATGGTTCCTGGAGAGATGCTGGCCTTCATTCTAAATTAGAAACTTGAAGAAGTTATATTCAATACTGACCACAGCCTTTGGATAGATGAACCTGCTAATAAGAGTGAGAACAAGCAGACAAACGCACTTTCCTTCTTCAATATTCATTTAACTGGGTTGATACTAGTAGGTGTGGACCAGATTTAGGCTAAGTATTCTTCAAATAATCTGATTAGGAAAATCACCCTAGAAGAGTTAAATATCCGTAGAAATCAGAAATGAATAGATAGATGGGGGACTAGTTCAAGAGTTTTGAGGGGACAGGGAGAGGCATTTTAGATACAAAACAATGGTGAAACATGGCGAAAATTAAGGGCCATTGAGGAAGAGCATGAAACAATATAGTAGAAATTTATTGAGCAATATACATATTTGAAGTCAATCTAAATTAAATCAACAAATATAGGGGGCATTGAGTCCCAGAGGGCCATCTTTCCTCAACAAATAAAATATTTTAATTCCAGGAATCGATGATATCTAATTGAGCCATTGGCCCAAGGGGTTCCAAATGAATTCCCAAACAACCCAGGCTGTTACAGGCTGTTCTCCAAAAATCTGACAGCAAGATCCCATTGCTGAAGACAACATTTATACAATTCATTAAACATGGAGAAGTTGAACTGTTGTTTAAATTCAGCCTCCATCTCTATATTCTACTTTCTTTGGTATAGGAATATACTCTGCAGGCTCCCAAAAGAAAAATGGGATCAATGAGCCAACCCCATAACCTCTGGTCTACAATGCTATATTACAGACACAAAATTCGAAGAACAATGGTGGCACAGAACTTATGGAAGTAACCAACTAACAACTGAGTTTACTTAAGGCCTGTTCCATGAAATGGTACCAATACCAAATCTTGCTTGGGTGACCAAGAACCAGAGACTAGATGTCCCATAAACCTGGATAAAAACAAACACTACTGGTTTGAAAAAGAAATGTAAAACAAATACTGATAAAATGACTCTGAATGGCATTCTAAGACAATTATAGATCATTGTCTTTGAGAAGTCATAAGAACAACTTTCTCTTGTAACAGATGGGAAGAAATACAGAAACCAACAGATACTAGGCAGATAGATTTTGGGACACTCAGAACTAAATGGAATGTGTCCATCAAATCCCTCTTCTCGGGGTTCAGAGAACTCCACAGAAGAGGAGGCAGAAAGACTATAAGAGACAGAGGGGATTGAGAACATCCAAAAAACCAAGATCTTCTAAATCAGCATGTGCAATGCTCATGTGAATTTGCAAACACTGAATGCATCAGTGTGCACATAATTATACTTTCAAGATTACAGATTTATGGGATTTTTTCATTGTGTGAATGAGTGAATCTCTTACTCTTTTGCATTCTCCTGAACTGTATTCCTTCTGTTGCTTGGTCATATCAAATTTTGATGTGGTGGTGTTGGCTTTATATTTTATTTTGTTGTATCTTAATATGGTGTTTTAGAAGTGTGTCATTTTCTAATAAGAGACAGAAAAGAAGCAGATATACATGGGAGGAGTATTGAGCAGAAATTTGGAGGAGTAGAGGGAGGGGAAACTATAATAAGAATATATTTTGTGGAAAAAATCTATTTTCAATGGAAGAAAAAAATATGCAAGAAAAAACAAAATTCCCTCATAGCAGTTCTCAGAAGCTTGGGGACCAATTGATTCCTGATAGTCAATTTGAATACTAAAACTAGCCATTACAGATGTGAAGTGCCTTGCAAAACCCATATTTGAAAGATTACCTCTAAATAGTGAATACAGTCTTTGAGAGGTGATTACTCATGATATTTGATTTTTAACTTCATTAGTAGATTAATAGATGGGCTCAAATTGCTGAAGAAGTTTTGGTGATGGTACATATTTAAGGAAGTATTATCTTGGGTTACACTCTTGCTGACTATAGCTGTCCGAGCCTATCTATGTCATTCTGCTGTTTAATTCTTTTCTGAAGAATAGCACTCCTTTAGTGCCTCTCTGCTATGAATCACCCTATATCATAGGTTTCAAAGCAATAACATCAGTTCACATAGAAGATATGAGCCAATATAAACCTTCCTTTTTCAATCTGTCTCAAGTATACCACAGTGACATAAACAACAACAAATCTAAAATACTAACAGTCTACACAGGTAAAGCTGGATAGTCTCAAGAATTAGTAGAATTTGACTATATAATGTCCTGAAGAGTGATAAGATACTAATGAATATTATTTCTAAGTCATTTTCAATATATGTTGTCTATAACATATTTTTGTTTAAACACTGAAATGAGAGCTTATAGTCTCTTTATTACATTCAGTTTAAGAAATAAAGTATGGGTTGAATTTCTGGTCTTCACTGCACAGTAACAGTTTTATGTATAAACTGACCACTACTGCATATTCTCTGTGTGGTTAACCTTCATGAAGCCCTATATGGCTTTTCTATACCTTATTACAATACATTATTAATCTCAAAAATGCATATAATATTCAGAAAAAGAGCATACAATAATGCATTTGAACTGAGGAATAATCAAGTCACTATCCTTTGTAAATATTCATTTGTCTAGAAATATTTCTTATCTAGAAATTATGTGTTGACTTACTTTTATGGATATTATTCACTATATTTACTGAAGCTACAATTCACTACTTTTAAAGTGAGAGATTATTAAAATACTACGACTTTAATAAAATCTATTCTTAGAATAAACATTCCTAAGTGCAATATACTTCAGAAGCTAATTAAATATAATTCAGATCCCCTATTCTACACATTAAGTGTGATTTGTTCTATCAGAGTTTACATAAAATACTTTTTTTCAGTGCAAATATATGGAAGATCATAATGTTTATGATCATAATAGTGAGGCTTACTAAACTTATATCACTAAGGTCTTTGCTCTTGGAAAGGATTAAGGTATTTCTTGTGACTTTGAGTTTTTTCTCATAAGTACATGATTTTTTGCTTTAAATAATTTGTTGTTAGGTACTAAATTTCTGTCCATCTTTTTATCTGGATACGATTTTTGCCATTATGACATTTTCCACCACAAGTGTCTTGCCATAACTGAGTGGTTATTGATCCTGTGTCCTTGAACTTCCAGAATTATGAGTTAAATATCCCTTTGTGGGTTATAAAGTATTCTTCTATAACCTTTTCATTATAGTGTTCAGAAAATGGATTATTAAAAGGACATAGCATGAAAATCAAGTTAAATTTTTCAAGTTTTTCACAAAAAATTAACAGAATAATTTGATTTTGACATAAGCCAAACAAGTTATATATTCATGTATCTTAGAAATAAAATCAACATTAATAAATAAAAATTCATACTCTCAGGTTTCAGAGGATCATACTCAAAAGAAAATAAGCGTACATACATGAACACATGAATTCAATCACCTCTCTGTAAGCTTGTACAGAGCTTGTACGGCAAGCTGGTATTATAAAAATGTGAAAGAGCCAGTCTTTGAAAACTGTATTAGATGTGTTCATGAAAGAAATAACTTGCATTAGTCAAAGGAGAACCAATTCATACAATATATTTATTGGCTGAAACAGGAAAACAAACAGGTTACAGGAGATATGAACTGCATTTCTCCAATATCACAAGTGACTCCTCTTACTTTCTTGTATCTTTTTGATAGTTTTAGCTCCAGAAACACTTAGCAAAATAGGTATGAAAGACTAGTGGATTGTTTCTATAAATATTATTACTAACATGATTATTTTATCTATTCAATAAAATGTAATGTATGCCTTCAATTGTAACTATGAAAAGAAGTCACTCATGGTTTGTTTATAAATATAAAAAAATGTTAATTATTGTATCCACACTGCTAAACTTGCATCCAGAAATCATTTTTATTGCATCATGAATATAGATTGTTTCATTCATAAATTATAAAAGCAAAAAGTGAACTGTTTCCTTGTCGTGGAGTAAAGCAATGCTTACACATTTAGCAACAACACCTTTGTTTGAATACATGTGGAAAACTGTGATGTATATCAATGGTTGAAATTCAGCTAAATAAGCAATGCAGTTAATTATTTGTAATTACATTTCCATGACCATAAAATCTTCTACCAGGATGGAAGATTTAACTCACTCAATGACTGCAAGTAACTTTATATAAATCAGTGTCTTTGGTAGTGAAATGACCTTTCAGTTACAATAGGTGATTCTTTATTATATTTTAAGAGAGTTCAAATAAGCATTGCCACTTCCTGCCCTTAAAAAGTAGAAATCATAGACTGACTACACACTTTTTAAATAGATACGATTTGAAAGCCGTTATTTTTAGTTTAATTTCATCTGTAAATAACATGGTAAGTCTTTTTATAGTGCATATTTATTAAAAAAAAATTGAGAACAAAGAAGCTGAAAAGGAGTGACGATGTATTCAAACAATAATGTTTATTTTAATTTAACTAATCCAATTAGCTTAGCTATTGTGGATAGTCTTTTCAGATTATATTATCAAATTGAACATATAACATGAACCAATGTATATTCTGGGGTGATTTTTTTAAATAAAAACTAAACAAGTATTTTTAGAAAATTAAATAAAAATGATCTCTGTGGCTAATTTTAATGTCACAAAACTAAGAAAAAATAAGTAGAAAATACTAACAGTCAATCAAAAAAGCAATTAAATTTTCTATTTACTGTAATGTGTTAATATTTAGAGTGAATTTTGAGATAAAATTTTACTTTTGAAATTCTCTTGATCACATTGTACACTGATGTGCGTAGGAGAGCATCCTCATAGAAGCAGGGTAAGTGGGGATGGGATAGAGGGTTTGCAGAGGGGAAACTGGGAAAGAGTATAACATTTGAAATGTAGGCAAATAAAATATCCAATTAAAAATATGTGATGTCAAGTAAAAGAACCTTTTATTCATCAGATGGAATTGTCATCTTGAGGCTTGCTGCTGAATAAGCTCATCCTTTCTAGGTCTTTCTGAAATCTGGCTAGCTGATTCAGCTCAGCAATTCTGGCTTAAAACTCCTCTCCAAGCTGATTCATTCGAACTAGATCCTTATTCTTTGGCTCATTCTGTCTTCATCTGTGAACTGTTGCTGTAAAACTGTCCTGTTAAAACCCCTCTCTGTCTCTGTCTCTGTCTCTGTCTCTGTCTCTGTCTCTGTCTGTGAGTGTGTGTGCGCATGCACGCGCGTGAGTGTGTGTATGTGTGTGTGTGAGAGAGAGAGAGTGTGTCTGTGACTCTCTCTGTGACTCTCTGTCTTTCTTCGTGCCCTCCCCTCTCTTCCCCTCCCCTCTCTGCTCCTCCCCTCTCTTTTCCTCCCCTCTCCTCCCCTCCCCTCTCCTTTCCTCCCCTCTTCTCCCTCCGCTCCCCTTTCCTCCACTCTCCTCTCTCCTCTCCCCTATCCTCCCCTCTACTTTGTCCCCTCTCTTCCCCTCCCCCCACTTCTCCACCCCTCCTTTCCCCTCCCCTCTTCCCCTCTCCTTTCTTCTCCCCTGTTGAGTATCAAGTAGCCTTTCTTTCCTAGGCTGTTCTGTGTGTTTGGTATAGTCTATCTCTGACTTATTCTGTCAAATCTTTCTCTCATTTTTCACTATTCTGACATCATTTTCAAATATGGCTGCTTGATTCTACAAATAAAATTTACCATCATTGCTTGGGATTAAAGGTGTGTGCTAAGGGTGTGTCTGTATTCCAGCTGGATCACAAAGACTTGGAAGGTGTTTGAATATAATCTCTTTCTGAGCAGCCAAGTTGCTGGATTAAAATTCTTTTACAATGTCATATATAGATTTTTGGTAACACATTTTAAAATGGTCTAAACTATTTCAGTGTATCTAGAAGCTAGTATTATGGAAACCCAAACAAACAAACAAACAAGCAGAATCTAACAAAGAATTTTTTTACACAATTATTTCATGGTGTAATACTGATAATGAAATCCATAAACAATACTCAACCAATAACTTGGGCAGTTAAATTTGTTCTGTCTCCTTGCTAAAACATTCAGCAAGCTGAAGATACTGACATATGGGCTGAGCTGAGTTACCGTTTTTCACTCCTTTTCTTTCCAGCAGTGAGAGCAAGTGAAAAAAGACAAACAACTGATAGTGAAGAAAGGGGTGAAAGTTTATCATCCTTCATATGTTGGCCTGTCTAAATCTTTAGTTGACATCATCATTATAAACTTAATGTCAAGATTTAAGAGTGGCTCTCAAGAGTCTTTCTATAATCCTTGATTGACACCATCACTCCCCAGTTGATCAAGCATCCAAATCTAGTGGAACAAATCCAGAAAATTCTGTTCCCCCAACCTATATCTCTTATAGCTGCGATTTACAAGAAGAACATTGCCTCTGCAAACCTTATTCCCTTGGTATTTAAAATGACCTTTAGATTTAACTGTTTCTCATTGTAAAATCATTAAATCATAACTCCCTACTATGATAGATGCAGATTCAACAAAATAAGTTTAATGAAGAATTCAGGCTGAAATTATTCTGTAATGTACAAATATTTACCCTTACTTAAATCCAGTTAAGAAAATTGTGTAGAGCCTAAATTCTGATATAGTGAAGATTGGGACAATATCCTGTGCAAGAATCTGACAGACTGTTAATTAGATAAAATGTGTAGCTTGAACCTCTTCCTTGTCTTTATGGTTTGTGTTACTAATGATCATATTACAAGACTTTTCTTTCAGAGCTGGATTTATGCCTACTGTTGTGACAGAAAGGGCAATCCAGAGGAAGAAATGAATGAAAACAAAGACAAAAGGAAAGGGAAGAAGCTGTAGAACAGGAAGGAAAGGAGAAAGTTTCTAAGGCTAGGGGGAGGACAGGTGTAAAGTAGAAGTGAACAGCACATCTTTTAATATATTAAATTTCTGTTTTCAAAACAAAACAAAACAAAACAAAAACGAATTCTTGTTTGTGTCTTTGCTTCTTTATGTTTTCCCCCTACTTCAATCTATGTATCTATGTCTTTGAATTTCTTTGAGATAAAGAAAATTGGAAAGAAAATTGGTTTTAGGTTGATAATCATTTTTAGCAAACTGTAGCCAGATAAGCAAATAATCATATATTTTTTTCCTCTATGAAAAATTTCAGTTTGCAGCTTATGGAGACTTGACTTTAGCTAAAACTTAGTGTAAAGTAATTAAGAATGTAAACTAATATGTGGTTACATTTTTATTTGCTAATAGCAAATAGTTCTTTAAACACCAGAGATCCTTTATAAGTCCTACAATGTAATAAATAGTGTGCCCTCTGTACAATGTATTGGTAGATGATTGTTTTAGTGGCAAAGAGTTCCCTTATATAAGCTAAGGAATGTAACTACAGCATTAACCATCATGAAGTAAAAAAAAAAAATTAAAAAGGATTTTGGTTATGTATTAAAACCACTAATGATAAAACAACAAGAATACCATAATGGAGCTTGGGATAACAGTTGGAAGTGTTTCCCCCAAATTCTGGTTAACTGCATTAATGACACTGAAAATAATCATTCTTGGCACCATGTCAGACATGTAAAATATGGGGTTTTTTTTAATGTGTTAGAGATTTTGAGCACAAAACTGTTCTACTTATTAACTCAAAAACCCAAGTATTTGGCTATATCCCTGATAATTCTCTGTTAAAATTCCTTTGAGTTACAACATGGCCTTGAGAAAATTCTTTGTTAAATCAAAGTAAATGACTTGGGAGGTTTAACAACCCAGTGTCATATCAGTTTCAATTAGATAATTAGCTGTCAAAAAGAGCCCCAAGAGAGAGAAACATAGGTTAAGCACATTTAATTGAGCAGAAGAATGAATGGAGATGGAAAAGCTTTCGAATATCATAGGCATTTTCCTTTTGAAATACTAGTGGGAAGAATGCAGGGGCCACAGAAGGACTTTGGTTCTACTAGCAAGCAGGTCAAAGTCAGCACAGAGAGGGAAAAATAGCCTACTTTCTTATTCTGCCTAGATTGCCCCTGGGATAGATGGAATCTATTTATTTTATATCCTTATGCGACAGTGAAATATGAAAAGTGGCTCGCTGGAAAGAGAAATGAGCAGTCTTATGTCAGTAGCAATAATATAACATTGAGAATAGTGTCCTTTGTAGATGCTAAGGATAATTAGATTTCAAAATACTTTTGAAAAAGTAAGCAAAAGTAGTATGCCTCAATGTTCTTCGGGATTTTTCTCATCTGTCCCAGTAAACATAAAAAGGGAAGAAATTTTTACCTTGCTTTATAAAATACCATAGCACTATAATTCCAATTTGGGGCTTTATTCTCTATTCTTCTTGTCAAGTATGAGGTGAAAGATCTGGGGATTATGTTTAAAACAAACTGAATGAACATTGAGAGATGAAAGGAAAAGAAAGAAAAAAAAGGATGGAAGGAAGAGAGAGTGATGTGTTTATAAAATGTGTTTATAAAATGGGGGTGTGGTGAGATATGGTGAAAGGAGGTTCCTGGGCGTGCCCATGCTGAGGCATCTCTTCTCCCTGAGGGACCAGCAACATGATAGTATAGTATAGAATAGAATAGGCATTTATTTAGGGCATAGGGATAAGAGTTAAGAGTGTAGTAGAGGCCAAGAAATGCAGAGAGAGGGAAAGAGTAGAGAAGTAGAGGCTGGTCATGGGCATGAGCATGTGGAGAGAAGGGGAAGGAAAGGGGGAAGGGAAGAACCCAAGAAGGTAAGAGAGAAGTAAGCAAGAAGCAAGAGTAAGAGATGGAGGAGGGGGAAAGCAGTCCCTTTTATAGTGGGTCAGGCCTACCTGGCTGTTGCAAGGCCACTGTGTGGAGGAGTCCACCTGGCTGTGCAGTAGAGTTTAGACAGAATGCTAAAAGTTCCCGGTTTTCAGGTTAATTAACAAAGAAAATTTAGAAAAAGGTTTAGGCTCATCATAATATCCGACTGCTTCATGCTGGCATTGGGGGCTACATGTCTCTGGGAACCTAGAAGAAGCAGTATGTGGATGTTTGTCCAGCCTTAGGAGAATTTACTGATTCCTTGCTGTCTAGGATCTGTGGAGCTATCTGAGGATAGGTCAGAAATAACAGATCCAGTAGAAGCATCTGTGTTTGTGACAGGAGACTGAGGTTGTTACTCTGGAGCTATCCTGGATGTAGTAAGTACCTGGACTTGACAAGATGTTGAAAATATCTTATTATAGGTAGGGAATAAGATTAAGTACATTTGGGAGAAAGAAAACAATATCATTTTTATTAGATATATTCTTTATTTACACTTCAAATGTTGTCCCCTTTCCTGGTTCAGACTGTTAAGTTTAAGAATATTCACACTGTTACATTTGTGGGATTGCGAATTGTTTCTGTTGTAAAAAGTTGTTTCAGGGGTTTATAATGATAAACATATAGGCTACCATACTTTTCCATGAGATTTTGTTATTTTCCAAGAACTAGAAGTTCAAGCACCCTAGAAAGTTATATTTGTGTCATCTGGGATGCTTATTGCTGAATAAGGTCACCATTTCAAGTTCTACCTGAATTCTGGGTGGCTGGTTCAATTCAGCTATTGTGGCTCAAACTGCCCTCCAAGCTAACTGATTCAATCTTGGTTGTTTTAGCTTCTCACTTAATTGCTCTGTTTCGACTCAAACTAACTTGGCAATTTGTTCTATTCTTATGGCTTCTTCTTATTCTTTGCCTTCAATTCCCTCTGATGATCTGCAGTAAACTGTAGGAACTCACAAATGAACTCAACTCTATTGCACTGCACACACTCCACAGACTCCCAACTGCCCAACTCTCTCTTTCTGCACTGCTCTTACATAGCTTCTCTTTCTTGTGCTGTTCTTGTGAGATTTGGGCATATCCCATCTCTGATTCATTCTGTCAGATCTTCTGATTCAACATTTTTCTTTCTCCTCAATTACATTTAAAGACTTCTGCTTCCTTCTACAAACTAAATTTACCTTAAATGTGTGTACTAAGGGCATGTTTGTATTCCAGCTTGAGGGATTAAAGGTGTGTGGCATGACTACATTACAATCGGGTTACACAGACCTAGGTCTTTGGATGTGATCTCTTGCCAGAACAGCCTTGTTGCTGGGTTAAAGTTCCTCTGCAAAAAGATACGTATTTCAAGGTGATGTTGAGAGCAAGTGAAAGCAAAAAAGGAGTCAATGAGAAATCAGCGCTCTTTCCTCTCAGGTTTTTTACCTCCCCAGTATACACTGTTACTGTGTAAGAGGCACGGAGTTTCCAAAGAAAAAGTCCATTGCACAATCATAAATTCCTGATCATGTACTTAATAAGTAGTAGAACAAGCTCAAAACTAGGACCTTATTTAATAATAGGCAAAGCCTAGTATTCTTGAAGTTAAACTGAAACTTTAAGTCCCCTAAGGGCACTTTCTGGAAAGGCAGTCGTATTCTCTTTTCTAACTCAATTTGAGATAGTTTCTAGGAAATCTGAGTTGTCTCCATAGGTCTTGTTTTCATTGCAGTGTTTCCTTTCCCCAGGCAATTATCTATGTAATCCCATTTTGTCTATAATAATTATTTTCCAATCAGGACACCCATATTTTAATACTTAAGTATAACACTTATCTGAATTTACTTTCAGCCTGTTGAGAAGTAGAAATACAAATTTACATATAGCCTTTTTATTATCTTTCTATTTATGATTTAGATTTAGAGTATAGGTTTAGAGGAGAAATAAACATTCTGTCCACAATATCAGCTATCATAACAAACAGCAAGAAAAAGAGATGATTCTTGAGAGTTTCTTCTTATTCCATAGAAATCATTTATATTTGATGATAATAAGATCAGCAATATCAATGGATTTTAAATGGCTTACGTATACTTATCTTCCATGTTAAAAGAAGTGAAAGACCAAGCATGCTGGATGTCATTCAAGTATTTAGTTACAGATAATTGATTTATGCTGCACATGAGTTTATTATACAACTATAGTTTATCAAACTGCTTTTCAAAAAAAAAATGAGGTAAGAAAGAAGCTTCATACTGGTTTGCCTTCTTAGTCCATTGATCCCATTTTTTATTTGCGTTAGAATTAGTGAGTCGAAGCTGCAATTACCTTAAAGGAAAAAACAAAGATAGCCGAAGCCTACATTTTATTTAATATTATCTAATAATGATCTTTTAAACTAAAAATATTTGAATGGTTTTCAAAACATAAATATTTGACCCTTATTGATGTTGTGACAAGGTCTTCTTATGTACTGAAACTTTTGTAGGCTTCGCTTCCATAGCTCTGAAATGATAGACGAGGCCCACTATGCTCAGTAGAGTACTTTGCTTTTAAATGACCTTCCCACTTTTAAAGTGACTTTAATTTCTATTTTTCCAAGTTTATTTTTAAAACATAATACGAACATGTTCTAAAAATTGGTTATATTTTTATACTTCAAAACAAAATCTTCAATATTTAAAAATCGATTAAATACTTTTTAAAATTGTCATATATATATATATATGCTGACTGTAAACATATGATGCTTTTCTATGCCCTCTCATTTTTCCAAATAAGGAAATGGAGTGTGTTACATGCATTAATAAGCTTGAGCTATGCTAACCCAACTTTGCTGGCCTGGTCTACTTCCCAGCTGCATGGCCCATTACCAGTTATGTTGCTCTCACCCTGGTCTCCTTCTTCATTTGTGCCACAGTGGCAAATCTCTACATCTCACCTTAGACTTTCTCTCTGATTCTCTGTGAAGGAAGTCTCACCTTTTGGTCTTCTGTCCATATATGGGCTGATCAACTCTTTATTGACCAATCAGAAGATGAGGGAGAACAACGTTTTACAAAATACTGAGTCAAGGATGCTTCATATTAATGATAATACCAAAGTCCAAAGTCAAACCAAATTTCCTGGTACTGAATTCAGCATTTAAATACCCAGTACATAAAATCATCTATCAACATCTTCCACTTTTAGTCCAATAAAAGGCTCTTTCTTTTACATTAATAAATTATATATAAAAGGAACAATTATGAAAACTATCAGGTTGATCTACAAAGACAGTGTCCAATCTACTTGTATTTGGCAACCCTTGATAAGACTCTGCTATCTGTAGTATCTTGGTGAGTTCAAAGTTCTGTACTTAAATCGCTTTCTATCACAACTTGGATTTATTAACCTACAAATACCTTTTTAGATCTTAAAATGTGTTTTTAAATCTTAACCAATTTAAACTTAATTGTGAGACTATAACTGTCTGTCTAATCTTCAACCCACCAGAGACCTGAAAAGGATAAATATTACATGAGTACACAGAACGTGTAGAGCATGCACCTTCCAAATCTGTAGAAATGACAGAGACAACTACTTGCCTGGACAGTCAGCTAAGCTTTCTTTGCAACATTGGAGCATCCATATTTGAGCTTCTGACCCAGATTATGATATTACTTCTCCATGAAGCAGGAATTAGGAAGGATTTTGATATCTTGTCCTTGCAAAGTTCAGAAGTTGATTTCTTCCTATCTGCTGCTTATCCACAGCTTAGACAGCATACCGTCTGTATTTGAGGCAAGAGTAATTTCTTGCCCAGTAGCTAGATGGCCACATTTGACGCAAACACCATAAAAAGGTTTCTTGATGGCCATCATCTTCTTTGAAGTAGAATGGGGGATAATTCCAAGAGCTGAAAAAATGCCTTTTATTAATAAAACATCTTAAATGTTACATTCTATAGATCTCTGATGTTTTTGAAGACTTTCAAGCTATCATCTACTTTCTACCTATCTATCTATCTATCTATCTATCTATCTATCTATCTATCTATCTATCTATCTATCTATCTATCTATTTTATATCTGAATAGGCAAACGTTCCTTATTCTAGCTATTATCTATTTGTTCAACTTTGAAAATGTCTACAGGATGCAACATAAAGCTTACTTCTGTAATTAACTACACTAGTACTTAAAATGACAGCAAGTTTGACTATTAATGTGAATTCTTAATAACCCTAAACAGTTTGTAATAGTAGTTTATAAAAGGACTAGGACTTCACATTGCATTTTAATTAAGTTGTATTGGTACAATAATCAAGCAAGAGTTGAAACATATATGCAGTATATTATAGCAAAAATAACTATTGTATCAATATACAGAATTCCCTATCAAATATAAAATACATACCTTATTAATACTCAGACTTAATCTGCAAGTAGTTTCAATAATCTAACTTTCTAATGTTATCATTCCTTTATCCCCCTTTTTTCTTTTCATCATTTTTTCCTTCTCAGAGGAAGCTTTAATCAAGTATTACATGCAGGATTCTAGCCCGGATAATCAACTCTTATATTGTGAATCCATTTGTACATTTGGCGACCTGCTGGTCGAGGTTTTTGTAATGTACTTGAACCATAAAAATGAATGTCTTTTTTTTAATTTTATATGCTCCATGCCTTTGTAAATCTCATTGGTATAGTCTCAGATTTTATGAAGAATAACTGTCAAAAGTATCAGTTGACTTGAAATAAGTTATTGAACTAGAAATCTAGGAGAATACCCAGTGGCACTTGGCCAAAGCTCTAACACAGACTGTGGGCACCAATTTTCCTTTTGTTTATTCAGCAGAGCAGAATCTGTTTCACTTGAGTACAGGCAAGATTTTTAAATAAAACTATTCACTCATTTTTCATATTAACTGCAATTTTCCCCCTGAGGTACAATAGCAAACTATAATATGGCAGGTGATAAGAAAATAGAATATAGTAAGTGCTGTATAAGTGATAGTTTTGATATTGTATTATTTTAAGGTCACAGCTATCAAATATAGTTGTAATGAAGCACTATCAATTGAATAAAGAACTGCTGCTCAGGAAAACAAAACAAAACAACAGCAAAAATAAAAACCACCAACCTGTAGCTAGTAGATAATTATTCCTGATTAGAGATTTTCTTGAACGCATACCTCACTCAAGGTTTTATATGTATGTATGTATGTATGTATGTATGTATGTACACTGTACCATATGCAAAATATCTGACTCAAATTAAAGCCATTTGTATTTAAATTAAAAAGATACAACAGGAACATTTTCTTTCCCTCCACACCCCTACTTTTTCCCCTTTATTTCTTTCATCTTCATTCCCTCTACCCCTTCCCCTTCTCTCTTCTATTATTCTCTTTTCCTTTCTTCTCCTTTTTTTATTTTTTTTTTATTTTTAAGTAAACATTTGAAAATTCCCAACTGTTATTTTCTATGACATTAATGATGGTTCTAACTTGGACGAAAATGGTAGTAGAGAATGTAGGAAACTTTTTGGATAACCAAGAGAAACAGGTTACACCTTCTCAATTCCACAGACTGGATATGACTCACAGGGTTGACCACACAGTAATTGAGACAAACTCTTCTGTAACTTATTTCCTTGAAGATCTGCCTCTATCTTGCAAAAATGGAAAGAAAAGCAGCAATAATGTCAGGAAAACTTTGACTCTATAAAGAACTTCCAAAGAGAGCTTTCTAGATATTAGATATTGTAATGTATTAACATTTGGCTGGTCCATTTATGAAAAAAATCACTGATACATAATATTAAACACATGATCATACTTATTTTCTTTAAACATAGCTATTTGTAATACAAATTATATATGTAAATATTCATATGTGTATATGATGTATGTAATATATATACTATAATATATATATGTGTGTGTGAATATGTATATGTATATATGTGTATTTATATGCCCATATACATACATATACATATATATTTATATTGCAAATACATATATACATACATACATGAGCATGAATCTGGGAAGGAAATGTGTTAGGGACTCTATAGAGAATTAGATAAAGAAAATATGTTTTAATACAGCCACAACTCATTATATACATGTATGAAATTCTCAAATAATCAATAAAATCCTTGTAGGCTTTCTTTAATAAAAATTTATACATTTGATAAATTTATATTGGCATAGTAGTATAGGCAGAAGATAAAATGTTCTTTATATGCAATGTGTCAGGTCTAAGCAGGATATGATCAACAATCCGAAGTTTGCTTTCCTAAAATATTTTGCCAATAGACATGCATTCATATTCACGTACTTTGAAATAAATGTTAAGATATATTAGCATTGACAAAATTACCTTTACAGATTTGTCCTCATGGTGTTAGCAGAAAGACTGATAGAAAGCTTGGGGACAAGCTTGCTCACTGATTTTGTATGATCAGGTAATATTGTTGGCTTCTTCAATCATGGTTTCACCTTTATTAAGAGTTGAATGTTTAATAAAAATTCCTCTTTGGGGTTTCTGATTCTTGTATAATCAAATATTCTTTTGTCAACAAACACAAATACAAAAAAGCAAGTTTAATGTAACAACTCTTGAGGGATCTGACAAATTAACTACAAATTCACTGAATAAATGAATTAGAAATTAATTGAATTTAATATAATGAATCTTGTCTTGATTTTCATTGTGAGACTAATTTTGTTTCAGACAATACCTCTAAATATAATTTATAAACTTCATGACATTTTTAGGAATGTTAAAGTGTAGACGCAAGACGTAGATATGATTACAGACCAGTTAAAGATATTATACTCTAGCATTTTTATTTTTGTGTAATTAGTCTTGTTAGCTTTGAATTTGAAGGAAAAAATCCTAAAATTTTGGTGAATTTAGAGTGAGAGAAAAACAAAGAAAATTCCTAAATATCATATTAATAATTTTACATCAAAATAATATTAAATATAATTAATATGTATTACAATTATTGTAATATCTACCAAAGCAATATGGCTTAATTAGGTAATATAAAATAACTCTATAGGGACATCTAGTGATATAGTTGTGATAGGATAAAATAAATACTTATGGATCTAAATTGTTAACACTGTAAAGTAGCATCATTTATTCAAAGCTTTTTAATCTCCTTAAATCAGATAATATGACTCACTGAAGGTCAACCTGTAGCAACAGCTCTGATGTTTAAAATTCAGTTGTTGACACAGAATTTAGTTACAGAACAGAGACTGAGGCAAAAATTTATTTTTAAATAAAATACTGTTTCTATTTTGTGGAACAGTTTGAAGAGTATTGGTGTTAGGTCTTCTTTGAAGGTCTGATAGAATTCTGCACTAAAACCATCTGGACCTGTGCTTTTTTTGGTTGGAAGACTTCCAATGACAACTTCTATTTCTTCAGGGCTTATAGGACGGTTTAGATGGTCTATTTGATCCTGATTTAATTTTGGTACTTGGTATCTGTCAAGGAAATTGTCCATTTCCTCAAGATTTTCTAGTTGTGTTGAATACAGGTTTTTGTAGTAGGATCTGATGATTTTTTGAATTTCCTCAGTTTCTGTTGTTATCTCTCCCTTTTCGTTTCTGATTTTATTAATTTGGATACTATCTCTGTGCCCTCTGGTTAGTCTGGCTAAGGGCTTATCTATCTTGTTGATTTTCTCAAAGAACCAACTCCTCGTTTTGTTGATTCTTTGTATGGTTTTATTTGTTTCTACTTGATTGATTTCATCCCCGAGTTTGGTGATTTCCTGCCTTCTACTCCTCTTTGGTGTATTTGCTTCTTTTTGTTCCAGGGCTTTCAGGTGTGCCATTAAGCTGTTAGTGTATGCTGTCTCCTGTTTCTTTTTGGCGGCACTCAGGGCTATGAATTTTCCTCTTAGCACTGCTTTCATTGTGTCCCATAAATTAGGGTATGTTGTGCCTTCATTTTCATTAACTTTCAAAAAGTCTTTGATTTCTTTCTTTATTTCCACCTTGACCAAGTTATCATTGAGTAGAGCATTGTTCAGCCTCCATGTGTACGTGGGTTTTCTTTCGTTTTTGTTGCCATTGAAGACCACCCTTATTCCATAGTGATCTGATAGGAGGCATGGGATTATTTCTATCTTCTTATATCTGTTGAGGTCTGATTTGTGACCAATTATATGGTTAATTTTGGAGAAGGTACCATGAGGAGCTGAGAAGAAGGTGTATTCTTTAGCTCTAGGATGAAATGTTCTATATATATCTGTTAGTTCCATTTGGTCCAAGGCTTCAATTAGATTCACTGTGTCCCTCAACGGAGGAATGGATTCAGAAGATGTGGTATATCTACACAATGGAATACTACTCTGCAATTAAAAACAATGAATTCACGAAATTCCTAGGCAAATGGTCAGATCTTGAAAATATCATCCTTAGTGAGGTAACCCAATCACAAAAGAACACACATGGTATGCAGTCACTGATAAGGGGATATTGACCCAGAATCTCGGAATACCCTAGACACAATCCGCATATCAATAGATTTCTAAGAAGATGGAAGGAGAAATCCCTGGTCCTGGAAAGACTGGATGTAGGGGAACGCCAGGACAGAGTAAGGAGAGGGGGTTGAATGGAGAAAAGAGGGAGGGAAGGGGGCTTATGGGACTTTCGGGGAGGGAGGAAATGGGAAAGGGGAAATGATTTGGAATGTAAATTAAAAAAATAAAATAAAATAAATAATTAAAAAAATAAAATAAAATACTGAATTATCCTAGAACTAAGCAAGTTCAGTGATCGACAACTGGCAATCTTAAAAAAGATATGGTTATGTCAGAATTTATTTTTCAATTGACTTCACTTTTCCAGAAGAAAGTTTACTATGTGTAGAGATTAGCAAGCATATGTAACACCCTGAAATGTGGATGAGGGAATCCACTTTTGTGCTTTCTGAAATTAATATAAAGCCTATTCTCTCCATGAAGACATTGACAGCTGAAAAGACACTGAACATCCACCTTCAAGAGAATCCACCTCCTCTTGTTAAAACAGCATTCCTTCTCCTTTTAGCATGTCTGTATAAAACTTATGTTAATTTTGTAATTTGACATTTGTAGTTTGCTTGAGCCATGACATTCCATTCTATCAGAAAATTCTGTAGTGGACGTGGATGTGTGTGTGGTGGATGTGTGTCTGTGCATTAAGTGTGTGTGTGTGTGTGTGTGTATGTATGTGTGTGTGTATATATGAGGATATTTGTGTGTTTTTAGCTATTAGATTACCTTGTATATGCCTATGATTTTAATTTTCTAATTGCACTTTTACTGTATGTTTACTATAGTTTTTGGTGTATTCACTGCCCATACATTCATTTTATTGCTTTTAACAATAGTCATTATGTGCATCCAACATGTTTTCTTTATTTACAAATTATCTCATTGATGGAAAATCAAACTACTTCAAATTAGTTGCCATTACTAAGCATGTTTCGATCAATATTCATGCTGTTAAGCTTGGCATGATAATAGGCATCTTGATGTGTCATGAACAACTTCATATTGCTACTCATTAAACACATAACAATCATTTTACAGTATCTTTATAAGTTATTCATTCCTTCCTCAACACACGGCTTTCTTAAGCATATATCTGAAAAATAAAGTGCTATTCTAAATTCCAAACAAGATTTAAAGAAACATACATACACCATAACTATTATGAAATAAGACACAATCTAATTTATGAAAATTAAATCTTTTTAGAATTTAAAAATAATAAATGGCCTGAAAGGCTATATGTATTACATGCACACAAACATATAGTTATATAAGAAATTGCCATGAGTTTAAGAGGGAATTAGGGACCCAGTTCTCCTACTGCGTTGCTTTGTCTAGCCTCGGTAAATGTGTCTAGTTTTTTGTAACTTAAATTTCTAAGACTGATTGATATCCATGGGTGGCCTCCCCTTTTTTGAAGACAAATGGAGAAGGAGTGAATGGGGGAGTTGAATGTGAGGAGAGGAGGAAGAGTAAACTACAGCTAAAATGTAAATTAATTATTAACTAATTAATTAAAAAGAAAGAAAAACCATCATGGATGAAGTAACCTGGATCCAGAAAGACTTGGTATGTATTCATTTAAAGTGGATATAATCCATTAAGTAAATGATAATCAAGCTGCAATCCTCAAAAACAAAGATGTTAGGTAAAGAGGAAGGCTGTAGAGAGGATGCCTGACTCTTTCTCTGGGAAAGGGAAGTCAGAGGGCTGACTTAGGTGGGGGGTGGGAGCAGAGGTAGGAAAATCAGGTGGAGAGATGAAGGTAGAGAGTGTGGAGGGTGTAGAGAGAGACAGATGGAATGGGGGAGCATATGGGAGACGATATGGAAACCTAGTATAGTAGAAATTTTCTAGAATTTATTAGGGTGAGCCTAGTGAGGGCTCCTAATGGTGAGTCTAAACTGGCCATCCTTTATAATCAGTTAAAGCATCCTATAATGAGACTAGTTTACATTAAATTGAGTTGTTGGTTGAGAAAGTCTTATAGAAACAACAACCTAGGCTGATAACAGGACAGAAGGACACCCTCAGAAAGCAAAGAGAAATGCCCCATTGTGGAGTATATTTTCCACTCAGCTCATTGAATATAGAGAGGTATAGCTACTGTAGGCTTGGATCCTTCATGTCTACATTCTAGTTTCTTTGAAGTGAGAACGTACTCCACAGACTACTGAGAGAGAAACCTAGACACCATGCCAGTCACAAACCCTCTATATACAAACTGTCCCATCTGCTGTGCTGAACATGTGGGAGTGGTCACCAATGTTTGGTTTTACTTGAGGCCCACCCCAGGAGAGGAAGCTTGTCTTGGGGTTTCCATTGTTGTGATAAGACGCCATTCATGACCAAGGCAGTTCTTATAAGGAAGAGACTGGCATCCTCAGGTAGATAGGGTCTCAAAGCCCACCCCCACACTTAAATATGTCCTCCAATAAGACTACACCTACTCTCCATACCTCCAAACAGTGTCACTATATAGGGTTATATGCACCAAGCATATTCAAACCACCACTAAGCCCATGCCCTATATTGCCTGGAGGGCCAGGAAATGGATAACCCAGAGACTTAGGGTACAAATATAGACAAGTGGAAAAAAATCAATGCAATGATTCCTAATGATATTCTGTTATATGCAAACATCCATGCCTTGTAAAGTTGTCATTAATCAGGCTTCCTCCTTGTGATGGTTTGTATATGTTCGTCTCAGGGAGTGGCACTATTAGAAGGTGTGGCCTTGTTGAAGGAAGTGTGTCAATGTGGGGTTGGGCTTACAGATCTTCCTTCTGGATGCCTGAGCATGCCCAGTCTGTTCCTGGCTTCCTTTGGATAAAGATATAGAACCCTCAGCTCCTCTACACTATGCCTGCCTGGATACTGCCATGTTTCTACCTTGATGACAATGGACTGAACCTCTGAACCTGTAAGCCAGCCTCAATTAAATGCTGTCTTTTGTAAAACTTGCATTGGTCATGGTGTCTGTTCACAGAAGTAAAACCCTAACTAATATACTCCTGCAGTAGATGGGAAACAGGTTCAGTTATCCACATCCACAAACTAAGTAGAGAGATACTCTAAATTGAAAGTCACCATTATGTCCCTCCCCTCAGAAATCAGGGAACCTCAAGGAAGATGGGAGGAAAGCCGTTAGGAATCAGAGGAAATGGCAAACACCAGAAGAACACAGCTCACCAAATTAACTAGGCAAGACTCACAAAGATAGACGTGGCACATCTGGGGCCTGCCAGGACCTGCACCATTTTGTCTGTGTAATATGTTATGGCTGGTAGCTTGGTGGTTTGGGGGGACTCCTAAAAGTGGGACCAGAGGTTACTCTGACTCTTGCCTGTTCCTTGGACTTTTCTTTCCCCTATTGGATTTTCTTTTTCAGACTGGATATGAGGGCTTTCACCTAGTCTTATTGTATCTTGTTTTGTCCTATTAGACTGTCATCCCTTGGAGGCCTGTTTTTTTCTGAAGAGGAAATGGAGGTGGGTTGATATGGGGAAGAGGGAAGGTTGGAAGGCATTAGGAGGAGTGAAGGGAGGGGAAACTGTGGTTGGGATATATAAGAGAAAAATTTATTTCCAAGAAAAAATTCACAAGAGAGAAAAAAAGTATAAAATTATTATTGCCACAAATAAAACCAGATTTTTTTTCTTAAAAAATAATCTACTCAAATAGGGTTATCTCTCTAGACATCATGTACACACAACATGAAATTACAGGCTACTACTTCATAATGTATTTGATACATTAGGGAATCAAACGATAGGATGAATGCATAAAAAGGAAAGTGACTGATAAAAGAGACAGCACACAAGGGAAAATAATTATAACCATAAGAAGTAAAAGAGCAATAAGTATCAAGTTTATTAATTACAGCTCAAATGAGCACTACATTATATTAAAATCATCAAATTATTTTAAATTTAAAAATATTCAAAATGTAAAAAATTGTTAAAGGCATTTTAGTAAACATTTCAAAGGCTAATAAAATTTGGAAAATGGAAAATATAGGTTACTGATAAGAATTACCAAATAGAATAAAATAACTTATTTTGACTAAATTAAAATTCTTTCTATAATCAGTAAAAATTTTGAGACTATAATTGGGGAACACCTGGTATAAATGAAGTTCTTGACTCCTAATAAATATTGTTAAGATATATTCTACTGAAGTTAGTAACTATAAATTTTGAAAGATCTAGTTTTTTAGGAAAAGAAATGTGATTTTAATATCAGATTTTCAATAACAATTCTTTGGTTCTGAATTAAGTAACCTAGCATGCTGATGCTGATATAGTTCATAATGTGTCTTGCAAGTCAAGGACATACAAGTTCAAAGACCACACAGATGCTTTCAGCTTAAAAATTTAATAAGCAAAATATTTTCATCATGCAGAGATGTAATATATTCAGTAGATAATGATATTTACACAATACAATGTCTATGAAGACACTGACACTAAGGAAGGTATTAACCCATGAAATACAAAATTAAGTATTGAACTAAGTACAAGCCTGATGAAGATATAATACAATTCAAAATTTTACAGGGAGAATAAAAGGAACATATTTACATGTGTTTAATAATTAAATATATTTTTCTAATGCTAAACTGTTATTGCAAGACAACTATGTTTTAAAAGTTTTATCATACAAATTAATTACCGTGAAACATTCCATTGTCCCTTGAGTCTTTGAGAAGTAAAATTCTCAGTAGGCATAAAAGAATAACAGAGGCAGTGGAAGAGACAAAGCAACAAAATACAGTATACCTAATTTGAACTTAAATATAAGTATGAATAATACATGAACTCCTTTATTTAAAAAAGTAGAATGTGTATTTTGCTACTCTTTCAAAGAATCAGTTGGATATAAAAATAATGAACTTTCCTACTATGTACATTAAGACATTGAGATATTTCTTTCTAATGGAAACCATGTTTAAAAGAAAACAAAAATGAATAAATAAATAAACAAATAAACAAACAAACAAATAAAACTAGCTTACTTCAGTACTAGAGATTGTATAAGAGAAGCCTAGAACATCTTTGCACAAATTTCAAGAAGCTAGAGATAGAGCTTAGTGACAGAGTACATGTTCAGCCTGTGTAATGCTCTAAGTTCAATCACTAGTACTACAAAATCAAATTGCTAAAAACTACAAGGATATAAAATGAAACAAATCAAACCTTGCAATTCCACTTAAAGAAATTATTTTAGATCTAAATAAAGCAATTTGTGAGTCAATAAAATGATTGTTTAAATAGATTAGAAAATAATATGTGTGTGTGTTTATGATGACCTTAAATGGTCTTAAAAATTTAATGAACAACAGTCCCATTAATTACAAAGATCACAGTAAATAAACAGAAAAATCATTCAATTATTTCTCTTTTCTGTAGTCCACAGCCCAACAACCAAGAAGGGTATAAAAGAAGGGTCAGTAAATAAAGATTGACATAATTAATGAGAACCTTTGAATATGACAATTTTACTATCCTGAGCGTGTATACTTATGTATTTGCTCAGCAACAACTTGCAACACTCACAGGAACAGAGGGAAATAGGGAGTAGTGAGGGAGAGAGTGAAGCTATGATAACTTGCAATACTTGGGATTTGTTCATTCCCTAAGTCTCAGCTCAAGAATTATTTCTTAATTCTCATAGCACATCAGAATTTCTGCTTTATCTGATCATGAGTTGCTCTTAAATAATATATTATGTATTTTTATTCATTGTTTTTGAGTTGGTGGCTGGGTAAGTTTTCAAACATTTGACTGCCACCTAGTAAGAAAACAATATTTTTAGAGGTAAAAACCTATTTTCTTCTCTTCCTAAAAATTAAGCACTTAGAGGGGTGACAGACCTTTTGACATTGTGACAGAACATTGTCATTTGAAAAGTTCATATGTGAGAACCTTGTGATGAATCATGAAAAAAATCAATCTTAAAGTTGTCAATATTTAATTATGTTACAATTTTACATTAGACTTCATTAACAATGCTTGTCACTACATGTAGATGCCTATAACTCTTGAGTTCAGCTTGTGTAAGGCTCTATGTTCAATCACTAGTACTACAAAATCAAATTGCTAGAAATTACAAGGATATAAAAATGAAACAAATCAAATGTTGCAAGTCCACCTGAAGAAGTTATTTTAGATTTAAATAAAGCAATTTGTGAGTCAATAAAATGATTGTTTAAATAAATTAGGTTTTATGAAACTGATAGACAGTATTATCTTTTGAATGTGTAATTATGTTTCCTTCCTTTCATGCTCATTGTAGACTATAAAATTAATGGTCACTATGCTTTTAGAAGCAAAAGTCTTGCAGAAAAACCTTACAGTATATAACTAACTTTTCTCTGTTTGTTTGTTTATTATAATTCATCAAAATCCTAATTTTCACTACTTATGCAATAGGTCACAAGTTTTCATGATTTACTAATGTTAATTATTTACACTAATGTTCAAAATGTTTGTGTAATGCCTATATTTATCCTAATCACATAGTCAGGGACACAGATATCCAGAAAGTTTTCCAGAGACTACAGATGAAAAAGAACCCAGCTGTGTGATTCTTAATTACTTATTACAAATACAATTTACAAAAAATAATCTGTGCAGAATTATTCAAATGTTGGTGTTGAAGTAGATAAAATAAAATGGATAGAAATAAATTTCACATAAATATAGTTCTTTTGGATCTCATTCTTTAGGTGAAAGTGTTATCTTTAGTAAATGCATAAATACATAGCCAGTACTGGATACAATATTTAAGGCATTTGAAATACTAGTATTCTAATGTGTTACAAACTAATGATGAAAATGATGTTTTAATTTTTTCAATTAGATATGTTCTTTATTTCCATTTCAAATGCTTCCCCTTTCCTGACTTCCTCTCTGAAAATTCCCTATCCCATTCCCCTACTCCTGCTTCTATGAGGGTTTTCCCCCAACCACCCACTCACTCCCGCTTTCCCACCCTGGAATTACCCTACACAGGGACATTGAGCCTTCACAGAACTAAGGTCCTCTCCTCCCACTGATGTCTCACAAGGCCATCTTTTGCTATATATGAGGATGGACCCATGGAGGCCCCATGTGTACTTTTTGGTTGGTGGTTTAGTCCCTGGGAGCTCTGCAGGTTCTGGTTGGTTGATATTGTTGTTTTTCCTATGGGTTGCAAACCCTTCAGCTCCTTCAGTCCTTTCTCTAACTCCTCCAATTGGGATCCCACACTCAGTCCAATGGTTGGCTGCAAGCATCCAACTCTGTATTCATAACGATCTGGCAGGGCCTCTCAGGAGACAGCTATATCAGGCTCCTGTCAGCATACACTTCTTGGCATCCACAAGAGTGTATGGGTTTGATAACTATATATGGGATGGATCCACAGGTGGGACAGTCTTTGGATGGCCTTTCCTTCGATCTCTGCTCCACAATTTATCTCTGTATCTCCTCCCATAGGAATTTTGGTACCCATTCTAGGAAGGACGAAAGTACTCACACTTTGGTTTTCCTTTTTCTTGAGTTTCATATGTTCTGTGAATTGTATCTTGGGTATTCTGAACATTTGCGCTAATATCCACTTATCAGTGAGTGTATGCCATGCATGTTATTTTGTGCTTGAGTTACCAAATCAGGATGATTATTTTCTAAATCCTTCCATTTGCCTAAGAATTTCATTAAGTCATTGTTTTTAATTGCTGTGTAGTACTACATTGTGTAAATTACCACATTTTCTGTATCCATGCCTCAGTTGAAGGACATCTGGGTTCTTTCCAGCTTCTGGCTAATATATATAAGGCTTCTATGAACATACTGGAGCATGTGTTCTTTTTATAGGTTGGAGCATGTTTTTAGTATATGCCCAAGAGTAGTATAGCTGGTTCCCCAGGTAAGAAATACTACTTCCAATTTTCTGAGAAACTGCCAGACTGATTTCCAGAATGGTATTACCAGCTTGCAATCCCACCAGCAATGGAAAAGTGTTGTTCCTTCTTTACATCCTCACCAGCATCTGCTGTCACCTCAGTTTCTGAACTTAGACATCCTGATTGGTGTGAGGTTGAATCTCAGTGTTGTTTTGATTTGTATTTCCCTGATGAATAAGGATGTTGATCATTTCTTTAGATGCTTCTCAGACATTCAAGATTCCTCAGTTGAGAATTCTTTCTTTAGCTCTGTACCCCATGTTTTAATAGTGTTATTTGATTCTATGGAGTCTAACTTCTTGAGTTTGTATGTATTGGATATTGGCCCTCTATCAGATGTAGGGTTGATAAAGATCTTTTCTCATTCTGTAGGTTTCCCTTTTGTCCTATTGATAGTGTCATTTGCCTTATAGAAGCTTTGCAATGTTACGAGATCTCATTTGTCTATTGTTGATCTTAGAATATAAGACATTTGTGTTCTGTTCAGGACATTTCCCCCGGTGCCAATGTGTTCTAGGATCTTTCAGTGTATATGGTTTTATGTGGAGGTCCTTGATCCACTTGGACTTGACCTTAGTACAAGGAGATAAGAATGGATTGATTTCCATTCTTCTACATGTATACTGCCAGTTGAACCAGCACCATTTGTTGAAAATGCTGTCTTTTATCCACTGGATGATTTTAGCTCCATTGACAAAAATCAAGTTTCCATAAGTATGTGGTTCATTTCTGGGTCTTCAATTCTGTTCCACTGATCTACCTGCCTGTCTCTGTACAAATAACATGCAGTTTTTATCACTATTGCTCTGTAATACAATTTGAGGTCAGGGATGGTTATATCCCCAGAAGTTCTTCTATTGTTGAGAATAGTTTTTGCTATCCTGGATATTTTGTTATTCCAGATGAACTTGAGAATTGTTCTTTCCGACTTTATGAAGAATTGTGTTGGAATTCTGATGGGGATTGCATTGAATCAGTAGATTGCTGTGGACAAGATAGCCATTTTTACTATATTAATACTGCCAATCCATGAGCATGGGAGTTCTTTCCATCTTCTGAGGTCTTCTTCAATTTCTTTCTTCAGAGAATTGAATTTCTTGTCATACAGAACTTTCACTTGCTTGGTTAGAGTCACACCAAGGTATTTTATATTTTGTGTCTATTGTAAAGGGTGTCATTTCCCTAATTTTTTTCTTAGCCTGTTTTATCTTTTCAGAATAGCAAGGATACTTATTTGTTTGAGTCAATTTTATTTCCAATCACTTTGTTGGAATTATTTATCAGATATAGGAGTTCTCTGATGGAATCTTTGGGGCTACATAATTACACTATTATTTTATCTGTAAATAGTGATATTTTGACATCTTCCTTTTTTATCCCTTTGAGCTTTTTTTTTTCTTTTCTTTTTTTTTGTCTAATTTCTCTGTCTAGTACGTCAAGTACTATATTGAATAGGTAGGGAGAGAGTGTGCAGCTTTGTCTAGTTCCTGGTTTTAGTGGGATTGTTTCAAATTCTCTCCATTTAGTTTGATGTTGGCTGCTTGTTTGCTGTATATTGTTTTTACTATGTTTAGGTATGAGCCATGAGTTCCTGATCTTTCCAAGACTTCTATCATGAAGGGGTGATGGGTTTTGTCAAATGCTTTCTCAGCATCTAATAAGAAGAGCTTGTATTTTTTTTCCTTTAAGTTTGTTTATATAGAGAATTCCATTGTTGGATTTGCATATATTGGAACATCCCTGCTTACCTGGGATGAAGTCTACTTGATCATGATGGAAGGTCATTTTGATGTGTTCTTGGATTTGGTTTGTGAGAATTTTATATTGTTGCATCGATATTTATAAGGGAAATTGGTCTGAAGTTCTCTTTCTTTGTTGGTTCTCGGTGTTGTTTTGTTATCAGTGTAACTGTGGCTTCATAGAACAATTTGGGTAGTGTTCTTTCTGTTTCTATTTTGTGGAATAGTTTGAAGAGATTTGGTATTAGGTCTTCTTTGAAGGTCTGATAGAATTCTGCACTAAAACCATCTGGTCCTGGGATCTTTTTGTTGAGATACTGTTAATGACTGTTTCTATTTATTAGGTATTATCAGACTGCTTAGATGGCTTAGCTGATCCTGATTTAACTTTGGTACCTGGTATCTGTCTAGGAAATTGTCCATTTCATCCAGATTTTCCAGTTTTGTTGAGTATAGGCTTTTGAAGGGGGATGTGATGATTTTTTGGGTTTCCTAGGTTTCTGTTGTTATGTCTCCCTCTTAATTTTTTACTTTGTTAATATCGATACTGTCTCTGTGCTCTCTAGTTAGTCTGGCTAAGAGTTTACCTATCTTGTTGATTTTTTGATGGAAATAATTTATAATTCTTAATTATTTATAAATTTTGAAATGTTTTTGATGAAACTGATTTTAGCATATTATTGTCTATGAATTTTCAAATGTGTTTTAATTCTACCTGTGAAAAATATCAAGTCTAATACAAATTACAAATATCAAAACCCTTACACTTGCAGATGTATTTTAATATTCTGTTCACTGTTTAAGTATGTTTTATTACTTGAGGATTTAATACAATGTATTTCCTCATACTTGCATCTCGCTGACTAAATCCAGATCTATTTCCAGTTACCTAGATCACTTCTTAACTCCTGCCTCACCTCTTTCATTAAATAACTTTTCAATTCCAGTTTGATTTGCTCCTGGGTTCGAAGCCATTATTGGAACTGTGAAAACCCACCAGAGTCTACACTGTTATGGAAAGCTAATAACTCCTCTCAGAGTACCTGTGAAATATTAAGAGCTGGTGAGAATTCATGCCAAACTTTTAGTCCTGTATAGTGGAATTTTTGTCTATCTTAATCTTACACAGCTCTTGTACATGATGTTACAATCACTATCAGTTCTGATGTGCAACTGTCTCGTTGACACAAAAATAGCTTTTCATGTTGAAGTCTACAGTCTTCAGCTCCTTTTACTTTTCTGCATTACCATTCATTTCAACAATGTCTAATTAAATCTAAATCTATCTTTTGATATGGGTATATTTAGTTGAAGGCTAGTAGACTTATGAAATAATCTACTATTATATTTTATCATAAGCAAGTTTTATTCTTCTTGTAAAACCCAAAGCCCTAGACATTATATAATTGTTTTTGCTCTGAATCTACCTGTGCTAAATACATAAATTCATTTGTAAAATTATTTTTCTAATAAAATCATTTTCATGTTTATACTTATAAATGCAGTTCTTAAATATAAAATGAAAAAATACAATTTACAACAAAAATACCTTTTCTAAAGTTTAATCATGAATTTCAAAGCATATTTTTTATCTAAAATTATTATATATATCATGTATCTGTAGAGCATAAATATTGACAAATAAAATGTAATATTAGTATTTTGATTACCTGTCTATAACTTCAGAAAGTAAAGTATAGCTTTCTTTCTTATTTAAATGTTTGTTTCATTTTCTGTATAACCATACTATCCTGTGTAAATTATCAGACATTGCAGTATTTTGTCAAAAATCCTGACATTTCTCAAAACATATTTCAAAAATTTTTGAGTTACCTCTGTAAAATAATTTATTTGAGAAGTCATTATGTTTTCTTTTGCTTTGAGGAGGAAATTGACCCAGAGTAACATTTTATTCATTTCCTTTAATGATTTCAAGCTATCAAAAATAGAAAATTTATAAAAGACCTTTGAAATATTTTGCAGCTGGAACTTGACTTTTGAAATGTAACCATGGCTCTGGAATGGTTCACCTACAGTGCTCTGTCTTTGAAATTTAAAGCAAGTTAAAGATGTAAAAGGTGTATCCAGCTCATAATCTTTTATTTCTACCACATATAATGATAATATTCTTGATGTTTATTATGCTTTATGTGTGACTAAGTATATTTTATATATTCATACAGATAAATATAATCATTCAAATGATAAATGTTATAAGGGCAGGCATATAAACACTAATAAAAGTTAGAAAGAATAATTTTATTTTTATAAAAACTTTTAAATGTAAGAACAGGGAAATGAAAGAGCCAAGAGCAAGACTTAGGGTACAGAGAAAGGAAGAACTTGGTTGATTCAACAATTTAAATATAAGGAAAAATGAGAGACATGATCCTATACTCTAGCCAGCAACTGAGTCATGATTTCATTGGCAGGACTATTGTTTCAGGGATTCCAGGAAAGGGAAAACCATCAACATAAAAATTAATGAACCAGTCTCTTAAGTGACATAGGCAACTTGACTTGGAAAGTTTCATTAGCTTTAGAAGTGTTCTCTCCCGTGCACTTATATAATTCTGAACTCATTTTCCCCATTGAGCTGCAAGCTACCTGTGTGCCCAAGGAGATCAAAATGCTGATTTCCTTAATTGCCTAATTTCTATTGTAGTGTAGAGTTGCTTGTAGGGTTCAATACCTTTTTACAATTAATGAATAAGAATAAAATCTTTAACACTATTGCTCTGTAGTATAGCTGTTGAAGATTTTATTCTTATTCATTAATTGTAAAAAGGTATTGAACCCTACAAGCAACTCTACACTACAATAGAAATTAGGCAATAAAGGAAATCAGCATATTGATCTCCTTGGGTACACAGGTAGCTTGCAGCTGTACTACAGAGCAATAGTGTTAAAAACCGTGTGGTATTGGTACAGTGACAGGCATGTAGATCAATGGAACAGAATTGAAGTCCCAGAAATGAATCCACACTCCTATGGTCACTTGATCTTTGACAAAGGAGCTAAAACCATCCAGTGGAAAAAAGATAGCCTTTTCAAGAAATGGTGCTGGCTCAACTGGAGGTCAACATGCAGAAGAATGAAAATTGACCCATTCTTATCTCCTTGCACTAAGCTCAATTCCAAGTGGATCAAGGACCTCCACATAAAACCAGACACACTGAAATTAATAGAAAGGAAACTAGGGAAGAACCTTGAACATATGGGCACAGGGGAGAATTTCCTGAATAAAAATCCAATAGCTCATGCTCTAAGATCAAGAATAGACAAATGGGACCTCATTAAATTACAAAGTTTTTGCAAGGCAAAAGACAAAGCAGCAACCAACTAACTGGGAAATGATCTTTACCAACCCTACATCCGACAGAGGGCTAATATCCAATATATACAAAGAACTCAAGAAGTTAAACTCCAGAGAGGCAAGTAACCCTATTAAAAAATGGGATACAGAGCTAAACACAGAGTTCTCACCTGAAGAATATCTAATGGCTGAGAAGCACCTAAAGAGATGTTCATCATCCTTAGTCATTGGGGAAATGCAAATCAAAACAACCCTGAGATTCCATCTCAAACCAGTCAGAATGGCTAAGATCAAAATAACAGGAGACAGTAGTTGTTGTCGAGGATGTGGAGAAAGAGGAACATTCCTCCACTGCTGGTGGGATTGCAAGCTGGTACAACCCCTCTGGAAAGCAGTCTGGCGGTTCCTCAGAAAACTGGGCATGATACTCCCGGAGGATTCGGCTATACCACTCCTGGGCATACACCCAGAGGCTTTACCTGCATGCAATAAGGACACATGCTCCACTATGTTCATAGCAGCCTTATTTATAATAGCCAGAAGCTGGAAAGAACCCAGATGCCCCTCAACGGAGGAATGGATTCAGAAGATGTGGTATATTTACACAATGGAATACTACTCTGCAATTAAAAACAATGAATTCACGAAATTCCTAAGCAAATGGTCAGAACTTGAAAATATCATCCTTAATGAGGTAACCCAATCACAAAAGAACATACATGGTATGCAGTCACTGATAAGGGGATATTAACCCAGAATCTCAGAATACCCTAGACAGAATTCGCATATCAATAGATTTCCAAGAAGATGGAAGGAGAGACCCCTGGTCCTGGAAAGACTGGATGTAGGAGAATGCCAGGACAGAGAAGCGAGAGGGGGTTGAATGGGGAAAAGAGGGAGGGAAGGGGGCTTATGGGACTTTCAGGGAGGGAGGAAACGGGAAAGGGGAAATGATTTTGAATGTAAATTAAAAAAAACTTAGAAAATAAAATAAAATTAAAAAAATAATAAAAATAAAAATAAAAGAGAGACAGGAACTTGGAAAAAAAAGAATAAAATCTTCATATAAAAGATGTTCTTTTAACCTTTACCATTTTATTTTATTTATATTATTTTAGTAGTATGCATAGTATGCAGATATTAGTTTTAGCTAATTTTAAAGAGCAAAATACTTGGATTTTTCATAAAGTGCTCATTCTGTGAAGCTTTTATTAGTCTGTATGCTAAAGATCAGGAAATTAACTGGAGTTCAAAGAAGTAAGACATCATGGTCATTTACCATTTCTGTAATTCACAAGAAGGGAATTTGACATTTCAGCTTTGTGTTCTCATTTGATAATCTATAAATTCAAATGGGAGAAATTATTGCAGTTCATATATTTCTATGATTATTAGCTCAGTTTTTCTTAGCTTTTCAGTCAAACTTAGTTACAAACTTTGAAATCTATCAATACTTTTTCAATGGTGTAAAAGCAACAAGAAAACGATAATACATTAAGGTCACTCTAAGTGATATGCCTTCCTAAGTATGGGTGTGTGTGTGTGTTTGTGTGTGTGTGTGTGTGATTGCGTGCATGTGTGTGTGCGGTCCACAAGGAGGATGTCATGATGTTGTTTTTATTTTAATAATTCTCATACTGTACAAAGATTTGTCTTGGTTGCAAGACTAAATAATTTTTTTTAAAAGTTTGGGCATTTATTCCAAGCCTTTGTTTAATTTTCAGAATGATGAAAGAATTGATTCTCATTTTTGTCCAGTTTTGTGATAGTTTCATATAGAAAATGATTTTAAAGATTTTTTTTTGTTTTATTTAATTTATGTGTGCATGTAGTGAGTATCAAGAGAATCACACAGAGGCCAGTGGTAATGGATCACAAGGTAGTTGTGAGCCACCTGACATGGGTGCAGGCACTTGAACTTATGTATCATGGAAATTAAAAATTACTCTTAGCCTTTAACCCATGTCTCCATCCCTGAGAGACCAGTGCTGTGAAGGATCTTATTCTTTCATTGCTACTTACATGATATTGAATACTTAAAGTCATTTTGTTAAAATTCTAGAGTGAAAATATATACCCTGCATTTTCCAATGTTGTCTTTTTGTATTTACTTAATCTTGAAGTAAATACAAAATTTGAGTTTTGGCTGTTAAATTTGAGTGCCAAAGGGCCAATTAAGCACATTATGAAAAATTACATAGAATAAGAATATGATATCAGTCTTTGAATTTGACATGACCTTTGAATGAATTTAAGTAAAATAGTGTTTGAATAATCTCATGGGATGTAATGTTATAGTTATTTTTATGGATATTGAGATATTTAATTCTTAATACTTTGGTATGAGAAAACTGTCATCATTAGTGCTGTTTGTGAGATGCCTTCTTATAGGAATGTAGAATTTTCCTGATTGTAACTCCTCTTATCTTTTCTTAAGAACTCTTTTTTTTTCTTAAGAACTCTTAAGACTACTTTAACACCATTAGTCAAGGGTATTTAACATTGTCCTTCACAGGGAAGGTGCCAATATTGTCCATGTGGGCAAAAATGGTCGCTCAAGTGATGAAAGAAGGAGTATTGGCATTGCTATTTTCAAACTTCTTACATAATTTAATAGTGACTAAAATCATGTTACTGAATAGTGGTCTTTTATAATCTTCAACTTCCTATGTATACACACACACACAGACACACACATACACAAATGGAACAGTTGCTAATTGTGGGTCAGGAGCTAATTTCTTGGAGATAAATCATGAAGAACAATCATCCAATGTTATGTAGGTTTCAGTCACAGGGGAACATAAATAAATTTAGGTTACTTGGAATCATTAAGTTTTGAATCTAATAAGACTATGGGGGGAAGGTGGGGAGGGACCTGGGTGGGAAAGGTAACAGGAAGGGGAAGAAGGGAACATGATCAGGTATCATGTGGGGGTTATAGGACGTCAGCAGAAAGAATGGAAACCGGCAATCTCAGGAGGTAGGAGGTAGGGGGGACACTCCAGAATGTACCTGAGACCTGGGAGGTGAGAATCTCTCAGGACTCAATGGGAGGGACCGTAGAGGAAATGCCTGACAGTACTGAGAGGGAAACTTACAGAGCCCACCTCAAGTGAGAGATGGGGTTGTCATCCCACAGTCAAAACTCTGACCCATAATTGTTCCTGTATGAAAGAACTGCAGGAATAGAAATGGAGAGAAGTCTAAAACTAAGAAGGTCCAGCAACAGACCCAAAGTGGGATCAAGATCATGGGGAGGTTCCTGACACTATTACTGAGGCTATGGTGTGCTCACAAAATGATGCTTATTATTACTGCCCTCTGAAAGACCCAACAAGCAACTGAAAGGGTCAGATATAGTTATTTACACCCTGAGCACTGTGGTTGGATTAGGGAAAAGCTTGAAGAAACTAAGGAGAAGAATGAGTCTGTAGGAGGATCAGCAGTCTCAACCAACCAGCACCATGAAAATCTCTCAGACACTGGACCACCAACCAGGCAGCATACACCAGCTGATATGAGGCCCCCAACACATATACAGCAGAGGAATGCTGGGTCTGGGTTCAGTCAGAGAAGATGCACCTAACCCTGTAGAGACTGGAGTCCCCAGGGAGTGGAGAGGTCTGGTGGGGTAGGGGGTAGGGGTGGGGATGGGGATATCCTTGTGGAGACAAGGCAAGGAGATATGGAATAGGGAACAGTCAGAGGGTAGATAAAATCTGGATTGTATAATAAGATTAAATAATGTTTTTTAAAAAAATCTAACAGACTAGCTTCTGTACTTTATATTGTCTAACCAAGATCTATAAGCAGAATTTTTTTCAGCCAAATCTCAGTACAGTGTTTTTGATCTAGCACTAGCACTTATCTTGCATGTTTATATTCCTCCTTGGGTCTTGTGAGACTGTCTTTAGACAGCAACATTTGGTACTGAAAGTCCTGCATCCTGATCATTTTGTAAGTTCATTTTATAAATATTTCCACAGAAGTAGAAGAAAATAAGCTGACTTCATAAGACATTTCTATACTGAACATATACTTACCATAATCCAGGTGAATGTCCTATGAGAAAATGACAGCATGTTTTTCAGTGCTCTAACCATACTGCAAGTAACATGTGTAGTTGCCAGCATTTTGATTTACTTTCACAAGGAGAGATGGTCAGCAAAAACACATTAGAAAAACAATCTAAGATTAATTCCTTTATTAGGTGATTTGAAGAAGGTAAAAGAAATCAGGGCTTTGCTCTGAGCTGGATTTTGACAGGAAATAGACATGATTCTGTCTTTGATTCTTTTATCATTTCTTCTTGAGAAGATAAGAAGGGAAATATGAGGATATTTTTAAAGGTACCTGTCATTTATGTTAGCCCCAGGAGGAACATGTTTGGCTCTTTTCTATGTTTGAGCTATGTTTGCTTTGTGTGAATTGAATTTGGATTATGACAAAGTAGTCTTGTTTTTGTCTTGATTCATCACAATCACAGACTACACTAGCCTGTTGTTAGTTTGTGGAGGGAATGTTGATATTTAACAGAAGGAAAGCAAGGCTTTTTGTGCCAGAAGTGTTTGTAACATCATCAAGTGCTGAGAACAATAGGCTAGTTTCCCAGATGTTGAGGCTGCTTTTCTTCATTCAATATGATCAGTAATCAAATATGTCACTGAGATAGAATTTATCTCTGTCAAATGTTGGCACATCTTTTAGTATCCTATTTATTACTGGCATTCATTATGTGATGTTCCTCAAAGAGGCAAGGTTTCTTGCTGTTTTCATGGATAAATAATCCTCATTATTGACACTTTAAATTCTGATTGATGGATTTTGTGTCTTCACAATGTTATAGCTCAATCTTGATAAATATTTCCTCTGAACAGGTAGGGTGCCACATATTTTTTAATCTTAGTGCTTTGCCAAATAAAAACTGAAGATTCTCTCCTACGACATCATTTTTGTGTTTGTGAGATTGTTTGTTCTCCCCATGTTTATCCTCAACACAGTTTCTATGATACTTTTTGTATTGTTAAAATCTTTAGATGTTTATATAAACTTAAATAAATCCTGAGTGGATGAATCTTAATACATTTAACTATAAACTTAAATACACTGCGGGTTGCTTTTTTTTTTCTTCTATTTTTTAGCTTGTTTGCAAGTCTTCACACGATTGCAGACCCTTAATTATTCAAAAAGGCTCCACGGATTCAAACATAACTCCAATTTTAAAGAACAGTCTTTAGACAAATGCAATTGCATATATATGCATATTTCTTTTTGTTTATGTGTTTGGGTATATGGATGGGGGACGTTGGAGCATGGCTTGATGCGACTAATATGATGCATAATTATGATGCCTAAACTAGACTATAGGTATTTTTAATTGAGAATTAGAGAAATTACATTTAATTTTGTGAGGAGAGTTTCTTGAAAATAATAATAAATAAATAAACCAGTAACACAATAGATGCCAAATCAGAATAAAAGCTAACCGTCCTGTTTTAGAGAGCACTGGAGGAAATCCACAAATATTACTTGGTAGGTTTGTGCACTCCTGTACAATTGTTACTTCCTGTACTCTATAATTTAGGCATACCAGCTACAAAAACCATCAAGAGTAAAAAAGGTTAGTAGATTGTTCATCAGCATCATTCAGGAGTCAGAAATGCAGGAATATTTTTGTATAATATATAGAAGGAATTCACAAATCAGAACTAAACTTATAATTCAATTTATTTTGCTTTCATATACTGTGAATACATTTCTTACACTCTTACTTTCTATCCTGTATGCAGTCTGTATTCTAGTAGGATTCAATATTCATTTATTTTCTTATTTTTTTTTTAATTCTTTTCTCAACAATCTCTGATAATCTTAAGTTCATTTAAGACACTGGGCATTGAAATGTCTTTATTTTCACTCCTATAATAATAGTCTTATTCTCTAAAAAGAATTCTGATAAAAATATAATCTATTCTTTCTAGATTTCTGTCATAATTATGTCAACAAAACTGTGGGGATTTTTGCTTATTTGGGATCTTTTCCCCTATCTTTTGACTTGTTTTGCTTTTTTTTTTTTTTTTTGGTTTTTCGAGACAGGGTTTCTCTGTGTAGCCCTGGCTGTCCTGGAACTCACTTTGTAGACCAGGCTGGCCTCAAACTCAGAAATCCGCCTGCCTCTGCCTCCCAAGTGCTGGGATTAAAGGCGTGCGCCACCACCGCCCGGTTCTTGTTTTGCTCTTTAAATCTATTTCTGAGTAACACTGATTATATTCTTAGTTAAATTTTTGTAGAGGAATTTTTATTATATCTAAAGACCTAGGTCTGTGTGATCTAGATCCAGCAAGAAGGCAGACACTCCCTTAGTACACACCTTTATTCCCTCTGGTTGGAAATCTCTAACACACACCCTTAATTTGAAACAATGATGCCTAATTGAGGGGCAGATGGAGTGACAGATGAGAGAAAAATTTGACTGAATGAGTCAAAGATAGGATTCACTTAACTTTGATAAGAAAGGACAGGAAAGAGAGATGACTGAAAAGAACAAGACAGGTCAGTTGACTTCAGTTCAGATCATTTTGGTGAAGCTCAGTTGAGTGCACTGGCCTCAGTTTAGTTCATTTAGTTCTGTTTGGTTCATGCAGTCAGTATAATTCCGTTCCTAGCATTCAGAGGTAGAATTTCATGCAGAAAAATTCATTGAGAAGCTGGAAGAAGACAGATTGAATCAGTCAGCTTGGAAGCTTAGAATGTATGAAGGCTAGAAGCTTCCAGTCCAAGACCTAGGGGTAATTAGAACAGAGGAAGAAAAGCTCTAGGCTCAGTCCAAACCCTGTATTCCCATGGCAGGGGTATGGCTCTCATCTTATACTTCAGCAGAGGAGTTTTAAGCAAGAACATAGGAGTCTAAGTCAAACTAGACAGCCAGAATTCTTTCTGACCTCTAAAAGGTCAACTTATTCAACAGTAAGCATAGAAGATGACAGTTATGTCAGGTGAATAAAAGATACGATTACAAATGTTGAATATTATCTTTTCAAGTATGTCAAAGTTTTAAATGAAATCATCTTCCCTTAAGGAGTGAAAGGGTCAGTTCAAGAACTTTGGAAAGGTCATGGACCACTTGGACTCCCATTAGGGAGAGGTTCAATTACATTCCTCAGACCACAGGGAAGTCCCTGTGGCTAGGGGAGGCCCAGAGTTATTCCCAGACCAGACCTTTGGTCAACTACCTCATTCCCTAACAACCAATTAGTTTAAAGGTAACGCTGTTCTGCCAATCACATTGGGCCTAATGGTAGCTGCTCTGAGGATTGTATAAAAGCCTGCTACATGAGCTGAGAGTGGTCGTTCTCTCCCCATGTGCAGGACGATCCCAGCATGCTGGATTAAATAAAATTCCTCTTGCTTTTTGCATTGATTCTCTTCTCTACATTGTTTATTCAGGGGTCTCTGGTAAGTTAACGCTCCTCAGAGTCTTATAGGAGAATTCAGCTTATCCTTAACCAATTCAAATGTGTGTGTGTGTGTGTGTGTGTGTGTGTGTGTGTATTCACAGATAGATACTAATGTTTTTAAATTTCTTTTCAACAATTACCCTATATATCACCTTGAAGGTTGTTACTAATATCTACTAACACCATACAGTAGATAAGAAAATTTTAGGGTCAAGAAATAAGTTCCTTATTCCCTTAATCATTCAATGAGGAATACTTTGAGTTCCTGCTGGAAAACTTTATATGTGATTCAAGTGTAAATAGGTTGAAGTCCAAGAGAAACAGTTAACTTATGGGTTTAAACTGAAATGGGTCCTATTTTAATGTTGCCTTGGATCTTACTTGTCTGTTAATACCAGACTACCAGATAGAATTGATAAATTGAGAGAGTCTTAATTCTTTAATTTAAATTGTAGATGATAGTGACATCATTTTCTCTTCCATTTCCACTTTCCAAACCTTCTTTTATACTGCGCTTGTTATCTTTCAAATTGATGAGCTTTCTTTTATTGAGTGGCATTATATTCATATATGTGTATACATTTATGTTCTTAAGTATGACCTGTCAGTCTGTGCACTGTTACTTGTACATATGCTTTCAGGGTTGATCATTTGGATTGGATAACCAAGTGGTTTGCTCTTCCTTGGAAAAGTCTTTTTCACAAGCTCTTGGTGTTCCTCAGTTCCCTAAAGTTCTTTGTGTAGTGTTGAGGCCCAGTGATCTTTCCTTCATTAGCTTTGGCATTTCTATTGCTATGGTCTTTGTTCAGCTCATGGTTAAGCAACTTTTCTCCAGAGATCAATTTCTTTTATATATATATATATATAATATTTTTATTTACATTCAAAATCATTTTCCCTTTCCCGTTTCCTCCCTCTCCGAAAGTCCCATAAGCCCCCTTCCCTCCCTCTTTTCCCCATTCAACTCCCTCTCGCTTCTCTGTCTCAGCATTCCCATACATCCAGTCTTTCCAGGACCAGGGGTCTCTCCTTCCATCTTCTTGGAAACCTATTGATATGCGTATTGTGTCTAGGGTATTCCAAGATTCTGGGTTAATATCCCCTTATCAGTGACTGCATACCATGTGTGTTCTTTTGTGATTGGGTTACCTCACTAAGGATGATATTTTCAAGTTCTGACCATTTGCCTAGGAATTTCGTGAATTCATTGTTTTTAATTGCAGAGTAGTATTCCATTGTGTAAATATACCACATCTTCTGAATCCATTCCTCCGTTGAGGGACATCTGGGTTCTTTCCAGCTTCTGGCTATTATAAATAAGGCTGCTATGAACATAGTGGAGCATGTGTCCTTATTGCATGCAGGTAAAACCTCTGGGTATATGCCCAGGAGTGGTATAGCCGGATCCTCTGGGAGTGTCATGCCCAGTTTTCTGAGGAACCGCCAGACTGCTTTCCAGAGTGGTTGTACCAGCTTGCAATCTCACCAGCAGTGGAGGAATGTTCCTCTTTCTCCACATCCTCGCCAACAACTGCTGTCTCCTGTGTTTTTGATCTTCACCATTCTGACTGGTGTGAGATGGAATCTCAGGGTTGTTTTGATTTGCATTTTCCTAATGACTAAGGATGATGAACATCTCTTTAGGTGCTTCTCAGCCATTAGATATTCTTCAGGTGAGAACTCTTTGTTTAGCTCTGTACCCCATTTTTTAATAGGGTTACTTGCCTCTCTGGAGTTTAACTTCTTGAGTTCTTTGTATATATTGGATATTAGCCCTCTGTCGGATGTAGGGTTGGTAAAGATCATTTCCCAGTTAGTTGGTTGCCACGTTGTCTTTTTGACAGTGTCTTTTGCCTTGCAAAAACTTTGTAATTTAATGAGGTCCCATTTGTCAATTCTTGATCTTAGAGCATAAGCTATTGGAGTTCTATTCAGGAAATTCTCCCCTGTTCCCATGTTCAAGGTTCTTCCCTAGTTTCCTTTCTATTAGTTTCAGTGTGTCTGGTTTTATGTGGAGGTCCTTGATCCACTTGGAATTGAGCTTAGTGCAAGGAGATAAGAATGGGTCAATTTGCATTCTTCTGCCAAAAGCAATATACAGATTCAATGCAATCCCCATCAAAATCCCAACTCAGTTCTTCATAGAGTTAGAAAGAGCGATTCAAATATTCATCTGGAATAACAGAAAACTATAACTAAAGATAGCTAAAACTATTCTCAAGAGTAAAAGAACTTCTGGGGGAATCAATATCCCGGACCTCAAGCTGTACTACAGAGCAATAGTGTTAAAAACTGCATGGTATTGGTACAGTGACAGGCATGTAGATCAATGGAACAGAATTGAAGACCCAGAATTGAATCAACATTCCTATGGTCACTTGATCTTTGACAAAGGAGCTAAAACCATCCAGTGGAAAAAAGACAGCCTTTTCAACAAATGGTGCTGGCTCAACTGGAGGTCAACATGCAGAAGAATGCAAATTGACCCATTCTCATCTCCTTGCACTAAGCTCAATTCCAAGCATAGATCAATTTCTTAAAGTGATTTGAATTTTCCCAATACTTTGCTCTAACTGCCAACACTACAAAGTACATTTTTTATACTTGGATAAAGTAATGACCTCCAGGTGGACACTTATTCTTCTCTCCATTTCCCAGTTCATCCTAAATTACAAAATATAGGAAAATTTTAGTATTTCCTATTCAAGTTTCAGATAGAACCATAGTCTTATACTGCCTATGTCACTCCAAGCTACTCCTCCTATACTCCAAGGCTTTTCCTTATATTCTTCTCACAATCCCTGTTACTCAGCACAGAGACTTTGTGAACTGTTTCTAGAACAGCAAGGCCTTTCTCCCTCCCCACTTTTTGTATTTGTTCTTCTTCTCTATTCTTGCGTATGAGAATCACTACTTTGACTCTCATGATATGTCCAAGTGATATAGAACCAGAATGTCTCTTATGAGGTCACACCTTAAAATGTTTCTCTTCACTTAACATAGCATAACATTTTGGTACTAAGAGCTTTCATAAAATAACTTTTCTGCTCCTTCATTAAAGTTTTAAATGTGAAAACAAAGAACTTCAGTGGTTTCCATTACTTCCCTTCTTTAGGAGATCAGGTCCTGGAACAATTAGTTTGTTTCAAGTATAGCTATTTCTCAAGAACCACTTTTTTTCCTCTGTTCATTAAGTTTTCTTTTTTTTAATTATTTTGTTTTTAGGTTAAGAACTGAGACTAAAAGTCAAGAATTATTTAAACATACCTTAGGGTATCTATTGATATAAACGGAGGATATGGATATTTTTTCTTTGTATTTGTGTTAATTGTTTTGTAGACTGGGCTTACTATGTTTTCCAAGCTGGAATCAACTTAGCATCACCTTGTTCCTGAATGGAAAGATTAGAAGCAAATTACTTCATTTACTGTACTGTATTCATTTTTTTTTTTTTTTTTTTTTTTGGTTTTTCGAGACAGGGTTTCTCTGTGTAGCCCTGGCTATCCTGGAACTCACTCTGTAGACCAGGCTGGCCTCGAACTCAGAAATCCACCTGCCTCTGCCTCCCAAGTGCTGGGATTAAAGGCGTGCGCCACCACCGCCCGGCTGTACTGTATTCATTATGACTGAATATTTATGTGGAATATATTTTTAAAAAATGATGCTAAATTTAAAAAGATCACAGACCTCATATTCGATAAGTAACATATATAGCCATAGTTACTCATTTTTTTCAAACAACTCTCTTAAAATGTAAGGACATATGAAATTGTTTCTAAATTATGTTTAGTGTGATTTTCACAGACACATAAACATACTTCAACTTAATTTGTTGACATGGTGTAACTTCCTTGATATAAAATTAGACTATTACTAGGTGTTTATTGAAATGTTGCAGCATATAACAATTATTATCTCCTCAAGATTTATTTAAAATACATATATGAGTATATATATATATATGTATATATATATATATGCTCAGGTTTAATAAATGGAATTGTTTCAAATATTAAATAAGGAATGAACATGTTTAATGTATTTAATGGTAAATATCATAGCAAACTCAACACTGATTATATTCTCAGTTAGAAATTTGTTTTCCAATCACACCAAGTTCTCTTTGTACAATTTCTTCTGTTTTGTAATTCTTGAGAAAGTCAAGAGATGAAATTTTATTTCATTCCTTTTCTTATTTTCCTTCAGGAATTATTCAAATTGAAGCTAAATGAATAATTTAGTGTAAGAGCCACACACTGTAGTATAACACACTTGAATTTCACTGTGTGCTATGTACTAGAAAACATTTATTTCAAGGCATTGCTAAATGCTTCCACTGAATCTTTAAGCACTTCTTTTTTTAGAGGGATTTGTGGCCTTCTGTGTGACAGATGATAAGGAATTTCATTGTTCTGGCTTCCCTCCTTAGCTTGACCTATTCATCCTCAACTAGCTAATCCAAAAGAGCATTTGCTTCAGGGATAAATTAATCGACAAAGAAGTAGAAAATAAATCTTATACTAAATATACAAACTTGCTATAAGAGTTTTGAATAATATTCATAAAGTTCCAGATATCAAAAATAAAGGTGTTCACATGTAGAAAACTTTGTCATCACTGAAAACAATGCACAGACTATGATGTAGTTATATTAAATATTATGCCATTGTTGCCCAATTTATAAAATTATAAAACTTTACAATAACTGAGGCAATACAGTGTTATAAACAATTCACATAAAGAAAGAACTAGAATTTAAGATATGTAAAACACTCAAGTTTCTTTTATATTTCTTATAAGTTAAAATAAGAATGAATTTGGAGTATAAATATGTTTTTCTTCTTTAAAAAATGTTAAAGAAGGAAAAGTTTCCTAATTGAGATCATTATTTTAATTTTGTTATTATTATCTCATTACTATCTAGTATGAAGTACCCATTAAAATTTTATCTTCTTTATTAATATGAAGAATCAAAGTTCATTATCCTGAGATTACCTTGAACTGGAAATTCTCCTGTTTAGCAAATTTTATAAAATTTAACATCTAAAATAACCACTCATTACATACTGAGTCAACCTAGAATTAGAACTAAGTGCACAATATCTAATATCAAACATGTTTCTACAAACATAGACATATTACTCAAGGGAGAACATAATAACAGATATGACCGGTTTATACACCTTTGTTAGCATATTTCCTTTTTTATTTATTTTCAAGATCTTTTTTATTTCATATGCATGAATGTTCTACCTGCATGTATATATGCACGTTGCTGTGTTCCTTGAATTCCCAGAAGCCATAAGAGGGCATTGAACTCCTTGGAACTGAAGTCACAGTTTTGTAAGCCACCAAATATTTCCTAGGAACCAACCCTGATCATTTCCAAATGTAGGAAGCAATCTTAACCATTGAGTGATCTCTCTACTTCCTCATTATTTTAACTTAAGAAAAACTTCATGAACAACCCTGTTTTAATTAAAAATAACTTACTTAAATTTATTATTTTTTTAAAAATGAGTAAAATAAATTACAAAAGCATTTTGTTAATATTAATTTGAATAATTGGAACAGAATTACCTCATCTATAATAACCACATTTACTCTATCATTGAGGCCCATTTCCAAGTCTGGTATATAAATGTAAAGATTAAAATATAATTAGTAGGTATCCCATTTTTTTTTTGTATTTTTATTGGACATTTTCTTTATTTATTTACATGTCAAATGTTATCCCTTTTCCAGGTTTCTACCCCCAACCCGGGAAACCTATCCCCTCCCCCACCCGTTTATATAGGGTGTTTCCACACACAAACAACCACTCCCTCATCCCTGCCCTTGCATTCCCTACACTGGGGCATCAAGCCTTCACAGGACCAAGGGCCTCTCCTCCCATTGATGCCAGACAAGGCCATCTTCTGCTACATATGCAGCTGGAGTCATGGGTCCATCCATGTGTACACTTTGGTTGGTGGTTTAGTCCCTAGGAGCTCTGGGGCTTTGGTTGGTTGATATTATTGTTCTTCCTATGGTTTGCAAATCCCTTCAACTTCTTCAGTCCTTTCTCTAACTGCTCCATTGGGGACCCCATGCTCAGTACAATGGTTGGCTGCAAGCATCTGCCTTTGTATTTGTCAGGCTCTGGCAGGGCCTCTCAGGAGACAGCTATGTCAGGCTCCTGTCAGCATACACTTCATAGCATCCACAATAATGTCTGGGTTTGGTGATTGTATATGGGATGAATCCACAGGTCGGGCAGTTTCTGTATGGCCTTTCCTTCAGGCTTTGCTCCACAATTTGTTGCTGTATTTCTTCACTTGAGTCTCTTGTTTCCCCTTCTAAGAAGGACTGAAGCATCCACACTTTCATCTTCCTTCTTCTTGAGCTTCATATCATCTGTGAATTAGGTATCTTGGGGATTCCAAGCTTTTGGGTTAATATTCACTTATCAGTGAGTACATACCGTTTGTGTTCTTTGTGACTGGGTTACCTTGCTCAGGATGATATTTTCTAATTTCATCCATTTGCCAAGAATGACATGAAGTCATTTTTTTTTTCCAGTAGATGAGTAGTACTCCATTATGTAAATGCACCACATTTTCTGTATCCACTCATCTGTTGAAGGACATATGGTTTCTTTCCAGGTTCTGACTATTATAAACAAGGCTGCTAGGAACTTACTGGAGCATGCATCCTTGTTATATGTTGGAACATCTTTTGGGTATATGCCCAGGAGTGGTATAGCTGGGTCCTCAGGTAATACTATGTCCAGTTTTCTGAGGAAGAGCCAGACTGATTTCCAGAGTGGTTGTACCAGCTTGCAATACCACCAAAAAATGAAGGAGTGTTTCTCATTCTACACATCCTCTCCAGCATCTGCTGTCACCTGAGGTTTTGATCTTAGCCATCTGACTGGTGTGAGTTGGAATCTCAGGTTTGTACCTAAACATAGTAAAAGCAATATATAGCAAACAAGTTGCCAATATCAAACTAAATAGTGAGAAACATGAAGCAATGCTACTAAAATCAGGGACTAGACAAAGCTGTGCACTTTCTCCCTACCTATCAAATGTAGTACTCAAATCCTAGCCAGAGCAATTAGATAACAAAAGAAGGTCAAAGGGATACAGATTGGAAAGGAAGAAGTCAAACCATCACTATTTACAGATGATATGATAGTATACTTAAGTGACTCCCATAAACCACCAGAGAACTTCTAAACCTTATAAACAGCTTTAGCAAATTGGCTGGATATAAAATTAATGCAAATAAATCAGTAGCCTTTCTCTACTCAAAGGATAAACAGGCTGCTAAACAAATTAGGGAAGTAATACTCTTTACAATAGTCACAAATAATATAAAATACCTTGGTATGACTCTAACCACGCAAGTATAAGATCTGTATGACAAGAACTTCAAGTCTCTGAAGAAAGAAATTAAAAAAGACCTCAGAAGATGGAAATATCTCCCATCCTCATGGATCGGCAGGATTATTACAATAAAAATGTCCATCTTGCCTAAAGCAATATACAGATTTAATGCAATACCTATTAAAATTCAGACTCAATTCTTCATATAGTAAGAGAGAGCAATTTACAAGTTCATTTGGACAAAAAAACCCAGGATAGCAAAAACTACTCTTAACTATAAAAGAACATCAGGAGGAATCACCATCCCTGTCCTCAAGCTGTATAACATAGCAATAGTGATAAAAACTGTCTGGTATTGGTACAGAGACAGGCAGATTGATTAGGTGAATAGAATTGAAGACCCAGAAATGAACCACACACTATGGTCATTTGATCTTTGACAAAGGAGTTAAAACCATCCAGTGGAAAAAATACAGAATTTTCAACAAATGAAGCTAGTTCAACTTGCACTTAGCATGTAGAAGACTGGAAATCAATTTATTCTTATCTCCTTGCACAAAGCTCAAGTCCAAGTGGATCAAGGACCTCCACATAAAACCAGATACAGTGAAACTAACAGAAGAGAAAGTGGGGAAGAACCTCGAACACATGGTCATAGGTAAAAAATTCCTGAACAGAACACAATGGCTTATGTTCTAAGATCAACAATAGAAAAATGCGACCTCATAAAATTGCAAAGCTTCCTTAAGGCAAAGGACACTATCAATAGGACAAATGGCAACCAACAGTTTGAGAAAAGATATTTACCAATCCAACACCCCATAGAGTGCAAATATTCAATATATACAAACCAGTCAAAAGTTAGACTCAGAGAATCAAATAACTCCATTAAAAAACAGGGTACAGAGCTTAAGTGAAGAATATAGAATGATTGAGAAGCGCCTAAAGAAATGTTCAACTTCCTTAGTCATCATGGAAATGCTAATCAAAACAACCCTGAGATTCTGCCTCACACCAGTCACGTATCCCATTAATTTTTACTAAAAATAAACTATGATTTGTGTGTGTGTGTGTGTGTGTGTGTGTGTTTGCTGGGTGATTCGGTGTTGTACTCTTAACATTCTTTTATAAGCTTACATCCCTTCTGATTAGCACTATTTGTTGAAGATATTGAGTTTCTTTGGTTGGTTGGTTGGTTGTTCTTTTATTTGTTTCAGTGTGTATTTCTGGTTTTTATTTTCCTCAAAAACCTCAGGTATCTAAAGGTGTGTGTATTTTTGTCTCGGTTTTCAACTAGATTCCATTGTTTAGTGTGTGTCTTTTTATGCCAATACCATGCTGTTTTTATTACTATAGCACTGTAGAATAAGATGGTGATGCCTCCTGTAGTTCTTTTGTTATTCAGTACTGTAGCAGTTATCTTTGATGTTTTGTTTTTCTATATAAACCTGAAAAAAGTGTCCTCAACTTCTGTGAAAAACTGTGTTGGAATTTTGGTGGTAATCACATTGAGTCTGTTGATTAATTTTGGTAGGATGACCATTTTTACTACGTTAATCCTACCGATCCATGTGTTGAGAGACCTTTCCATCTTCTGATATAATCTTCAATTTCTTTCTTCAAGGACTTGTTTTTTTTTTTTATTTATTTTATTTTATTTTTTTAATTTACATTCCAAATCACTTCCCCTTCAAATAATTCTTTCATATTCTTTGTTAGATTTACAGCAAATATTTTATATTACTTGTGTCTATTGTGAAAGGTGTTTTTTCTGTCATTTCATTCTCAGTCTATTTTTAATTTTTCTCTAGGGAGAAACCAATTTTGGTAAGTTAATTTTCTATCTAGTTACTTTACTGAAAGTTTTTATCAGCTGTACAAATTCTCTGATGGAACTTTTAGGATTACTTGTGCATCCTATTATATCATCTACAAATAAAGTTATTTTGACTTCTTACCAATTTATATCCCCTTGATTTCATTTTATTATTGCTGTGGCTAAAACTTTAAGTACTGAATTGAATAGATAAGGAGAGAGTGGTAGCCTTGTGTACTTTATGATTTTAGTGAAATTGCTTTGAGTTTCCTTCCATTTAATTTGATGTTGGCTATTTGCTTGCTGCAACTGTCTTTTATTATGTTTAGGTTTGTCTCTGGTACCTTTAAACTCTCCAGGACTTTTACCATAAAGCAGTGTTGTATTTTATCAAAAGCCTTCTCTACCTCTATTGAGCTGATCATGTGTTCATTTTATTTCAGGTTGATTATATGATAAATTGTATTAATTAATTTTACTATATTGAACCCTCAACTCTTCTCTAGGATGAAGCCTACTTGATCATGTCGGATGATTTTTTGATGCATTCTTGAATTCAGTATGTGAATATTGAGTATTTTTGCATTTATGTTCATAAGGGAATGCTGATAAGGATGTGGAATAAGGGGAACACTCATCCATTGCTCATGGTAGTGCAATATTATATACTCATTGTGGAAATCAGTGTGGCGGTTCTTCAGGAAGATGGGAATTGATCTTTCTTAGGATCCAATATCACTCTTGGGCATAAAACAATGCTTCATCCTACCACAAGGAAACTTGCTCAACCATGTTTATTTATTCCTGCTCAATTCATAATAATCAAAAACTGGATAGCACCTAGGTATCTCTCAACACAACAATTTATAATGAAATTATAGTATGTTTACATAGTGAATTATTATTAAGCTATTTAAAAACTGAGACTATTAAATTTTTAGATAAATGAAACTAAAAAAAAATCATCCTAGTACACAAGGCCTAGAAAGATAAATATCTTATCTGTTTATATGTGGCTATTAGCCGTTAAATAAATAGAAAACAAGCTACAATCTGTCATGCCCTAGAGGTCAGGTACAGAAGAATGGATGAGAGCACACATGGATCATTCTTGGAGGGAGAAAGAGAATAGATTTTGTGTGTAGCCGGGTGATGAGGGAAGGAGAGGAACAGGAGGATCAGATTCTGGTAAGGGAGATGGGGTTGAAAGAGGGTATTCAGGGAGAGAGATAAAATTGGGGGGCCTTTCAGGGGAGATATGAAAGCCTAGTGCAGTGGAAATTTAGTCAAATATATGAAGATGATTCTAATGAAGTCACCAAGTAATAAGGGAGACAGAGTTCCAATAAGCCATCTCTGGGTACCAAAAGAAGCTTTCAGTTCCGAGACTGGATTACACCCAACTGAGTTGTTGGTAAAGGACTCTCATAGAAACTCTCAAATCATACAAGCAATTACCAATAATATATATTTTCTCCTCAAATGGGTAGGAAGGACCCACTGCTGAAGAGAACACCCACACAACACACTGAAATGGGTAGTAGAGCTACTACCTACATAGAACTTTCACTCCTATCTTGGTGTCTTTGGTGAAGGAAAATACTCTTAGGCTACTAATAGAGAAATATAAATACCAATCTAGCAGCAGAGTCTGTGGTTTATAATCTGTACTGCCTATAAAATATAGTAGGGTAGTGGAGGTACATTTGGGGAAGTAAACAACCAATATCTGATTTTATAAAAGGCCCATTCCACATGTACAAAATCCATACCTGAGCCTTCTTTGGTGATCAAGAATCAGAGACTAAATAGTTCAAAGTCATAGAGCAAAAGTAAATACTACTTTTTAAAAAAGAATAACAATAAAATGATTCCTAATGATACTCTGCTATACTCATATATCACTGCCCTTTTCAGCCATTATCAGAGAAGCTTCATCCTGAGGCCTGAGGCAGATAAAAAGAAATACAGAGACCATAGCAAGGCATTATCCAGAGAGAGAGAGAGAGAGAGAGAGAGAGAGAGAGAGAGAGAGAGAGAAATTTGAACATTCTGCCCTAAGTGGTCTGTCTCCATTAAATCCTTTCCTGTGGAGTACATGAATCTCACAAAAGAGAAGGCAGAGAAAGTATAAGACCCAGAGGGGATTGAGTGCATCAGGATAACAAGTCTTTTAAATGAACTGATCTTATGAACTCCCAGAGACTGAAGCCACAAGAACAGGACCTGCACTAGTCTGGACCATGTCTTCTGCATATCTAGTATATGTTTCAGATTTAAAGACGTAATATTTATCATATAGATATAGAAATGTTACATTCATTCATGATGATTTTATCTTTAGGAGGAATGTACCTATCTGCCATGCTTATATCCATTAGTCCCCTAACTGTGAAATGATCTTCTGCCTCTGCCTCCTTCAGCCTTTCCTACTGGCCCCAAAGCTCTAAATACCCAAGATACAATTCACAGACCATATGAAGCTCAAGAATAAGGAAGACCAAAGTGTGGATGATTTGGTCCTTCTCAGAAGGGGAAACAACATACTCACAGGAGGGAATATGGAGACAAAATATGGAGCAGAGACTGAAAGAAAAGCCATCCAGAGCCTGATACAACTGGGGATCCATTCCATATACAGTCACCAAACCTAGACACTATTGTAGATGCCAAGAAATGCTTGCTGACAGGAGCCTGATATAGCTGTCTCCTGAGAGACTCTGCCAGAGCCTGACAAATGCAGAGGCAGATGTTCCCAGCCAACCACTGGACTGAGCATGGGGTCCCCAATGGAAGAGTTATAGAAAGGACTGAAGGAGCTGAATGTATTTGCAATCTCATAGGAACAATAACAATATCAACCGACCAGATAACCCACAGCTCCCAGGGACTAAACCACCAACCAAAGAGTACACATGTAGGGACCCATGTCTCCAGCTGCATATGTAGCAGAGGATAGCCTTGTCTGGCATCAATGGGAAGAGAGGCCCTTGGTCCTGTGAAGACTTGATGCCCCCGTGTAGGGGAATGTCAGTGCAGGGAGACAGGAGAGGGTGGGTATGGGAACACACTCATACAAACAAGGAGAGGAGGGGATTAGATAGGGGATTTTGGGGAGACTGGGAAAGGGGGTAACATTTGAAATATAAAGAAATTATCCAATAAAAAAAGAAAATAAAAATGATCTCATGATTCCATCAAGCTCCAAACTTTTCCAAGGAAGCTGTTTCACTTGAATGAAGAAAGGGTCCAGTAGATCACAGATTTATTCTGAAAACTCAAAGAAGTCTAGAGTTTGATATAAGTAATTTTCAAACAATAATGTAATTTCTATTACTACATCCCTTGTGGCACTGAGTATATCGATTTTCTTCCACAAGGAAGAAAAAGCCTTGTTGAGGACCAGGAGTGGGGATAACATCTAGACTGTAAAAAATGATTAAAGATAATTAAAACAATAACAACAACAACAATCATAACAATATGTGGCATTTAAGTTTTGCTTGAGTCAGAGAAAAGAATCATTGGTACGATTTACTAGGTCTATCTCCTTTACTTCAGTTTTATAATTTATAAATCTTAATATAAACAAAAAAATTTGTATTACTATTTATCTGTTCAAAATGTAACTACCAAGATAAAGAATACCAGCACTATTGAAGAAATGTTGAAATCAGCATGGGGTAAACAGAGAAAAGAATATATTTAGTAATAGTATATAAAAATGCTGAAAGAAATAAATTTCAGACCAGAAGCATCAACACTCAAGATTGTTAAAAATCAGAGCAAGTGGTTGCTTTGGAAAGAGCACTGATGCTAAATTACAACAGAACGGAGCTTTACTAGGTAGATAGTATGTGCAACCATGAGATCCTAAATCAGTCTTGAAGTGAGAAAACATAAAAAGGACAGAATGCCATATCAGATATTAGATGATGAAACCTTAATACCAAATATGGGTTTCCTTACAAAAGGAGTAGAACTTCATTAAAAGAGAAAGCTTAAAGCAAGACAGAAAGAACCTTCATGGCCATAAAGATGGCAGAAAAATCTCCCAACAAAAGTGAATTTTGGCTTATAGATCCAGAGGAAGGTCTACACCATATGAAGTAGTCTAGGATTGCCTATAGCCCAAGAATGATAGAATAGTCAGTATACTATGTAAGACCACAAATTAGAAAATATAAAGTTCAAGCATAGCATGACTTAACTGTCTGTTCTAGATACAGAGAAATGATCAGAGTGAAAGTCTGATATTTAAGGTTGTATGATCTAGCCACTTCCATTAAACAACTCCTTTAATGGGCTAAGCTATAACCTAACAATAAAGAATTGGTATTCAGTGGAAGTATAAAAAATAAAAGGAAAAAATAAAAGATCTTGAAATTAGCATTTTAAACTGAAAATAAAATTTAATAAGTTAGATAAAACATATTAATCCAGATTGTCATAATCATTCTTCTTGTGTGTTTGGAACCTCATATAAGCCAGCACTGAATGATACTGAAATAGGAGAAATTAAATATGCAGTATTCAATTATATTATTAAATATATAAATAAATATTTATTTCTATGTGTTTTGAGGAAGAAATCACATAAATTCTGAAACAGAAACTATTGGGCAAATGTTTTGACAATGAGATCATAAACACAAAGAATACCTGGTTTCATATTTATATGAGTGTGGGTAGTGACATTTCCATAGATTAAAGCTGCCTTTGGGTATGTCTGAAGACTTTTTATTTATAGTATGGTGATTACAGTCATTGGGAAGATGCAAAGCTCCATTCTCTTCTTATGGTTACTGAGATGCTCTGTGGATTTTCTGAGGAAGATCTCAAATAGATTTTAAACCATATAGTAAATCTGGACTCTTGAAATAAATCAGCAAATGAACAACATAGTTTATTATTGTTTTTTTTTTAATTTTATGCTCTGTGGACTTGAATAGGACCATACATGATTGAATGTAGAAGAAAAAAACCAACTATCTAAGACCAGACCCAGAGGCAACCCATCAATTAAGGATTGAGTAGAGGAGAAGAAATTATTAAAGAAATAATGGAAAGTAAAAGAAGGTTAAAAAAATTTAAAAAACAATTTATGGATAAAGTCAAGTGGACAGAAATTGAAGTACATTACAGTACCGAGTATTGGGCGTAGGCCTGGGGGATTAACAGAAAACACAGACTCGGGTCATTCTGGTGAGGAGAATTCGAAAGCTTTACTGAGGGACCAGCAATATATACTAGAGGCCGGGTGAAAAACAACAGGGAAAAAACAATCATAGTCATAGGTCAGGCACTGGCAAGTCCCTACCGCACCGGGTGGGAAACAGAAATCAAGCTAAGCCGCAGGATGCTCTGCTCTCAGGAAACCTGGGCAAATAGCTCAGCTGGGGGCGTTGAGCTAAGCTCACTGATGCCCAACAATGGTATATAGTAAATTGGTGAATAAGCAGCTTAGATATCTCATAAATTATTGGAAGCAAAGACTTAATAAGATGCCTACATACATGTTATAAGAAAAAACGCATTAAAGAATACTTTAAGTCATCATATTTAGTGAGTAAATCAGGATGGCAGATGTCTTCCAAAAGATGCCTTAGGATGCTGTTAAGTCACTTCAGATTGAGAGGATTTTAGATCGCTAAGGTGAGACAGTTGTAGTACTAACATTTACTATTTCTCACCCTAAATAAGTGCTGGATTTAAAATTATCACAAAATGAAATATTTTATCTAAATGATACATAGTCTCAATTGTGTCCGTGGTGAAATTTTCTATTTCACACATGAAAATTTAAAATATAAGGGGATTATGTAAATCCCCTTATATTTTATTGTTGTTTTATAGCCAACCCTGATGCTCCAAAATATATTTTCACATTAAGGTAGAACATCAAGAAACATCAAAATCAAAATATAACTGATAATTGCAGAATTATTTTTCTAAAGCTTGACTTGAGAAACACCAGCTCAGGAAACTTCAGCATATAATGTAATCATCCACTGTAAACTTGCACAGTTACAAACACACCACACACACACACACACACACACACACACACACACACACACACACACAGTCATATGTAGGATTTTGTTCGGAAAACATTATTTTTTTTTAGATAACTCTTTAGAAGATATTTTAGTGGTTCTGGAGATGTGGCCCAGTATGTGAAGTATTTGTGTCACAAGCTTGATGACCTAAAGTTTAGTTCTAGCTTCTATGATAATGCCAGGTATGGGGGTAGACACATAAAATCCCAACACTGAGAAGATAGAGACAGAACGTAGAAAACCTGAGGCTTGTTGGGTCAGCTAATCTAGACTAATCAATAAGCACCAGGTTCAGTGATAAATCTGTTTTAAAATATAAACTGGAGAGCTAGGTTCAGCCAGGCCAAGGTATGCCCCTGAGTACTTATTTCATGTATCAGAGCTGATATAAAGGCGTTTATTGAGGGAAGGAAGAGGAGTGAGGACATGGGAAAGGGTAGAGGCAGACAAGAAAGCCATGAGGGCAGAGAGAGAGGATCTCTAAGGACAGAAAGGGAGAGAGAATGCCTAGGACAGAGAGAGGGGGTGGGCAGTTCTTTTATACACAGCACACACCTGGTGTACCTGGCAGCTGCAGGCGATGGTGGCAGGTAATGATGTAAGCTATTAAGTCTTAGTAGAATTGCCTGTAATCTAACAATACTTTGTCTCAAACAAAACCCCAAATCCAACAACAAAACTACTTCATGTCATCTTTTAGCCACCCCCCAATCACACACATGTACACATACACACAAGATACATTCACAGAAGATCGAAAAACACATACATGTAGACATAAAGATCTCTAAGGATTCTCTGATATACCAAATTCATTTTATCCTTGTGTATGTGTGCATATTCATATACATATACATATAGATAGATATATACATATATGTATAACTTTCAAGTTCATGAATGAGAGCACAGGGCCCAAAGTTGATGAGCTTCTGCTTTCTTTGTTGGCCATTTTATTTATTCAGTATTACCTGTTGATACATGGTAACCCGCTGAACTTCCACTCTTATATTGCTCTTACTGTAGCTAGCCTGCTTCCCCTGGGAATTCCAGTCTCTGATTCTAAAATGTTGACATTGTAAAGGACCATTTCACTTTCTTGGATTCCTATGGATTACAGGGAACTGAACTCCATTCCTCATACTTATGTGGCAAGTGCTTTGCCCATTGAGATATTTTTCAGCCCCTACATTCTTTAATTTCCAAAGAAATATTTATAAATGTATCCTGAAGAATAGTCATTACAAAAGTACAGCATCCATTATGAATGGATATATTTAATCATTAGCATGTAAAACAATCCAATCCGACTTTTCAGATCCTTTATCATGTTATTCCTGTAATGGTAAGAAAATGCTTTATTTTGTTTTGTTTTCTTGTTGCTTTTTTTCTTTCATACATTCGAAGGAAGATATTCCACAGGGCTAATTTAAAATCTTGCTGCCATTTTGCTAAGAATCTATTCTATAATTACTGGGAAATATTACAAGTATCGTGAAACTGCTACCTGACAATTATTACTATCTGTTTGCTACTTCACAGATACTTTTTTTGCCTTTCTAAATTTTAATTGTGACATTTTCCATTATATATAACTGTGTCTCCAAAAATTCTTTAATTATATCAATATGTTGGATTTTTCTGTTTAAAGAAGATATAGCACAGTACTAAAGTAACTAAAGAAAAACAAATGTTGGTCAGGGCAATCACACAACCATCCCACCTGAGTAAGAGATGCTAGGGGGAAATCCCATCTGGCTGGGTGTGCTCAAAGCAGACATCAGGAATTCCCTGTAGAGCAACAGAAAGGACTGGCTTTTTTTTTTTAATTATCAATTATTTTTTTAATTTACATTCCAAATCACTTCCCCTTTCCCGTTTCCTCCCTCCCCGAAAGTCCCATAAGCCCCCTTCCCTCCCTCTTTTCTCCATTCAACCCCCTCTTGATTCTCTGTCCTGGCGTTCCCCTACATCCAGTCTTTCCAGGACCAGGGGTCTCTCCTTCCATCTTTTTTTTTTTTTTTTTTGTTAATTTAAACAAGTCTATTAGATTTTGTTGGAATTAATAGGATACTGAATAAAATTGAAATTATCATTTGAGAGACAATTAAATAAAATACAACAACCCTCATGATTTCACAGGTATATATGAATATGAATACACACACACACACACAGAAACACACAGTCTAGACGAGTAAAGAATTCTCTTCCACAAAGTACAGTTTGATAATGATGATCTATGTATATGAGATGCTTAAAGATAAGAGGATGTTATGATCATATCAGAAGCTAGCTTCTCTACTTCCATAATATCCTATTGAATTCACACAGTAATTCTTTTTTTTTTTTTGCTTTGGAAGATGAAACACTTTGGATTTTATTAAATAACAGTAAAATACTTTAAGTCCTTGATGTTTTTGAAAGTGGTTAGGATGGGTAATTTTGTGTTATATGCTTGTCTGTATTTTTTTTTATTTATTTTATTTTATTTTTTAATTTACATTCCAAATCACTTCCCCTTTCCCGTTTCCTCCCTCCCCGAAAGTCCCATAAGCCCCCTTCCCTCCCTCTTTTCTCCATTCAACCCCCTCTCGTTACTCTGTCCTGGCGCTCCCCTACATCCAGTCTTTCCAGGACCAGGGGTCTCTCCTTCCATCTTCTTAGAAATCTATTGATATGCGGATTGTGTCTAGGGTATTCCGAGATTCTGGGTCAATATCCCCTTATCAGTGACTGCATACCATGTGTGTTCTTTTGTGATTGGGTTACCTCACTAAGGATGATATTTTCAAGTTCTGACCATTTGCCTAGGAATTTCGTGAATTCATTGTTTTTAATTGCAGAGTAGTATTCCATTGTGTAGATATACCACATCTTCTGAATCCATTCCTCCGTTGAGGGACATCTGGGTTCTTTCCAGCTTCTGGCTATTATAAATAAGGCTGCTATGAACATAGTGGAGCATGTGGCCTTATTGCATGCAGGTAAAGTCTCTGGGTATATGCCCAGGAGTGGTATAGCTGGATCCTCCGGGAGTGTCATGCCCAGTTTTCTGAGGAGCCGCCAGACTGCTTTCCAGAGTGGTTGTACCAGCCTGCAATTCCACCAGCAGTGGAGGAGTGTTCCTCTTTCTCCACATCCTCGCCAACAACTGCTGTCTCCTGTGTTTTTGATCTTAGCCATCCTGACTGGAGTGAGATGGAATCTCAGGGTTGTTTTGATTTGCATTTCCCTAATGACTAAGGATGATGAACATCTCTTTAGGTGCTTCTCAGCCATTAGATATTCTTCAGGTGAGAACTCTTTGTGTAGCTCTGTACCCCATTTTTTAATAGGGTTACTTGCCTCTCTGGAGTTTAACTTCTTGAAAGGACTGGCTTCTTTGTTCCCTGTGAGAAATTTTTGTGATTGCTGTTCCACGGTCTCTTATTCTATGAAGCTTTTTAAGTCTTGTTTACTTACTCACCTGTAGATAAGGCTTATTTTCACAGTTGGGTGATAGGCTTTCTCCAGTGCCAGTTTCAATTCAGATTTTGAAAAGACAGTCTGAATTTTCTCCATATTTAGAATTATAATCTTCAAATAATATGTTTTCATCAGGTTATATATTTATTTGAGGGTTATCTTTGGTTTTGCTAAAGCATGAGACTTAAGTGGATATTTATATAGCAACATCTCTCCCATTATTTGAATGCTACTCTAATACCTTCAGAACACAAAAATATAGGTAAGTGCTTTATTTCTTGGTTCTTGGCTTAGTAAGGGTTTCTATTCCTGCATAAACATCACAACCAAGAAACAAGTTGGGGAGGAAATGGTTTATTCAGCTTACAGTTCCAAATTGCTGTTTATCACCAAAGGAGGTCAGGACTGGAACTCAAGCAGGTCAGGAAGCAGGAGCTGATGCAGAAGCCATGGAAGGATGTTACTTACTGGCTTGCTTCCCCTGGCTTGCTCAGCTTGCTCTCTTATAGAACCCAAGACTACCAGCCCAGAAGTGGTACCACCCACAAGGGGCCCTTCCCCTTGTTCACTAATTGAGAAAATGCCCCACAGCTGAATCTCATGGAGGCACTTCCCCAACTGAAGCTCCTTTCTCTGTGATAACTCCAGTCTGTGTCAAGTTGACACACAAAACCAGCCAGTACAATTGACCCCTTGTCAACTTGACACACAAACACATCACTATTAAGCCTCAACCCTTACTTTCTTATTCATCTCCAAGATCTAAATAACTTTAAAAGTCCCACAGTCTTTACATATTAAAAGTTCAATTCCTTTAAAATGTCCAATATCTTTTAAAATTCAAAGTCTTTTGAAAATTCAAAGTCTCTTAACTGTGGGCTCCACTAAAATACTTTCTTCCTTCAAGAGGGAAAAATATCAGGGCACAGTCACAATCAAAAGCAAAACTCAAATTCCAGTGGTTCAATGTCTGGGATCCAACTCACGATCTTCCGGGCTCCTCCAAGGGCTTGGGTCACTTCTCCAGCTCTGCCCTTTGTAGCACACAGCTTGTCCTCTAGGCTCCAGCTGCCTGTACTTCACTGCTGCTGCTGTTCTAGGTGGTCATCTCATGCAACTCCATAACACTGCTGTCTTTTGCTGTATCTAGGCTTCATCAATAGCCTTTCATAGGCTCTTTTCATGGTACCAAGCCTCAATTCCCATGCATGACCCCTTCAGTCTTGGGTCATCAATTGCAACTGAGGTTGCACCTTTACCTTCCATGGCCTCTCACAGTGCTGAGCCCCAGCTACTCTTCATGACCCCTTCATGCCTTCAAAAACAGTACCACCTGGGTGACTCTTACACAGTACCAAGTCCAGCCACAGCACAAAATACAACCATGGCTATCTCTGGAACACAGATGCTGTGCTCTCAGAAAACACTTCCCAGAAGATTTCACCTCAGTGATGATGGTCTCTTCTTAATCACCGCTAATTTCTTAGCTTCAGCTAACTAGTATCAATAGTCCCAGTAACACAGAGGTTTGCTTTAGTGGTTCTGGTATCTTGTTAATCACAGCTGATTCTTCAGCTCCAGCAAACCAAAACCACAGAATCTTCACAATCAAAACATGGCCTTGCTAAGAGTCTTTATTTTTTTTTTATTTTTTTCTGTTTTTTTATTTACATTCCAAGTGATTCCCCCTTTCCTGTTTCCTCCCTCCCTGAAAGTCCCATAAGCCCCCTTCCCTCCCTCTGTTCCCCATTCAACCTCCTCTCATTTCTCTGTCCTGGCATTCCCCTACATCCAGTCTTTAATCTTCCCTCTGAAATTTCACAAGCAAGGCCTCCATCTTCTATGCTGTTCTCAAAGTTATCTTCTAAGCTCCTACACAACATCCTACAGAGCTCTTGACAACGAATGGATCCTCTAGCCCAAAGTTACAAAGTCCTTCCACAGTCCTTCCACAGTCTTTCCCAAAATATGGTCAGATTGTCACAGGAATACCCCACTATGCTGGTACCAATTTGTCTTAGTCAGGATTTCTATTCCTGCACAAACGTCACAACCAAGAAACAAGTTGGGGAGGAAAGGGTTTATTCAGCTTACAGTTCCAAATTGCTGTTTATCACCAAAGGAGGTCAAGACTGGAACTCAAGCAGGTCAGGAAGCAGGAGCTGATGCAAAGGCCATGGAGGGATGTTTCTTACTGGCTTACTTCCCCTGGCTTGCTCAGCCTGCTCTCTTATAGAACCCAAGACTACCAGTCCAGAGGTGGTATGGTACCACTCACAAGGGGCCCTCCCCCCTTGATCACTAATTGAGAAAATGCCCCACAGCTGGATCTCATGGAGGCACTTTCCCGACTTAAGCGCCTTTCTCTGTGATAACTCCAGTCTGTGTCAAGTTGACACACAAAACCAGCCAGTACAGTTCTTGTTTTTAAACCAGTTTCTGAAGGCTCTCTATGGAACACAGATTTTGGAAGAAATTCAGTGTTAACAGAGCATTTATATAATTTATCACTAAACTATAGAGATGGCTCTTGATACTTTAAAGTACAGTGAGATAAATACATGAAGGGTAGATAGAAAGATGATAGATTATGGATAGGTGATAGATAGACAGTAGGTAGATAGATGATTTAGTAAGTAAATGGTTTTTCTTAAAAAGTGTTTTTTAAAGTATTTGAAAAATAGACAAAAGCTAAAAAATACAATTAAAATAAATTTTGAAAATATATTTTCTGAATAGTACTTTTATTTATAAAATAAATATTATGCTTTCAAAATATCTGAGGTAATACTAAGGATCATAGTATAGCTAGAAAATTTCTGAATGTTTCATTTGTGTAAAAAGGCATGTAAATAAATGCATAGACAAATGTAACTCTAAGAATGTAGACAACTAAAATCTTATTAGAATTTCAAATTATGTCTCAATAATTGTATTTACTCAGCATTTTATTTTATTTTTTTTATGAAAAATGAGTATTTCTGAAATTTGCAGCTGGATACTTTCAGACTTTCTTCATGCTATCTGTCTTACTCACTGTCATAACAAATTTCGCATGTTCCCTCCTTTGATTATTGTAGAGGAATTTTAATCCAACAACTTGGCTGTTCTGTTAAGTGATCACATCCAAAGACCTAGGCATGAGTGATGTGGCTGGAATACAGACACATGCCTACTACACACCTTTAAAGTAAAATTTGTACAAGAAAGCAGCCATGTTTGAAAATGATGTCTAATAGAGGAACAGAGAAAATGATGTATCAGAGAAAGATTTGACAGAATGAGTTAGAGAATGGACATACCCAACTCTCATGAGATCATACAGGAAAGAGACTCTACTTAAGACCAGTGCATGGAGCATTGGGTCAGTTGAGTAGATTGAGTTCAGTTTAGTCAGTTGAGTTAGTTGGAAGTCAGTACAGTGAGTGCAGTGGAGTGGAATTGAGTTTGTTTGTGAGTTCATGAAGTTCAGTGCAGGTCACCAGAGGCAGTTGAAACCAGGGCATAAAATGGAGCCAGAAGATTATAACAAATTGCTAGAATTAGTTTGAGGCCAGGAGAGAAATTTAGTAAGAAGCTTAGACAAGCCAGATTGGATCAGTCAGTTTGGAGAGAAGTTTGATCTAGAACAGCTGAACTGAACAAATCAGCCAGAGTTCAGAAAGAACTAGAAAGGACACACTTATTCAGTAGTAAGCCTCTGAGATAACAATAACATCAGGTGAATAAAAGTTTCTTTTAGAGATTATTGTGGTAGGAAGTCCAAATCATGCAGGTTAGAGACAGTAGGAAGGGATCTTCACCCGATTCTGTCCTTGTAATAGTAGTAACAGCTGAAACAGTCTCTACTTGCTCTTTTTCTGTGTCTAACTTTGTTTTGTAGCCTGTTCTGTCACCAAAGAAAGCTCTTTTCTGAATAAAACATCTTTTTATTCATCTAGGTACTTTTGAGTCTACATCTGCATCACTTTCCTGTCCAGATGGGGTACTGAATCTTACCTCTGTATTACACTTCCAGTACAAGAATCAACATTTGCAGTATTCCATGTCCACTGTTTACCACTACAAAATAAGTAAATCAAACTATAAGGAGCTATCTTAATATTGACATTTCTTATACCCTATAATGTACATATTATGTATATTCCTTAACATACCACCTTCTCTTATTAGTTTCAGGGATCTATCAGTATCTAGACATGAGCTTATAATGTGGTCCTTGAATCATCTATGATTAAAATTGCTAAAATGAACTTTGACAAAAGTGAGTATTCTTGAAACCTCCTAAAGAATTCCAGAAACAGAATCACTTGGTGTCAGCAGAATGGTCTGTACTTCCAGTGAGAGACATGTGTATTTAATTGTATTTTAATTTGAACACTGCAAGGTTTGTACAGCATTGGGAAAACCGGGTTGAACTTATCCTTTGGATTATTATATCTATCTATGCACATTTAAGAGGTATTCCATTAAGATCAGTTTAACACACACAAAGACACACACACACACACACACACACACACACAAATAGATTGGGGGTGTGAGAAAGACAGAGATAGAGACACACAGAGAGAGTTGTTCCCTGTTTCTTTGTTTTTAATTTGAATTATTTTGAAATCCTTTGGATGCTATGGCTCTATTAAGAAAACAAATTGTATGTATCTTTAAAGTTTTTTGTTAAGTTTTACTTTTAGTAATATTTATTAATATATATTTCATGAGAAATAATTAATCAAGGTGAGGTAAAATAGCAAGAATATAAGATTTAATTTTCTATAACTTAGAGAATGTAATACCAAGGAAGTATTGAACCCTGAAAGATCAGTTAGGAGCTGATCAGATGCAAATGCACAAGGGTCTTTTTTTTTTAATTTTTTATTAGGTATATTCTTTATTTAAATTTCAAATGATTTCCCTCTTACTGGCTCCCCAAAATTCCCATACGCCCTCTTCCCTCCCCCTGCTCCCGAAACAACCCACTCCTGCCTCCCTTTCCTGGTATTTACCTACACTGCCACATTGAGCCCTTAATGCAAAAGCTCCAGCTTGGGCTCAGTCCACCCCTGACCTGTGGGACAGGCAAGGTTTTATAGAAAATGACAAACCTGGCCAAATTCCTCCCTGGCTAAATTCTTTCCCTCTGACTCACCTGATTTGCTTCAAATGTAAAACACCAGACAATCTTAGTTTAGAATAGACAGATGATGCAACTGCTGGGTGCGGAATCTATCATCCTAAACCATCAACTATTCTAGGTTAGAAATCTCCTGGTTGTGGAATCTGACACCAGGTCTAACAGTCACTGGTCTACATTTTGCTTTCTTTGATCCCACCTTTCAGTCCAAAATGGCCATTCCTTCCTCCTGCATGCCCTCTTCTTCTCTCAGACCAGGAAGACCCACCTCCTCCTCACCTAGGAAATGGCTTCTTGTTGTCTTTATTATCCAACCAATTAATTAGGGGAACATTCCACTACACAATTTCCCTTTTAGATTTTGTCTACAACTTCACACGGAACCCCTCCACAATGGCTCACACTTTATCTCTTTATTATTTTAATATTTCTATAATATATATTAAGTGTACATCTAAATGAAGTTCCTTCAGATGAACACACATCTACATACAGACAATTGTGTTTAAATCCAACACAACCTATCCTAAACAGTTTTCATTTGGGTTAACTCAAGTTTCACACACAAAAGAGAAAAGATAACACTGGTCTTTCTTACTTTGCCTGGGTTATCTTGGTTAATATAGTGCCCGGATTTCTTCTATGTTCTTCAACATCTACTTTTGAGATAATTAATTTTTCTTTTAAGCTGTCAAGAATTTACAGCCATACCAATATAACAGAAATATGTCAGAATTGTATCATAATTCTTTATTGCCCTTACAATGTATTACACAAATCAGATTGAAGATGCTGAACACATGCAATAAATTTGATAACTAAATAATGAAATTATACTTATTATAGTATTTTCAATAATGCATTTTGGTGAATGAAATTCAATTAACTTTAATGAAGTACAATTCATCAGTTCTTCTTTGGGCACTGATTATTTTAGATCATGTTTATAAAGTCATTACTAACCTCAAGGTAGTAATATTGTTCTGCCATTAATATGTAAATTTATCAGTTGGATTATAATAAAAATGCTATATTCTCATCACAGCATTGTAAAGAATTAAATTAGGTGAAGGGATTACATCCCTCTATTTCACTAGGTCAGTATTCTGTCACTGTATGAATGTTATACCATTAAGTTCTGTATTTTCCCAATAATTAACTCAGTGAAACAGAGGAGGGAATCTCCCATTAAGTGTGTGGTAATTTTGATTGGCATTTAGCTTCAAATGTTTTTGTGCAACAATGTAATACTCCAATCATATATACAATATGCTATGATAATATCAGGATAGTTAGTGTGTTTATCACCTCAACCATTTATAAATTCTTCCTGTTCAACAAATTAAAAATTGTCCACATTTGCTCTTTTGGAAAATACATTTATTGTACTTCATAGTTCCTTTAACATGCTTGGGAATATTTGAAGTCCTTCTTTCTTTTCAGTTGTAGCCCTGATTCAGTTATCATTTGTGTCTATATTCATGCCTCCTACCTCTCTCTCTGAGCCACTCCAGCAAATCTTTGTTTTAAAAAAATCAAGTTTGTACTTAACTACGTATAAGAGAGAATTTCTAGATATGATTATTTCACTAAAATTTTTCTAGTTCTAACCGTCTTTTCTTTTTATTTGTGTATATTTATATGACTCTGTATGAGTCCATATACACTACTTGCATACAGTTGTACACAGAGGTCATAAAGAGCAGTAGATATGCTTGAATGGAGGCTAGAGGCAGTTGTTGGCCACCAGGTAGGTGCTGGGAACTGAACCAGATTGTCTGCCTAAAAAATGTGTCCTTGACACTAACCCATCTCTTCAACTTCAACACTCCTAAAAGCTTTTGAAAAGGAACGAATTTTATAACTAATAACTGAATAATATGCCAGTATTCCAGTATTTGTATATATATTTTAGTCTTAATTCTGTGTAGTGTGTGTGTGTAGATATGGACATGTAAATGTAGGTGCCTACAGAGTATTTCTACAACCCCCCATGTTTATATATATATTTGTATGTCTCTACAAAAGTCCATGTAAGCATTTAAATTGATTCCATGTCACAGCAAGAATAAACAGTGCTATAGTAAATATATGTGCATAAAGATTTTTCTGACACACTGATTTTATTGATTTTTGTGTTTTGCTTCTATAAGTGTGTGTGCTATGCATCAGTGTAGGTACAGGTGTTCTGTGTGTGTGTGCGCGCACACGCACATGCCCATGTGCATGTGCACATGCAGGATTTGTAGAGTAAACATGTAATGACCAAAGGATAACATTGAGTGCCTTTTCATTGCTCTCTTCCTTCATATTGCAACAGGGTTCATAATTTGAATCCAGAGTTTGTTGTAGCAGTTAATTTAGCACTCTGTCTTAAACTAAGCTGTTTATGCTGGAATTAGAGGTAGGCCACCATCATTACCTGCATATATGGAAATATGTGATTTTATCTCTATTTATCATGCTTTGCATAAGAAGCAATTTTAACTCCTGAACCCTTTCACCATACCCTTAATTTTTTATATAATTATATACTCAGTAGTGGGAAAGCTATGTTATGGTGCAACCTTATTATATTTTTCAAGGAAACTCAATAATGTTTTCTCTTACACTCAGACTAATTTCCAGCCTCACCAGCAGTAATCAAGTGTTCCTGTTTCTCTATCCTCAATAAAACTTTTGTGTGTGTGTGTGTGTGTTGATAAATGTATTTCTAAGTGTGATATGATCATAATTCATCCTGATTTTTATTGGCAAGTGATAATTTGAATAATTTTAAATATTGTAATCATATTTACCTTTTAAAAGTTGTATTGACAATGATCAAACTGTAAATAAAAGCTTGTTTAGCATCTTCCCAGGTTATTAAAAGATGACTCAGCAATTTTGAGCAAATGTTGATTTTTTTAGGGGAATCAAATTTAAATAATTCATATGAGGTACCACACAACTGCCTGTAAGCCCAAGACCAAGTATAGGAGAACAAGTACCTTCTTCTAGTTTCTGCAGGTATACAAATACACACACACACACACACACACACACACACACACACACACGAGAGAGAGAGAGAGAGAGAGAGAGAGAGAGACAGACAGACAGAGACAGAGACAGAGACACACAGAGAGAGACAAAGAGAGAGACACAGAAGGAATAAAAAGAAAATTTTAAAAATCTGCTTGTTTTTATAATTTAGATTCTATGCATCTATAGATGTGTTTGAATATAAGGATAAAATCTTAAGATGAACAGGTTACATAGTTACTAAATTTAAAAATTATAAAATTTCTATCATTGACATTTATTACTTGACTCTCAGATGATTTCACATTTCATTGATTGTCATGGACAAAATTGGAGACACCTATTTCACCTTTTGGTGATTTTGCAAAATTAACTCTACTGTGGTGAAGGAACATGGTTTAAATGAATTGTTGCCTTTGAAACTAAGCTTTGTTTATGGCTTCACTTACACATTTTCAATGTCTCCTGAGCATTTGCAACGTGTTTCTTGCCACTGCTGAGGGTATACATTCAAAGGGTACTCAAATAAAGCATTAAGTATTGATTTGTACAAAGCTCCCTGATAATCTCCTGTTATGCTTCATATCTTTTTTTTTCATTTAAATATATTTATATATTTTTTTAATTTGCATTCCAAATCACTTCCCCTTTCCCGTTTCCTCCCTCCCCGAAAGTCCCATAAGCCCCCTTCCCTCCCTCTTTTCTCCATTCAACCCCCTCTCGTTACTCTGCCCTGGCGCTCCCCTACATCCAGTCTTTCCAGGACCAGGGGTCTCTCCTTCCATCTTCTTAGAAATCTATTGATATGCGGATTGTGTCTAGGGTATTCCGAGATTCTGGGTCAATATCCCCTTATCAGTGACTGCATACCATGTGTGTTCTTTTGTGATTGGGTTACCTCACTAAGGATGATATTTTCAAGTTCTGACCATTTGCCTAGGAATTTCGTGAATTCATTGTTTTTAATTGCAGAGTAGTATTCCATTGTGTAGATATACCACATCTTCTGAATCCATTCTTCCGTTGAGGGACATCTGGGTTCTTTCCAGCTTCTGGCTATTATAAATAAGGCTGCTATGAACATAGTAGAGCATGTGTCCTTCTTGCATGCAGGTAAAGTCTCTGGGTATATGCCCTGGAGTGGTATAGCCGGATCCTCCGGGAGTGTCATGCCCAGTTTTCTGAGGAACCGCCAGACTGCTTTCCAGAGTGGTTGTACCAGCCTGCAATTCCACCAGCAGTGGAGGAGTGTTCCTCTTTCTCCACATCCTCACCAACAACTGCTGTCTCCTGTGTTTTTGATCTTAGCCATCCTGACTGGTGTGAGATGGAATCTCAGGGTTGTTTTGATTTGCATTTCCCTAATGACTAAGGATGATGAACATCTCTTTAGGTGCTTCTCAGCCATTAGATATTCTTCAGGTGAGAACTCTTTGTTTAGCTCTGTACCCCATTTTTTAATAGGGTTACTTGCCTCTCTGGAGTTTAACTTCTTGAGTTCTTTGTATATCTTGGATATTAGCCCTCTGTCGGATGTAAGGTTGGTAAAGGTCATTTCCCAGTTAGTTGGTTGCCGATTTGTCTTTTTGACAGTGTCTTTTGCCTTGCAAAAACTTTATAATTTAATGAGGTCCCATTTGTCTATTCTTGATCTTAGAGCATAAGCTATTGGAGTTCTGTTCAGGAAATTCTCCCCTGTGCCCATATGTTCAAGGTTCTTCCCTAGTTTCCCTTCTATTAGTTTCAGTGTGTCTGGTTTTATGTGGAGATGTTTGATCCACTTAGAATTGAGCTTAGTGCAAGGAGATAAGGATGGGTCAATTTGCATTCTTCTGCATGTTGACTTCCAGCTGAGCCAGCACCATTTGTTGAAAAGGCTATCTTTTTTCCACTGGATGGTTTTAGCTCCTTTGTCAAAGATCAAGTGACCATAGGAGTGTGGATTCATTTCTGGGTCTTCAATTCTGTTCCATTGATCTACATGTCTGTTACTGTACCAATACCATGCAGTTTTTAACACTATTGCTCTGTAGTACAGCTTGAGGTCCGGGATACTGATTCCCCCAGAGGTTATTTTACTCTTGAGAATAGTTTTAGCTATTCTGGGTTTTCTGTTATTCCAGATGAATTTTTGAATTGCTCTTTCTAACTCTATGAAGAATTGAGTTGGGATTTTGATGGGGATTGCATTGAATCTGTGTATTACTTTTGGTAAGATGCTCATTTTTACTATATTAATCCTGCCAATCCATGAGCATGGCAGATAGTATCTGTCTTTCTGGTATTAAATGTCAGACTTGATATACTTATATTTGTATTTGTCTCACTCAACAATCAGATAGCTTTGGACAGTTGCATATGATAAAGTTAAGTCTGTTATTTCAACTTGACATAACAGAGATGTTCTGGTCACTTAAAATGCTTTTATTAATTACATTTTAATTGGTCACACCATTTACTCTGTTTTCCTACAATTGTATGCTTGGATACTAACAGTGACTTCACCTTTTTACTGGTCATAGGCTTGCTGGATATGTTTCTATTTCACTTTAAAAGGCTTACATTGATTTTCTAACTGCAAAAATAACAGAAAATTTTCTTTTTGGTAGTATAGCAGATGTCTCTATTGTCTTGTGTATCTTCTGTTGTCTGATTATGGAACTTAGCATAATATCGATGGACAATGAATGGTCAAGGTAGTCTGACTTCCAAAAACTAAGTATCTGATTTCTGTATAGAATGCTGCTCTGTTGAGGTTTGGTCTGTTGCTATGTATTGTAATGCTAAATTCTGTACCTGAAGGCCTAGTTGCCTATGAATGAATTCTCAAGTTGTAGAAACCTTGTTACTTAATTTAAAACTACTGGCTAAATAAAAATCATACAGGGAATTAGTGGAGGGTTTAAGAGGGAGGCATGTTTTGAACTACCTAGTTTGACATTGCAGAGAGGAGACGGAGAAGAAGGGCAGAGGAGAAAGGAGGAAGCAGCTATGACAGGAGATGGACCATGAGCACACAACCAGGCGAAAGAACAAGTATTGGGAGCTATACGGCAGGAAAAGTAGCCAGTCCAGAACTTAGAAAAGTAGATTATGGGTTACTGCCCAGTAATTATCAAAGTCAAAGAAAATAGCTATAATCTGAGTCTCATTCAGTTGTCAGCTAGACAGAGATAAATTTAATTTGGCACAACTGAACTGTTCTCTGAGTTTCTGAGCATTCTCTTTCCAGGGTACAGGTAACACTTTTTTTTAAATTAACTAAAACCAATGAATATAAGAAAGATCAGTACAGGGCCAGTGAGATGACTCATCAGTTAAAGGCATTTGCTATCGAGCATGGTGAGCTAAGTATTAAAGAAGCTACATGCTAGAAAGAGAGAAGAGTCACAAAGAGATTGTTGTCTGACCTTCACATACACACTGATGTGGCACTAAAGCTACATGCAAAACATGACACACACATAATATAATATAATAGGTTAGAAGAATAATCTTTGAGTAAATATCCAGACATGCTTGTTCCTTATAAAAGCAATGTTTAGGTCTATACTCTACTAGATATCTTTCTATGTTCCCATCTCCCATAGAAGAAATTCTAATCATCTAGAACCATCACCTCACTAATTCTCAGACTGTCTATTAGACTTTTTAACTTCCCTGACTTCATTTATCCTTACAGTCTTTCCTGTTCTACCTGAATTGGAGAGATTTAAATAATTTCTGTGGTAGGAATTATACAAGTAAAAGAAGGAGAATGGCTGTCCTGGTTTGGCCATCTTAAATACAAGGAAATAACTTAAATCGTTTCCTGGTAAATTTTGTAGCATTTCTGCTGAAAAGAATTTTTATGTGGTCCTTATATATAGCACTTTAAGCAGAATATCTGAGGTCTGCTTATTAACATATGTATAATCTACAAGAACTTTGACGTATGAGTTCATTGAAAATCCAATCTGCTTTAAGTATTTTAGCATCATCATGGAGATATTTCATCCACTCTTACTTTATGCTCACAAAAGTGTTTCCTTCAATACCTGAGAAAAATTATCATGTGCAAATCTCTCTCTCTCTCTCTCTCTCTCTCTCTCTCTCTCTCTCTCTCTCTTTGTATGTATATTTGTGTGTGTGTGTATGTGTGTGTGTATGTGTGTGTGTGTGTGCATATCTGTGTGTAATAGATAAAAGTATTGGGAGAATAGTTCTCTGTTTCCAAGATATTCTCTTGATTTACCTTCTACTATTTATTATTTATTCTGTCACATATCCTTGAGGTTGATGATGATTATGAGTGTGATTTTCAATCTCTGTGGACAGCCTTTGTTGTTACTGGACATGTCAGCTCATCTGATAAATAATCCATTTTTAATTTTGATGAGTCCTTGCTAAAGAAAACACTTTGTTTTTATCTTTTGTATTAGTTTGCTTTTTTGTTTCTGTAATAAACACCATTTTCAAAAGTATTTGAGTGAGATAAAGGTGTTTTTCACCTTACAAGTTACAGTCTTTCATCCACTGAAGCTAGGCCATTAAGTAGCACAAGGCAGAAGCCTAGAGGCAAAGACTTCACTTAAATAGATTCTTAGCCCAAAATACTCCATAAATGGCTCTGATAATGAATACATCCCTCTGAAACATTGCAATGAAGTGACTCCATCATCTACACATATCTGAACATTATTTTTCCATATTACATAACAGTTTAGTAAGCTCTGAGAACTCAATGGCCTACTCTACCCCAAAGCTCCAAAAGTCCTTCCATGGCCTTTCCAGGAAATAAAAAGATTCTTCATCACAGCATCATTCCTCTGTAATGGCAATTTGCATTTATGTTATTGTAATAAAGACCATGAGCAAGAATAATTGGGGCAGAAGAAATTCTATTCTCCCAGGCTTATTAAACCCATCACTTAGGGAAGCCAAAGCAGGAATCTAGAGATGAGAACTGACTAGAGACTGTGGAAGACTGCTGATTTCTGACTTCCCCTTCATAGTTTACTTGGCTTATTCTATAAAACCCAATACCATCTGCACTGACATGACATCACCTACAGACATTACTCAAAAAAAACAAGCAACCTAAAAACTTCCTCCCCAGACATGCCAGTCTGGTGGAGGCAATTTTAAACTGAAGTTTCCTATTACTAGATGACTCTAATTGGTGTCAGGTTGACAAACATTAACCAACGCACTTCAGATGTAATGTTCTTTCAGAGATCACTTTTTGACATACAGTGAGTACATGAAATAGTCATTAAGAGGAACACTGTGGTTCATGAATGTGTGGGTGAAGGATAAGCAACAAGGTTAAGTACTAGAAGAAGTAGATTCTCCATGAGTCCAGTAATAGGCAAGAATGATGACTCTAGATGTTTGGAGCTACAGCATTTGTTAAGAATCATTCCAATATGGCTGAGACAGCCAGTCACTTACATAGCTAAAGCTGCCAGTCAATAGATGTGACAATGTATGATTTTGGCTGGATGACCTTCTAAAATAGTGACTATCTCTGAAGAAAGAATAGTTAAGACTTTTGCTCTAGTTCTCTTACTCTAGCTTCTCTCTCTCTCTCTCTCTCTCTCTCTCTCTCTCTCTCTCTCTCTTGCCTCTTCCCCCTCTCTCCACATGGCCACGACTGGGCTATACTTCTCTACTCTCTCCTCCTCTCTTTAAAATTTTTTTCCAAATATTCTTATATTCTATATTATAGAATCTTTTATATTCTTATATTCTATAAGGTATTTCTATATTACAGAAAATTATTATTTTTATTCTATACTTAGACCTTTAATTAGTCTAATATTTATTTATTTTTGCTTTTAAATGAAAGTGATGTCATAATTTTATAAATTTTCTTTTGAATTTGTAAATGTGATGGTATATAGCAGAATTTTCATCCATCAACATAACATGGTTGCTCTGGTGAGGAATCAGCTCTAAAGACCTTTTAGGTCTGTGTGAACCAGCTGGAATACAGATGTTGCCTCAGTATACACCTTTAGTTACAGACAATGGAGGCAAACTTGGTTTGTAGAAGGAAACAGCCATGCTTGAAAGTGAAATCTAATTGAGAGGCACACAAAGTGATGAATCAGAGAAAAATTTGACAAAATGAGTCAGAGATAGGACATGGTCAACTCTCATAAGGACAGCACAAAAGAGTATTTAAGAGAATAGCACAGGAAAGAGATGACTTAAAAGAGCAGTTGAGAGAGAGAGAGAGAGAGAGAGAGAGAGAGAGAGAGAGAGAGAGAGAGAGAGTAGTTTGAGTGAGTTCAGTCACGGCACTGGAGTTCAGTTGAGTTCATTCAGTGCAGTTCGTGCAGTGCAGTTGAGTTCATTCGTGAGTTCTGTTCAGTTTGTGCAATTTGTGCAGGCCAGGTCAGCAGAGGCGGTTGAAGTCAGAGTGTGAGAAGGGGCCAGAAGATTAGAACAAATTGCCAATGTAGCTGCCTCTATTCTAATGCTAATTATGTACTCCCAAAAAGCTGTGTGCAAGAGAATGTCCACATGTAACTTTTGGGAACCTGTCCCCATTGGTTCCTATTGGGAAATAAAGAAGCCAACAATCAATATCTGAAGAAGACAGAGAGGAGGGATTTTAGGATTACAGAGATTGGGACAGGGAAGAACATGAAGAAGAAGGGAGATCCACCATGCCAGGAGAGTGTGGAAGGAAGAAGAGATGCTATGCCTGAGAAGAGTGCTGGAAAGAGAGGTGTAGCTGCCATGTGAAGGAATCAGTTGAAGATGTCAGGTGGCACAGAGGGCTACCCAAATGGGTCCAGTACATCCAAGATGATATAGAATTAGTAAATAATGACTTGGATTTGACTGTATGGAGGTTAGTCAGTGGCTCAGTTATTGGGCTGATTAACGCATATTAAAATATAAAGGCTGCATGTGTGTCTTTCATTCTGGAATGCAAACCATTGGGGCCGGTAGCGAACCACCGTTGGGATTTATTCATTAATAGATATGTATTGCTATGTACCAGAGTTAGTTTGAGGCCAAGCAGAGCATATCAATGAGGAGCTGAGATAAGCCAGTTCAAATCAGTCAGCTTAAAGAGGAGTTTGAGCCAGAACAGCTGGGCTGAACCAGCTATTCAGAGTTTAGAAAGAACTAGAAAGGATGATCTTATTCAGCAGTAAGCCTCTGAGATAACAAGTACATCTGGCAAGAAGTTACATCTGGCACCTAATATGATTGGAGAAGTAGAAAGCCCACTGATATTGTAGAAAACTGAGGACATTTGACAGAAAGCTGCAGAGGAGAAATTTGCCTGGAATCATCACCAGAGAAAGCATCAGTTGTTAGAGTTTGGCTTGATGGCCAGAGAGACTCAGTGCACTCCCAAGTGGTGGAAGCCTCAAGCACAGAGCAAGGAAGGAAGCAGGAGCCTCTGAAACAGAGAACAATAGTAAGAGAACCGAACACACATTGTTAAATATATAGACAGACTTTTCCTGCCTTAATAACTGGAGAACTCCATTTCAGAGAAAGTAGAACAGCAAGTGCTTAACTGAACCTATAGCACCTAATGAAAATGAGAATCATGATAGCCCGTTGAACCTTCAGCCCCACATGTTAATGAAACTGAGAAAAGGCAACCACCTCAACTAGCTTTCCCAATAATATGAAAACAAATTCCAGAAAATGGTGAAAATTTTAAAAAGTGAACGTCTTGAATCTTGCTAAAATATGAGATCTTAAACATTTTACAAATTAAATAGTAACTTTTAGAATAGCAACTTTTTAGTACTCATCCTATATGAGACACGTTAAATATGTGGGTTACCCAAATAATGAGTATCTCCCAAGTCTGAAAAGATTTAGCAGCAGCTCTATTGGAAGCTGATTCTCAATTACAGTGGTAGACATTGTGGGCAGAATAGGCTGCAATTATGGAAAATTGTAATATGTCTAAAGGTGTTAATATCATGAAAGACCAGTTGTTAGGTGAAGGTTAATTTACTCATTTAAGACAGCAGATGCAATTTGATGACTCTATTGTACAATGTTATTTAGTAGTTTTAAGAACCTGTGCTAAGAACAAGGAAAAAGGTCTTTGTCCTTCAGAAAGATTATACAACATCCCAGAAAGACTTTGACTAACTTCTTACATAAATTAAAGTCTGCTGTAAACAAGGCAATATTAGATCCAGATTTGAGACAGGAATTCATTGAAACATCAGCTTTTGAATATGTAAATGCGGAATGGAAAAAGGTTAAAAACTTGATCAGCACCCATGGATGACTCTATGACTACATAATTAGACAAGAAGAGGCAGAAATTTCTAGATATCAAAATGCCCATTGCTTACGCCCATTGAATATGGGAGTAAAGGTCATTTGAAAAGGCATTATAGGCATGGCATTTCTAGCACCTTTTCTAGAAGACCTCAGCCTTCTGGGATTTGCAAAATGTGTGACAACTGTGAGAACTGGACTATTGAATGCAGATCAGTAGAAGATATTCTAAGTAATCCCTAAAAGGATTAGTTTGTATCCCACCAGTAAATATCAGGAGATACTTTCCTGTCAGCAATCCCGTGAGAAAGTAGAGAAAACTAAACTTGGTATTGGAGACACTGTATATTGAAATCTTGTTTAAAATGGTATGATTGTTTTTGCATGTAAATCGGTGAGAAGCCCAGCTCTTTGGGCATGGATCCAGGCAGAGAATGCTAGTGCTTAAGTGTCTAGTTTATGTGCAAGTTCATAAAGATCTAAGTGTACCCTGATAAACAGAAAGGGAGAATAAGACTACCTGAATGGCACTGGATTGTTGAAAACTGTATAATTAGATCAACCTGTATGCTTTAAAGCTGTTTTAATATCAGAATGGAAGTCAGAGAATGTGTTACATTGGGGAAAAAGTTTTCTCTATGTTTCCACATGTGATGAAAGACTATTGGTTCCATCAAACTCCATAAATAGCTGATCTAAGTAAGAGAGGCTTCCACATAAAAGGCAAAACACATGGAAGAAAGACAACAATGCAGATGACACAAAAAGCTGCTAACCATCCATGTAGACAGCTCAACAAACCAGCTGAAGAAGGATAGATCATCAGATTGACAGATTGAAAATCTTCATGATGAAACGGACATTTGCAGACATCAGGACTGCAGTTATGAAGGGTCATTGCATCAACAGATCTTCATAAGGATATGTGAACTATGAAATTTGTTGAATTAGTAGTTGTTTCTGTAGTAGAAGTTGAACTTGTACTGTTTTTAGCTCAAAGAGAAGAGGGGAGGATATAGACTAATTTTAACCCAGAAATATGGCTGCTCTGGTATTAGATCACATTAAAAGACTTAGGTCTGTGTGATCTGTCTGGAATACAGATACACCCTAAGTATACACCTTTATTCCCAAGCAATGAATACAAGTTACATTTACAATTTTAAATTAGCTTATTTACAATAATTTTTCAATGACCCTTATTAGATCTATTTGTGTATCTTATGTTTTCAAAACATTTTAATTATTTCTTTTTCTTTGTCAAGAAGTAACCACAATTTCTTTCTTCAATTATATTTCCTATATATACTTTCTCCTCTCACAGAAAACCATCACAAGTGTGGGTTTTTTTTTTGTTTTTTGCTTGTTTTTTATTTTTTATTGATTATTTTATTTATTTACATTTCTAATGTTATCCCTATTCCTAGTTTCCCTTCTACAAGTCCCTATCCCCTCCTCCCTCCCCCTGTCTCTATGAAGGAGCCCTTCCCACTCCTGCCTCAGTAGCCTAATGTTCCCCTATCCAGGGTCATCAAACTGCCAGTGGACCAAGGGGCTCCCCTCCAAGTGATGCCAGATAAGGCAATTCTCTGCTACATATCCAGCTGGAGACATGGGTACCACCTACTCTTTGGTTGGTGGTTTAGTCCCTGGGAATTTTGGGGATTATGGTTGGTTGATATTGTTGTTCTTTTTATGAGGTTGCAAACCCATTTAGCTCCTACAGTCCTTGATCTAACTTCCTCTTTGAGGTCATGGCACTCAATACAATGTTTGGCTATGTACAGCTGCATCTGTATTAGTCAGAAATTGGCAAAGCCTCTCAGGAGACAGCTGAATCAGGCTCCTGTCAGCATGTACTTCTTGGCATCCACAATAGTGTCTAGATTTGGTGTCTGCATATGGGATGGATCCCCAGTTGGGGCAGTCTCTGGAAGGTCTTTCCTTCAGTTTCTGCTCCACTCTTTGTCCCTCTATTTCCTTTAGACAGGAGCAATACTGGGTTAAAATTTTTGGGATGGGTGTATAGCCCCATCCCTTAAAAAAGAGACCATGCCTAACATCTGGATATGGCCTTGACAGGTTCTTCTTCCTCTTTGTTGGGTATTTCAGCTAATGTCATCCCGGTGGGGTACTGGGAGGCTCATGCTTTCCTGGCATCTGGGATGTTCTGCTAGCTACCCCTAGTTCCCAGTCTCCCATTGCTATACTCCTCTGTTCTATTTCCTGACTCTTTACATCTTCTCCATCTTCTCCCATTCCTGATTCTTCCCCCTCTTTTTCACCTCTCTGTCTTCCTCCCAAGTCCCTCCTACCCACAACTCCCCTTGATTATTTTTCCCCCTTCTAAGTTAGACTGAAGTATCTAATCTTCCTTCCTTTTGAGTTTCATGGGGTCCATGAGTTATTCCATGGGTATTCCAAGCTCTTTCACTAACATCCACTTATTAGTAAGTACGTACCATGCGTGTTCTTGTTTTAGGATGAAATGTTCTATAGCTATCTGTTAAATCCATTTGGTCTATAACTTCTGTTAGTTTCAGTGTGTCTCTGTTTAGTTTCTGTTTCCACATTCTATCCATTGATGAGATTGGGGTCTTAAGTTTCCCACAATTATTGTAGGGGATGCAACGTGTACTTTGAGCTTTAGTGAAGTTTCTTTTATGAATGTGGTTGCCCTTACATTTGGAGCATAGATGTTGAATTTGGAGCATAGAATTGAGAGTTCTTCTTGGTAGAGTTTTCCTTTGATAAGGATGAAGCTTCATTTCTTATCCTTTTTGATAAAGTTTGGTTGAAAGTTGATTTTATTCAATATTAGAATGGCTACTCCAGCTTGTTTTTTGGCACCATTTGCTTGGAAACATTTTTTTTTCAGCCTTTAACTCTGAGGTAGTATCTGTCTTTGACACTGAGGTACATTTCCTTTATGCAGCAAAATGCTGGGTCTTATTTGCATATCCAGTCTATTAGTCTATGTCTTTTTATTGGGTAATGAGTCCACTAATGTTAAAAGATATTAAGGCATAGTGATTGTTGATTCCTGTTATTTTTGATGTCATTTTTATGAGTATGTGGCTATCTTCTTTTGGGTTTGTTGGAAGAACATTAGTTTCTTGCTTTTTCTAGGGTGTAGATTTCCTCCTCATGTTGGCATTTTCTATTATCCTTTATAGGGCTGGATTTGTAGAAAGATATTGCATAAATTTGGTTTTATCATGGAATATCTTGGTTTCTCTATCTATGGTAATTGAGAGTTTTGCTGGGTATAGTAGTCTGGGCTGGCATTAGTGTTCACATGGGATCTGTATGACATCTCTCCCGGATCTTCTAGCTTTCATAGTCTTTGTTGAGCAGTCTGGTGTAATTCCGAATGGTCTGCTTTTATATGTTACTTGACCTTTACACCTTACTGTTTTTAATATTCTTTCATGTTTTGTGCATTTGGTGTTTTGAATATTATGTGATGGAGGAATTTCTTTTCTGGCCCAATCTATTTGGAGTTCTGTAGGCTTCTAGTATGTTTAGGAGAATCACTTTCTTTAGGTTAGGGAAGTTTTCTTCTATAATTTTGTCGAAGATATTTACTGGCCCATTATGTAGGGAATCTTCACTCTCTTCTATACCTATAATCCTTAGGTTTGGTCTTCTCATTGTGTCCTGGATTTCCTAGATGTTTTGGGTTAGGAGCTTTTTGCATTTTGCCTTTTCTTTTATTGTTGTTTCAATGTTTTCTATGGTATCTTCTGCATCTGAGATTCTCTCTTCTACCTCTGAGTATTCTGTTGGTGATGCTTGCATCTATGATTCTTGATCTCTTTCCTAAGTTTTCTATCTCCAGGGTTTTCTCTCTTTGTGATTTCGTTATTGTTTCTATTTCTATTTTTAGATCCTGAGTTGTTTGGTTCAATTCCTTCACCTATTTCGTTGTGTTTTCCTGTAAGGAGATTATATAAGGGATTTTTGTGTTTCTTCTTTATGGACTTCTTCCAGTTTACCTGCATTCTCCTGTATTTCTTTAAGGGAGTTATTTATGTCCTTCTTAAATTCATCTATTATTATCATGAAATGTGATTTTGAGAGTCTTGCTTTTCTTGTGTGTTGAGGTATACAGGGCTCACTGTGGTGAGAGAACATGGTTCTGATTATGTCAAGCAGCCTTGTTTTTTGTTGCTTACATTCTTGCCCTTGCCTATTGCCATCAGGTTATCTCTGGTGTTAGTGGGGTTTGCTGTTTGTGACTGTGGCTTGTCTCTCCTGCAAGGCTGTGTATCAGTACTCCTGGGAAATCAGTTCTCTCTGGGAGGAATTTGGGTATGGAGAGCTGTGACAAGGGTCAGCTTTGAGGTACAGATTCAAACCGAAACAATCTTGTACATGGCTGTTCCTCGGTTCCTGTGTACTGATGGCTCTGGGCAGGTCCGTCTTGGGCCAGGAGTTTGAATAGACATGGTGGTCTTACCTGTGCTCACAGGTGTGTTGACACTCTTGGGAGACCAACTCTCACCCAAGTATTTGGTTTTTGGGAATCACAAGTGTTTTTACATTCATGAACTCAAGTATAACCTTTAGCAACTTGTAGTCAGCTATTCATCCTTATGACCAGATGTAAATTCCCCCCCCCTCGTTTTTTTTTTTTTTTTTTTTTTTTTTTGGAGATTTACAAATGGCACAGGGAAGAACAAGGTTCAGTAAGGAAAGTGAGACAGGATAGTGAAAACTCCTATCTGGAAAGGAAATTAATGGAAGGTGGAAGTCACTTAGTAGCTACTGCTACTAAATCAATTTTGAAATATTTCCAAGTACTCAGTGATGACCTCATTTCAAAAAGAAGACATTTTATTTGTTTAGGCCTAGTTCCTGTCCTAAAAGGAGCTTTTTAAAATCCTCTGTATCTATGGCTCTGGAATGTGTACCCTGTGATCTTTCTTTTAATTATGCTGCTTGCTTTGTCACATCTGAAGGAGCCTGCCTTTACCCTTCTAATTTACAGAGGTTTTCTTGAACATGCTGTTATTGTCTTATGATGTGCTGACACAGACTTCCACATTCTTTTGTCTCCTTCATTTGCTGTTGCTCTGGAGAAACAATCCACTCATCAAGCTGTTCCCCAATTCTTATCAACACAGTTGAAAAAACTTTCAAATAGCACCATGGAAACATGTTGTTAAGGAGAAAATTGTTATTTTTTTTATTTTTTATTTTTTTATTTTTCTTTCCCACTTGTTGCTTATAAACATCATTTCATGTCCATTCTCTTTTCCTCATTACCTAGAGTGTACCAAATTCTTTTTGCTGAGCTTTTTAAAGTCTTGTATGAGAAGTAAGCCATGAATATATAAAATGAAAATTCTAGTGACATATACTCAGCATTGTGTGTGTGTATGTGTGTGTGTGTGTGTGTGTGTGTGTGTGTGTTTTCTAAAGATTGACCTAAAGATGCACCTTTTTTAAACTCTTTTTTTTCAGTTGAGCCTAGATTGAGGGATTCTCGTTTCATCTCTGTCTTGCTCAATTTTTTTTATATTTATTTATTATATGTAAGTCTACTGTAGTTGCATTCAGATACTCCAGAAGAAGGAGTCAGATCCCATTACAGATGGTTGTGAGCCACCATGTGGTTGCTGGGAATTGAACTCAGGACCTCTGGAAGAGCAGCCTGTGCTCTTAACCACTGAGCTATCTCTCTAGCCCCTCAATTTTATTCGGGATCTTGAAGATTTATAATGCAGCAGCTACAATTTTGGTGTCAGAACGCCCTTGACATATGTTTACACTTTTATATTCCATATACCACTCCCCTATTGTAAGAATTGATGATGCTTGCCTGACTTCAGCAAGAACACATCTGGGCCTTTGAACCAGAATATCATCCCTTGTCTTGGGTATTTCCTCTTAATAGTTTCCAAAGCAGTGTCTATCATCGGCTTCCTTTTTTTTTTTTTTTTTTTTGGACAGGAAAGCTTCTGACTGTTATAAATAGGGCTGCTATGAACATAGTGAAGCATGTATCCTTATTACATACTGGGAATCCTCTGAGTATATGCCCAGGAGTGGTATAGCAGGGCCGTCCAGTAGTATTATGCCCAATTTTCTGAGGAACCTCCAGATATTAAGGTGTGTATTGAACCCCTAATCCAACCCCCTCCCCCTGCTCACCATTCTACCCACTCCTGCTTCCCTGTCTTACATTGCCCTATATTGGGCATCTGGTCTTCTCAGGACCAAGGGCCTCTCCTCCCTTTGATTAGGGGATTTTTTGGGGGGAGGTGAACCAGGAAAGGAGACAACATTTGAAAAGGAAATAAAGAATATATCTAATAAAAAATAAGTAACACCACTATGGAAAATATGGATAAAATGTGATTTTTTTTGCCTTTTTACTTATTTATTTTTATTAACACATGAATTAATTCCTTCAGTAGTAACAGTATTTCCACATTTGTGACAACTTAACTGTACAGACTTGCACATGAAAAAAATTCTGAAGTAGAGAGAGTACAGTTCAGTTCAAATACACACCTTAATATCAAAATGTGCGATTCTGTATCTTCTTTATTTTTAATTTTTTATTAGATATATTCTTTATTTACATTTCAAATGATTTCCCCTTTCCCGGCTCCCTCCTCCCCAAAAGTCCCATAAGCCCTCTCCCCTCTTCCTGTTCCCCAATCAATCCCCTCCAGCTTCCCTGTCCTAAAATTCCCCTACACTGCTGCATCGAGCCTTTCCAGGACCAGGGTCCTCTCCTTCCTTCTTCTTGGGCATCATTTGATATGTGAATTGTGTTTTGGGTATTCTGAACTTCTTGGCTAATATCCACTTATGAGTGAGTGCATATCATGTGTGTTCTTTTGTGATTGGGTTACCTCATTTAGGATAATATTTTCCAGTTCCACCTATTTGCCTAAGAATTTCATGAATTCATTGTTTTTAATAGTTGAGCAGTATTCCATTGTGCAAATATGCTATATTTTCTGTATCCATTCCTCCATTGAGGGACATCAGGGTTCTATCCAGCTTCTGGCTATTATAAATATCGCTGCTAAGAAAATAGTGGAGTATGTGTCCTTACTACAAGCTGGGGAATCCTCTGGGTATATGCCCAGGAGTGGTATAACATGGTCCTCTGGGAGTATCATGTACACTTTTCTGAGGAACCGCCAAACTGATTTTCAGAGTGATGGTACCATCTTGCAATTCTACCAGCAGTGGAGGCATGTTGCTCTTTCTCCACATCCTCACCAGTACCTGCTGTCTCCTGAGTTTTTGATTTTAGCCATTCTGACTGGTGTGAGGTGAAATCTCAGGGTTTATTTTTTCTTTTTTCTTTTTTTTTTGCATTTCCCTGATGACTAAGGATGTTGAACATTTCTTTAGATGCTTTTCAGCCATTCAGGATTCCTCAGGTGAAAATTCTTTGTTTAGCTCTGTACCTTTTTAATAGGGTTACTTGGCTCTCTGGAGTCTAACTTCTTGAGCTTTTTATATATATTGGATATTAGCCTTCTGTCGGATGTAGGGTTGGTAAAGATCTTTTCCCAATTTGTTGGTTGCCATTTTGTCTGGTTGACAGTGTCCTTTGCCTGACAGAAACTTTGTGATTTTATGAGGTTTCATTTGTCAATTCTTGATCTTAGAGCATAAATTATGGTGTTCTGTTCAGGAAATTTTCCCCTGTGCTCAAAGCTCTTCCCCAGTTTCTTGTCTATTAGTTTCCATGTGTTTGGTTTTATGTGGAGGTCCTTGATCCACTTGCACTTAATATTAGTACAAGGAGATAACAATGGATCGATTTGAATTCTTCTCCATGCTATCCAACAGTTGTACCAGCACCATTTTGTTGAAAAGGCTATCATTTTTCCACTGGATGGTTTTAGCTCCTTTGTCAAAGATCAAGTGACCATAGGTGTGTGGGTTCATTTCTGGGTCTTCAATTCTATTCCATTGATCTATCTGCCAGTACCAATACCATGCAGTTTTTAACACAGTTGCTGTGTTGTACGGCTTGAGGTCCAGGATACTGATTTCCCAAGAAGTTCTTTTACTGCTGAGAATAGTTTTAGCTATTCTGGGTGTTTTGTTATTTCAGATGGATTTGAGAATTACTCTTTCTAACTCTATGAATAATTGATTTGGAATTTTGATGGGGTTTGCATTGAATCTGTAGATGACTTTTGGCAAGATGGCATTTTTGCTATATTAATCCTGCCAATCCACAAGCATGGAAGATTTTTCCATCTCCTTAGGTCTTCTTCGATTTCTTTCTTCAGAGACTTGAAGTTCTTGTCATACAGATCTTTCACTTGTTTGGTTAGAGTCACACCAAGATACTTTATATTGTTTGTGGCTATTCTGAAGGGTGCCATTTCCCTAATTTCTTTCTCAGCCCGTTTATCCTTTGAGTATAGGAAGGCTACTGATTTGTTTGAGTTAATTTTATATCTGGCCACTTGGCTGAATTTGTTTATCAGCTGTAGGAGTTTTCTGGTTGGGTTTTATCAGTAGCTCAAGTATACTCTCATATCATCTGCAAACACTGATAATTTAACTTCTTCATTTCCAATTTGTATATTTTGGCCTCCTTTTGTTATCTAATTGCTCTAGCTAGAACTTCAAGTATTATGTTGAAGAAATATGGCAAGAGTGGGCAGACTTGTCTAGTCCATGATTTTACTGGGATTGCTTCAAGTTTCTCTTCATTTAGTTTGACGTTGGCTAGTGGTTTGCTGTATATTGCTTTTACTATGTATACATATTGGGCTTGAATTCCTGTTCTTTCCAAGACTTTTAACATGAAAGGATGCTGAATTTTGTCAAATGCTTTTTTACCATCTAATGAAATGACCATGTGGCTTTTTACTTTGAAATTATTTACGTAGTGTATTACATTGATGGACTTCCATATATTAAACCATTCTGCATACCTGGGATGAAGTCTACTTGATCATGGTGAATGATCATTTTGATGTGTTCTTGGATTCGGTTGGCAAGAATTCTATTGAGTATTTTTGCACCGATATTCATAAGGGAAATTGGTCTGAAGTTCTATTTATTTGTTGGATCTTTTTGTGGTTTGGGTATCAGTGAAATTGTGTCTTCATAGTACCAGTTGGGTAGTGTTCCTTCTGTTTTTATTTTGTGGAATAGTTTGAAGAGAATTGGTGTTAGGTCTTCTTTAAAGTATGATAGACTTCTGCACTAAAACCATCTGGTCCTGTGCTTTTTATTGGTTGGGAGACCATCAATGACATCTTCTATTTCTTCAGGAGTTTTGGGATGGTTTAGATAGTCTATCTGATCCTGATTTAACTTTGGTTTTTGGTATCTGTCTAAGAATTATCAATTTCATCCAGATTTTCCAGTTGTGTTGAGTATAGGCTTTTGTAGTACAATCTGATGATTTTTTTGAATTTCCTCAGTTTCTGATGTTATATCTCCCTTTTCATTTCTGATTTAGTTAATTTGGATACTGTCTCTGTGCCCTCTGGTTAGTCTGGATAAAGGTTTATCTATCTTGTTGATTTTCTTAAAGAACCAGCTCCTGATTTTTTTTTATTCTTTTAAAGTTCTTTTTGTTTGTATTTGGTTGGTTTCAGCCCTGAGTTTGATGATTTCCTCCCTTCTAATCCTCTTGGGTGTATTAGCTTCTTTCTGTTCTAAAGCTTTCAGGTGTGCTGTTAAGCTGCTAGTGTATGCTCACTCTAGCTTCTTTTTGGAGGCACTCAGAGCTATGAATTTTCCTCTTAGCAATGCTTTTACTGTGTCACATATATTTTGGTATGTTGTGTGTTCATTTTCATTAAATTCTAAAAAGCCTGTAATCTCTATCCTTATTTCTTCCTTAACCAAGTTATCATTGAGTAGAGCATTCTTCATCTCCCATGTGTATATGGGCTCTCTGTTGTTTTTGTTGCTATTGAAGACCTCCCTTACTCCATAGTGATCTCATGGGAGGCATGGGATTATTTTGATCTTCTTATATCTGTTGAGTTCTGTTTTGTGACCAATTATATGGTCGATTTTGGAGAAGGTACCATGAGGTGCTGAGAAGAAGGTATACTCTTTTGATTTAGGATGAAATGTTCTATAGATATCTATTAAATCCATTTGGTCCAAAATTTCTGTTAGTTTCACTGTGTCTCTGTTTAGTTTGTGTTTCCCTGATCTGTCCATTGAGTAAAGTTAGGTGTTGAAGTCACCCACAATTATTGTGTGAGGTGCAATGTATGCTTTAAGCTTTAGTAAAGTTTCTTTAATGAATGAGGGTCCCTTTGTATTTGGAGCATAGATGTTCAGAATTGAGAGTTCTTCCTGGTAGATTTTTCCTTTAGTGCTTTTAAAATGTCCTTCCGTGTCTTTTTTGATGACTTTTGGTTGAAAGTCTATTTTACTGGATATTAGAATGTCTACTCCAGCTTGTTTCCTGGGAACATTTGCTTGGATAACTGTTTTCCCGCTTTTTACTCTGAGGTAGTGTTTGTCTTTGACACTGAGATGTGTTTCCTGTATGCAGCATTATGTTGGGTCCTATTTATGTATCCAGTCTGTTAGTCTATGTTTTTTTATTGAGGAATTGAGTCCATTGATGTTAAGAGATATTAAGGAATAGTGACTGTTGCTTCCTGCTATTTTTGATGTAATTTTTATGTAGGTGTGATTATGTTCTTTTGGGTTTGGTGAAAGAAGATTAATTTCTTTCTTTTTCTAGTGTATAATTTCCCTCCTTTTGTTGGTGTTTTCCTTTTTTTATTGAATATATTCTTCATTTACATTTCAAATGTTATATCCCTTCTTGGTTTCCCCCCTCCCTGAAAACCCCCAATCCATCCTCCCACCCTCTGCCTCCAAGAATATTCTCCTCCACCCAACCCCCTCCCATGACCCCCACTTGATTTCCCCCACACTGAGGCCTCTATTGAGCCTTCACAGGACCAAGAACCTCTCCTCCCACTGAAGCCCCATGAGGCATTCTTCTACCAATCTTTTGTCTGGAACCACATGTACCCCTTGGTTGATGGCTTAGTACCTGGAACTCTGGATTGTCTGATTGGCTGACATTGTTGTTCTTCCCATGGGGCTGCAACCCCCCACCCTCAGTTCCTCCAATTTGCCCTCCAACTCCTCCATTGTGAACCCCGTGCTCAGTCCAGTTGTTGACTGCTACTCTTTTCCTCTATATCTGTAAGACTATGGCAGGACCCCTCCAAAATACAACCATAACAGGCTCCTTTCAGTAGGCACTTCTTGTCATCCAGAGTAGTTACAGGGTTTGGTGACTTTTTATAGCATGAATCCCCTTGGTAGGGCAGTCTCTGGGTGGCCTTTCCTTCAGTCTCTGCTCCACACTTTGTCTTCATAATTGTTCCTGTGATTATTTTGTTCCCTTTCTCAGAGGAACCAAATCATGCCCACTTTGGTATACCTTCTTCTTGAGCTTTCAGTGATCTGCGAATTGTTACATGTTTATTTTGAGCTTTTGGGCTAATATCCACTTATCAGTGAGTGCATACCATGTGTATTCTTTTGTGACTGAGTTACTTTACTCAGGATGACACTTTCTAGTTCCATCCATTTACCTAAGAATTTCATGAATTCATTGTTTTTAATAGCTGAATAGTACTCCATTATGTGTGTGTGTGAGTATAATATATATATATATTATATATATATTATATATATATATAATTTCTGTATTCATTCCTCTGTTGAAGGACATCTGGGTTCTTTCCAGCTTCTGGCTATTATGAGTAATGTGGGGGAAAAAAAGGAAAGCGCAGGGCCCTGGCGCGTGCAGACACGTGGGCCTCGCTCTCAGGCCAAGGTAGTATGCATATGCAGAGGACACAGGCAGACACGGAGCCCAGGTTTTGGGGAAGCAGGCAAGATGCACGTGTGCCTCAGCACAATGGGGAGTGGGCAGTCACACCGCCTGCCGGTCTCCATGCATGGGTGCACGCGGGTGTGCAGAGAAATGTCACACAGAAGGCAGAGCCATTCTGATAAGGATTTCTCTGCCTGTTACTTGTGCTCACAGACTGTCTGCATGGTGGAATCTCTGACAGCGCGTACCAGCTAGCTCCATATGGCAAGTTTAATAAGAGGCGGCCCATAGCTTTGATTTTTTTTTATGAAGAAACTAGAAAGAGAAAAGAGATAGAAAGACAAAGAAAGAGGAGAAAATAGAAAAGAAAAGCCATGACCATGTGGAAAGGGGAGAAAATAGAGAGACAGAGCGATAGACAAAGAAGAGGGCCGGGGGAGAATAAGCGGGAAAGAGAGAGAGAGAGAGAGAGAGAGAGAGAGAGAGAGAGAGAGAGAGAGAGAGAGAGAGAGAGAGAGAAAATGCACAGAGGGGTGCTATTTATAGTGAGTTGGGTGGTCAGGTAACCCGAGAGGAGGGGAGAGTGTGGCTGCAGGCAGGTGACTGCCTAGGCGGAGTCAGGCTAGAACCTGGGGTGTGACAACAAGTCTCATTAAAGTCCCACAAGTAAGGTAGCAATGAACAATATAGTGGAGCATGTGTTCTTATTGCATGTTGAAGCATCTTCTGGGTATATGCCCAGGAGGGGTATAGCTGGATCCTCAGGAAGTACTATGTCCAATTTTCTGAGGAAACACCATACTGCTTTCCAGAGTGGTTTTACTAGCTTGCAATCCCACCATCAATGGAGAAGTGTTCCTCTTTCCCCATATCCTCTCTCCATCATCTGTTGTCCCCTGAATTTTTCATATTAACCATTCAGATTGGTGTGAGGTGGAATCTCAGGGTTGTTTTGATTTTCATTTCCCTAATAACCAAGGATGCTAAACATTTCTTTAGGTGCTTCAGAGCCATTAGAGTTTCCTCAGTTGAAAATTCCCTGTTTATCTCTGTACAGCATTTTTAAATAGGATTATTTGACACTCTGGAGTCAAACTTCTTGAGTTCTTTGTATACATTGGATATCAGCCCTCTATCAGATGTAGAATTGGTAAAGATCTTTTCCCAATCTGTTGGTTGCTGTTTTGTCCTATTGACAGTGTTCTTTGTTTTACAGAAGCTTTGCAGCTTTATGAGGTCCTATTTGTCGATTCCTGTTCTTAGAGCATAAGCCATTGGTGTTCTATTCAGGAATTTTTCCTGAATTCCCGTGTGTTCAAGGTTCTTCTCCACTTTCTCCTCTATAAGCTTCAGTGTATCTGGTTTTATGTGGAGGTTCTTGATCCACTTGGACTTGAGCTTTGTACAAGGAGATAAGAATAGGTCAATTTGCATTTTTCTGCATGCTGGTCTCCAGTTTAACCATCACCATTTGTTAAAAATGCTGTCTTTTTTCCACTTGATATTTTTAGCTCCTTTGTCAAATATCAAGTGATTGAATGTGTGTGGCTTCATATCTGGGTCTTCAATTCTATTACATTGATCTTCCTGCCTGTCTCCCTACCAATATCATACACATTTTATCACTATTGCTCTGTTTTAGAGCTTGAGGTCAGGGATGGCTATTCCCTCAGTAGATATTTTGTTTTAGAGAATAGTTTCTGCTATCCTGGGATTTTTGTTATTTCAAATGAATTTGCAGATTGCCCTTTTTAGCTCTATGAAGAATTGATTCAGAATTTTGATGGGGATTGCCTTGAATCGGTAGATTGCTTTTGGCAAGATGGCCATTTTTACTATATTAATTCTTCCTATTCATAAGAATGGGAGATCCTTCCATCTTCTGAGATCTTCTACGATTTCTTTCTTCAGAGGCTCAAAGTTCTTGTCCTACAGATCTTTCACTTGCTTGGCTAGAGTCACATCAAGGTATGTAATATTATTTATGACTATTGTGAAGGGTGTCATTTCCCTAATTTCTTTCTCAGCTTGTTTATCCTTCGAGTAGAGGAAGGTTACTGATTTGTTTGAGTTAATTTTATATCCAGCCAATTTGCTAAAATGTTTACCAGCTTTAGGAGTTCTCTGGTGGAATTTTTGTGGTCAATTAAGTATACTATTATATCATCTGCAAATAGTGATATTTTGACTTCTTCCATTCCAATATGTAAACTTTTGATGTTCTTTTGTTGTCTAATTGCTCTGGCTAGAACTTTGAGTACTATATTGAATAGATAGGAGAGAGTGGGAAGCCTTGTGTGGTCCCTGATTTTAGTGGGATTGCTTCAAGTTTCTCTCCATTTAGTTTGATGTTAGCTACTGGTTTACAGTATATTGATTTCACTATGTTTAGGTATGGGCCCTGAATTCCTGATCTCTCTAAGACTTTTATGATGAAGGCATGCTGAATTTTGTCAAAAGCTTTTTCAGCATCTAATGAAATGACCATGTGATTTTTTTCTTTGAGTTTGTTAATGTAGTGGAATACATTGGCAGATTTCTATATATTGAACCATACCTGCATCCCTGGGATGAAGACTACTTGATCTTGGTGAATTATTGTTTTGATGTATTCTTGGATTCGGTTGGCCAATATTTTTTTTATAAATTTTATTTTCTAAGTTTTTTTTTTATTTACATTCCAAATCATTTCCCCTTTCCGGTTTCCTCCCTCCCCGAAAGTCCCATAAGCCCCCTTCCCTCCCTCTTTTCTCCATTCAACCCCCTCTCGTTTTTCTGTCCTGGTGTTCCCCTACATCCAGTCTTTCCAGGACCAGGGGTCTCTCCTTCCATCTTCTTAGAAATCTATTGATATGCGGATTGTGTCTAGGGTATTCCGAGATTCTGGGTCAATATCCCCTTATCAGTGACTGCATACCCTGTGTGTTCTTTTGTGATTGGGTTACCTCACTAAGGATGATATTTTCCAGTTCTGACCATTTGCCTAGGAATTTCGTGAATTCATTGTTTTTAATTGCAGAGTAGTATTCCATTGTGTAAATATACCACATCTTCTGAATCCATTCCTCCGTTGAGGGACATCTGGGTTCTTTCCAGCTTCTGGCTATTATAAATAAGGCTGCTATGAACATAGTGGAGCATGTGTCCTTATTGCATGCAGGTAAAGCCTCTGGGTATATGCCCAGGAGTGGTATAGCCGGATCCTCCAGGAGTGTCATGACCAGTTTTCTGAGGAACTGCCAGACTGCTTTCCAGAGTGGTTGTACCAGCTTGCAATTCCACCAGCAGTGGAGGAGTGTTCCTCTGTCTCCACATCCTCGCCAACAACTGCTGTCTCCTGTGTTTTTGATCTTAGCCATTCTGACTGGTGTGAGATGGAATCCCAGGGTTGTTTTGATTTGCATTTCCCTAATGACTAAGGATGATGAACATCTCTTTAGGTACTTCTCAGTCATTAGATATTCTTCAGGTGAGAACTCTTTGTTTAGCTTTGTACCCCATTTTTTAATAGAGTTACTTGCCTCTCTGGAGTTTAACTTCTTGAGTTCTTTGTATATATTGGATATTAGCCCTCTGTCGGATGTAAGGTTGGTAAAGATCATTTCCCAGTTAGTTGGTTGCCGCTTTGTCTTTTTGACAGTGTCTTTTGCCTTGCAAAAACATTTACTCAAAAATAGACAAATGAGACCTCATTAAATTACAAAGTTTTTGCAAGGCAAAAGACACTGTCGGTTGGCCAATATTTTGTTGAGAATTTTTGCATCAATTTTCATAAGGGAAATTGGTCTGAAATTCTCTTTCCTTTTTTGGTCTTTGTTTGGTCTAGGTATAAGCGTTTTTCTGGCTTCATAGAATGAATTGGGTAGTGTTCCTTGAGTTTCTGTTTTGTGGAATAGTTTGAAGAGTATCTGTATTAGCTTTCTGATCTGATAGAATTCCCCACTAAACCCATCTGGTCCTGGGCTTTCTTTTGTTGGTAAACTATTAACAACTGCTTCTATTTCCTCAGGAATTGTGGGACTATTAGATGATTTATCCGATTCCATCTTAATAATGGCACCTGGTATGTATCTAGGAAATTGTCCATTTCATCCAGATTTTCCTGTTCTGTTGAGTATTTGCTCTTGTAGTAGGATCTGATGATTTTTTGAATTTCCACAGTTTCTGTTGTTAGGTCTCCCTTTTCATTTCTGATTTTATTAATGTAGGTAGTGCTTCTGTGCCCTCTGATTAGTCTGGTTAAGGGTTTATCTATCCTGTTGATTTTCTCAAAGAACCAGATCCTGGTTTTGTTGATTCTTTATGTGATTCTTTTTGTTTCTATTTGGTTGATTTAGGCCCTGAGTTTAATTATTTCCTGCTATCTACTCCTCTTGGATGCATTTGCTTCTTTTTATTCTAGAGCTTTCAGGTGTGTTGTCAAGCTGCTAGTGTAAGCTCTCTCCAATTTCTTTTTGGAGGCACTTAGAGTTATGACTTTTCTTTTTAGCACTGCTTCATTGTGTCCCATAAGTTTTGGTATGATGTATCCTCATTTTCATTAAGTTCTAAAAACTCCTTTCTTTATTTATTTCTTACATGACCAAGCTATCATTGAGTAGAGCATTGTTCAGTGTCCATGTGTATGGGTGTTTTCTGTTGTTTTTGTTTGAATTCAACACCCAAGGGATCTTACACTCAGGTGTTCCCTGCGTACCTGGCTCATAAAAAGTGATTCTTACCTTCAGGATGCTATGAGTATTTTCTGTAAGTAATTCCAATAATATGCTTTGATTTACATATTGTACATTAGTGGGATCCATAATTTGGTTTATCATGTGCTCCTCAGGGGTGAGTGCACATCTGCATTATATTTCCCCAGGTACAATTCTTTCACATAGAAACCCACAATGCAATTCAGAGTGCCATGCTAAGTTTCTTTCATTTTATAAAAATAGATTGGGTCCATAGTTGGACTAGAAATTCTTTGATTTTTTTATTATTTTGTACATTTTTATTCACCAACCAAAGAAATTACCCTATCTCTTTTGTAAATAAATTTACCCCAGAAATCATGATTTCATTTTTCATATTATATGAGACACAGAATTTGAATAACTCTAAGTGCTATGTGGAAGCCAGATATTTTTGATTCTTTTCTGTTTTGCTCAATTATTTTCTATAGAAACAATAAGGAATAATAGTTAATCAACTATGGTGTATCAGTAATTTTATTTTTCTATTTTTTCTTTTCTTGTTTATTTATTAGATATTATCTTTATTTATGTTTCAAATGTTATCCCCTTTCCTGGTTTCCCCTTCAAAAACACCGTATCCCATTCCCCCCTCCCCATACTTACCAACACACCCACTCCTGCTTCCCTATTCTGGTATTACCTTATACTGGGGCATTGAGCCTTCTCAGGAACAATGGCCTCTCCTCCCTCTAATGTCCAACAAAGCTATCCTCTGCTATGTATGAAGCTGGAGTCATGGGTCCTTCCATTTGTTCTCTTTGGTTGGTGGTTTAGTCCCTGGGAGCTCTGGGGTTACCAGTTTGTTCATATTGTTGTTCCTCCTATGGTGCTAAAAGCTCCTTTAGCTCCTTGAGTCCTTTCTCTAGGTTCTCCATAGGGGAGTTTGTGTTCAGTCCAATGGTTGACTGAGAGCAGCCACCTCAATATTTGTCAGGTGCTGGGAGAGCCTCTCAGGAGACAGCTATATCTGGCTCCTGTCAGCAAGAGCTTTTTAGTATCCACAATAGTGTCTGGGTTTGGTGACAGTATATAGGATGGATCCCCAGGTGGGGCAGTCTCTGGATGGCCTTTCCTTCAGTTTCTGCTCCACATTTTGTGTCAGTATCTCCTCTCATGGGTATTTTGTTCCCCCTTATATGAAGGACCAAAGTATCCATAATTTTTTCTTCCTTCTTCTTGAGATACCTTTGGTCTATGAATTGTATCTTGGATATTCCAAACTTCTGGGATAATATCCACTCATCAGTGAGTACATAACGTGTGTGTTATTTTGTGATTGGGTTACCTCACTCAGGATGATATTTTCTTGTTCCATCCGTTTGCCAAAGAATTTCATGAGTTCATTGATTTTAATAGTTAAGTAGCATTCCATTGTGCAAACATATCACATTATATGTATCCATTACTCTTTTGAGGGACATCTAGGTTACTTCCAGCTTCTGTCTATTACAAATATGGCTGCTTTGAACACATGAAGCATGTGTCCTTATTACATGTTGGAGAAACATCCAGGTATATGCCCAGGAGTTGTGTAGCTGGGTCCTCCAATAGTACTATGTATGATTTTCTGAGGAACCACCAAACTAATTTCCAGAGTGGTTGAACCAGCTTGCAATCCCACTAGAAGTGGAGGAGTGTTCCTCTTTCTCCACATCCTCACCAGAACCTGCTGTCCCCTGAGTTTTTGATTTTAGCCATTCTGACTGATGAGAGGTGAAATCTCAGGGTTCTTCTGATATGCATTTCCCCAATGACTAAGAATGTTGAACATTTCTTTAGGTGCTCTTCAGCCATCCTGTCTGTATTCCTCAGTTGAGAATTCTTTGTTTAGCTCTGTACCCCATTTTAAACAGGGCTATTTTGTTCTCTGGAGTCTAACTTCCTGAGTCTTTTTATATATTGGATATTAGCCCTCCTTCTGACGTACAGTTGGTAAAGATCTTTTCCCAATTTGTTGGTTGCTGTTTTGTTCTACTCACAGTGTCTTTTGCATTACAGAAATTCTGTAATTTTATGAAGTCCCAAATTTTATTTCTTGATCTTAGAGCATAGGTTATTGGTGTGGTGTTCAGGAAATTTTCCCCTGTGCTTGAGACTCCTCCCCATTTTCTTTTCTATTAGTTTCAGTTTGTCTAGTTTTATGTGGAGGGCCTTGATTCACTTGGACTTGAGTTTTGTACAAGGAGTTAAGAATGGATTGATTTATATTCTTTTGCATTCTAGCTGCCAGTTGAATCTGCACTGTTTGTTGAAAAGGTTTTCTTTTTGGTACTGGATGGTTTTAACTCCTTTGTCAAAGATCAAGTGACCACAGGTGTATGGGTTCATTTCTGGGTCTTCAATTCTATTCCATTGATCTACCTGCCTGCCACTGTACCAATACCATGCAGTTTTTATCAAAATTGCCCTGTCGTACAGCTTGAGGCCAGGGATACTGATTCCCCCAGAAGTTATTTTATTGTTGAGAATAGTTTTTGCTATCCTGTTTTTTGTTGTTGTTGTTGTTGTTATTTCACATGAATTGGAGAATTGTTTTTTCTAACTCTATGAAGAATTGAGTTGGAATTTTGATGGGGAATTCATTGAATCTGGAGATTGCTTTTGGCAAGATGGCTATTTTTACAATACTAATCCTACCCATCCATGAGCATGGGAGATCTTTCCATATTTTGAGGTCTTCTTTGATTTCTTTCTTCAGAGACTTGAAATTCTTGTCATACAGTTCTTTCGCTTGTTTGGTTAGAGTTACAACAAGATACTTTATATTGTTTGTGACTATTGTGAACTGTCATTTCCCTAATATCTTTCTCATGTTGTTTATCCTGTTAGTATAGGAAGGGTACTGATTTGTTTGAGCTAATTTTATATTTAGCCACTTTGCTGAAGTTGTTTATCAGCTGTAGGAGTTCTCTGGTGAAGTTTTTTGGGTCATTTAAGTAGTTTGACTTCTTCCTCTCCAATTTGTGTCCATTTTATCTCTTTTGTTTTCCAGTTGCTCTAGCTTGAAATTCAAGTACTATATTGAGTAGATATGGAGGGAGAAGGCAGCCTTGTCTAGTTCCTGATTTTAGTGGAATTGCTTCAAGTTTCTCTCCATTTAGTTTGATGTTGACTACTGGTTTTCTGAATATTGCTTTTAATATGTGTTACTATGAACCTTGAATTCCTTATCATTCCTAGACTTTTAACATGAAGGGATACTGAATTTTGTCAAATGCTTTTTCAACATCTACTGAAATGACCATGTGTTTTTTTTCCTTGAGTTTGTTTATGTAGTGGATTTCATTGATTGACTTCTGTATATTGAACCATCCCTGCAACCCTGGGATGAAGCCTACTTGATCGTGGTGAATGATCACTTTGATGTGTTCTTGGATTCAGTTGGCAAAAATTTTATTGAGCATTTTTTTCATCAATATTTATAAGAAAAATTGGTCTGAAGTCCTCTTTCTTTGTTAGATCTTTGTGTGGTTTTGGTATCAGCATAATTGTGGCTTCTTAGAACAAGTTGGGTAGTGTTCCTTCTTTTCCTATTTTGTGGAATAGTTTTAAGATTATTGGTAGTAGGTAGGTCTTCTTTGAAGGTTTGATATAATTCTTCACTAAAAGCATCAGGTCTTGTGAATATTATGATTGCTTTTTTGGTTGGGAGACTTTCAATGACTACTTCCATTTCCTTAGGGGTTATGGGACTGTTTAGATGGTCTATCTGATCCTTATTTAATTTTCGTATTTGGAATCTGTCTAGAATATTGTCCATTTCATCCACATTTTTCAGTTGTGTTGAGTATAGACTTTTATAGTAGGATCTGATGATTTTTTGAATTTCCCCAGTTTCTGTTGTTTTATCTCCCTTTTCCTTTGTTAATTTGGATACTCTCTCTGTGTCCTCTGTTAGTCTGGCTAAGGGATTATCTATCTTGTTGATCTTTTTAAAGAACCAGCTCCTGGTTTTGTTGATTCTTTATATAGTTCTTTTTGGTTCTACCTGATTGATTTCAGTCCTGAGTTTGATTATTTCCTGCCATCTACTCCTCTTGGGTGTATTAGCTTCTTTTTTTTCTAGACCTTTCAGATGTGATGTTAAGTTGCTAGTTTGTGCTCTCTCCATTTTCTTTTTGGAGACACTCAGTGCTATGAGTTTTCCTCTTAGCCCTGCTTTCATTGTGTCCCTTAAGTTTGGGTATGTTTTGTGTTTGTTTTCATTAAATTCTAAAAAGCCGTTGATTTCTTTCCTTATTTCTTCCTTGACCACGTTATCATTGAGCAGAGCATTGTTCAACTTCCATGTATATGTGGGCTTTCTGTTGTTTATGTTGCTATTGAAGACCGCCCTTAATTCATAGTGATCTGATAAGAGACATGCAATTATTTCCATCTTCTTATATCTGTTGAGGTCTGTTATGTGACCAATTATATGGTCAGTTTTGGAGACTGTACCATGAGGGGCTGAGAAGAAGTTATAGTCTTTTGATTTAGGATGCAATGTTGTATACATATCTGTTAAATCCATTTGGCCCATAACTTCTTTTAGTTTCACTGTGTCTCTGATTATTTTGTGTTTCCCTGATTAGTCCATTTATGAAAGTGGGGTGTTGAAGTCCCCCAAAATTATTGTGTGAGGTACAATATGTTCTCTGAGATTTTGTAAAGTTTCTTTTGTGCATGTGGTGGCCCTTGCTTTTGGAGCTTAGATGTTCAGAATTGAGAATTCTTCTTTGTAGATTTTTCCTTTGTAAGTATGAAGTGTCCTTCCTTATCTTTTTTGATAACTTTAGGTTGAAAGTTGATTTTATTATGTGTTAGAATGGCTACTCCAGTTTGTTTCCTGGGACCATTTGTTTAGAAAATTGTTTTCCAGTCTTTTAATCTGATGTATTGTTTGTCTTTGACACTGATGTGTGTTTCCTGTATGCAGCAAAATGCTGGGTCCTGTCTGTATATCCAGTCTCTTAGTCTGAGTCTTTTTATTGGGGAATTGATTCCATTGATGTTAAGAGATATTACAGGGTAGTGATTGTTGATTCCTGTCATTTTTGATGTTATTTTTGTGTTTGTGTGGTTATCTTCTTTTGGGTTTGTTAAAAGAAGATTACTTTCTTGATTTTTCGAGGGTGTAGTTTCCCTCCTTGTATTGGCCTTTTCCATCTATTATCTTTTGTCGGTCTGAATTTTTGGAAACATATTGTGTAAATTTGGTTTTACAATGGAATATCTTGCTTTCTCCATCTATGGTAATTGATAGTTTTGCTGGGTATATTAGTTTGGGCTGTCATTTGTGTTCTCTTATGGTCTGTATTAGATCTGCCCAGGATCTTCTAACTTTCGTTGTCTCTGGTGGCAAGTGTGGTGTAATTCTGATAGGTCTGTCTTTATATGTTACTTGATTTTTTTCACTTTCTGCTTTTAATTTTCCTTCTTTGTTTAGTAAGTTTGGTGTTTTGATTATTATGTGACGGGAGGAATTTCTGCTCTGGTCCAGTCTATTTGGTGTTCTGTAGACTTCCTGTATGTTCATTGACATCTCTTCATTTAGGTTAGAGAAGTTTTCTTCCAAAATTTTGTTAAAATTTACTGCTCCTTTCAGTTTTAAATCTTCACTCTCTTCTATACTTATAATCTTTAGATTTGATCTTCTCATTGTGTACTAGATATCCTAGATATTTTTGGTTACAAAATTTTTGCATTTTGCATGTCCTTTGACTGTTGAGTTAATGTTTTCTCTGATATCTTCAGTCCCTGAAATTCTTTCTTCTATCTCTTGTATTCTGTTTCTGACACTTGCATCTATGACTCCTGATTTCTTTCCAAGGTTTTCTATCCCCAGAGATGTCTCCATTTGTGATTTTTTTTATTGTTTCTATTTCCATTTTTAAAATCCTAGAAGGTTTTGTTCAGTTTCTTCACTTATTTGTTTGTGCATTCCTGTAATTCACTAAGGAATTTTTGTATTTACTCTTTAAGGGTTTCTGCATGTTTATACAAGTTCTCCTCTATTTCTTTAAGGGGGCTATTTATATCCTAATTGAAGTCCTCTATCAGCATCATGAGATGTGATTTTTAAATCCAAATCTTTCTTTTCTGTTGTCTTGGATTAACTAGGGCTTGCTCTTGTGGAAGAATGGGGTTTCTATGATGCCATGTCATGTTTCTTTCTGTTGGGAACATTCTCGTGTTTGCCTTCCGCCATCTGGTTATCTCTGGTGTTAACTGGTCTTGCTGTCTCTGACTGTGGCTTATCTGTCCTGTAATTCTATCAGTACTCCTATGAGACCAGTTTTCTCTGGGAGGAACTTAGGTGTGGAGAGCTGTGGTAACATGTAAGCTCAGGTGTGCAGACAGAAACCAGATGGATCCTGTTCCCAGCTGATCCTTGGTTCCTGTGTCCTGATGGCTTTGGGTCCCTCTTGGGCCACAAATGTTAAGAGAAGTGGTGGTCTTACCTGTGCATGCAGGTGTGTAGGCACCCCAGGGGGACCAGTTCTCTTGTGTCGGTATTTGTGTATGTAGGTCTGTGGCCTCGGATCAGCTCTGGGTGCATCGGAAATTGGAAGACTCCTGTCCCAGGGTGTCCTAGGGTTTCAGGCAGGTTCCCCTGAGCAGCAGGGGTGATTCTACCTGTGCTCCCAAGCTGTTTACACTTCTGAGAGGCTAGCTATCTCTTTTTGCCACCTGGGTATGGAGCCCTGTGGCAGAGGATGGTCTCCAGCTGCAGACAGAAACCGGAAGGCTCCTGCGTGGGATTCCTGGTGGGTGCCCGTGTTCTGAGTGTTCTGGGAAGGTTCCTCTGAGCAGCAGGAGTGGTCCTACCTGCTCTCCTAGGCCTGTCTACACTCCTGGGATGTTAGCTATCTCCCTGTGCCACCTGGGTATGGAGTCCTGTGGCAGAGGATTGTCCTTAACCATAGCTTATTTTTATATTTTATCTGAAATAGAATTATAACTCTTTGTCACCTCTCTTTTTTCCTATCATCCCTCTAGCCCCTCTCAGATACCGTCCATCCAATTCCTGAGATGTCTCTTCTTAATTTATAGTTCATAGACTACTTTTTCTTTGATTATCATTGTTCTACACATGTATGTATGTGCATACATACACACAAGTACATATGTATGTATATCTTCCTGTGGGCATGTATGTGTGACTGTGTGTTTGTCTGTGTCTCTGTGTATCTGAAAAGCTTAGTAGGCCATTTTTGTTGTTTGTCTATATTTTCAAGACTGACCACTATTCATTGGACATCTCATAAGGGAGCTCATTCCTGGGAGGAGATAATTCTTTCCCATGTAGGCATTACTTGCTTGTCATTCTTTGCTTCCAGGTAGGGCATTATGAATATTTCCCCCTCCCACATTCACATGTCCGTTATACAGCATATAAGAGACACTCATATATCACAATCATCTTGGTGTGCTCTTATGTTTTATCTTCCATTGGTTGGTGTTTCAGTACAAATATCTACCAGAGTATCAACTGTATGAGCACTCTTATCTATCTGACTCATTTTCTGTTTATTGAGACAGAGATTTACTCTATAATCCATGCTGGAATGAACTCCTTTTGTTGAGGATGGTCTCCAATTCCTGGTAATCTTCTTTCTTTAGCATTATAAATGTTGAGATTATTCAGTGTGAGTCACCACACAAAACTGAATTTCAATTTAAAAGAAAAAATCAAATCCTTTCTTTACTTCATTCTCTCTATTCTCTTACTCTTTCTCTCCCACCTCTGTTGTATATGTGCAAGGGAGTTGCATGAAAATTCGTATGTGTATATAAAAGTCACAGGACAACTTGCCAATCTTTGATGTTGTTGTTGTTGTTGTTTTTCTTCAACTTGTGTCCTAGGATTAAACTCAAGAGGTCAGTCTTGGTAACCAGAACATTTACCACAGATCCATCCCATTGGTCTTGATTTTCAATGTCATGACAAATATTTTTATTCAGAAATAAGTTCTGGGTCAAAAACATTAGTATCATGCCTAATCTTTGTTTCATTGTACATATCTTCATCTTTTGATATTATTTTTGTAAGATACTCATATATTAGTGAGGAATGTGATCAAATATCTCCCTTACCCCTTACAAGCATCCAAGAGTTCTCTTGACTCTGCCTCGTGGGAAGAATTATTTGTGCTTCTGTGCATTAATTCTGGCTGAATATTGAGAATCATAAGGAGAATCATTTAGAATAAAGCAAAAACAATTTTTATGTTGTAAAATTAAATAAAATATGTTTTATTTATTTTCATTATGATTACTAAGGTACAAACTGAACAAATACCAATTATTTATAGTCAATATGCAAACCAAAAATGTTTAGACTTTTAAATAGCATGCACCCATGAACAACACTGTCACACATTATTTCATTTCCTTGGTTACAGATAAATATTTAGTTTCTGGTTTCTAGAGAATATAAGCTAATTGAAAAATCTAATTTTTTTCAACAGTAAGTTTTTGTAGAAAGTTTACTTCTTAGGAAGTTAACAAGTTTTAATTTCACACTATCATTTGAAATTGTGAAACAAGAAAAAAGTGATCCATTTATACTTTCCTTCTAATAAGAGAGAGTTTCTAAGTGTGAAAGGCAAAAGGGTCATATCTTCAAGTTTTATAACATGAATGAATTCCATGAGTTTGTATGCTAATCCAACAGACCTTAGATAATACCTGACTCTTATGCTTCATAAAGCATACCAAAGAAAAAAAAGAAATATATTTTCTTTAAATCTTAGAGGAAAATAGGTCACATTTAGATGTAGAATTTCCACTTCTAATTAACCATTAAAATTCACTGAATATTTTTTAGTTTTATTAGCCCCACTGAAATAATGCTTATCATTTTAAGCAAATTATTTCTGAATTAATTGTCTAGTAATGTTCTAAATAGCATAAATACAAGAGACTATGTTTATTGAACCACAGTAGTTTTATGAATTAAAGGATATCCGTGATTACTGAGTTACTGAAAATTGATAAAATACCAACATTGATTTCAAGCAATATTGGTAATTTTTAATATAATTTTAATATAATTGTATCTTATTGCATGTGCAAAATTTGAGGAGCCCTGTTAATTACTTCTTGTTTTGATAGAAATTGAATGATGAATGACTTGTTAACTTTAGAAATTATACAAAAATTTTTATTGGATATTTTTGCATCAATATTCTTAAGGGAGTGAGATAACCAGTCACAAAAGTTCACACATGTTATCCACTCACCAATAAGAAGATATTAGCCTAGAAGCTTGGAATACCCAAGATACAATTCATAGACCATATGAAGCTCAAGAAAAAGGAAGACCAAAGTGTGGATACTTTGGTCCTTATTAGAAGGGGGATCAAAATACCTACAGAAGGAGAGATTCAGAGCAAACGTATGGAGCAGAGACTGAAGGAAAAACAATCCAGAGACTGCCCCATCTGGGCATCCATCCCATATACAATTACCAAACCCAAACACTATTGTGGATGGCAACAAGTGCTTGCTGGCAGGAGCCTGATATAGCTGTCTCCTGAGAGTTTCTGCCAGTGCCTGACAAATACAGAAGTGGATGCTCACAGCCATCCATTTGACTGAGTACAGGTCCTGAATGGAGGAGTTAGAGAAAGGACCTAAGGATCTGAAGGGGTTTGAAGCCTCATATGAGGAACAACTATATGAACCAACCAGTACCTCCATAGCTCCCAAGGACTAAACCATCAACCAAAGAGTACACATGGAGGGACCCACGGCTCCAACCACAAATGTAGCAGAGGATGGCCTTGTTGGACACCAGTGAGAGGAGAGGCCCTTAGTCCTGTGAAGGCTCAATGCCCCAGTGTAAGGGAATGCCTGGACAGGGAAGCAAAAGTGGGTGGGTTGGTGAGCAGGGTGAGGGGAGATGGGATAGGGGGTTTTGGGAGGGGAAATGAGAAAAGGGTATATCATTTAAAATGTAAATAAAGAATATAAATGTAAATAAAGAATATTTACATATATATGTATATATATGCATATATACCTTCTCAGTATTCTTAGTAAGCAATGATGACCTTCTTCCAAAAGATTGGCTGTGTTCACTTCTCAACTTTCATAAAACATAAAACATTTAGAGATAAATGCCTTCAGTTTTTTAATTCCTCTTGAGTATCTACAGATCATCTCAATTTAGTGTGGCAATTGGAAAACAAAAGGACATCAAACAGACACAAATTGGAAAGGAAGAAGTCAAACTACTTAAATGACCCAAAAAAACTGCACCATAGAACTCCTACAGCTGATAAACAACTTCGGCAAAGTGGCTGGAAATAAAATTAGCTCAAACAAATCAGTATCCTTCCTATGCTAACAGGATAAACAATATGAGAAAGATATTAGGAAAATGACAGTTCACAATAGTCACAAACAATATAAAGTATCTTGTTGATACTTATGGCTTTCCAAACTTAATTTGTGTGGCTTTCCCACCTTAATTCTTTTAATATAGATAACCCTTCACAAATCGCAACTGATATTTGTTTTTATAGTATCTTGTATCTTATCATCTCAATGGCCTATTCACTATCACTTCTCCATCTTATCTTGTCACAATAAAGCTCATCCACATTCATCAACTGTTCATACTAGGAACAGTTGAGATATTTGTTTTCACTACCTTATCAAAATTCATTAGGTGAGGTTGTTAATACCATATTCCTTAAATATTTTTCAAGGCCATATCCTTCCACGTTGAATATAACACTCTTGCTCACAGCCTAACCACAATCATAAATTTATGCAGATATTCTCAGATCTTCCTATATATATATATATATATTACCAGCTTGTTTTCAGGAAAGCAATTCAGATTACTTCACTTTTACTTGCTTCTGTCTTACAAAGATTGCTTGACACTTTGAAGATTAAATCAAAACTCTTGACCATTATCTACATTATTAGATTTTAGTGAATTTGTAATTCTACTTCACCTAAAAACACCAGCTCTCCTTACTCTTTTTGGAGGACTACAATAGATTACATCTTCCAGGTATATTGACATCAACTCCCTTCATTTGAAATGGTTTCAACTTAAAGAGGTTTGCAACTCCATAGGAAGAACAACAATATCAACCAACCAGAACACCCAGGGACTAAATCACCAACCAAGGAGTACACATGTAGGGAACCATGGCTCGAGTTGTATATGTAGCAGAGGATGGCCTTGTTGGACATCAACGGGAGGAGAGGCCCTTGGTCTTATAAAAGTTCAGAGCTCCAGTGTAGGTGAATGCCAGGGTGGGAGGTGGAAGTGGGTGTGTGGGTGGAGGATCACTGTCATAGAAGCAGGAGGAAAGGATATGGGATAAGGGGATTCTGAGGCAGGGGGAGACTGGTTTAGAGGATAACATTTGAAATGTAAGTAAACAAAATATCTAATAAAAATTAAATAAAATTTAATCATGAGAAAAAAAAGAAATAGTTTCAACTTAACTGTTTTTTATGTCTCAATCTTATCCTCACCTGAAAACCCAATTATCATCTCTTTGGATAGTTCTCTCTGGACTGTGTCATTTAAAGATGTTTTCTTGGTTCCTTTCTTCCCTTCAATTTATTTATTTTAATGGTAGAAAGAGCATATTCTACAAATGATTCAATGTTGTTTCTAAAATATGGTATTAATTTAATTTAGATATATATTCCATGAATGAAAATCTTAATCTGGTTTCCTCATTGTTAGTTTTTAGAGGATGATTTGCATGAGATCATGAAATGTTTGTTCCATAATGGAGCTATTAATAGTACTCAAATTACTATTAAAGGATTCTTTAGTGAATTTCAAAATCATTACCTATTTTGGCTTTTGTCTTTGGTCAACCCTTCTAACTCTCAGGAACCTGTTCATTCTGATTCGGTACACACTTCAAATGTTATTCATATTAGTATTAAAATGCTTGTTAAAATAATGATGAATTACTATGATTAATATATTTGAATTATATGAATTTAAGAGGATTACTTTATTCAATAGCTGTAAGAATATATTTTAACCTTCCTACTTCTTTTCCATCAAAAAAACATTGAATTAAGTGTTAAGGACCTCAATTTAAATCCTGATACACTGAATCTAACAGAAATGAAAGTGGTAAAGAGTTTTGATGTCATTGGCACAGGGGAAATATCCTAAACAGAACTCTGATGGGTCACACGCTACGATCAAGAATTGATAAATGGAAACTCATGAAACTGGAAAACTTCTGTAAGGCAAAGGACATAGTCAATAAGACAAATTGGCAACCTTCAGATTGGGAAAAAAATCTTCACTAACCTCACATCTGATAGAATAAAATCTGGAGTGTAAATAAATAAATAAATAAATAAAAGAAAGATTAAAAAAAAGATTTAAATAAATATCCTATGTTTGTCAACCAACAGTTTAGTTCCAAAGATAATTCTTAAGTAATGAAGTAATAAACTACCTGGAAAACTAATTTTTAGTGGTTATAATGTTTTCTTTTGCACCATAAAATTATATCCACTATTAAAAGATCAAAGTTACGAGAGTTGTGCCATTTCCAACACCCTAACTTTAATAAACAATTTATTTTGTTAATTTTTAAATCTTTTATTTACTTATTTATTTACCCTCCAGACCCCATTCCTCTGTGAGTTCATATGACCTTTGCTCAATTGATTTAGAGGACTTTGTTCTCCAGATGTCCTCTGTCCCTTCTGATTCCTGCACTCTTTCATCCTCCTCTGTGGAGGTCATTGAAGTCTGAGGAGAGGGATTTGATGGAGAAATCTCATTTAGATCTGTGTGTTCCAATGTGTTTCTCTTCTGCTTAATATCTGGTCTCTGTATTTGTTCCCATCTGTTGTAGGAAGAAGCATCTCTGATGATATCTGAATAATTCACTGATCTATGAGTATAGCAGAATCATTAGTAGTTCTTTTATTGTTAATGTTTTTGCTTCTTTGTAAGACTAGTAGTATTTTATAACAATCCTGGTATATAGAAAGCATCCCATGATTCATGATTTAAATGTGTGGACAAAACCAGTCCTAGACCTAGATTTTAAGCAAGCCTTTTAGACTCTGTTAGGTAATTATATGTGTCATTTCAGTTAATACAGAAACTTTGTGAAGTAGAATTCTTTAACATCATTTAACAAATGAGAAAAGTGTGCCATAGCTTAAATAATATTGAATAATAAGACTATAGTAAAGGAGAGTCTGCCTCAACTTAAATTTTATGTGGTCATCTTTTAATACTTACACTTGTGTCACTATATCATAATATATAAAGTGCCCTCTTCTCTCCTCTGTCCCCATATTTCTCCCTCCCCAGGATATTATGATTTTGTTGAAAAATATAATTACATGCATTTTATATAATAAAATGAAATACCTTTCAATAGACAAATAAGGTTGATTGGATGAAATAATGGGAATACTGAAAAACACATCTTATCATATGCATAAAATGCTAAACGTCTTTGTTTCTTGTTAGAACATTCATAGACAGCATCTTTTACCCATTTGAGTTATCTTCTCATGGCATGAATACTGTTTCCACAGTGCTGTCCTTGGGCTTTAATTATTTTTCTTCTTAACAACTACACAATCTTTGAGCATGTCATAAGCAGGGATTGTGCAGAGCAAGAGTACTTTGTGTGAATAAAATGTTGCTTCTGCTTTTTGTCACATTGCAAATAAGTAGGGAAATGGAAAATGGGTGTACTAAATAGTAAATAATTCTTTGTGTCATTTGCTTCATTCCAACTTCCTCAAAAGAGAAAGAAGACAAGGAGAGGTGGAGAGGGCAAGTGAAGGGGAGAAGACTAAAAGGAATGGGAAGTAAACAAAGATGTTATCATCTAACATCTTTGATCATGTTCATTTTCTCTGCAAGTTAAAGCATTAAAAGAAAAAAAAAGTTTCAGGTTTTGATAATCTACAGGGCAAATCTGAAACATACCTGACAGAATCAACCTATGAAAAAAGGGCATTGAAGAGGGGTGAGAAAACATACTCAGCAAGGCAGAGACACACACCCACATCCCCCACTGAGGGAGAGAGAGAGAGAGAGAGAGAGAGAGAGAGAGAGAGAGAGAGAGAGAGAGAGAGAGAGAGAGAGAGAGACCTGAAAAGCAGAGAATAGAATGGGGCACTCAGTAGCCTGAAGTACAGTTCTTCATTGAGGACTGGATTGTTTAAGGAACTTTGAGGTGTCTTTTTTCCCAACTACTTTAGGGCTGGTCAGTTTGACAAAGACTAGTAAATTGATAAAAGATCCACAACTGTGGCATAAATTCACATTGATCTGACCTTGAATGTTAGCACCAGCCCCCTATCAGGAGGGCACTACCGGGTGGAGAGAAAGCATACAAAATTGTGTTGTTTGATTTTACCAAATGAAGACTAAGGAGTCAGATGCTGGCATGAAAACCTGCTAGCTCAGAGAGGCAGAGAAAGCACTCAGCTGACCCTCCTCCTCAACTGAGGTCCCAGAAGAGACGGTTGTTCTCCACACTGTCTTAAAAACCCTTGCAACTCTACTTCCTGTGTGTCTCTCTAACCATACTCCTGACTTCTTCTCTGTTTTTTTTTTTTGTTGACTCTCTGTCCACTGGTAGATTGTTCTACCTCTTGATCTATTGCGGATTTTATTTAACTTTGTTTAAAATAAACAGAAACCTATTAGATTAAAGCTGTGTGATAGGACTGAGTCACAACACAACTAGAGACAGGTTTTTTCAGTGTACAATCTCAGGGTTCACAGTGTGATCAAATATCCTGCTAGACTGCAAGATGCTTTTGTCTCAGGTAAAGAATGTGAGGAAAAGTCAGGTAAAGAATGTGAGGAAAAGTCAGAAGTTTGCCTTTTTTACTGTATCTCTATGGTCAATCTTCCTGTCTATCTGTTGATCTATAATCTATCTAACACCCAGTACCTCAAGTGGAGAAAGTGAAAAAGAGAAAGACAAAACCCTTCTTCAAGCTTAAACCATGTTCTAAACTATAGGTCAAGCTCATCTCTCCTACAACATTTCACTGGCCTCAGCAATTGAACATAAACTTTTCTTGTCATAAAATTTCATTTTGTGGACTTTAAGTTGTATTATTTCTGTTTGTGATTATTTTCTCTCAATGTTGTGAAATGCATTCTAAGTAGACTAGGTTTCATAGATAATTAACTGCCTTAATCTAACAGATGCAATGTTTTTATTACCTTAACATTTTTACAACCGGAATAAATACTAAAGGAAAATAATTTATTTTCTGTCCGGTTTCTCAGCTAACTACCCTAAAGAATATTCCTTCCATATGATACTTTCTGAAGTTTTTCTTTCATATATTTCCTTGTCTCCTATTACTATTCTTAGAAATTAATTTGTACCTTTCTAAAATCACGTTATATTTCATCTAGTGGTGCGGGACCGTGGTGTGAGACAAGGCCATCTCCATAATCCTGTGGCCATCAGATCTTGTTACAGATGGTTGTGAGACACTATGTGGTTGCTGAGATTTGAACTCAGGACCTTTGGAAGAGCAGTTGGTACTCTTAACAGTCCCACATAGTGGTATATTCATCTTTTACCAACATTTTATAATATATATGCACTTAATAGGCATTTATGTAGTACTTTCTATTACATTTACATTTTTATTCTACATTGGCTTTGCCTTTTGTTGTTGTTATTGTTGGTTTTTAACCCCTTGAAATACTAGTTAGGGCTGTGAGATTGAAGGCTTGCAGTTACAAGAGGATCATTTTTCTTTCCCTAGAATAATGATACAAATTGAAGCCATAGCCTTCCTTTGATGGTTTTTAAATCATGTTTATGTTTAATTCTAGATTTACCCTAATGAATAGAACAAAGAAAATTGTTTGCAGATTGGCAAATTGCAATAATGGTTTCCAGCACTCTATTTAATGTTTGCTACATATATTTATCATTTTATGTGTAACCCACACACTGTTTTACAACTCATTATTTAGAACAGTAGGTTGTTCCCTCCCTGAAACAGAATAAACTAATTTCAATTTGCCTTCTAACTAGAAACAACTGCTAATAATATGGAAATGTAATGAACAAAAGCCAAGAATCTTTCTCAGAAACTATTTCCATTAGATTCACATAATATTTTTTAAAAACTACTGCATTCCCAAGTTCTTTGGTAATGGAGGAAACAAGTCATTATAATTTCATGTAATCATGCTGCTTTCCTAAATTGTTTTTTACTATGACAGGTCATTTTTAATCCAAGTAGCTGTTTACATTATATTAATGTGAAAAACCAGAACTGCAAATTTGCAAACTCTTGGTGCTGAAATAATGTCTGTCCTTAAATAGTTTGTTTCTTGATTCAGCAGTAAAACAATTTAATCAGTTTATTGCCTACATCAATGGCCATTAACAGCAGGACAGAGTTGGTCTTAACTTTTGTCAAAATGTTTACTGCTTTGGATTCTGGGACATGTGGAAGAATGAACAACTGTTTTTGTTAAAGAAATGTCTGGTCAAAAAGGAGCTGTGAAAATAGATATCTAATCATAAACAAAGAAAATTCCAGACAAGAATTAGAAAATCAAATAACATTTCAGAAATTATATGATTCATATAGATTTGCTGGGAAGTTTTTACAAATTGGGTGAACATACCACATTTAACAAGGTCAGTAAGTTTGGTGAGACATGTGTTTTAGTTGTTTGTATTTTCATGTTCACATGATCTCATTATTTTAATGGGAGATGAGAAACACGGGTGTGTTGCATACTTATATATAAAATTCACATTAGCATCCTACACTGCTAAAATTTTCCACCTTCTTTGTGCACTGTAAAATTAAGACACAATTCTCAATATTAGATTTTTTTTCTTTTTTTTAAGGATCTGGGCATAATAACAACTGAAAAAGAAAATGAATTGACCTATTTAAGATAAGCTGAAACCAGAAAGAAAGAAAAAGGTAAAGTTTGTCTCTGTTTTCCAGAGAAGCAATTGTCAAGACCTTAGCCCATTCTCTGAGGCTTCTATGTCTGAAAAATATTCACTATGACTAGACCACAGGAGTTACAAATCTGAATTACATCACCTAATTCTCTTAACTCTATCACTTTTTACTTTCTCATGATTATATTTTAATATTTTAAAATAAATATGTGCCATTAATATATTCCAATCTATTAAACTAGATGTTCATATAAATATGGGCATATATGAGAGATTTAAATACACATATTATACATAATATAGATACTTTATATGTACCTTAAATATGATAAAGTTACAAGTTAGTAATTAATGGTTGTACAGTCAAAGCTGGACAAAGCTACCTCAACTCAGCAGCTTCAACTTAGAGAATTTTTGTCTATTAAAAAACTTGAGTGATCCTTGAAAAGACATAATATTCCAATTGTAATATTTATTCAGAGAAATTCATATTTGTATAAATAGCAAAATTGTGTGAGATAAAGCATATTGGTAAACATTACAGAATATCAAATAATAAATACCTAACTATTTTCAAATTGCATAAACCAAGATATAGTTGAGCTTAAACTTAAAAATAAACTGACAGAAGAATAGCATAGATGGTTAAAACATGTTGGGAGACTGCTGCTTAGATTGCATACAAATAGCCTCTCTATTAGCTATATTATTTACTTGATTTGCTAATATGTGAAAACACCTGGAGAAAACAATTGAAGGATGGGAAAGTTTATTTTTGGTTATGCTATGGTTCCTAGGAAAGATGTAACAGCAGGAAGATAACATCTAAGGTGTCTATTTAGAAAGAGATGGACATGTCTGGATATCTTGATGTATCAGTTTTACTCAGTTTGGCAGCCTACCTGACAATAGTACTGACAACATTTAGTGTGGCTTTCCAAACTTAATTTGTGTGGAGTTCCCTTTTTACCTTAATTCTTCTAATATAGATAACCCCTCACAAATAGCACCAGAGATTTGTTTTTATAGTGATAGTTAATACAAAAAATTCAATAAAGTTTATCCATCACAAAATCAACACAAAAGGTCATAGGGTAAAACTTGTCTTTGCTATTGTTTCTATATCTTATCTAACTTCAGAACTGAGGTGCATAGAATTCCAAGATGCTATGTTTACAAAGGACAGTTTGCCTTTGGTATGGAATGGGATAGTATGGAAGAAATAGTGTTCTGAATTTTAAGATACCTGGAACACAGACTGGAAGATAGGGGACTAGGGTCATTTATGTGTGTGCATTGGGGAGTCTGTATACTCAACCTATAAATATGCTATCACGAGAGTGATAATGAAATGTTAGTAAGTTAAGGTTCAGACATTAACCGTAGTGCTCATATGTGCTTAGTTCTGCTGTATAAGTCTTTTCCCAGCATGCTGATTGGTCATGAAGGCTTTTAGAGAGGGATGAGCCAATAAATTCTAGTAGTTTCTCTCAATGGTTATTATCTTTATCAAAAATGAGAATTAGGTGGCCTTCATTAATATATCAGTGATTATAAAATAGTTTCATTTTTTTATTTTCTAAGTTTTTTTTTATTTACATTCAAAATCATTTCCCTTTTCCTGTTTCCTCCCTCCCCGAAAGTCCCATAAGCCCCCTTCCCTCCCTCTTTTCCTCATTCAACCCCCTCTCGCTTCTCTGTCCTGGCATTCCCCTACATCCAGTCTTTCCAGGACCAGGGGTCTCTCCTTCCATCTTCTTAGAAATCTATTGATATGTGAATTGTGTCTAGGGTATTCTGAGATTCTGGGTTTATATCACCTTATCAGTGACTGCATATCATGTGTGTTCTTTTGTGATTGGGTTACCTCACTAAGGATGATATTTTCAAGTTCTGACTATTTGTCTAGAAATTTCGTGAATTCATTGTTTGTAATTGCAGAGTAGTATTCCACTGTGTAAATATACCACATCTTCTGAATCCATTCCTCCATTGAGGGACATCTTTTACTGTGTTCTATTGGTAACTTCAAATTCAAATTGGTCAGCTCAAATTCACAGAAAAGAAAGATAGGCATTGCTTCAAACTATCTATGATGGTAATTGGTTTCAGTAGTCAAATATACATAAACTTAGGGCCTGGTGAGTTTTGGTGATTAAGAACACTAGCTGCTCTTCCAATGAACCCAGGTTAGAATGCTGTAATGCCCATGCCTTCCTCTCATCTCTGTAGGCATTAAATCCATGTGGTTCACAGACATCCATGTTGGCTTAAAAGAAAACAAAACCAAACAGAAAACACCAAACAAACACCCACAAACATGTCAAACAAATAAATAAACAACAAAACCCCTAAACTAAATAAATATAACCCTCCTCAATTATCTTTAATGTAAATGTAAGCACTTTAACGTGAAGCCTGTAAATAAATTATTAAAAACAGTATACCTAATGTTTTTAAATTGAAGATTAAGGGGATATTTATGACCATTAAAAATTGATTTCCAAGAAGATGGAAGGAGAGACCCCTAGTCCTGGACAGACTCGATGTAGGGGAATACCAGGACAGAGAAGCGAGAGGGGGTTGAATGGGGAACAGGGGGAGGGAAGAGGGTATATGGGATTTTCGGGGAGGGAAGAACCGGGAAAGGGGAAATGATTTGGAATGTAAATTAAAAAATAAATAAAATAAAATAAATGAACATTCTTTTTTAATATTTTTTTTCTTCTGGAAACATTCTAAAGTGACCTTGCTTCCATTCTATTCTTAAGCAGTTCTTTACACATTGATCCAGAACTTTCTATTAACTCCAAATCTGTAGGGCAAGCTCAACATTAGGTTAAGCTTTTGAACCTGCTCATGTACACCCCAGGTCTTGAACATTAATAAGCTTTCGTCTCAGAGCTTACATTAACAGTCTTGCTAACAGAGATGCAGCTTTCTTCTTAGAGATTTGAAAAGCTTCAAGAATGTTTTTAGGAACTAAAACTCAGGTGAGAAGAAATTTATCAAGGCACTTGCTGCCTTGAAATTGCCCAGTAGGGTACATGCTTTCTAAGAAAATGTTTGAACTTAATTGCACATTTTATCCCTCTTTAGGAGGAAAGGTAACTATACCTGAGGCAGGTTAATATTTCCACTTGAGAGCTAAATAAAAGGAAACTCTTTTTGAACTTGGCAAAGTACAGCAATTAATTTGGCCTGATAAGGTATAAATCACATGTATAGCTACAGTTAGGCTTAGACTGCAAAAAGGTAGTCATTCGTAGACTGTGAAGATTGCATATTAAACTCCAAATAAAATTACATTTTCTCATCTGAATTAAAGTCTTACTTCATATCTTTAAATCCACTCAGTTTTAAAGCCCCATTTAAAAGTCAACTTCTATATGGCACCTTCCACATTAGCCTCAGTGGTTATGCAGTTTTTCTTTGAGTAACTTCTTTCTGTATCTCCTGTGTAGTCCTAGGTATTATCATGTGCTGCGGCATTTATGTGCATGCTATGCATTTCCTCTATGATATTCGACTCATTTCATAGCCTTACCAGATCTGTGAGGTTAAAATACAGTAATCAAATGAAAATCATTACAGAAAATTTTCTCAATGTTCAAATCTGTGCTTGATCATGGTATTCTATCACATAATTTAGAAAAGGCTTTCAAATGAAAATCACAAGAAAAAAGAAAACGTTTATTAACATTTTATCCAAAATCCATCAAGTAACTTTTTGGATAAAGGAATAAAAGTAATTTAAAAATATATATTTCTAATTTTTAGTTTAAAAATTACATAATTTTCCTTCTTCCTTCTCTTCCTTCCAATCCTGCCAGGGTACCCTATCTTGTATAATCTGAATATCATGGCCTCTTTTTTCTTATTTTTTTATTCACTTTATATCCCTGTCACAGACCTCTCCCTCCTCTCTTCCAGATTACCATCCTTAAAAATTCCTCCTACTATTACCCCTATCACATTTCCCCAGATAAGTGGAGCCCCTTTGGGTACCACTCTACCATAGGACATCTAGTCCCAGGAGGACTAGGCACATCCTCTACCACTAAGACCCAACCAGGCAGCCCAAGTAGAGGAAAGGAATCCAAGGGCAAGGAATAGAGACAGAGACAGCTCCCATTCCATTTGTTAGGGGACCCACATGAAGAGCATATTTTGTATATTTTCTACAAATGTGTAGGGGTTCTAAGTTCAGTTCATGCATGTTCCCTACTTGGAGACCAAAGTTTTGTGAGCCCCTATGGTCCCAGGATAGTTAACTCTGTATGTCTTCTTGTGGTGTCCTTGACCTCTCTCATTTGCTCACTTCTATCCTTGACTCTGCCAAAAACTACCCATGCTCTGTCTGATAAAAAGATAACTTTTCCAGATTCAAGGTTACCTATGCTAGAATGTTCTCAGTAACAAACAAAGGTCACAGTACACCCACACCAACTTGACCTAATTCAATTTTTAAATATTTATTTATTTATTTTATTATGCAAATATACTTTCATTCTCAAGGAGAGCATTGGATCCCATTACAGATGGTTGTGAGCCACCATGTGGTTGCTGGGAATTGAACTCAGGACCTCTGAAAGAGCAGCCAGTGCTCTTAACTGCTGAGCCATCTCCCCATTCCCCAACCTAATACTTAATTATACATTTTGATTAAGTATACAACATAAATATGCATATAAAACATAGAAAAATCTTTAAAATAAAAATATTAATAAGTATTATTATTTACTCTTAAATAATAAATTAATAAACATTACTATTTACTATTAAATAGGAGTGTTAACATTATTCTAATATATTCTGATGTTCTGTTATGCACAACTGTTTGATTTATTCATATCCATGATGCAATTATGACACTAGATACTCATACTATGTATTTTCATTTAAACCTTGTAGATTTGTGACAGTTTATATTGATTCCACTTTTTTTGCTTGTTTGTTTGTTTTTTTTCCCTAGACAAGGTTTCTCTATATAGCCCTGATTGTCCTGGAACTCAGTCTTTTGACCAGGCTGTCCTCAAACTCAGAAATCCACCTGCTTCTGCCTCCCATGTGCAGGGATTAAAGGCATGCACCACTGTTAGTTTGTTTTTGTTTTTGTAAGTCAGGGTCTCAGTACATAGCTCCTGCTCTCCTGAATCCCACTATGTAGATCACAGTGGTCTTGGGCTCACAAAGGTCATCTGCCTCTGCCTCCTGAGACTTATGATTAAAGACTTGCCTTACTCTGCCTGGCTATATTGATTGTTAATTTTGATAGGATCTAGAATTCTTGAGACAAACAACTCTTGCCATAACTGTGTGGAATTATTTAGATCAGTTCAATCGAGATGGGAAGATGTCCTCTCAATGTGAGCTGCACCATTCCATGTTATGAGGTTTCATAGTGCATTAAAAATAAATACAGAAATCCATCCATTGCTTTCTGCTTCCTGTGTATGGATGTAGTGTAATTAGCTGCCACTGTGCCTGCTCCCATGATTGTCATGCTGGGGTATATCCCCTAGAACTCTGCAGCAATATAAACTCCTTCCTCTTTAAATTGCTTTCATCACTTCTTTTGTCCAACCAGTGAAATGAGTACTAGTAGAGCATCTGTAAATTAATATGCATTTGTCTCTTGACATAGGACAAATATGTTTACTCCTAAAGGGAGAGGTAGAAAAAGATGCATGTGATTCTCAAATTGAATTTTTGCTTCTTCTTCTTCTTCTTCTTCTTCTTCTTCTTCTTCTTCTTCTTCTTCTTCTTCTTCTTCTTCTTCTTCTTCTTCCTTCTCCTCCTCCTCCTTCTCCTTCCATCTCTTTCTCCCTCTATTTCTAATTCTCCTTCATTTTTAGCTCTCTGCACCATGCCTCTACATAATTAAAGCACACAATTTAATATTTAATGTCCATATTTTGATACATTTCAATGAATAAAAACCTTACATAGTTACTTAATCAATGCACATTTTAAGACTCACAAAAGGATATGAATCTGCCTGCAGTCTAACCCAGTCATTTTCTTTCCAACTAACAGTTATGATCTACCTGTATTTTAACCTCTATAAAAAAATGAAGTGAGTATTTCAGGTTCTGGGTTACAATAATAAAACTGGAATGCAGCATCTGTAATAAGATCAAACATCTTTCCATGGACTATTAAAACGAACTACTAGTTTAGAGCTGTAGATATTGGAGCTTTAGTTTGAAGTCATTGAGTGCTTTTATCTTTTTTTATTAGATAATTTCTTTATTTACATTTCAAATGTTATCCCCCTTCTAGTTTCCCCTCTGAAAACACCCTATCCCATTCCCCCTTCCCCCTGCTCACCAACCCACCCACTCCTGCTTCCCTGTTCTGTTATTCCCTTCTACTGGGGCATTCAGCTTCTCAGGGCCAAGGGCCTCTCCTCCCTTTAATGTCTAACAAGGCCATCCTCTGCTACATATGCGGCTGGAGCCATGGCTCCTTCTATGTGTACTCTTTGGGTGATGAAATCATCAACCAAAGGCTCTGGGGGTACTGGTTGATTCATAATGCTGTTCCTCCTATGAGGCTGAAAGTTCCTTCAGCTCCTTGAGTCCTTTCTCTAGCTCCTCCATTGGGTACCTTGTGCTCAGTCCAATGGTTGGCTGGGAGCAACACCTCTGTATTTGTCGGGTACTGGCAGAGTCTCTCAGGAAACAGCTATATCAGGCTCCAGGATGCAAATGTGGCATCCACATTATTTTTCCCCATATAAACTATACTATTTACATTCTTATCTTCAGTGTATGCTGTGGGTATAGGTGAAGATATTTTTTTCTGTAATTTACTTCTGGGAGACCAGATATTTCTGGAATGAAGATCTAAGTTGACATTGGAAGAAAGAACAGGGTGACATAGGAGACGGTCAGTACATTCTTGCCTTTTTGTAAACTACAAAGTTGCTTTCCACATCTCTGAACCACACACATTTTCCCATATTCTTCAGTTTATTTGATTCTACTGCATAAATGGTCTAGACTGCATAATTTATATATTTTCCTTCTGAAATCAACATGTTTATTTTCTTTCTTATATAAGGTTAATTTGATGTCAACCTAGGTTTGACATGTACCTGGATTTTCTCTAAAGGCAAGTAAAGATTTTGTTGCAAAGGTATAATTTGTATAGTATTAACATTTAAATCCTGTATCATTGGAGCCCAGATATTTATGTTATCTCCCATAATGTAGCATCCCTTCATATAAGGCCTTCTGAACAAAGAATGAGGTCGCTGGAGAAAGGAGAAAGTCTGCCTTCAGAATGCATTTGGACCTCTACTGCCCCATGTTATTCCAGAGGTCTCCAGACTGCCATGCCAACACCGTATCTGCCAGACCCACAATCGTATGAGCCATTTTTGAAGTAAATCTCTAAATGTATGCACTGGCACATCCTGTTGTTCCATTTCTCTGGAGAACCCGGTGTAACACAGTGACCACGGCAATGCCCTATCTCATTAGCAGTGCTGCTAGACAAATAGTCTAAGGCAAGAACCAAGTAAAACTGTGACATGTGCAGAAGATAAACCTGCGTAGACAAAGGATCAAATTCCTTTCTCGCATAAAAAAAACTCTTCATCCTTTTATTTTTTTAACCTAAGGGGAATAGTAAAACAAAGCATATGATTCTACAGAATAAATTGCATTTAATCTCAATGTAGCACAAATGTGTCACTGACAACTTGGATCAAAATATGGCTTGGAGAAATAAGACATTTCTAAAATTAACCCCCAATTTTTTCTATTAATCTTATAAATAGAACAAGCACAATTTTCTCTCCTTGATCACCTGCCTTGGATTATCTGAAATACCTCGTTGTCTGCCAGCTGTCAGACATACTTTTAATTAGACACTAATGGAGTAATATATGTGTGTAAACCATTTAAATCGTGTTCCAGTCTGCAAGGACATCTGTGAGGTGGAAAGTGAGAATCCTTGATCTTTGCCAGACGTTACAAATTATGAAACTATAAAACATGAAACTCAGGTACTCAGAATGACTCAATTTAAAACGAGGGAGGGTGCTTTTAAGAAGGTTAAAAAGGACATTTTACTCTACTTAGTAGAAAATAAGTAATTTCTTTCCCTCTCGTTATTCTCTGAGGTTATATTTTATGCTGACTTAATACCTTAATGCCATATACAAGCAAATTTCTCTAAATGTGCTGACATGTTTGAAAGTTTGATTTAAAACTCAACACAAAATATCAAAAAGAGAATTAGATTTTTTTATGTTATCAGTATTATATTTGAATATAGATCCACTCTTTCTGTGCATAGCACTGAATTTTTTTTCTTACACTTAATAAATCTGTTTTTATGTTTTATCTTAGTTTGCTTTATATTTTTATTGCTGCATATACTGTAGTTTATTGTTTTTTTATTAGATATATTCTTTATTTACATTTCAAATGTTGTCCCCTTTCCTGGTTCCCCCTCATAGTTTATTGCTAAGCCCAATATAAGCTTTTATTATTAATTACTTGAAAAGTTATTGACGTTGTCTTGAAAGATGGCAAAAACATTGAGTGTAATATTCCATATATTTTTGTGTGTGCATGTGTGTCGATGAGCGTATAAACCATTTAAAGGTATGAATATATAAAGTGTACCAATGATACACTTAAACAGCATTCCTAAATTTTTGTCTCATTCACTGTGGGCATGATACTTTGATTTTTAAAATGATTACTCTTTTCTAATCAAAAAATAAGGAAAGAAAATATAGTGACTAGAGCTTAAGCTGTTGGTTCCTCAGAAAACTAGGCATGACACTCCCGGATGATCCGGCTATACCACTCCTGGGCATATACCCAGAAGCTTTCCCTGCATGCAATAGGACACATGCTCCACTATGTTCATAGCAGCCTTATTTATAATAGCCAGAAGCTGGAAAGAACCCAGATGTCCCTCAATGGAGGAATGGCTTCAGAAGATGTGGCATATTTACACAATGGAATACTACTCTGCAATTAAAAACAATGAATTCACGAAATTCCTAGGCAAATGGTCAGAACTGGAAAATATCATCCTTAGTGAGGTAACCCAATCACAAAAGAACACACATGGTATGCAGTCACTGATAAGGGGATACTAACCCAGAATCTCAGAATACCCTAGGCACAATTCGCATATCAATAGATTTCCAAGAAGATGGAAGGAGAGACCCCTGGTCCTGGAAAGACCGGATGTAGAGGAATGCCGAGACAGAGAAGCGAGAGGGGGTTGAATGGGGAAAAGAGGGAGGGAAGGGGGCTTATGGGACTTTCGGGGAGGGAGGAAACAGGAAAGAGGAAATGATTTGGAATGTAAATAAAAAAAACTTAGAAAATAAAAAAAAGATATTACTGGGAAACATCTTTTTATAGAGTAAAAATTTTGAGAAAAATTCATCAAGATAAATAAGCATAGGTTTCTGAAAATTTCTTTAAATATTATGGTGTACATTTATGGATTGTGAAATATATATCATGCAAATATTGTTTCACTTTTTTAATTGAATATTTTATTTATTTACATTTCAAATATCATCCCCTTTCCCAGTTACCTCCTGGAAACCCCCTATCCCATCTACTCTCCTCCTATTTCTATGAGAGTACTCCTCCACTCATTCACTCACTCTTGCCTCCCAGATCTCATATTACCCTACACTGGGGGATCAAACCTTCACAGGATTAAGGGCCACATCTCCCATTGATGCCCCACAGGATGGGAGGATCCTCTGCTACATTTGCGGCTAGAGCCATGGGTCCCTCCATATATACTCCTTGATTGATGGCTCAGTACCTAGGAGCTCTGGGGGCCTCTGGTTGGTTGATATTGGTGTTGTTCCCATGGGGTTACAAAGCCCTTCAGCTCCTTCAGTCCTTTCTCTAACTCCACCATTGGGGATCCCATTCTCAGACCAGTGGTTGGCTGTGAGCATCTGCCTCTGTATTTGTCATGATCTGGCAGAGCCTCTCAAGAGACAGCTATATCACACTCCTGTCAGCATATAATTCTTGGTATCCAAAATAGTGTCTCAATTTAGTTGTTGTGTATGGGATGGATCCCCAGATGGGGCATTCTCTGGATGGCAGTTCCTTTAGACTCTGCTCCACATTTTGTCTCAGTATTTGTTCCAGTGATTATTTTGTTACCCCTTCTAAGAAGGACAGAAGCACCCACACTTTGGTCTTCCTTCTTCTTGAGATTCATGTGGTATGTAAATTATAGCTTGGGTATTTTGAGATTTTGGGCTAGTATCCAGTTACCAGTGAGTACATACCATGTGTACTCTTTTGTGATTGGGTTACATTACTAAGGAGGTTATTTTCTAGTTTCATCCATTTGCCTAAGAATTTCATGAATTCATCATTTTTAATAACTGAGTAGTACTCCACTGTGTAAATGTGCCATATTTTCTGTATCCATTCCTCAGTTGAAGGACATCTGGGTACTTTCCAGCTTCTGGCTATTATAAATAAGGCTGCTAGGAACATAGGGGAGCACATGTCCTTTTTATATGTTGGTGCATCTTTTGGGTATATGACCCAGAAGAGTATAGCTGGGTGCTCGTCCTATTATGTCCAATTTTCTGAGGAACCACCAGACTGTTTTGCAGAGTGGTTGTACCAGCTTTCAATTCTACCAACAGTGGGGAAGTGTTCCTCTTTCTCCTCATCCATGCCAGCACTGGCAGTCACTTGAGTTTTTGATCTTAGCAATTCTGACTGATGTGAGGTATAATCTCAGGGTTGTTTTGATTTGCATTTCCCTGATGACTAAGAATGATGAATGGTTCTTTAGGTATTTCTAGGCCATTTAAAATTCCTCAGTTGACAATTTTTCCATTAGCTATGTTTAAAAAGTTATTTGATTTCTATGGAGTCTAACTTCTTAAGTTCTTTATATATATATTGGATATTAGCACTCTATTTAATTAGGATTGGTAAAGATTTTTTCCCTAGTCTGTGGGTTGCAGTTTTGTCCTATTGACAGTGTCCTTTGCCTTTCAGAAGATTTGCAACTTTATGAGGTTCCTTTTGTTGATTGGTAATCTTAGAACATAAGCCATTGGTTTTCTGTGCATGTGTTCGAGTCTCTTCCCCACTTTGTCTTCTATTCGTTTCAGTGTATTTTATAAGATGTGGAGGTCCTTGATCCAATTGGACTTGAGCTTTGTACAAGGAGATAAATATGGATCAATTTGCATTCTTCTACATGCTGACTGCCAGTTGAACAAGCATCATTTGTTGAAAATGCTGTCTTCCCCCCCACCCCCAACACCACTGAATGGTTTTAGTTACTTTATCAAAGATCAAAGGACCATAGTTCTGTGGGTTCATTTCTGGGTCTTCAATTCTATTCCATTGATCTTCCTTACTGTCTCTGTACCGGTACCATGCAGTTTTTATCACTATTGCTCTGTAATACAGTTTGAGGTCAGGTATGGTGATTCCCCCAGAAGTTCTTTTATTTGTGAGAATAGTTTTGGCTATCCTGGGTCTTTTGTTATTCCAAATGAATTTGCAAATTCCTCTTTCTAACTCTGAATAATTGATTTGGAAATTTGATGGGGATTGCATTGAATCTGTTGATTGCTTTCAGAAAGATAACAATTTTTACTGTATTAATGCTGCCAATCCATGAGCATGGGAGATCTTTCCATCTTCTGAGGCCTTCTTTGGTTTCTTTCTTCAGATACTTGAAGTTCATGCCAAACATATCTTTCGCTTGTTTGGTTAGATTCATACCAAGATATTTTATATTGTTTGTGATTATTGTGAAGGGTATCATTTCCCTAATTTCCTTTGCAGCCTGTTTATCCTTTGGGCATAGGAAGGTTGCTGATTTGTTTGAGTTAATTTTATATCCAGCCACTTTGCTGAAGTTGTTTATCAGCTGTAGGAATTCTCTGGTGGAAATGTTGGTGTCACTTAAGTGTACGATCATATCATCTGTAAATTATGATACTTTGACTTCTTTCTTTCCAATTCGTATTCCATTGATCTCCTTTTGTTGTCTAATTTATCTGGCTAGGACATTGAGTACTATATTGAATATGTAGGGACAGAGTGGGCACTATTGTCTAATCCCAAATTTTAGTGGGATTGTTTCAAGTTTCTTTCCATTGAGTTTGATGTTAGCTACTGGTTTGCTGTATATTGCTTTTACTATGATTCAATATGGGCCTTGAATTCCTGATCTTTCCAAAACTTTTATCCTAAAGTGGTGTTGAATTTTGTGAAATGCTGTCACAGCATCTAATAAGATGATCATGTGTAATTTTCTTTGAATTTGTGTATATAATAGAACACATTGCTGTATTTCAATATTTTGTACCATCCCTGCATCCCCTGGATAAAGCCATCTTCATTGATGGATAATTGTTTTGATATATTCTTGGACTTGTTTTGGGAGAATAATTTGAGTATTTTTGCACCCATATTCATAAGGGAAATTCATCTGAAGTTAATAAGCATAACTGTGGTTTCATAGAACAAATTGGCTAGTGGTCCTTCTGTTTATAATTTGTGGAATAGTTTGAAAAGTATTGGTATTAGGTCTACTTTGAAGGTCTGATAGAATTCTGCATCTGGTCCTGGGCTATTTTTGGTTGGGAGACTTTTAATGAGTGCTGCATTTACTTTAGGGGTTACAGCACTGTTCAAATGGTTTATCTGATCTTGATTTAACTTTGATTCCTGGTATCTGTCAAGAAAATTGTCCATTTCATCCAGATTTTCCAATTTGGTTGAGTACAGGCTTTTGTAGTAGGATCTGAGGATTTTTAAATTTCCTAGGTTTCTGTTGTTATGTCTCCCTTTTCATTTTTGATTATATTAACTTAGATACTGTCTCAGTGCCTTCTGGTTATTCCATCTAATGGTTTATCTATCTTGTTGATTTTTCTCAATGAACCAACTCCTGGATTTGTTGATTTTTGTATATTTCTTTTTGTTTCTACTTGGTGATTTCAGCCCTGAGTTTGATTATTTTATGCTGTTTACTATTCTTTTCTTTTGTTGTTGTTTTTTTTGGGGGGAGGGTTGTTGTTGTTCTAGAGCTTTCATGTGTGCTGTCAAGATACTAGTGTATGATCTCTTCACTTTGTTTTTGGAGGCACTTAGAGCTCTGAGTTTTTTTCTTAGCACTGCTTTCATTGTGTCCCTTATGTTTTGGTATTCATTTTCATTAAAAACTAAGTCTTTAATTTCTTTATTTCTTTCTTGACCAAGTTATCATTGAGTAGAGTATTATTCAACTTTCATGTGTATGTGGGCTTTCTGTTGCTTTTGTTGTTATTGAAAACCATCCTTAGTCTGTGGTGATCTGATAAAATGCATGGGATTATTTCAGTCTCCTTGTAGGTGTTGAAGCTTGTCTTGTGACTGATTACTTGGTCAGTTTTTGAGAAGATATCATAAGGTGCTGAGAAGTTATATTTTTGTTGTTGTTTTGTTTTAGCATGAAATGTTCTATAAATATCTGTTAAATCCATTTGGTCCATAACTTTTGTTAGTTTCACTGTGTCTCTGTTTAGTTTCTGTTTCCATGATTTGAGCATTGATGAGTGTGGGATGTTGAAGTGTTCCACTATTATTGTGTGAGTTACAATGTGTTCTTTGAGGTTTAGTAAAGTTTCTTTCATGAATGTGGGTGCCCTTGCATTTGGAGCATAGATGTTCAGAATTGAGAGTTTATCTTGGTAGATTTTTCTTTTGAGGAATATAAAATGCCCTTCCTTAGCTTTTTTGTTAACTTTTCATTGAAAGTCGATTTTATTAAATATTGGAATAGCTAATCCAGCTTGCTTCTTGAGACTTTTTCTTTGGAAATTTTTTCCAGACTTTTACTCTGAAGTAGTGTCTGTCTTTATCACTGAGGTGTTTCCTGTATGCAGCAAAATGCTGGGTCCTGTTTACATAGCTACTCTGTTAGTCTATTTCTTTTTATTGGGGAATGGAGTCCATTAATGTTAAGAGATATTAATGGAAAGTGATTGTTGTTTTTTGTTATTGTTTTTTTGATGTTAGAGGTGCAATCATATTTGTGTGGCTATCTTCTTTTGGGTTTGTTGAAATAAGATTATTTTCCAGCTTTTTCTAGAGTGTAGATTCCCTCCTTATATTTGTGTTTTCCATCCATTACCCTATGTAAGGCTGTATTTGTGGAAAGATTTTGTGCAAATTTGGTTTTGTCATGGAATGACTTGGTTTCTCCATCTATAGTAATTGAAACTTTTGCTGGGTATTGTAACCTGGGTTGGCATTTGTGTTCTCTTAGGGTCTGAATGACATCTGCTTAGGATCTTTTGGCTTTTATATTCTCTGGTGATAAGTCTGGTATAATTCTGATAGTTGTGCCTTTATATATTCCTTGACCTTTTTCCTTTACTGTTTTTAATATTCTTCCTTTGTTTTGTGCATTTGGTGTTTTGATTATTACATGATGGGAGGAATTTATTTTCTGGTTCAGTCTATTTGGATTTCTGTAGGCTTCTTGTATGTTCATGGACATCTGTCTATTTAGGTTACGGAACTTTTCTTCTATACTTTGGATGAAGATTTTAATGGTTTTTAAGTTGGGAGTCTTCTCTCTCTTCTATACCTATTATTTGTAGGTTTGGTCTTCTAATTTTTTCCTGGATTTCCTGGGTGTTTTGGCTTAGGAGATTTTGTATTTTCTTTGACCATTGTGTCAATATTTTCTATGGTTTTTCTGCACCTGAGATTTTCTCTTCTATCTCTTGTATTCTGTTGGTGATGCTTGCATACATGACTCCTGATCACTTTTCTAGGTTTTCTATTTCCTAGGTTGTCTCTCTTTATGATTTCTTTATTTTTTATATTTTCAGTTTTTGATCCTGGATAGTTTTGTTCAATTCCTTCACCTGTTTGGTTGTGTTTTCCTGTAATATTTTAAGGGATTTTTGTGTTTCCTCTTTTCACAGGTTGTGTTTACCTGTGTTCTCCTATATTTCTTTAAGGGAGTTATTTATGTCCTTCTTAAAGTCCTCTATCATCATCATGAGAAGGGATTTTAAGTCCAAAACTTGATTTTCCAGTGGGATGGAATATCCAGGATTTGCTGTGGTTGGAGTACTTTGTTCTGATGATGCCAAGAAACATTGGTTTCTATTGCTTTTCTTCTTGTGCTTTCCTCTTGCCCTCTTGATATTTCTAGTGTTACCTGTCCTCACTGTCTCTAACTGGAGCCTGTCCTTCCTGTGATCCTCGTTCTGTCAGAACTCCTCAGAGTCCAGCTGTCTCTGTGATCCTGTGATTCTGGGAATCTCTGAGCCTGAGATCCTGGATGTGACATAGCTCCTGGGAGTCAAGCTGCCTCTGGGGTTCAGAAATCCTATGATCCTGGGTATGTTAGAACATCTGGGAGTTGAACTTCCTCTGAGTATTGTAGGACTGAGTGTGGAGCTAACACCCAAGGTCTACTCAGGGCACCAGCTCAGACTGGAAGGAAGCTGTGAATATTTTTTTGGTTTTGTTTTGCAAAGTGGCAGACATTCTAGTGCAATCTGCATGTGTCTACATTTGCATAATCTCATAATTTCAATTCTCTAAATCCATATACTAATACCAAAGTGCATATTTTATACTTAATTCTAATATCATTGAGATTTCATTTCACATTTTTATATAATATAACTCATGAATATGCAAAATTGATTCAATGTTAATATGCAAAACACTTATAATATAATTCTGCAAATTTGTTTGCCACCTGGCACATAACATGTACACACATGAGGGTACATACACACACACATACACACAGATTTGATATATGCATATTTATTTCTTTTGTGCTTATGAAACTATTCTCAATAGCAAGAGCATTAACAAAAACATATCTGTGACATCTCAATCTAACCCATATGCTCTTTATTATGGTTAATATGGATATCTTTTTAAAACTAAAACCTATAATTTCATCAACTTCAAGCATAATATATTACTAGTTAAAGGTACTTGGTCAAGCAGTGCATTTCTAGAGTTATTAATCTTGGATAAATTAAACTTTGATTCTTTGTTCATCATGTCTAACTTTGTCTCTCCTTCAGCTTCTACTTACCTTAACTGTATACTTCAATTCTGTGTGTTTCTTAGGTTGCACATATGGGTGAGATCCAACAGTATTTCCCTCTGTATTCCTGGCCTATTCAGCTTGTTTCTGATTCATTCATGTTCTTATACATGAATGTTTTACGTTTTAATATATGTACACACAGATCTTGAAAATATACTACCTAATATTTAAATTTCAAAACAATGGAGGCACCTTATATTTTTAAGATTAATTAATGAATATTCTATTTAATACATATATAATAATACATATAATTATAATACATATATAATTACAGTTTGTTCATTGATTTATCATTAATTGTTATTAAAGTTATTTCCATACCTTGGCTATTGTTAATAATAGTACGATGAACACAGATGTATAAAACTCCTTAAAATCATATTTTGATGCTTCTTTGCTACTGTGATTGCAAAAAACTAGCTGAAACAGCCTACATGGGGAAATCTTTATCATGGGTTACATATCAGAAGCTATAGTATATCACTGTAGTATAAAACAGTTCAGTTCATTATTGCAAAAATTTGTGATAAGAGTTTCTACCACATGCTTGTGGCTCAGGAATTATACACAGAGGAAAAGGCCTAGTGTCTGGTTTTAACCTTTAGAGGTGTATAGCTACACTCAAATTTCTAAACTGATGTGGGGGAAACATACAAAACATGTGCCTGTGTGGAACATTTCAGATTTAAGCCACAAAATTCTGCTGATGATTCCAATAGGACCATGGCCAGCTCATAATTCAGAATGCATTTAGTCTAACTTTAATGCTCTCAGTGGTCTTATTAGTTCCAAATTTCAATGTCATTTCTAAGACTCAAATCAAACTCTTAACAATGAGCCTCTATTGCTTAAAAGAGCAACAATAAACAAACAAATACAAAACTTAGAGTGGATATTAGCAGAGTAAAACATCACCATTATCTTTTAACAATGTCTATAGACTATACTTATTTTTCTACTGTGGCTAAGCAGTTTATATTCTCGCCCAAAAATACACAAGAATTCATGGCTCTGTACATTCCTGCCTCTCTATATTCTTGTCAAAAGTGACTTTGAATATGTGATCAAGTATAAGCAAGAGGAGATTATCTTGAATATTTGCTGTGATCAGAATGTGGTCTGAACAATGTTAGCAAAGGGTCACAAACTAAAAAAAATACTATAAACTACTGCAAGGGGAGGGGCATGGGGGATTCGTACCCAGAGGGATGCCTCCTCTTCTAAGAGGAATGAGGGTAGGAATTACATGAGGAAGTACTGAGAGGAGAGGAAGGGATGATTTTTTGTTATAAATTGAATGCATAAACAAATTTAATGAAGAAAGAAAGAGAGCAACATTGTTGGGATGAAATCTTCCGGGGTTATTTTCTCATGGTCAGCACACAGTATCTGAAGTTCACAGATGCCATGACTGTATCTAGAACTGGCAGCAACACTTGGTCATGTGTAAGAGCTTCCCAAGGGGTACTTGTTTTGAAGACATGAAAGGGTCATGAAGGACTGCTGAAGGTTGACACACTGTGCCAGGCCTGTAGACTCCCTGAGTGTCTCTGCTTTAGAAGGAACAGGAGCTGGGAGAATGGAGCCATTACATGAGGAGCATTAAAGACTCATGCAATTGCCAACTTTAGTTAGAGACACAGAAGTAAATTCATTCCTATCCACTATACCTGGGAGGAACACAAAAACTTATTTCAAGAAAAATTCCATGTTTTGAAAAACTGAAGTTTAGTTCTCGGAATCCTCCTTATGAGAATGCATCTTTGAACTATGTTCTGATACCAAAGCGCAGTCCAGAAGGGTGCAGGGGTAAAGAGAAGAAGCCTAGGTTGCAGCAATAACCCCAGAAATTGGAGCTATCTGAAAGTTTGGTATCCACCAAGGACAGTAATTGTGGGGTAGAGCTTGTGAGATGAATTATGTTTGCTGTGAATTGAAGAACCAGAGAGGTAGGATAATCCAAAAACTTTCTCATTGAGAGGAGTTTGAGTAAATTTTAAATTTTAATATATGTATTAAAATTTATTAACCCTAAAGTCAGTTTTGACAATCATCACAAAGATACCCAATAATGTAGACATTATTCTCCAATGCATAGCATAATTAATATTTTGTTAATATTTACATTTATATTGTTTTATTTTATTTTATTTTATTTGTATTTATGTATCTCTGTATCTGCCATGTGTTTGTGCATGCTTGATGTACCAGAAAAATTTGTTGAATCATCTATGGTTGGATTTACAGGTGACTTGGTTCTGGGAACTTCGCTTAATTCCTCTGGAGAGTAACAAGTACTTGTAAACACTAAGTCATCCCTTGAGTTCTTAACATTAAGAATAATTGTGCATAAAAATACTATGCAATCTTCTTTGGGAGGAAAGCAATTAAGCAGTCCTACCCAGCTGTAATATGCATGAACCACGATAATTACTAGCATGGCAAAATATGCATAGAGGTTCAATAAGTGACACTCACTTATCAGAAACAACCAACAGCTGTCTAAGGCCCACTCAAAAGAGGGAAATCATTCCAGGTACTCTAAAACTAGCCATGTTAGTGTAGTCATAGAACTTAGAAAAGAATCTTAGCTAGATCAGCATTATTGCTTACTACATTATAAATCCTATATATTTTCATACATAACTGAGCAGAAAGTTAAAGTTGGGGAGAATCATTTATGTATATATGTAAAGGAAAATTTCTGTATAGTCCCTCTTGCTGTACTCAAATTTTTATTACATATTTGATATTGAGAAAACTTCATTTTACTTTGTTTCCTGACATTGTTATTTACACAATGAATAATCACAGTCCTTGATTGTACCAAAAAGAGTTCTAGACAAAAATAAGACCTGGTCTGTATTAGTCAGGGTTCAGATCTGACAGAAGTAATTCATCTTTTTAAAAGGGGCATTTATTAGAGTGGCTTAAATGCTGTGCCCCAGATAGTCCAACAATTCCTATTACTCACTAGAAACTCCAAGAATCCAGTCATAGTTCAGTCCATGAGAATGGATGTCTCAGCTGGGCGCATCTTTCTTCCATGTCTTTTAAATAGGCTGCATGAGAATGTATGGCCCATATTTGGAGTGCATCTTCTGACCTAAGATGATCCAGTTAACTAAAATTTCCCCACAAATATGCAGAGGAACTTGAGTTTTTTAGTAAATTCCAGAAGTATGCAAGTTGACAAAGAAAATAGCCATCAAAGGACAATTTCAATTTCCCTGGCTTCCTCATACTGGTGCCCTTTTATACAATAAATAGGCATAGTCTTAAGTTGTGCTGAGAAAAGACCTAGATAAAATTGAGACCTGGTCTCTAATTGCAATCATGGTACTCATTATATAACATTATGCCCTTCACAATCACATATCTTTTTTTTAATCATAGTTTCTATCTTTAAATAAGAAGATTTCCCTAGATGTTTTATATGGCTATCTTTAGTTTTAACTATTAAAGAACAAACTTGTACACTGAGTATGATTCTATTTCTCACCTTAGTTTCTGTGTTTCAGAGCATATAATGATTATACAGCTGTGAAGGGCAATGAAAAGACATTGTTGTAGAAGAGACATTTCATATTGATTTTAGTATAGAAATTTCACTTATTCTAGGCTAATGTGCCTATCAATGTTAGTTTGACCACAACGTTAATGTGTGTGGTTTAACACAAATATAGTACAACAATTCTCTCTCCATTGCTAATAGAAATATTTCCTATAGTCTTTTGAGATTTCAAAATCATATTACCTAATGAAACTATGATAGATGTGAACAAATTATACCCAGTAGAGATGGAAATTAATGATTCTGGTCTCCTAAGAATATCTCTTTTTATTCCTTCTGAACTACAATGATTTGGTATAATGCTCCTCTCTATTTCCCATTATAAATATTATAGATTATAGAAATTGTGAGGACAGCACACATATCAATAATTTTTTTGTTTAAAAAAGAGAGAATATGATATAATTTGCAAGATTTTTAATTCCCTTTATTCATTTGAATATCATTTATATTTAAAGGTTTTGTGTAGGATTATTTTTAATGTTTCAACCACTTATTTAATTTCCTTTTTAAGGAATGTCTTTTATGCATATATTTTTGCTGTCATTCAATTACTTGTCATTGTGTTGTGGGTATGTAATATATCCACAGCTTCTTATGTATCATATGGAAAATCACATTATAACCCATAAATAGATACAAACACTCTTTGGAGAGATAAAAACAAAAAGAAACAGTATCAGAGTACATAATATCTTAAAGTAAACTAGGGAAATGATCAGAGAATATTAGGAGCATAGTGTTTAGAAGGTGGTTGAAAAATAAGTCAGCTGTGCAGGCTTGTATTTCACCTCATGACTTAATCCTGTATTTTTCTCTCTCTTTTTTTTTAATTTTAGTGTGTGCTGTCCTTTTTTCCTTTTCTTTTTTATTAATTATTTTATTTTTTACATTTCAAATGTTGTCCCCTTCCCCAGCTTCCCCTCTGCAACTCCTCCGACTCTATCCCCTACCCATTGCATCTAAGAGACTGCTTCCCCCTCTTTAATCACCCAGCCCAGCCTTACCTCCAACCCCCAGCAGCCCCATTCGCTTGGGCAACAAGTCCCAACAACCCCTCCCATTGATTTTAGATAAGACCATCCTCTTCTACATATGTAGCCGGAGTCATGGACACACCCATGTGCACTCTTTCATTGATGGTTTAGTCTCTGGGAGCTCTAAGGGGTCCTGTTAGTTGATTTTGTTTTTCCTATGGGGTTGCAAACCCCTTCACCTCCTTCAGTCCTTCCCCTAACTCTTCCATTGGGGTTTTTGGTCTCAGTCTAATGGTTAGCTGTGAGTATCTGCATCTGTCTTAATCAGGTGCTGTTAGAAACTCTCAGAGGACAGCCACACCAGGCTCATATCGGCAAGCACTTTTTGGCATCAGCAATAGTGTAGAAGTTTGGTGTCTGGGGATGGGATAGATCCCAAGGTGAGGCGGTCTCCAGATGGCCTTTCCTTCAGTCTCCACTCCACTTTTTTTTTTTTTTTTTGGTGTCTACATTTTTTAAAGAAAAATGACCTATGTGGAAGCTACAAAAATCTATAGATAACCTGTACTACCACAGTGGACAGGCAGCAATTAGCAATTTCAAGTCAAATTTTATTGTTATGAAGCTTAGAGTATTACAGTATTACAGATTCACGAAGAACAAGTCTATATAGTAAAGTAATAGTTGAATAATTTATATGAAAATAAAATATTAATAAAATGATATAGGGGGTCCAATGTGTTTATTTTAACATTACTGAGTGTGTGTGGGTGGACGCCATGCCTATGGGGAATGTGTGTGACACAGTAACAATTAATACATTGATAGAACAGAGGACAACTTTGTGGACTATGTTCTCTCTCCTCCTTAATCTGTGTTTCAGAACTGAATTTAGGTCACTAGGGTTTTATGTCAAACACCTTTACCCACTGATGAGTCTCTAAACCCTTTACTGTTTCAATGTTGTACTAACTCCAGATCTTCCCCCAATAAAAGCATGTACTTTATGCACAATTACATCCATTGGAGCCAATCTTTCATTAAGACTCCTTAAATTTGTCTCTGTCTGGACACATGTTAAATAACCTTCTGCTGAGAGCATAATTTTTGTGAAACTTCTAATTTTCAAGGAACTTTCAAATTTCTCATTATCCAAAACCATGCAAAACTGAGGTGCCCATTTTCTGCAATGACGGGCATGTCGCTATTGCTCCATTTGTGAACCCTGTTATATGATAGAAGCCACTTTGCACAGTAGGCTGTGAAAATCATGAGAGAGAAAAAGAGATAAAAAAATCTTCAGCATAATTAAGAAACCATATGTTTTCTCTCTGCCCTATTTTATTTTGTACTTTAAAATATCCTCTTGAGTTCAATTATACTCACCTAAGCTCACAGCAGGTTGAATCTCAGGAACATTTATAAAAAGAGAATGAGCTTCATCAGACTCTCACAGTATTAAAAATGAAAATAAAATAACCAAGAATATAGGTGGTGATGAAATAAAAAGTAATTTATTTAATTTAACACATTATTTGTATTTTTATCTTAACACTTGAAATATTGTGATATAAAAGAGTTAAAGATATTAAATTCATAATATCATGCACAATACATTCTGTATATATAGTGATGAAATTATAGCTTTAATTTTAGAATTTAGATCATATAAAATATTTAATACAATGAAATATCCAGAACCTGTCTACCAACAAAAAATAATTGGAAATTAACCAAAATTTGTGTGGTGACATTCTCAAATTAACTGGTAACTTAAATAAAAACAAATATTATGCTCTAGGTTATTCCTTCTTATTTTATTCCAATATATCTCGGTGAGTATGTAATGTCTCTGTTTTCAGATATAAGTTTTTAATTGAACTATAGGACTGGATCAACAAATATCTATTTAATATAACAAGTCACTCTAATAATTAATCTTTATACTTCAAATGGAGAAATTGTGAATGATCTTTAATTTAAGCATAGTCTTCCTGCACAGCATCTTTTACTTCATTAATGTTGTATTTCTCAGATTTCTCTCTTTCCTTCTTCATAGGCAGTCATAAAGTCATTCATGTAAATTATACTACAGGTTTTGCTAATATAAGACGGCTGTCAAACTGTTTTGCTCAGTGTTTCTTGGATCTTTTGTGACTATAAAATTAATCATAGCATTGAAATTCTGGAAATATCAGACTTACATAATGTCCTCAAATTGGCATAAACAGTCTTTCTTACAACATGTTGTACAAGTTTTTTTCTGGGTAAGTATTGCCTCGTCATTTATCACCCTGACCTACCACCCATCCTCATGAAACTCCCCACCCTTCTGTGAATTGCATACCCTTGCATCATAAAGGCCATTGACCTTGTATTTCTTCCTTTTCAACTACAAACATTTTGCCCATTTGCAGAGCAGAATTAAATGCTGGAGCCTTTTATCAAGATTCTCCTTACTCCTTCATTCCTGTTTTTGGGGCTGTATTTTGTTTTTTATTTTCTGGTTTTTTTTTTTTTTTTGCAGTCAGAATATTAAATGTCTGACCTTGTTGGCCAGGCTGACTTGTTATCCTCATGAAATGTACTATTGTCAGTGAATGAACATTTTGTTCTAACAATTTGGCTGAAACAGATTTATTTTTGCTGAAAATTACTTAATATTCTAGAGTTGAGATTTGCATTTTATCTTGATTACTAATCACTTTGATGGCTTAAAGTTCTTCAGTAAGCTTGGAATCCATGTGTTTGAAGAGACTACATGTCTTTCGTATTTTACCTTCCCTCAAAAGCACAAAGCCTAGAATATAGGGTAAGGCCAGAAATAATTCCTGATTAAGTACTTAATTAAATTGCTAAAATATATTTGAAGAAAGTAAGGCATAATATCTTCCATAAGTTTCCATGGCCCCCGTAGATCGAATGGTCCCTGAGTACTTATTTTATCAATTATCAACCCCCCAATCTGGCTGAAATAAGTAACTATAACCACATTTAATCTGAGAGGCAGTAGTTGATAGAGTAAGAAGAAGATTGTTGGCAATGAAAGGGTCTGCCCAGAGAAACAAAGGGGTCAATGAAAGAAAATGTTGTACCCTAATGCCAATCAATGAATAAAATAGAAGAATGAAAATGACTTAAGTTAGGTCATTAAATGGGAGTAGAAAAAATTATATTTCAAATACGAAACAAATTGTCATTTCTAATTTCATCTCCATAAGGCATGTAACTCAAAATTAAAAATAGACTCATATTATGTATTAATAAAGAATTAGGATTAATTCATTAGTACTAATGAAGAATTTTATGAATCTATATACATGTAGTAATATTAATTAAATAAACTCAAATCTCAATAAAAGCCAACTATTCATACTATTAAAATGCTAGAAGAAATTGATAGCCATGTGTAAAAGGATAACTCAACAAAAGCACAAGAGTCAAATTTTACCTCTCATGAAATATTTTTAGGAAGTCTTTTTCTCCTAGTCATCTCTAGTTTAAAACTCCTAGATAAAAGAAAGCAATAGAGTCAATATGCCAAACTATCTATGTTTTACAAAACATAGATGCAGAGAGAAAGAGAAAAAAAAACCCAGAATTTTTTTGACTCTCAAAGTCTCCCCAGGGACAGGTTAGAGGAAACTGAAAATCATAGCAGATGCTTTCAGCTGTCTAGTTAGTTAGGGTTATGATGCAAATAATTGTTACTGCCATTATCTTTGAAACCAGATGTCTCATGCCCCTACGAGAGACAACAAAATAATAATGGTAATGGTACAGATGATTTTCAAGCCTATCTCAGAATTACAATTTAATACAGATTTCCCTCTAGACTGCTGACAGACATGCCAAACTATTAAGACCATAGGACACATCCCCTACAGACAGACAGACAGACAGACAGACAGACAGACAGACAGACACACACACACACATACACACACACTAAATTTCATTGGAACATAATGATAAAGATTTAATTTATTATTAACAATTCCTATTAATGTCACAATATGCCAATACATTTACATAAATAGGATTGGGGAAACAGGATTCTATCCAGTAAACTCTGGCAACTGAGTTAAGCCTTAGGAACTGATAATTAATCATATAACATGTTTTTCCAAAATTTCTTCTGTATACACAGTGCAGTTTCTGGCACTATGGTTTGGATTCTGGCTTTGAGACCAATTTCACTCACTCATTCAAAAACAGAAGAATTAAAATAAGACTTTGAGTAAAGCTTCTGCAAGGACTGAATTTAATTAGGGATGACACCTATTTTTCTACTTAGAATGTTAACTAGCTGAAATTTAAAAGGACGGTTTTATCTGAGAAAGAACAAAAGATTCCAGTGGGAACATGTCTTTGGAAATACCTGACTGACAAGGTGCTGTCTGATGACATCAACTGAAAGGCAGATTTACACTATAAAGTATACAAATATTCTGGCTCATTTTACATGGTACAAATTAAAATATAGCATGTGCAGATTACTTTGTGTTCAATGTAAAGTTACTTTTGCTTAGGCTTATAAATGTTGTGAACAGAAAATGGGACTTGCCAAATTATTTTCAAATGAGTAAACACGACTACAATATTCATGAGTGGCATACGAATATGGAAGTCTGCCTTCTGGAAGCCACTGCTAACAACCATGGAACTCTCACACCACTAAGACATCAATGCCAAAGCACAGAAAATAATTTATTATTCAAAGGACTTTTAGGATGACTTGATGAGGTCAGATAAGTCATGGATTTTTATCTCAACATGGTTGCAAATAGTGTCTGTCCCTCTTCATGAAATACCCCATTGATAAGAGACTAATATGTTAGTAACCCATACTCTGTTCCTATAATAATTGTTAAAGATAGGGTGCCCCACTAAAGAAGTGGAGAGTAGATGCCTCTGGATCTGTAATGAAGCTTATGACATAGCCATGTGTACATCCTGCCTGAAGGTGACTGAGGCATTATGATTACTTGTCTTAAATGTATTTAAGAATAAAAATCTTCTAACAGCTGTTGTTATGCAAGGGAGAAATTTCTCAGGAGTCTTCAAGTACTGAAGTAGTTAATTTGATTTTAAAAAATCTGTTCTGAGACTATCATAGTATATTTACATATACCCTGCTTTAATTCCCAGACTACACACAAAATCTCAGTGCTTCTCCTCACAAAATGTAAACATGTAAGCCTATGATGATACCAGAGCTTGTCCAATCAGGAAGCATCTTGATTTTAATAAATGTTAGAAGAGGAGAGCTTTACTACTTGGCTATTTTCCAAACTCATTTATACTCAATTAAGAACTTTATTTTTAATCTGCAGAACCATTCAAATCAGTAATTAGAAAGCAGTGTCAAAAAAAAAAAGAGCCAACTTGTATTGCTCTGTACGAATAACACAAATGGAATGGGCCCTTTCTTTTCTCCAGCTGCATTTTATCTCTTCCTTGCCACATTTGAACATACTGAACAGAAACACCATCAGCATTTCATAATGCATGTGATATTGCAACACTTATGGTAAGAAAAGCAAGCATTGTTTCCCACTTAGAAACAATAGCGAAAATCTATTGTATTAGAAAGTACATACAAAAATCCCCTTATATGTATTCCTTTCAATCATATTTTATGTTGAAGAAAAATCAAATGTATGTATGTAGAAGAGAAGTAAAATCCTGTGGTACAGTTGTCTTTTTAAAGAGCCTCCAAAATAGAAAGCAGCTGGAAATATGTTCAAAATGGCTGACACATAAATATGGGCATGTGAGTTCAACACCTATGTCCCCATGCAAAGAGACAACCAGATGGTGAGCTCTGGCATTTGTGATGCTGGAGAGAAAAGACATAGGTGTTCCTAGAGTTCCAAGGACAACGACTAGACAATCAGTGCACTCCAGGTTCACAGAGAAACTCTTTCTCTAAGTACAAAGTTGGGAGCAATAGAAAAAGATACCAGGTGTTAAGTTATGGCCTCTATATGCTTGCATATAAACATTTTCCTGCACATAGATGCACGTGTGCGTGTGCACACACACACAGATACACACAGACACACACAGAAAAATTTACATACACATGCATACTTACATGCTTTCTCCTTTCACAGATAGAAATTATGAAAAAAAGAGACTTAAACACATTTTCTGTGTAAAATCATATAATAGGCATGTACCCTGAGCTGATAAATCATATTTATTTTAATAAATTATTGTAATCACAATGTTTGGTCAAGATGTTCACGTTAAAATTATTAATTCTTTTATAATTTTATTTGAAGAACTTATTCACCCCAGATCTGTTTACACCTCCCTTTTTGACTCCCATTCCTGTCTTTTAGAAAATAAATCAATGATTCATTAGTTCCAATTTGTGCTATCTATACATTTCTAAGTATGGAGCCATCAATTAGAATATAGTCAATCTACAATGTTGCTCAACTTGTTTTCCAAGGCCACAGTTACCCTGATACCCAAAGTAAATAAAGGTTCCATAAAGAAAGAATGAGACACCTGTTTCCCTTATGAATATAGATGTAAAAATACTCAAAAAATACTTGCAAACTGAATTCAAGAAAAAATCAAAGGATCATCCACCATGATGAAGTATGCTTCATTCTAGAAATGCAGGGTTGGTGCAAAGTATAAAATCAATAAAATAATCTACTACTTAAACAAACTGAAAGACCAAACCTCATGGGCATACCATTAGATATATAAAGGGTCTTTGGAAAAACAAACACTTCTTCATGATGAAAATCCAGGATAAATAAGGGATAAAAGGAACATGAGTCAACATAACAAAGGCAGTTAATCACAAGTTAAAACCAAACATTAACTTACATAAGAGAAACTCAAAGCAATCTCACTGAAATGAAGAACTAGACAAGGTTGTCATTTCTCTGCATAGCTATTTAATTTATTACTTAGAATAAGTAGTTAGAGCAATATGATGACTGAAGGAGATCAGGGGTATACAATTTGGAAAGAAACAAGTCAAAGCATCTTTATTTACAGATGACATGATAATGTATATATAAGTGACTCTAAATATTCTACCACGTATCTTCTATAGCTGACATTTTCAGCAAAGTAGCGAGACACAAAATGAACTCATGAAACCCAGTAACCCGTTCATTTACAAATGGTAATGGACTGAGAAAGAAATCTGGAGAACAACACATTTCATAACATCCCCTAAATAATATACAATATTTTGATATATTTCTTACTAAGTGAGTAAAATCTTATATGATAAGAACTTCCAGATATTGAAGAAAGAAATTGAAGAAGCTATTATAAAATTGAAAGATCTGCATACCTTATGTAATCTCGGAATACCCTAGACACAATTCGCATATCAATAGATTTCCAAGAAGATGGAAGGAGAGACCCCTGGTCCTGGAAAGACTGGATGTAGGGGAATGCCAGGACAGAGAAGCAAGAAGAAGTCGAATGGGGAAAAGAGGGAGAGAAAGGGGCTTATAGGACTTTCGGGTAGGGAGGAATTGGGAAAGGGGAAATGATTTGGAATGTAAATAAAAAAACTTAGAAAATAAAAAAAGAAAGAAAGATCTCCTGTGCTCACAGATTTGTAGAATTAATATAGTTAAAGTGGCTATTCAACCAAAATATAATCTACAGGCTCAATGCAATTCCCCTCAAAATTCCAACCAAGTTTTTAATAGATCTTGAAAGGTCCTTTTTCAGTTTCATATGGAAACACAATACCTAAGATATACATAAAACAATCCTGAATAATGAAAGGGCTACTGGAGATATCACAATCTAAAATTTCAAGGCATACTACAGAGCTAAATAATAAAAACTGGTACAAAACAGACGTGTTGAACAATGGCATCAAATTAAAGACTCAGACATACATCTGCACCCATAAGGACACTTAATTTTTGGTAATAAAGACAGAAATACACCCTGGATAAAGGGTGGCATTTTCAATAGTCTTGGCAAAGCTTGATGGTCACGTGTAGAAGAATCCAAATATAGTCACGCTTATCACAAAACTCAATTTCAAATGCATCAAAACCTCAGCATAAAACTGGACACACTGAACCTGGTGGGAATGAAACTGAGGAATAGCCATGAACCTATTAGTGTAGGAAAAGATTTTCTGAACATGGCACTATGAGGACAGATATTAATATCAAAAATTAATAAATAGTATCTCATAAAAATGAAAAACAACTGCATGACAAAGGTCACTGTCATCTGGACTAAGAGGCAGTGTAAAGAATTGGGAAAGATTTTCACCATCCACACAGTGAATAGAGTGCTAATATCAAAAATATACAAAGAATTTTAAAAACCAAATACTATGAAAACAAATAATCCAGCTATAGCTGTGACATAAAACAAAACCTTCCAATTCAGGAGGAAATTCAAATGTCTCTAAAACACTTAGAGAGACATTCAACGTTCCCAATAATCTGAGAAACGGTAGTCATAACTATTTTGAGATTCCATTTAATACCTTTAAGAGAACTCAAGAAGTTAGACTCCAGAGAGCCAACTAACCCTATTAAAAATGGGGTACAGAGCTACACAAAGAGTTCTCCCCTGAAGAATATCTAACGGCTGAGAAGCGCCTAAAGAGATGTTCATCATCCTTAGTCATTAGGGAAATGCAAATCAATACAACCCTGAGATTCCATCTCACACCAGTCAGGATGGCTAAGATCAAAAACACAGGAGACAGCAGTTGTTGGCGAGGATGTGGAGAAAGAGGAACACTCCTCCACTGCTGGTGGAATTGCAGGCTGGTACAACCACTCTGGAAAGCAGTCTGGCGGCTCCTCAGAAAACTGGGCATGACACTTCCGGAGGATCCGGCTATACCACTCCTGGGCATATACCCAGAGACTTTACCTGCATGCAATAAGGACACATGCTCCACTATGTTCATAGCAGCCTTATTTATAATAGCCAGAAGCTGGAAAGAACCCAGATGTCCCTCACTGGAGGAATGGATTCAGAAGATGTGGCATATTTACACAATGGAATACTACCCTGCAATTAAAAATAATGAACTCATGAAATTCCTAGGCAAATGGTCAGAAGTGGAAAATATCATCCTTAGTGAGGTAACCCAATCACAAAAGAACACACATGGTATGCAGTCACTGATAAGGGGATAATAACCCAGAATCTTGGAATACCCAAGGCGCAATGGTCCTGGAAAGACTGGATGTAGGGGAATACCAGAACAGAGAAGCGAGAGGGGGGTGAATGGGAAACAGAGGGAGGGAAGGGGACTTATGGGACTTTCGGGGAGGGAGGAAACAGGAAAGGGGAAATCATTTGGAATATAAATAAAAATATAGAAAATAATAATAATAATAATAATAATAATAGTAATAATAATAATAATAAAAACAGTTGCCAGAACCAATGAAACAAGTTACAGCTTGTGTGAGTGAAGATGTGATATAAGGGGAACATTCATTCATTCCTGTTGTGACTATAAGCTCTTATAGCTACTACAAGTTTTCAATGTGATGTTTATGTATGAAGATGGGCATCAATGTAAGAACCACCTTACCCTATTGGACATATGCCCAGAGGATACTTATCCTGCCACAGAGAAATTTGCTCAAGCATATTCATTGCTGCTCAATTCATACCCAGAATTCAGAAACAATTTACATGTCTCCCAAAGAGAAAAATGAATAAAGAAAACTTGGTATATTTTACAATAGATTATTAATGAGCATTTTTATAATATGGCATGAAATTCACAGGCAAATGGATGAATAAAGCACATCCTAGCCTTTTAAATGCAACTGTGAAGTGAACTCACTTATATGTGGATATTAAGTTTTTGATCTACAATGGTTTTCCGTCTGGAAGTTATGTTAGGACAATGGTGCCACAAAAGTTGCAAAAGTAAACAATGGACATGTAAAATAATTTAGGTCCCACTCCATGAGATACAATCTATATCCAACTCTGCTTGGATGACCAAGAATATGAGACTATACAATTCATAGATATAGGTTAACACCAAGTACTACTGTTATAAATATGATGATGATGATGATGATAAAAGTAATAATAATAATAGTAAAACAATAAGTTGTAGCAATAAAATGATTCCTAATGACATTCTGCTATACTCACATAGCAGTGCCTTACTCTGTCATAATCAGAAAAGCTTTCTTCTGTAGCTGTTAGAAACAAATACAAAGATCCGCAGCCAGACATTATGCAGAGAATGAAAGATCTGTTACCACACAGCCATAAACAGGAGGATCTTCATCAAAGTCCTGTCTTCAGAGCTCAGGGAACCCCTAGGAAGGGAAGGCAAAAAAGGGGTTAGACTGAGAGGGATGGTTGGCAGCAGAGCATCTGAGTATATATTATGGCTTCCAGATTAGTGTTTTATGGGATTACTGAGTGGACCAATAGATGGGTCTCTGTTTCTTGTGCCTTTTCTTGGTCTTGGTGCTCTGTTTTTTCTCACTACCTGCATGTTAGGTTTTGATCAGATTAATTGTAATATTTTTAATTTTACTGAAATTTAAACAATTTTAAAAACTCTCCTTTTTTCCCCTAAAATTCCTCTTGAAGATCAGCATTTTGTAATATTAGCCACCGTATATGAAGTGATTTGCTTGTTTTTTATCTGCTTGGAGCCAAGTAAAAAATATTCTCCTTCTGATGAAGATGCCTTTCCTTGTTCGTCCAAATATCTTCAAAAGAAATGATAGGAAATGATATCCCTAATATGTTGGTTTCAAAAATTTATAACAACAGAAAGGCTGAAGCTAAATAGACCACAAATAAAAGCATGTTCAATGAGATAACGAGTAATGCTTAATCTGTATTTAATCATGAGTTGTGAAGAGAATCTATTTTTAAAAAGGAGTTTCCAGCTGACATATTTCTTGGAATAATTGATAAGAATTTTCCAGTTGAAAACAACCTGTAATTACAAAGTGCACATCACCATGTCAAGAAAAATACCAAATAAATAAATATCTAGTGTGCTCTCAACTGCTACAAAGTTTACATGATCCTATTATTGACAAAAATGCCAAAGCTAATGACTGAATTATATTTATAAACAAAAGTGAGACTGATGTGTTTCTAAGTCTTAATTTAAGATGAATCATGTATACTTTTCTACAGTTGTTTATACATCTCTAATTCTTAAATATTATTCTTGTTTCAGTGTAAAGTATGTAAGAAATGATCTTCTGAAAAATAGAATTATGGCCACTGGAAATGTGACCAGCAATTCAGGCTGTACTGATTTGAATATTCAAAGTCTGTTTAAGTTTACTTTAATCTAACAGAATATAATTTTAAAATTTTTATAAATGTCCTGTTATTATATCATACTGTAAAATCCTTTGAGATAAAAACATTTATTATTATTTATTATTTATTATTATTGGGTGTGTGTTTGTGTGTGTGTGTGTGTGTGAGTGAGTGTGTGTGTGTCTGTCTGTTTCAAATGTAAAGAGCAATAGAATGTGCCCCTTAAATGTGGCAGTCTGTCAGGGAGAGGGTATCATGTACCAGTATTCTTTTGCTAGTCTATTGATCTATCGTAGCACCAGAATGAAGGATCTGAGTTAGTCAAACAGATTATTAATTTTTGTTTGTTTTCCAATAGAGATTTTGATTAAAACCTTTTGGTTCTCTTGAGTATAAGTGAAAGTTAAAAGAGAAAACCTTTTCTTTTTCTTTTCTCTCTTTTTTTTTCTTTATCAGTGAAACCAATTACTGTCCAGTTAACGAAATTTCATCTTTGTTCCTATCATGTATTCATTGACACCATTCATTTTCCTGCTTGTGTTAACAAACAGATTGTGACAGGTTTCTATTGCTTTGCTTGAGGTAATAAGGCATTTATTGAGGTAAGTCAAAGGCACTAGAGCTTTGTCTCTGTGCTCTGATAATGCTGCATTCATTTCTATCACAGATGTTTTCTTGTCTGAAAGCTGAATAACTAGGACACAGCTGAATAAAGAGACTTCTTTGTTTGAATGAGGTTCCTGGAAAGAACTACACTTTTTACAAGGCTGATTGACTGACTAGAACTTTAATGATTATAGAGAGGCTGGAATGTTGCAGGTTCAGTGTCTAATTACTATATATCTTGGGTGATCTTTGTTGTTATTGCTGTTGTTTGTTTATTTATTATTATTATCATCATCATTATTACTATTTTTTAATTAGTCATTTTACAACCTGATTATGGCTCCCTACCATCATCCTTTTCCACAATCTCTTCTTCTCTGAGTGTTTGGGGGCATCCCTGTGTATCTCCCACCATAGCACATCAAGTCTCCACGAGGCTAGGCACATCCTCTCCCACTGAGGCCAGACAAGGCAGACCAGTCAGAAGAATATATTACACATAACAGGTTTTGGGATTGCCCCAGCTCCAGTTGTTAGGGACCCACATGAAGACCAACCTGAACATATTCTACATATGTGCAGGATGCTTTGGTCTAGTCCATGGATATTCTTTAGTGGGTGGTTCAGACTCTGGGAGCGCAAGGGTCCAGGTTAGTTGATTATGTTGTCCTTCCCATGTAGTCCCTATTTCCTTAGGGGCTGCAGATCTTCTTCCTATTTTTCTATAAAAGTCCCCAAGCTCCATCAACTGTTTGATTGTGGGTGTCTGCATTTGTCTGAGTCAGACTCTCAGAGGACAGCCATGCTAGACTCCTGTCTGCAAGCATAACAGAGAATCACTAATCGTGTCAGGGATTGGTACTTGCCCATAGGGCTTCTCAAGTTGGGGCAGTTATTGGTTCCATGTCCCCTCAGCCTCTGCTCCATTCCCAATCCCTGCATTTCATGGATAAGATTTGGGTCTAAAGTTTTTTGGGTGGGATGGTGTCCCTATCACTCCACTGGAATTCCTGCCTGTCCACAAGAGGCAGCCTCCCTAGGCTTCATATTTCCAATGCTGTAAGTCACAGGTAAGGTCACTCTCCATTGATTCTTGGGCACCTCCCCTATCCCAAGTCTCCCTCTCTTCCTGGAGATGTGCCCCTCCATTCAGAGGCAGTTTCGATTCATTCTCATGGCCATCCTGCCATCCCTGCTGCCCCTTTCTACAACCACACCAAATACCCCCACTACCCTCATGATCTGATCCCTTCTCCCACCCATTTTCCTCCTTCCTTCTCCTTTCCATGGTCATTCCATTCCTCCTTCCAAGTGAGATTCATGCATTCTCAGTTGTGTATCTTGGGCTGTCTTTAATCCTCTTGATATCTACTTTGTGATATTCACTGATTGTGACCTACCATCTTGGTACTATTTGGTAAGTACTTTTAAATGCATAAATCAAGACTAAGAATGAGGTGACATAGTATCTGAGTCCTACAGTTGATATCACACCACTATTCTGGAACCTGTCTACCAGATATTTCCAACAATATACTTGAAAATAAAATACCTTCACCTATGATTTTATTATGCTAATATAAAAGTTCACAAAACTCTTGTCATGTGGGAATGTGGAATTTGAGGGAACATCAATTTGAGGACTGCTGGGTCTGGGTTCAGTCAGAGATGATGAACCTAACCCTCAAGAGACTGGAGGCCTGAGGGACATTAGAGGTCTTGTGGGATAGGGGTGGGGTGGGAGGTAAGGACAACCTCATGGAGACAGAGGGGCTGAGAGGAGGAATGGGATATGGAGCAGTCGGAGGGTGGACTGGAAAGGGAATAAAATCTGAATGCAAATTAATTAATTAAAAAAGAAAGAAATTATGTTTGTAAAACTTAAACAATTAACTATGTCCATAGCCATTGCAGGACAGGCTGAGGATTAAAACCCAGATATCTCATGACAATGTTTTAGTTAATGCCCAGAGATGTGTTGACACCGATTCTGAGGAAATATTTTGTTGAATGCATCATAAAATGCCCTTTTATGCTTTGCCTTGATATTTTCTATGATAAAATTGTTTGAGAAAAATTTAGGTTAATTAACACACTGCAGGGTAAGAAATTTATATTATGAATGAACCATATAATTTTGTCAGTAATTAAGACATATGAAGGCATATTCCTCAAAATATTCTGCATGTTGTTTACCACTTTCCCTTTAAAAAAAATCACCCTGATCAAGTCTTTCCTAGAAGAAAGTGTTGTCAATGTTATCATCCTGTCTTTGGTACCAGTGTGTGCCTTTGTTTTGATTTGTTTTCAGGTTGAGTAGTCTATTTTCAAAAGGTTGACTCCAGGGACTTCGTCCACATTTTCTTTAATGGAGTATGTACCAAACAAAATATTCTGTCCTGTCATATTTGCCATTTTATTCTTTATCTGTTACTCCTGTGTCTGTTTCCTGCTTAGCATTTTCATTACATAAACTGGTAAAGAGACTTGGTTACTATTATAGCAGATACCTATACATGTTTCATTGCATATGTTTATACATTTCATGATTTATTTTTACCATCTACTAGGATTTGAACTCTGGATTCTAGCCACAACTTATCAAAATTTGTTAAATTTTGCATTACATTCTCTAACAGAACTCTTGAAGGAGCACAAGTTGCCTAGATGTTGTTCATAGCGATCTTAAATACTGCTTATGTATTTTTGATGAGCAGTTGCTGCACTGGTTGGACTTCTTTGGAACCTTTGCACTGACACATGATGCTCATCCTGGGATAGTGGTGTTCACAGTCACCAGACTGTGAGCTAAGCCTAATTTTGAGTGATTCTTGACAAAGTTAGACTATTTCATGCCAAAAGGAATAATTGACCTCTTCTTTTCCTGATTGTGTTCTTTTTATTTTTTCACTTGCCCTTCTGTCTCTGGTAAAGGTTTCAAGTATTATATTAAATGAATGAGTACAGTTGTCATGACTGTTTTATTCTTGACTTTAGCAGAAATGCCACTCATTTTTCCTTTGTTTGTGTTATGTTGGATATAATTTTATCAGGTATTATTTTATTATTTTGAGAAACATTTCTCTAATTCCTAATTTCTTTAGGATTTTTATTATGAAGGGACACTCAGCTACTGAAATGATCTTGTGATTTATTTCTTAAGTATATTTGTGTGCTGTGTTCCTGAATCACTCCAGTGAAGTCATCTCTGATGTGGTGGATTTGTTGTCCTTGGGTTTTTTTTTTCATGTATTGTTGAATTATGATTCTCAAGTAATTCTTGATAATTTCTATGTTCTTATTAATTGCAAATTTGGTCTATAATGGTCCCTTTTAGTTCTACCCGTGTTTGAGGTTTTATCACAATCTATTTTTTTCAAAAGTTATTGGTGGTGTCCCTAAAAAAGCATATTGGATGCTCCTATAAATATGTATGTAGTCTAGTTGCAATTGCTGACTATGAAGATTTGTAAATGCTATTTGTTAACCATTATTGTTACAGTATTGAGACTATTTTATATGTGAAACATTGTACAGTGCATATAAAATCATTGATAAGTGTTATTTAAAAAAGATATATAACATTGAATTACATATATATATTGAATTTTAACAAATTCAACTTAAAATATTTATTTAATAGATATATCTTAATAATTTGGTGTAATATTTACTAAGTGTGTGTATAATATCTATGCACACATTTGTATAAAGGTGCATACATCTGTGCACAAATATGAGGCCAGAGAAAGATGTCAGGCATGCTGCTTTAGCACTCTCCACCTTATTTCCTTGAGACCACTACTGAAGAGGTAGGTAAGATGGCAGCCAGCAAACTTCAGGGATCCTTCTGTCTCTCCTCTGTTTTGCCCAGTACCTGAATTAGATACACATGTGCACACTACTGACTTTTATACTAGTTTTTAAAGATTTCCACTTAAGATCTCAAATTTTCAGTAAATGTGCTTACATAGTGAGCTGTTTCTCAGCCCATGAGCTTTTATGAATGATTAGCTAGTATTGAGTTGCAATAGCAAAATTTCACCTCTCTTAAAGAGTTCTGAGCTGATAAAATTGAAGATCCACATGAAAAACATCTGGGTTAGACTATGTTTTTTGTTGGAGAATTGAGTCTATTGACATTATAAGATGTTAATGAATAGTGTTTGTTGCTTCCTGTTATTTTTGATGTTCTTTTTATGTTTGTGTGGTTACTTTCTTTTGGGTGTGTTGGAAAAAGATTACTTTTTTGTTTTTCTAGGGTGTAGTTTCCCTCCTCATGTTGGCATTTTCCATCTATTATCCTTTGTAGGGCTGGATTTGTGGAAAGATATTGTGTAAATTTGGTTTTATCATGGAATATCTTGGTTTCTCCATCTATGGTAATTGAGAGTTTTGCTGGGTATAGTAGTTTGGGCTGGCATTTGTGTTCTCTTAGGGTCTGTATGAGATCTGCCCAGGATCTTCTGGCTTTCATCTTCTCAGGTGAGAATTCTGGTGTAATTCTGATAGGCCTGCCTTTATAGATTACTTGACCTTTTTCTCTTCCTGCTTTTAATATTCTTTCTTTGTTTAGTGCATTTGGTGTTTTGATTATTATGTGCCGGGAGGACTTTCTGTTCTGGTCCAGTCTGTTTGCAGTTCTGTAGGCTTCTTGTATGTTCATGGACATCTCTTTCTTAGATTATGGAAGTTTTCTTCTACAATTTTATTGAAGATATTTACTGGCCCTTTAATTTTATCTGTATAATTTTCCATGATAATCTTCAATTTTAATGTTTTTCCATATATTTTTTCAATTTTATCAGAAATATTTCCATGTAAATCTTCAATTTTTATTTATTTTCTCATTTGTTTATTTTATTTATTATTTTTTATTTTATGCTTAGACAAGCTCTCACTCTGTAGCTGAATGAAGTCTTTAGCTTCCAATCATCTTTGCTTTCATTTTCTCAATGGCTGGGGTTATAGGCATATACCACTGTACCTGGGTTCATCTTTGCAGTTTGGGTCACAATACCCAGTTTCTGTTGATATCTGACCTTTTTCCTTACCCTTGAGATCTCTACTTCCCTAATTAATATGAACCCAAGAGACACTAGAGCTTTTCCCAATAGTAACAAGATGCTTGCTGTGACTTACTTCCTTTCCACAAGCCTTTGTTGCTCTATCTGTAGGGGAGGGCAGTCCTGCTGTCTTGAAGAACTGTGAATCCATATCATCCAGTCCCCCATGTTCTTGCTTTCATAAAAAATTAACTTGTTTTCAGCCATGATTTTTCCTACAATTTGAAAAGTAAGTACGAGGAAAGAACCATATAAATGTTAATATCTAATACAAGGCTGTGGCATCAATTAGAAGGCAAAGTTGAAAATAATCTATTTCACCAACACAACAAAACAAAAATCTCACAACTTAGTACTAGAATGTGTAGTGGTTTGCTTCTTATACCACTCCTGGGCATATACCCAGAGGCCTCCCCAGCATGCAATAAGGACACATGCTCCACTAAGTTCATAGCAGCCTTATTTATAATAGCCAGAAACTGGAAAGAACACAGATGTCCCTCAACGGAGGAATGGATTCAGAAGATTTGGTATATTTACACAATGGAATACTACTCTGCAATTAAAAAGAATGAATTCATGAAATTCTTAGGCAAATGATCAGAACTGGAAAATATCATCCTTAGTGAGGTAACCCAATCACAAAAGAACACACATGGTATGCAGTCACTGATAAGGGGATATTAACCCAGAATTTTGGAATACCCAAGACACAATTCACATATCAATAGATTTCTAAGAAGATGGAAGGAGAGACCCCTGGTCCTGGAAAGACTGGATGTAGGGGAATACCAGGACAGAGAAGCGAGAGGGGGTTGAATGGGGAACAGGGGGAGGGAAGGGGGCTTATGGGACTTTCAGGGAGGGAGGAAATGGGAAAGGGGAAATCATTTGGAATGTAAATAAATAAATATAGAAAATAAAAAAAAGAAAGAAAACGGAGAGCTTACAAAATCTAATTAACAAAAAAGGAAAGAAAGTTATACGGGCAGTGTAAAAAAAATTGGTGAAATAAATACAGGAGAATTGGCAAAGAGTTTAACTTCTCACTGGAACTCCTCTACGAATCCCTAACAGAAACACTAGGGAAGTCAAACCATGATGATGTGAGTTTCAACTGCTAATTTCCATATGGTCAGAAACTGGTATGCCATCAAGGTCACTTTTCTTTGTGATACATTGATGATACCATATTTGTGAAATGGATGTAAGAGAAATGAAACATAGTGATTGCTTACTAGAGAAATTACTATAATTTGATGACAGTGAAAACTTTGAAGACATTCTATCCCTAAGTTCATGATTATATGTAAAAAGTTGATAAAGTAGGTAGAAAATTTGCCAAACTATAAAAATCCTGGTCTAAATTATAGTAAATCAGTTTGTATTAAGCATTTGCTATATTTATTCAAAAGGAACTGGAAATTATTTTATATTTTTATACCTACTTCTCTCATCTCTTAACACATTGTAAAGAATGATGTGTATGTTTGTGTATGTGTCAATGTGTGTGTATCAAATATACACTAATTTGTGCCATTAAAAACCCATTCACAAGAATGCACAATTTATCTCCAAATTCACATATTTGTATTTTCCCATCAGAAAGCTGTCAAATGAGATGTCTCCAGAGTTGTCTTGTGTTATCAGAAATCTCCATGCATAACACTGCTCATGTGATAGGTTTGCCTCTTCTTGCAGTTCAAACTATAGGACATGCAAATATTCCACCTGGAAACCTAGAAATTCTGATGTTTCTTATCTGTTACAGGTGGAAATTAATTGGTATATTGTTTTGCCATCATAGTAATCATTATGCACCTTGTGGTTGAAATAATAAAAATTCATTTGATCACTCTCTATAAGATTGCAATCTCTAAGATCAAGGTAAAGTCTGACTCAGTTCCCATGGTAACTCACATTCTAGCTGCAGGTTGCAGGTTCTTACTGTGTACTCATGCCATATAGGGGCAGGAGCCCAGAGTCAGTGAACAAGGCCTCTTTTTTCTCTTAAAAGTTCATCAGTCTTGAAAAGTTATGACTTAGTTGTATCACCAATTAAGCCCCTGTACCCTCTTCACAGGACCGGTCTTCAAAGCACCAAGATATGAGTTGGGACTGTAATGGAAGAACTTAGTAGAGGATTAGATATTCAGTCAACTGTCACATATATTTTTCAGTACTTTCTATATTATCTCTTACTGTAATCATTTCTCCATGTTATGCCCTCATTATTTAGCATTTAATTCAGTTCATACTAACTGATACCAGATATCAAGACACTAAATGCCCTTAATCAGTATCTGATCTCTATTGTCACCTATGTAATGTTTATTAAAAACAAATTTGATATGTTATACTCCATCTTTGGAAACAAGGAGGGATTAATAATGTACAGGCTTTGGACTAAAGTTCTCTGATATGAGCTCTTGCACTTATTACTTCTGAAGCCTTGACAAGTTAATCACTTCACCTTTCCAAGTCTTGCTTCACTTCTCCATGAAATAAAAATCATGACTGTGCCTGCTTCATAAGGTTAATATGAGGATTAAATGAGATAATAAATGGTAGGCACTTCAAAGAATGTTGTTCATATAAGCTTGTGAGATAGTTGACTGTTATTATTATCCAATAACATATGTGTCTCCTCAGCTTTCAAGATGAACTACAGTCTCTTTCTTAACACATATTATTGCTTTTGCAGTGTGTGCTCTAAACACACTTTCAAGTTTATTTTTCTGCCTGGACTTTAGTAGGTTTTCTTCAGTGAACTACATTGACCACTTTATATGCTTCCTGGATTTATCTGACCTCTACTACTAACTTTGACTCACACAAAGCACCCCATACCTTTTACCTATTTTTTTTCCACCAAGTGACATTTATCTAATTCTCATTAAAAACTCAATATTCAGGAGTATTCTTGTCCTACAAACCATGTCTTTCTTAATGTTATTAGGATAAGTTTGTCTATCATCATAAAGACTGTGATGACAGCATTTTCTTTGTTTTCTAATTTACCACAGAGTTCTTTATTTATCCATTTTAATTTCTAAATTTTGACCTATATGAAGATTATATAATGCCCTACATTTTTCCTTTTATTTAATTTCTTTACTTAATTTCTAAGCTTTTTATCCTAGTAAAAGAGATATTTAAGTAAATAATCCTAAACACTAAATTAATTTCCCCTATCATTAATACCTATGTTCTCATTTTTATAAGGACATGATAGAAACTGCTATCTTTGAAAGGCTTTTGTTAGTTACAGGTAGGTATTAAATGGAGTTCCAGGTAAAGCTGAAAGTCCCTAAGGAAAGCTGGTACAATCTGAGTCAGCTAAAAATAACTGAGCATTTGTTGTGTGTTCAATATAGGATCAAAGTAAAGAGTGGAGAGAAATGACCTCCAATCGAACAGACCTTACACTGCTGTTTGTCAATAGTAAATTACATCTGATTTTAAACAAGAGAAGGAAAAACTGCTGGCGACCTGTAAATGTGCCTCATAGAAGGATCAATACAAAGGAGAATAGCCTTTTTAGCTCTTTCCAAGTTCTTGGACATGCTGGATCAAATTGACAGTAGTTTTTGGTCATTCTAAATTAACAGCACTCTCCCCGTAGAACACAGAGTCTATAGTCCTGGGGGTGAGGGTGGGATAGCATCTCAAATAACATATCAGGAGTTTTCCAGGCTGAAGCTCACTTTGATTAAAGAAGAAAGGGACTTGGCTTTCACCTTCTGTAACTGGAATGAAGAACTAAGAATCGTGTGTGGCAAAAAGAGGGCAGAGAGAGTCAAATATACAAAGAAGAATAATTTCAAGATGAGGAGACAATAAACTTAAAACTTTTATCCAACATTTGTAAAATATTCTATACTGTGTGCGTGTATGTGTGTGTGTGTGTGTGTGTGTGTGTGTGTGTAACCATCATGATTACAACAAAGTAATATCTTTATAGAGCTTAGACCATATTTTGTTTTTACCTCCCATGCTGCATTTTCTCACCAAAATTTTATGTGATAAGAAAAAGTACTGTCTTCAGTATAATTTAACATGTGATTTAGAAGCTAGTTTTCAAATTAATTATGGGTTAATTAACTGTGAGGTGACACAGTAGCTAAGCATTCTTGCCACAGAAAATGACCACTAGGCCAACTGCCTGGCCCCAACACAGTGTAAGGAAATAATAAACTGCTACAAGATGTTCACTGACCTCCACACTCACATCACAGCACACTAAAGTCTACACCCAAATAAATAGGTATAAAATAGTTAAATATTTGAATGTAATTCTGAAAAACCTGGATGTTTTAAATGATAATGTTATTGCTGTTATCAAGCTAACTCATTGCGTGTTCTAGTCTTCAAAGAAGGAGAGAGGGTTTATGGTAGGAAGAGAAGAGAACACCAAGAAGGAAACTAGTAGGTATGGACCAGGAAAAAGGAAAACCAAAAAATATATTTGTTAGAATGTAACAGCCTAGAATAATGAACAGATTAGACAGATTTTCATGCAAATTATGACAGCTTTATACAGATTATGTTGACAATGACTTTGGGGGGGTGTAAATAATTTATAAAATAGTAAATATTCAGCAAATGTTTACAACTACTTATAAAATAGTACTGAGAATTTGACACTCTAGATTTCTAAGCCTACAGCATGTGTAGCCTGTACTTTCAGGGTCTTACTTCTCAGGGCAGTGTTTCATGACTAGACATAGTGAGCATCAATTTGTGGGACCATCTCTAATAGCCCTTTGGGGGCATTGCACACATAGACTTTTATAAGTTTCATTTTTGTCTTGAGACTTTGGTAATGGTGTCTTCTATACCTAACTTAATCTGTTATTTCAAATAAGAATGAACTGAAATGGTGAAAGAAAATATATAGAAGGAAAAGAGAAAATACAATTTCAGTCTGTGCTCATTAGTAAAACATTGTCCAGAAATCTAAACCACAAAGTATTGCATAGAATAAATGCTTGTAAACCATATGCATATTTATACTCCTCTATTGCTGGAATTCTGTGCCCTCACATTTTCATTGGTTTATAAAGCAGATCCTATTGTTAATAGTTTATTACTTGGTGAAAATTAAATCAATTATCAAATGAAGATTTATTATTATTTACAAAAGTAATATGAGCATATTTATAATAAGAAGAATAAAAGCTTACATAAAAATAGTTATGGAAATCAGATATTCTGAACAATAGGAGTTGTAACCTGAAGGGAAAGAAGTATCTGTGACTATTAATGGGAGCCTGAGCTGAGGGACTCAGGCAGAAAGAGCATGGTGATGATTACTGAACACTTACTCAGAACAGAACAACATCATTGAGGTATTTTTGTAGTAAGAGTTAAAGCTTTCAGGAATGACTGGGATGGTTAGTGGAGCATATAACTTACAAGGATAGGTCTTACGCTGCAATGTCTACCTTTAACTTCCTAACTGCAATGCTTGAGACAGAAGAAATAAGACATTGAGACCAACCCATGGTGAAGAGACTATACATACACACATAAATGTATGCATATATGTATGCATATTATGTATATGTACTTACATATAAAAACATATATTTATAGAAAAAGAAAAGAAATAGGAAATAGAAAGAAAAGAAGAAAGTATAATGCTTTGTTTTTAGATTAATGATACAGAAAAATACTTATATATTGGTAAGCTGGATGAGATTGGAGAAAGCATCATAAAAAAGAAAGGGTTTGTTTCTGCATTTCTAACTAAGCAAAATCCTTTAAGATATGATGGTGAAACTTGAGAAGCAAGATTAAAGTGGTGAATTGTTAGTGGCAGGCTAACCTGGTATAGAAATTAGATGCTGTCGGGCTGTGGAATAACAAAACTCAAAATCTCAAAGCTACACAAATGAAGAAATGTGGACTCTTTGCATAGAGAAAATCTCATGCTGGTTCGCATGTGTCTTATTACAATTAAGATCCCATGAGCTATAGGATTACAGAAGATAACGTGAGAGTAGAATCTCCAAGAAGTGTTTTGTAAGTTATGCAATGTCCTGCAATTGTTGGGCATCAGTGAGCTTAGCTCAACACCCCCAGCTGAGCTGTTCACACAAGTTCCTGAGAGCAAAGCATCCTGTGGCTTAGCTTGATTTCTGTCTTCCCATCCAGTGTGGTGTGGTAGGGACTTTGTCAGGTGCCTGACCTATCTATGGCTATGATTGTTTTTTCCCTGTTGTTTTTCACTAGGTCTCTAGTATATATTGCTGGTCCCTCAGTAAAGCTTTGGCATTCTCCTCACCAGAATGACCCGAGTCTGTGTTTTCTGTTAATCCCCCAAGCCTATGCCCTATACTTGGTACCTTGGTGGCGCGGGCACCGTCATGTACTTATTGACACAATTCTGAATCGATTGCATTTAATGGAGTTCTGAATGACTAGAAAAGATAAATATTTCCTAGGCTACTTGTAATACTTTCATTTGATCCCAACTAAAATAGATGCCTAAGATTTGAATTTACAGTTAGAGTTAACACTTTAGTTATGCTCCATTATACTGTTTACTTTACTGTTCATTAAAAACTGTATTGAACATTTCAACATAGTTACTGTAGCATTCTATATTTTTATACCACCTGGACATTACACCAACTATAGAGATGTAACACATGACAGAGAAACAGATACATGAGATTATATTTAATACAACAGAAGGAAGTAAAGTTTGAGGGCATTTATTATTATTTTTTATTAAATATATTCTTTATTTACATTTCAAATGTTGTCCCACTTCCTGGTTCCCACCCCCGAAAATCCCATAAGTTATCTCCCCTCCCTCTGTTCCCCAATCAACCCTCTCCTGCTTCGCTGTCCTGGTATTCCCCTACACTGCTGTATCTAGCCTTTCCAGGACAAATGGCCTCTCCTCCCTTTGATGTCCAACATCTGCCTATGCATCTGGAGCCATGGGTAACTCCATGTGTACTCTTTGATTGATGGTTTTGTCCCTGGGAGCTCTGGGAGTACTGGATGGCTAATATTATTGTTCCTCCTATGGAGCTGTAAAACCCTTCAGTTCCTTGGGTTCTTTCTCTAGCTCCTCCATTGGGGACCCTATGCTCAGATCAATGGCTGTCTGAGAGTGTCCCCCTCTATATTTGTCATACACTAACAGAGACTCCCAGGTGACAGCTATATTCAGCCCTGGTCAGCAAGAACTTGTGGGCATCAATAATAGTGTCTGGATTGTGTAACTGTATATGGGATGGATCCCTAAGTGGGATAGTCTCTGGATGGTCTTTCCCTCAGACTCTGCTCCATACTTTCCCTCTGTATCTCCTTCTGGGGGTATTTTATTCTCCCTTCTAAGAAGGACTAGAGCATCCATACTTTGTTCTTCCTTCTTCATGAGCATCATTTGATATGTGAATTGTGTCTTGGGTATTACAAGTGGGCTAATACCCACTTATCAATGAGTGTATACCATGTGTGTTCTTTTGTGATTGGGTTGCCTCACTCAGGATGATATTTTCCAGTTCCACGCATTTGCCTAAGAATTTCATGAATTTATTGTTTATAAAAGCTGAGTAGTATTCCATTGTGCAAATATATCACATTTTCTGTATCCATTCCTCCACTGAGGGTCTTCTGGGTTCTTTCCAGCTTCTGGCTATTATAAATAGGGCTGCTATAGACATAGTGGAGCATGTGTTCTTATTACCTGCTGGAGAATCCTCTGGATCTATGTCCAGGAGTGGTATAACATGGTCCTCTGGTAATATTATGCCCAGTTTTCTGAGGAAACTCCAAACTGATTTCCAGAGTGGTTGTAGCAGCTTGCAATCCCACTAAATGTGAAGGAGTATTCCCCTTTCTCTACATCCTCACCATAACCAGCTGTTGCCTGAGTATTTGATCTTAGCCATTCTGACTGGTGTGAGGTATAATCTCAGGGTTGTTTTGATTTGCATTTCCCTGATGACTAAGGATGTTGAACAATTATTTAGGTGCTTCTCAGCCATTAGATATTCCACATGGTCATTTCATTAGATGCTCAAAAGCATTTGATAAAATTCAGCATACTTTCATGTTAAAAGTCTTGGAAAGATCAGGAATTTGAGGCCCATATCTAAACATAGTAAAAGCAATTTACAGAAAATCATTAGCCAACATAAATCTAAATGGAGAGAAACTTGAAGCAATCCCACTAAAATCAGGGACTAGACAAGACTGCCCCCTCTCTCTCCAAATCTTTTCAATATAATAATTGAAGTTCTAGCTAGAGCAATTAGACAACAAAAGGAGGTCAAAGGGATACAAATTGGAAAGGAAGAAGTCAAACTATCACTATTTGCAGACGATATGATAGTATACTTAAGTGACTCAAAAAACGCCACCAGAAAACTCCTACAGCTGATAAACAACTTTAGCAAAGTGGCTGGATATAAAATTAACTCAAAAAAAATCAGTAGCTCTCTTATAATCAAAGAAAAAACAGACTGAAAAAAGAAAGTAGGAAAACGACAACCTACACAATAGTCAGAAACAATATGAAGTATCTTGGTATCACTCTAACCAAACAAGTGAAAGATCTGTATGACAAGAACTTCAAGTCTCTGAAGAAAGAAATCAAAGAAAATCTCAGAAGACAGAAAGATCTCTCATGATTGGCAGGATTATTATAGTAAAAATGGCCATCTTGCCATAAGCAATATACAGATTTAATGCAATCCCCATCAAACTTCCATCTCAATTCTTCACAGAGTTAGAAAAAGCAATTCTCAAACTCATCTGGAATAACAAAAAACCCAGGATAGCTAAAACTATTCTCAACAGTAAAAGAACTTCTGGGGGAATCAGTATCCCAAACCTTAAGCAGTACTACAGATCAATAATGTTAAAAACTGCATGGTATTGGTACAGTGACAGGCATGTAGATCAATAGAATAGAATTGAAGGCCCAGAAATGAACCCACACACCTATGGTCACTTGATCTTTAACAAATGAATTAAAATCATTCAGTGGAAAAAAGATAGCCTTTTCAACAAATGTAGCTGGTTCAACTGGTGGGTAGCATGCAAAAGAATGCAAATTGATCCATTCTTATCTCCTTGTACTAATCTTAAGTGCAAGTGGATCAAGGACCTCCACATAAAACCAGATACACTGAAATTAATAGAAAGAAACTGGGGAAGAGCATTGAGCACATGGGCTCAGGGGAAAATTTCCTGAACAGAACACTAATAGCTTCTTCACTAAGATCAAGAATTTACAAATGGGACCTCATAATATCAAAAAGTTTCTGTAAGGCAAAGGACACTATCAATAGGACAAAATGCCAACCAACAATTTGGGAAAAGATCTTTACCAACCCTACATCCTACAGAGGGCTAATATCTGATATATACAAAGAACTCAAGAAGTTAGACTCTAGAGAACAAATAACCCTATTAAAAAAGGAGGACATTTATTATAACCTATTAATATGGGCACTTATTAGAAATAATTATTTCAATGTCTGTTTATTCACCAATAAGTAATTGTCTATGTTGCTGTGTGTTGGCAATGACTGATGTAAAAGATAAAGCATGTAAAAGAGTCAACTTCCAATATGAAAAGCAACCTGCACTGGAATTAAATTTTATAGATGGGGAGAATAGGTCAAAGGCTCATGTTCTTCTAATTTGCCTCATCCATCTTTTAGGTAAATATGCATCCATTAACTATATTCAAACCATTGAGTAATTTGCTCTGTGATTAACACAAATGCAGCAGTTATCTACTCACAAATTTGCTCCTCTGGAAAGTGATGAAAGATGGTAGGGCTATTTGAAAATTCTAACAGCTGACCTATTACAAGCCTGGATGAAAAAAAAGAGGCAAGGCTAAGAGTGCTACAACAAAACAAACTCATAAAAGCTGAAAATGGGAGCACAAGCCATTCACCTTTACAGCAGCCGCCTGGTGCAGATGAATCAAAGCCCTCCAGCCATAAACAGATATGGTCAATGTCAATTTTCCCCAGGCATCTGGTGTTGTCACTAGTGACTTGACTGCAGATTATCCATCAGTTAGTGCAGATTTGATTTTTAATTGGCCCTCAGTGCACCTGCTACATTTTACTTGTTCTTAGTCCCAGAAGCATTTACAGAGAGGAAGCAGCTTCCTATCTGGAGAATATACTCTTGAAATACTTTAAGAAGGACATCGGCAAGAACCGTTAGATTTTTAACACAAGAGGAAAGGGTACTTTATTTTTTCCAAATAAGGTAAAAAACTGAAGGCCATAATTAGTGAATTAGGACAAACCAGACAAAGCATGTGCAATATTATAAGCCTAGGATTAAAAGAGATTATTTTCACAGTATTTTATATTTCAGATAGTCAAGGATGAAATGCTGGAAATAAATTATGAACAGGTGGACAGGGTATCTGGAGGGCAACATACTTATCAGGCTGACAAAACAGCAAGACAGATCACAGAATGATCAGCAGGTATATGAGGAGGCTGCAGGCATGGTGATGTGTTTATGATTACTGGCATTAATTACAACTATTGGAATGTGGTGGTAGTTGCCATGTAAGGTGCAGAAAGCTGAGGTCTGGCTTGTGGGATGCTTCCACATTGCATCAGCTTGCGGCTGCTCTGTGGTGCCATTCTATTACACTGTGGGTTATAATTATAATATAATGGGCAGTATTAACAAATCACAGTTTAACTTTCCCAGAACTATAACAGAAAATCAATGTACAATAAGGAGATTCTAGGTAATTTGGAAAATATCATGAGAGTTGTCTACTTTGGTGACTTTTTATTAGACTGTTGATAGTGGTCCTATAACATACTGGTGTTGAAACTTTGAACTGGTTAGAAGATTAAACAAGTATAAGGAAAAGAAAACAACACTGTTTACAGGGCTCACTTTTGAGGAATTTGACACTTTTACATATTTTAAAAATTTTAGCTATTAGTGTCCATGTATCATGTGCAAGTTTGTGCACATGAGCTCAGTGTCTGCTGAAGCCAGAGAAAAAGGCATCAGATCCCCTATGATGGAATTATATGTGTTTGTGAGCTGCAGGCCTGAAGAAGAACAGTTAGTACTGTTAGCCTCCAAGCCATGTCTCCAGTCTATGCTCCCTTTTTTTACCAAAGTGTCTATTATTTGAGATATTACCCTTCTCTGATTCATAAAAGAGTTTGATAGGTTTTTTTCTAACCAAATAATGTTTTGAGGAAAATTTACTGTTAATAATTTCATTAGAATTTTATTGGTACAAAATGCAGCCACTTGACTTTGATGGAAAAATTGATTTGCAAAATATGTGTTCATTTATTTCTTCTTGATATTCTATTTTTATTTTGTAAAGCTCATTATTATAATACCTTAATTTGTTACAGATAAATGGAGTATGGGCTTCTCTTTCTCTCTGACATTCTCATCATATGTATGTACGCATGCACATATGTATATATGTTCCTATCTATCTATCTATCTATCTATCTATCTATCTATCTATCTATCTATCTATCTATCTATCTACCTATTTACCATCTAGTTCCTATCTATGTATCTATGTATTTATGTATCTATGTATCTATGTATGTATTTATGTATGTATTTATGTATGTATGTATCTATCATCTACTTACCTATCTACCATCTATTTCCTATCTATCTATCTATCTATCTATCTATCTATCTATCTATCTATCTATCTATCTATCTATCTATCTCTATCTACATATCATTCTATCTATCATTCTTGATTGGTTCTAATGCTTTGTCTTAATTCAGCTCTCAAAAACCACATGAGAATCTGCCTGGTCAAATGCTGAGGGTTCCTATCCCCAGTTGGTTTTTGATTGATCAATAACCAATTGCAGGTCAGGGTGGAAATGGTGGGATTTTAAGATTCCCAGGCAAGAAACACAGAGGAGACAAGAAATAGAATCACCATAATTTGGAAGCAGAGAGATCAGTTTTAGTACCTGCAGTAGAGAAATCACCCAACAATGTGGGTGCAAAGGGAAGGTGGCCCTGTGGAGAACTACACAGAAAGAAACAGAGTATCAAAGATAAAATACAGAAATTTTACTCAGGAATACCAGAGGAGAGTGTGTGCTAGCAGCCCAGAGGTTTGGAAGTGCCCGTTCATTGAGCTAGACAAGGCAAATCAAGGCATAAAGTGTGTGTGTGTGTGTGTGTGTGTGTGTGTGTGTATGTATGTGTGAGTGTGTGTGTGTGTGTGTTTTCATTTGTGAATTTGGAGTCCAGAGCCGATTGACAATTCACTGCTACATCTATCTTTCTATCTTCTATCTTTTATCTATCATCTCTATCTCACCTACTGTCTCTCACAGTTAACTTCTGCATTATTGAATGATACAAATTATTGGATACTATGTACTATAGCTTCTTTTTTTTTCTATTTTGAAAATTATCTAACCCAGAATATAAGTGCTCACAAATGGTAGTTTGGTCTCTTTAATGACTGTTACATTAACTGTTTGCTTTTTATGATCTAGGGTTTTATCTTCACATTCATTGTTCCCCTAGTATCCGTTATCATGATTCAATTACAACATTAAAATGGTTTATACATAACAGATTTTTAAGAGGAAAAGGGGAGAAATATTTTGGGGAAAGGTTGGGTTATCCAATAGATACAATACTAAACCTTTGGAGCAAAATATCATCCACATGCCTCCTATGAATTTTAATAATAATCAATCTTTTTTTTTTCTTTTTAACCCTGGCCTGGATCCCAGACTTTAATTACTATCTCTTTTCAACTTGTTCTGAATTTTGCTTCAGAGACACATCTCTGCAGAGGGTTTTTCTTTTTTTCTTTTTTTTTTTTTTGCCTCAGAATATCTCAGCCAACTTGGCACAAGCAGCCTTTGTGTATGCCTCTGATGTCTCCATGTTATATGCAACTCTTCTCTTTTCCTTTGCCTAATTGAAGAGCAACTGTTTCAAAAGTTTCCCCATGCAACTCCCTTATTGGAGTGAGGAGCTTCCTTTATGTGCTACTTCAAGTGAACCTACTCTCCTGTACCTTCTGTTGTTGACAATGTCAACTAAAACCATTTCTTGGCCCTTGCAAGTTGTTCAAGTAACACAAGTTTTTATAAAATTCCACAAAAGAAAGTGCTCTAAGATAGAAGTATTTAAAAGAAAGGACTTAAGATCTTAGACAAAATATAATTTTAATGGAAAATATCTGTTTGAAAATCTTAAAAGATTTTTTAAAATACTAGTTTTAAATTGATACCTTGTACAGTTGCAGTGTTAGTGATTATTTTATCATACATAAAAATGTTATTTGCTTATTTCTAATATAAAATTCATTGAAGTATATGATAATTAATATCAGTCATTTTAATATTCACATCAACTGCATAGGAAAATAATCTTATGAACTGAAAAGAGAAGAATTTTCAATAACTAACACATACCAATATTTTATAAGCATAGTATAGTTCACTGCACACTTCCAACCTCAGCACGTAAGAGACAGAGACTCAGTAGGATCTCTAAGTTCAAGGTCAGCCTCGTGTGTAGAATGAGTTCAATCACAGCCAGGCATGTATAGACAAAACCCTGCCTAGAAAAACCAAAACATTAATACTAATAATAATAATAATAATAGTAAATAAATGACAGTTGCCTTGGTTAACGCATCTCCCTACAGCAGTAGAAATGTAAGAATGATGCAAACATCTTCTGAAATTAATGTGAGCTGGCATAGTCTATATATATGTCTTCAAATGGGTAGGATGTATGGGTTTCAGTAAGGTCTTACTTATGCACAATGGATCTCAGGTTCTTACCATGTTTTCTATATTCAAAGCCATTTGTTTAGGACCTCATCCTTCTATTAACACTTCCTTCAGTTGTGTGAATCATTTCCTCCTATTCTTATTACTCATCTGCTTGTAAAGAATATGTTTCCCTTATTTCTACTTCACTACCTGGCAATCTTCTGTTGATATGAGCACCCAACAACCCTTACTCATTGGTTTGAAAATATATATGTAGCATTTTGCCCTATGTCATTCAGAAGACTTTGCATAAATTGTTTACACACACATTCACACACATACACACACACACACACACACACACACACACACTCAGAGAGAGAGAGAGAAAGAGAAAGAGAATTTTAAGTTAAACTGCTCTCCTGATAACCACTAGTGAAACTTCTAGCAGTCCTTCAACAGATCATTGACTGAAGTTGACTTGAATGTTCAAAAATTAATGAGTTTGAGAATCTGAAACCTACAAACATGAGCTCCCATTGTGCCTTATACTGCTCAAAATTCTCTGACAAAACCTTACTTCAAGTATTTCACATTCTAAATAAGAGAATAAGCTCAGATCCAAACTTCTTTTGACAGGATGATAGATTGACAATCTAGCCTTGGATATAAGGGAAGTTTGCACTACCATATTCTGAATGGAATACTGAACAAATCTGCAAATCAGAATGATAATGTCCCCATGTAGGTCACACAGTCTCTTAGAATCAGGAGGTTTGATTATATAAAACCACTAAAAATGTGATTGATAATTCTTCACACATATGAACTGAAAGAAAAGAAACACTCAGAAATGAAGAATAAAAATTAGAGAAATGTATTTGAAAGCAATAATTAAAAAAAACAAAATTAAAGCATGACATATCTGTTTTTTTCAATTTCTACATATATAAGCAGAATCAAAGGTCCCTCAGCCTAGTATCTATATTAGTTATAGTGACCTAGTGATACTATCAGTGACCTTGTCTATCTAGGCATGAGATACTATTGTCAAGTAGTTTCTGATCAACTGTTAAAAATGTTATTTGTTCACACTTTTAAAAGCTTCTCTAGGTTCACTGGGGATTCAGCATAGTGGGATCAGTAGTCACAGTGGCGGCTGCTTGAGATAGCTGAAGGTGGTACACTGACACAGAGTTCTGAGCCAGGCAGCTAGGCCTCTAGCAACCATGGTGCCAAGTCGCAGTAGTAGGGATGGAAACAGCAGGAGCTGCGTGAGCCCCATTGCAGACCCTGTTCTACACGCCTTCCTTGTGTCATCTAAATATTCCCAAAGCCTTAGGAGGAGAGACACCCACACAAGGCTGTCTCTGACCCAGCCAACTTCAGACCAGGTACCTGTAAGAACCCAAGCCACTGCACCGTTCACACTCTGTGTTAAGGCCCTGGAACCATGTTTGGAAAGAAGAAGCAGGTGAAGATCTCGGCCCCATCCAATTTCGGGCACCAAGTACACATCAGCTTCCAGGAGCGTGAGCAGAAGTTCACAGGGCTGCCCGCCAGTGGCAAAACCTGATTGAGGAGTCAGGGCTCAAACCCAAGCCCCTTGACCTACACTTCCTGCATCAAGTCCATCCAGCCTGAAGCCCCCAAGACCATTGGGTGGGGCAGCAAAGGTGCCAAGGATGGGGCTCTCACACTGCTGCTTGATGATTTTGAGAACACGCTGGGGCCTTCATGGGACCCTACTACTGAACTCTGGTGTTGATTCCATGACTTGTAAAACTATACTAGGACATGTGGGAGCCAGTGAGGCTCCCAGAATCCCAGGGAAGGCCCCTTCCATGGTCACTATCTTTAGGAGAGAAGGGTGGAAATCTGGAAATCTGGAAATTTCTGGAAATCTGGAAATTTCACTGGAAATCTGTATCAGGGGCCACTGGGGCAGAGAGGATACTATGAGAAAGGAGTGTGTGTGTGTGTGTGTGTGTGTGTGTGTGTGTGTGTGTGTGTGTGTGAGAGAGAGAGAGAGAGAGAGAGAGAGAGAGAGAGAGAGAGAGAGAGAGAGAACGAATTATATACAACTTTGTATCCGGCCTCCTAAGAAAGATTTTGCTTTGGTTCTTTTATCCTTTAAGAATTAGTTAACTTGTGACAGTGCTAATGTTTTCCTGTAGAAGCTAAGCCGGTTATCTTTACTTATGTGCAATATGGTGTATAGGCACTTGTATCTGAAAGAACTAGTTTAGCTTCCTCCCTTTTGATTCCCTATCTCTTTTTTTAGTTCAGGAAGAACTAGTCTTTCAGGAAAACATTAGACATTCATGCAAAACTGTTAAATAAACAGTTCTTCCTATTATAGTGTATATAACAGAGCTCTGTTCACTCATGTGCTTTAGTTCACACTCCTGGAATCTCATTATAGAATCAGTCTCAGACATATGGTTGGGTCTGCAGGCACTTTCTTAGCACACAACACTCTGTCTGTCTCTGCTTCATTTCTCAAATATGCACTTACAATGTGGTCTTATATGAAAACTTCATTTCACTTATTTTTCTTTGTTCATTTCTCTTATCCTTTCTCCCTCTCCCTACTCCCCTTTCCCAAGACTGTTACATTTTAAGAAAAGTGTTGTGGAGATCAAAGTGACATTATAAAAAAATCATCAGCACTCACATACAAAGATAATACTTTGTATGTGTGTGTGTGTGTTTGTATGTGGGGGGACAGGTATGCATGCATGTTGATAAAAACTAAACTGTTATGGTTTGTATATGCTTGGCTCAGGGAGTGGCACTATTAGAAGTTGTAGCTTTGTTGGAATTAGTGTGGCCTTGTTGGAGTAGGTGTGTCACTGGATGTTGGCTATAAGACCCTCATCCTAGCTGCCTGGAAGCCAGTATTCTGCTAGCAGCTTTCAGATGAAGATGTAGAACTCTCATCTCTGCCTGCACCATGCCTGCCTGGATGCTGCCATGTTCCCACTTTGAAAAAAATGGACTGAACCTCTGAACCTATAAGCCAGCCCCAATAAATTTTTTTCCTATATAAGACATGCCTTGGTCATCTTGTCTGTTCACAACACTAAAACCCTAAGACAAGAGTTAGTACTAGGGAGTGGGTTATTGCTGTGAAAGGTCTGACTATGCTTTTGTTTGAAAGAATGTGGATTTGTGGACTTTGAATGGGAAAGCCATGAATGTTTCAAGTGGGACTTAATGAGATATCCTAGTAGGAATATGGAACATTTTGTTGTTTTGAGTGATTTCAAGGAGCTAGATGTTTCAGAGGAGACGATCTATACTATGTGGCCTAGAGACTGTTTTTGTAGTATTTTGGTAAAAACATGGCTGCTTTTTGCCCTTGTCTGAAAAGTTTGTCTGAGGCATAAGTGAAGAAACTCAGATTAATTGCACTGACAAAAGAAGTCTCAGAAACACCTATCCTACATTTTGTTTTCTGGTTAAGGCTCAAGAAGAGTGTTTTGAATAAGCATAGCAAGTGTAGAAAGGAAAAATATTGTTTGAGCATTAAAAAGGCACCATGAAGTGAAATGGAGCTGAATCCTGTGATCTAGGACATAGCAGATTAAGGAAATGGGACTTTGGGGCAAGGTCCTACACAGCTAAATTTAGATGTAGGCATGGTAGTGCACACCTTTAATCCCAGGAGATAAAGCCAAACAGATCTCTGAGTTCAAGGCCTGCTTGGGACAGAGCAAGTTCTAGGTGAAGAAAAGTTTAAGTTCAGGCATGGTGGTACACACCATTCATCCCAGGAAACCAGCATGCAGACCTCTGAGTACCATGTCAATCTACAAAGCAAGATCCAGGACAGCCAAGGTTAGGCAGTAAAGGAGTTAGAAAACAGAGAGCTGGTGATAGTGTAATAAAATTAGAGGGCTATGCTCAAGCTCCTGCAAGCAGCAGAACTCAGCAGCTTCAGCCATGTGTCTCTGGCTTTAGAGAGAGAAATAGAAGGGACTATTGGGACAATTGATGCTGGTTAGCTGGATCTAGCAGTGATTAAGAAGAGCCCAGCATCACTGAAGTGAAATCTTCTGGGAAGTGTTTTCTGAGAGCACAAAGAAGCTGTGTTCCAGAGATAGCCAAGGTTGTACCTTGTGCTGCAGCTGTACTTGGTAATTTCTAAGAGTCACCCAGGTGGTACTGGTTTTGAAGACATGAAGGTGTCATGAAGAGCAACTGAGGTTTGGTACTGTGAGAGATCATGGAAAGCCATTGGTGAAGATGCAGCCTAAGTTGCAGTGAAGGGGTCATGCTAAGTGTTTGAGGCTTGGCACCATGAGGCAATCCTATGAGAGGCTTTTGGTTAAGCCTAGTTTCAGCAGAAGACTCCCATGTATTAGAGATGCCAGTACATTGGGATGATCACCAAGAACAGCAACATCAGTGGAGTACATCAGCCTGAGGTTAGAGTGGTACAGAGGGCAGAGCTAGAGAAGTGATGCCAGCCCTTTGGATGAGCCCAGAAGATCACATGTGGATACTAGACATTGAAACAATAAGCTGTAACATTGAAGTTGCCTTGGAGATCCCAAAATGTTCAAGATGCCAGAGCCATAGGCTTTCTGCTGAGGAAAGCTGTTAACAGGAGGTAGAACCAGCTCAGGAGAAAGAAGTTGCAGTCAACAAATATGAAAAAGGAGTTGGAGATCTGAAGACCATTTTGACATAAAACATGGAGATTCAGGTTTTGGAGTTTACCCAGCTAAATTCCTGTCTTGCTTTGGGGATTAAGTGATTAGATGAATCTCAGAAGAGACTTTGAACTTTGAACCTTTAATATTGTTGAGATTGCAATAGACTATGGGGACTTTTGAAGATTGACTAAATGTACTTTGCATTATGCTATGTGTATTTATAGCCCCCATAAACTCAGGTTTGAACAAACCTATGGGGCCACGGAGTAGAATGTGATGGTTTGTATATGCTTAGCCCAGGGAGTAGCACTATTACAATGTGTTGCTCTCTTAGAGTAGGTATGGCCTTGTTGGAGTAGGCACGTCATTGGTGTGTGCTTTAAGACCTCATCCTAACTTCCTAGAAGCCAGTATTCTGCTATCAGCCTTCAGATGAAGAAGTAGAACTCTCATCTCTGCCTGCACCATGCCTGCCTGTATGTTGCCATGTTCCCACCTTGATGATAATGAACTGAACCTCTGAACCTGTAAGCCAGCCACAATATATCTTGTACATCATAAGACTTGCCTTGGTTATGGTGTGTGTTCACAGTACTAAATCCCTAAGTAAGACATGAACCTATAGCTTTCTGTATGCTAAATAGGGATTCTGTCCCTGAATTACCTTTAAGTCTTATATATTCCGGATACTTTTGTCTTTAGTTATTGATTACACTAAATGTGAGTTCATGGTGTGGTGAAACATCATGGTGGTAGAACTTGTGACTGAGGCTATTCATCTCTTGATAGATTGTAGACAGAAGGATGAAAATGGACTTAAGATGAAGGATAATCATCACAGGTATGTCTCAGTCACCTTTTTTACTAAGGCCAATCTTCATAGAGATTCCAAAACCTTCCCAAAAACTGTCATCATGTGGAAACATAGTGTTCAGTCATGGACATTTAGGTAATATTTCATAATTAAAATTTAACTTTCATCCCAGTCTTGAAAGTTTTATGACTGCTTCTTACAGTTCAAAAATATTTAGTACTTTTCCGTAAGCCCATGTATTTTAAAAGTCAAATGTTTAAGTCTAAAATTTACCCTAAAATTTAAAAAAATAAGAACCTCTTAGTTTTAAGTTCTTAGTTTCTTAGTTCTCAGTAAATCAAATGTTAAGTTTTATACATGAGTGATTTTAAAATTAAAACAAAGTTGCATGCTTCCAAGATAGAACTTCCATTGCAAACATAGGTTATAAGAGAATAGTAAAGAAGAATGAAACTGGGAACAGGACTGAAAACCAGCAGGGCAAACATTAAATCCATGTCAAGCATTCTGTTGTAGTTTGTTTAGTATTAGTTCTCAACCAAGGAAGTCCCTATGGTTTTGCTGCATGAAGCTCACGTGGCCAGAATCCCTGGCTGCCTTTCTTGCTTAATACAACATTGCTTGACAGATATTCCTCATTGTTTGAAACTCCATATCTTCCATATTATCCATGGCATCTCTGGTTTCACTTCTGTGCCTTCATGTGTTGCCATTATATATTGACTAACCTCCTAGATTGTTCATTGAAATTTTGGCAGATATCTTAAGGACAGCATAAAACACAGGTTGTTTACCTCTTTCTGAATTTATATCTTGCATTCTAGAGCTTGGAAAGCAAGCAGTGCATACATAGGCTATGTCTGACGCCAAGTTGTATAGTAATGGAGTACCTTGAACCCTGATTATTTTTATTTATTTATTGTTGCACATTTCTTTATGCCTTTATAATTGAAAATGATTAAAAGCATCTTGTAGAACAGACTTTCCTAGGCAGCCCTGTGTTGGCAAACATTTATCAGGGGAAAGTCTTTTAGGAATTTTCTTATTTAGTAACTTCTGGCCATAGCCAAGTGAGGTCTAGATAGTATGTGAGATACCCTCAAGGCATCTCTTCTCTTTTCCCAATGCAATCTCTTTGGCTTAATTTTAATAGTACTAATTATTGTCTTTAGAAACCTGAACTTACTTAGCTCCAACTTCATAAAACCTTTTAGGACTCATGTGTGATTTTTAAAAAGTTTTTCCACTCTTATTATTGTCCACAATTCTCACCACATATCTACATTATGAACTAATGACAAGCACACTGCAAGTGGACTTCTGAATTGGTTGGAAATTTAACCCACCTGATTACTTCATGTGACCTTTAAATATATTTCTTTCAAAGTCTTACAGCCTGGACATAATGCAGGCACATTATTTAACAAAATGGACATTTATGGTCTCCAGATAATTTGTAATGGAGTTCTTTCTTTCATGTGTAACTCCATGAACCAGGCTTCATTTCCCTGCATTTCTGTCAGCATTCTAGCATCCGAGCTGTTGCTTGGATCACCCAAGAAACTCTAATTATAACATTCTGGGTTCTGTGTAGCCTGCTTCTTCAGCGTTTCTCAGATTTTCCCTTGCAAACCAGATCCAAAGTCATATCAACAGTCCAACTCCATTTTTATTTTCAATTAAAAAATATTTAAAAGGCCCAACAATGCCCAAATATTGATGTTCAAAGTTCCTCTGAAATTCAGGATAAACTCTTAACTTTAACATGTTGAAGAAAACCAACCAGCCAAACAAACAAACACCTCAAGTTTATTTTTATTATTAAGTGTGTGGAGAGATGAGAACAACATAGGGAGTGAGTTCTATTATTCAGTGGTGTGCATCCTGGAGAGCCAGCTCTCATACTTCACCTTGGTGTTAAACTCCTTTTCTCAGTGAGGTATCTTTCCAACTCAAAGCTTTTTTTATGTTACTTTTGTGTCACTGTGAAAAAATATCTGAGAAAAAGTTGTCAGTTGGAATAAGATTTATTTTTTGTTTCATACATTTAGATATTTCAGCCCAGAATCATTAGATTCTGAATCCACATTATATAGAGCGCTATATGGTAAGTCACAGTGTGAGGCAGTGGGACTCTACTTCAGGGAACACCAGAAATACAGTAAAGAAGGCACAGGGAACCAGGCACAACCTTCAAAGCTACGTTTCCAGTTATGTACTTTGTTAAACTAGGCTACAGATCTTAAAGTTTATAGAACCTCCCAAAATAGTGCTATTTGCTTGGAATTAAATACTCAATCCATTAGTCTATGCATAATATCCAAACTATAAAATATTTTATTATAATGAAAGTATAATTCAGTTATAGTTTACTAAAAGGAAATGTCACTCTTTCTTGAAACCTCCTGTTGACAGTGACAGCACAAATTTTTTCTATTGCATGTATAGTGCTGGCACTTATTTAGTTAATTCTGTTTATGTATATGCATATATGCATGCCATGGAATGTGTTTGGATATTGAAGACTACTGGGGAATTGTTTTTCTCTTTTGTGGGTACAAGGTATTAGGTCAAAAGCCTACTACACTCCAAGTGGTAGTCTTTGGTGACATTGTCCCAAATAGAAAGACTTTGTTTGGGGTGTATTGGATAAACAAGTCTAAAGATAGGATTCTGTTTTCTGGAATTGCAGATCTCTTAAGGGATTTCTACTTAGTAGGACCCACCCATAATCCATCCCAAAGGTTATCTACATCAGGAAAGAGCATCTATTTAGTTTAAGTTCAATTCAAAAATCCATTTTCAAGGGCTCTAACAGGACTAGGTTTGGCAAAGATGGCACTGACAGGTCTTATTCTCCCTACTTTCACTCTCTTTGTAACCCATAGATTATATCCCTAAAGATCGCCATCAGATTCTCTTCCTTATTGGGAAATTTTCTCATGCCAGACTCATTCTGAGGCTGACTAATAAAGTCCACAAATCAGAAGCCCACTTTATTTCACATAATTAACTTGCCCAATCAAATATATCATTACATTATAGCCCATTCTTACACAGGACACTCCCCAAATTTTTTCTCCCCTTAAAAATTACTCTAGCAAGATCCTTTACTGTTGTTTTTCTGCCAGAGTCAGAAAGCAGCTGCTTTTATCTCTTCCTTGCTTAATAACAGGATCTCCTTGTGAAATAGATGTTTGGGTGTGGTTTGTGTATAATTGTGTGTCTGAGAGAGAGCTCCCCAATGTCCTCTGGAGATTTCCTCTGCCCCGGCCTGTTGACATGTAAAATCTGCTTTCTTTTGCCACATTTTTTTGACATTCTCTCTAGATGTGATATAGTCTTAACAGTTCCATAAACCTTTCTACTCATGGAACAGTCTTTGGCTCACTGCAAGACTAGGTACACTAGGAATGAATGAAGCTCCTTCATCTTGACAGCAAGAGCAACCTCACCTGCAGACACAATGGCAGATTTTTATGTTAGAACATCAAAGTAATTTTCATTTTGTGCTATCAGAAACAATCTGACTTGTTAGGCTGTTTCAATCAGGTAATACAACTGCACGGTGCTCAATAAAATATGGTGAGAAAAAGATATGCTTTCTAGAAATTTCTGTACACACCCTCTTAGAAAGCCTCTCACCTTCTACTTCCTATGACCACATTAGTCATTCCTGAAGTTCAATGAATCGCAATGGACCAGTTTGAGGATGTAAAGGAATCTCGAAACAAATCCCTCACTAACTATATTAGTTACTTTCACACGAAGCAATGGAGGATATATTAACACTTTGATGCTTCTCATTTATTTTACAGCAACATAGATTTCTTTATTTTAATTCAATATATGATACCATTCTACCTGTCTCCTAGAGTAGCAGTTACAGTTTTGATGGGGGAGGGAAGGGTCATTTTATGTTTAATTAGCAAAATTTGCTTTAATTGACTTCATATTAAGAAAATAAAGCTTAGTTATTACTTCCTATAATTCTCATTTTTTTCAATAATTTATATACTTGAGAGGTTCTACCTAGAACATATCTGAATTTGCAGATCAGTGAGAATCTAAATGAACATTATATAATGTAGAGGCTTGGAGATTTTAATCTAGGTAATGAAGTGATTTTTCTGTTCATATGACTATGGGCCCTGTAAAAGTACAAATAATAGTTGAAAATACTGTAAAATCTAGACTCTTAAAAAGACTAAATGTACATAGTTTTAGAAAAATAAAACAAATTTGGGGATTATCTCATTCGTGTTAAAAATTTATTTTAAATGCTAGTATTACATTTCTAATGCACTTGCAAATATTTATGTGATTGTTAATAAGCCATATAAATACATGACTTCATATCTTCTGGCAATACTATACATATAAATATAGGACCAAGGTTTCATAGAACGAAAATTGTGTTTCCTGAGCACATAAAATAAAGTTTATGGGATTTAATTAAAGTAGTGTATGGTCTTAGATAGGAATACATGACTACATTCATGTTTATGCTGATGCTTTGAAAATATTCTACTTGCCTAAGCAGTCCTAAAGTTTATCACATATCCCTGTTGAAATACTCTTAGTTTTACTGCGATAAAGAAATATTTTCAATGGCTAATAAATCAAAAGAGGGGATCATCTAGAATATGTCCCACTGGATAAATTCAAAATAGTTTTCTCAGTTTTGCTTCTGTATTTTTGAGACAGTGTCTTAGTAGGTCATGTCATCATAGTTGACCTGAAATTCTCTGTGCCACTCAGGATTGCCTGGCATTCACAAAATTCTTCCTTGTCCATCACCAAACCCTCTTCCATCTAACTCTAAGCATGTATCTGATGTACTTCTATTTGATAAGATCCCCAGAAAGATTTAAAGTAGTTACAGTATTTTTTAACGAACTTTATTTTATTATTATCAAGATCTTAAATGTAATCATTGAAATGTGATGATGAACAGTATCTCAAGCAACAGTGGATGAATTAAGGCCTCTGTAGAATTCTTAGCTATTTTTCAGATTACTTATTTTGTAACACTTTATTTTATATAATAAAACTAAAATTTAAATGCAGATATGGTAAGATATTTAATATATATAGTAAACAGGATGTCTCATACAATATGCAAAATCCCTACTACTGTAATACAAAAAAAAAAGTCAGTAAAGATTTGATAAGCACATCTTCTCCAAAAGATGATGACAAAAATTGTGGGTAAAATCATATTGTAACTAGCAGAAAGTAATTTTAGTAGTTCATTTTGATATTTAGATATGCAGTTTTAGCAATGAGCAATCATAACACTGTTATTCTTTTTATTTCTCTTATATAGAATATGAAACTGTACATTGTTTAATCTTTATTTATTTACACTCCAGATTTTATTCTGCTCCTAGTCCACTCTCTATATAAGTACTACTAGTAACCTATGTACATTTTCCCACTTTCTTGTTCTCTTCATCCCATGTCTCTCCTCTACTCTTCAAATATATACCCTACTTTTAAGTTATTATCTACACATCCATACTTATTGTCCATTAGGGCCTCATTCCAAGCTAGAGAGATAGGTTAGCAATAAAGATGTTGTGATAGTTTGAATATACTTTTTTTTCTTTTTTTTATTATTTTCTTTATTTTTTATTTACATTCCAAATGATTTCCCCTTTCCCATTTCCTCCCTCCCCGAAAGTCCCATAAGCCCCCTTCCCTCCCTCTGTTCCCCTTTTAACCCCCTCTCACTTCTCTGTCCTGGTATTCCCCTACAAGTCTTTCCAGGACCAGGGGTCTCTCCTTCCATCTTGGAAATCTATTGATATGTGAATTGCATCTTGGATATTCCAGGATTCTGGGTTAATATCCCCTTATCAGTGACTGCATACCATGTGTGTTCTTTTGTGATTGGGTTACCTCACTAAGGATGATATTTTCCAGTTCTGACCATTTGCCTAAGAATTTCGTGAATTCGTTGTATTTATTTATTTATTTATTTATTTATTTATTTATTTATTTATTTATTTTTAGTTTTACTTGACCAGAGCCAGCATCACTGAGGTGAAACATTCAAGGAAGGGTTTTCTAAAAACACAATAAGCTGTGTTTTGGAGATGGCCAAGGATGCCAGGGTTGATCTCATGCTTCACCGGGACTTGGTAATATGTAAGAATCACCCAGGTGGTACTGATTTTGAAGAAATGAAGGAGTCATGGAGAGCAGCTGACGCTGGCTGTGAGAAGCTACAGGAGGCCTTTGGTGAAGGTGCAGCCTCAATATGGATGAAGATGTAGAACTCTCTGCTTCTTCAGCCCTGAATTTGCCTTGATGGTACCAAGCTCCCACCTGATGATAATGGACTGAACCTCTGAACCTGTAAGACAGTTTCAATTAAATGTCATCCTTTAAGAGTTTAAGAGTTGCCTTGGTGACGGTGTCTGTTCACTGCAGTAAACCCCAAACTTATTCAGACGTTTATAACCAATTCTGGTGACCTGAGTTCAATGCTGCAATTCACACAGCTGAAGAGAACTGTCCTCTGTCCTCCAAACATTAATGTCATTGTTGTCATGTAAACACTTACATACATATACACAAAGAAAATAAAAAGTACTATTTATTTCCAAAGAAACTACTAGAAACTACCTTTTCCGGTATTACTATAGAAGCTGTATTTTTAATTTTTGACAAATTATTTTTATTATTTCTTATCCATAATAACCATAGAGATATTTTAAAGTGCAGAAACCCAAAGTTAATTTATATTAAAATTATATACTGGTTTTCCATTACATATTAAGTAATACCTAAACATCAATATCCTTATAGTTTAAAGTGTTTTCCTTCAATATATTTACAACATAATTCTACCATTTTCCTTTTGAATAATTACATCTAAATCACCATTATCAAATGTTAGTCTCTTAACCCTACTTCTTCTATTTTTGCATAATTTCTCCTTATGGCTTTGTTTTAAATATTCTACCCATAAATGCTCATTTATCACTTATTTTAAATTTTAATAATTGAAGATATATGAGTGGGTCTGTCTTAATCAATGCAGTACATGCTTTCCCTTAGAATAATATCACTCTCTTTTCTTATAAAAATGCTCTAAAAATGTCTGTCCCAGGTAACAAAAATCATAATCATCACATACCATTAAATGTTTTATTTACTGTATCACAAAGCCTATAAACTATAGAAGCTATACTTCCTTAGAACACATGATGTATACACAAACCTTCTCTTTTTAAATTGCGTTGTTGTTAGTTTCTGAGTAGACAAGCTTCTAATTTAAGTCTCTGGTGCTTTAGTTTTATATAGTAGTCAGTTTTTAGGCAATGGATAGTAAAATGTTAGATCTCACTGAAGATATTAGAGGTCAATAAAATAGTTATATGTTTCTTGCTACAAAGAAGTGAGTGAAGTAAGGAAAGCAATTTTGAGTCAAAGATACCAAAGATACCAGATACAAGATATTTATAATTTAGCATCTAATCATTATTGACAAAAAATAATTCTGAAGAGAATATTAAGTTGTATTAGACTGCAGTCGCATAGGACCACCACTGTGGAATCTATGTTTGTCATCAAAAGAATCAATAGAACTCAGAAACAGAGATGCAGTGTCCAGGTAAGATCTGCAAATACACAACTGTATTATCACTTGAAACCACATAAATTTCAGGAAGAGTAGCAAGAATTTTGAGACTTTTATATCAGTCAAAGCTGTTCAAATTGGAATGAAAATAATTCCAATGAAGGAAGAAAAAAAAAAGTAGATCATTTTTGAGAGCCTCAAAAGACACCAGAACTTCAAAGGTTGGAACACCTTTCCTTCAGTTCAGAGGACATGTCCATTCATTTCTATTTTTTTTTTAATTTCATCAACTTTTTTTATTTTTTTTTTATTTTCTAAGTTTTTTTATTTACATTCCAAATCATTTCCCCTTTCCCGTTTCCTCCCTCCCCGAAAGTCCCATAAGCCCCCTTCCCTCCCTCTTTTCCCCATTCAACCCCCTCTCGCTTCTCTGTCCTGGCATTTCCCTACATCCAGTCTTTCCAGGACCAGGAGTCTCTCCTTCCATCTTCTTGGAAATCTATTAATATGTGAATTGTGTCTTGGGTATTCAGAGATTCTGGGTTAATATCCCCTTATCAGTGACTGCATATCATGTGTGTTCTTTTGTGATTGGGTTACTTCATTAAGGATGATATTTTGTGGTATATTTACACAATGGAATACTACTCTGCAATTAAAAACAATGAATTCACAAAATTCCTAGACAAATGGTTAGAACTTGAAAATATCATCCTTAGTGAGGACATGTCCATTCAAAGCAAAGGATGTGGGGAGACAGTGTAGCATAAAGTGAACCAAGATTTCCCTTTCAGCTCAAATAAGAGGTAAATACAGTCTACAATATCAAATATCAACAAGAGGGGTGTCATTCATGGTACTGGAAACTTAGCTGTACAATCATGGGTATTGGAGAAAAAAACAAGAACTCATTTACTAAACAAATAAAATCAGTAAAGACTGTCTATAAACATAGATAACTGTAGTCTTCACTCCTTGAAAGACATCTTCTCTATGCAACAGACAGATATCACTACAGATAACTACAAACAATAAAGTGCAAAGTTGTAGAGGTCAGTTTCAGTGGGTACACTCAGCAGAATATTGCAGTAAATATTATCACTGTAGTGGGAAATTATTCCTATCTAAGTAACTTGAAGAGAAAAACCCCAGATTGAACCTCTTCTCAGTCAAATATATTCCAAAATATATTCGAGAAAGCAGTGCTTTTCATCATGACAATGAAAAAATCTCATTGAAGCACTGATTCAATATACTCGTGTTTATAAAGAAGTAGGAAAATATAATCTATACATGTAAAACAATTGAACATAGCAGTCAAAAGCTGAAAGACAATTATCAAAAGGCAATTATTATAACTCTAATCTTCATGAGAAAAATTAATAAGAATATTTTGTCTAAAAACAAAAGGTAAAAGTGGTCTAAAAATTTAACTTTAAATTAAATTATAGAGATTGGAGCATAAATTTTAGAGATTAAAGCCACCCTGAGGAAAATACACTAAATAGAATGGACACTAGAATAACCATTTTAGATATAAAGATATAGTGAATCTATATCCTAAACGTTCAAAACTATTTAATATTAAGGTACAATATGCATAAAATCAAGTGTGTGTATGTGTGTATGTATATATCCAAAATACAGAAAATGTATTTTATATGCAGCAAAATTATGATATAATTGAATTTTATTTCATGCATGTAACATAAGCAGTCTCTAGGAAATTTAAAATTATTAACAAATGTTTGTGTAAGCAATCACTAATTCATTTGCAATTTGATGAGAACTATGAGCCTAAACATTCAAAAAATCCATGAGCTGTTAAGTATCAGAGTCCTAAAGAAAGCTAAATCATAATCACATAACTTAAAACAGACATAGAATAATGAGAATAAATACTGCATATTGAGTACTGAGTATAAATAAGCACCAGTCTGATCATTAGAAACAAACAGAGCAAGAAATGATGTAGCAATATTTTAACCTATTCTAGAAAACATTTTAATCTGTAATACCAGTCATATTTTTATCACTATTAGAAATATGTAATACCATCTATGCATCTTAATTCTGGAAACCTAAGGGCTGTGAGGCAATAAAAATTTACACTAAAGACAGAAGAAATGACAGACAGGACACATATGTAGAGCACCTGGGGTCATAGGTGCACTAAATAAACCCACAACCACTTCAGCTTCTTTTTCTGCACAGCAGGGTGTGGAAATTGTCTAATCTAAGTGTGAGGTCTCAGTAGGCTAGCAGTCTCACTCAGTGTGGTTGCTGGGTTTTGACATACTCATCTTTTGTAAACACTTTCAAATATCTCATATCAATAAACATTCATCATACATTCATAAAATCTCATGCCTGCACACATGGCCAGAGGACAAATGGTTCACTGTTTGACCCTGACTCACACAGAAAGCCCTTTTCAATACCTCATATGTTTGAGGTCTTGTACCTGCTCATGACCTTGCCAATATCAACAATACACTTTCACTCAGAACTTCACTCATTCAGGGCTTCCTCTGCTTCTTACAGATATTTGACCAAAGCAAAACAAAATCTATTCCACCAGCTTTATTCCTACATTCCCAGGAGACAGTACTTGTAGGAAACAAAATTAATGTTGTGAATTGATGGTTTATCTTGACTTGTTATCTTCTAAATCAGACCACATTAACTCAAGTCAATGATCTGTTATGCTCACATACTTTATATGAATTCTAGGTGCTGGTAAGAGGATGTATTCAATGTAATACTACTCTGCAATTAAAAACAATGAATTCACGAAATTCCAGGCAAATGGTCAGAACTTGAAAATATCATCCTTAGTGAGGTAACCCAATCACAAAAGAACACACATGGTATGCAGTCACTGATAAGGGGATATTAACCCAGAATCTCGGAATACCCTAGACAGAATTCGCATATCAATAGATTTCTAAGAAGATGGAAGGAGAGACCCCTGGTCCTGGAAAGACTGGATGTAGGGGAACGCCAGGACAGAGAAACGAGAGGGGGTTGAATGGAGAAAAGAGGGAGGGAAGGGGGCTTATGGGACTTTCGGGGAGGGAGGAAATGGGAAAGGGGAAAGGATTTGGAATGTAAATTAAAAAAAAACTTAGAAAATAAAAAAAAAAATAAAAGCAAGCATTCTTTAAAAAAAAAAAGAGGATGTATTCAGCATGCACAGGAATTTATATCAACTTAAATTCATATGTAGGTAATAGATTAGCTATTTATTTGACACATTTGCACATGTAGTGCATGTTCATATTGAGTATTGTCATGAAGCTAGACATAATGATGTAAAGTTAAGAGGTCTATGTGGTCCTTTGGCCTATATGCTCTAATAATGAAGAAAAATGGCAACCAATCAATGAAAAGGAAACAATAGAACAAATCAAAATATAAAATGCTGTAAACAAAACATAGAGTACAATCTTGCTGACTAGAAAGTATATCCAAAAATGGAAACAAGATTTTATGTTTAAGAAGGAGTAAGGTAGAGAAATCATGATTAAGTTAAGATGCCAGTCACACTAAGTAAGGAGGCCAAAATAATATTCCTGCTGGAACTTATGGAGAACATGACAAATGTGATGAATATCGTAGTCTTAAGTAATCACTGTTCAGCAGCTTAATACTAATTATGTAACTAGTCTTAAGTAATTATGGATACTAAGAGAAATAATGGGTATAACACTAATAATAGTACACAGTGGAAAATGTCTAACTTGTATGCATACTTTGAGGATAGTAAAGATGAGTTTTTCCTTTCTATTCAAGCAATTCTGATACCCTCATGCTCTTGTTAAAACATGAGTACATTGCACTAAATTTACCTGCAGTAAAATCTTTTTAATTTGCGTGAAGCTATCTGAAAAACAGATGGCAGGTGCTAGTGTTCTGGTTAACAAAAAGAATGCTCATGGTGACATAGGTGTCAAAGCTGCTGTTCCAAGTGTCACCTTGCGAATAGAGTGACATTGGTGCCAATTAGGAGAAAAACACCTACAAGACAGTGAGGGCAGTGAAAATGAATATCAGCAGAAAGACAGAACATGATATGTATTAACAGAAGGTCGAGAGAGACAGCTAATGGTGCCAGCAGAATAGTGTCGAGAAAGAGTAAGTAAACTATTTCATGTACAATTACTATTGATCTTTTTACATTAGCGTAATGGACTCTACCAGCAATGGTAGTTGAGGAGTTGATAAAGTATCATATCCCTGCAATTAAATTGATAATTCTGATGGTAATTCTTCAAACATGGCTTGATAACTTAATATCTTGTTATATTAATAGCATAGTCCTACCTTATGTGATCGTCTAAAAAGTTCAGAATACTTCCAAGATTATAACACATACATAATATTTTTCCTGTTTGCTTTCTTTGACCACAGATCAGCAAGGAATATACTGAACCATCACTTGTATCATTTCTTTTCATTTGGAATTGGAAGTTTAAAAATACATTTCAAGTCCTCTCTAAATGGTGATTCTAATTAATTTTATATCTTTTTTATTTGTTTTCTTTGCATCAATTTAATACTGCATAGTCTCCAATGAAGGCCTAATAGATTTTGATGACCAAAAAAATGGGTGTAGAAACAGAAGGAATATTAAACTTTCCATTTTCAAAGGTATTTCCAGCCACAATCATTCTTGACAAAAATCCATGAAGAACATAAGGTATGTATTGTTATTCCTGTTTCATGAATGAAAATTTGAATGTTCAGAATATGATGGTGTCTGTAAAGAAAGTCCACAAACATTCCTGCATTGTGTACACAATGTTACTAGAATCTATGAATTGCTCATTCTATGCTTTCCTTTCATTCATTTATTGATTTATTGTATGTATATAATCACATTTAATTACATAAATCTAACCCCCTACTCCTTGCCTTTCTTTCTATTCTCTTTACCATTCAGACTTCCCAACTTCATGTACTTGTACTCTTTTTAAAAGAAACACACACACACACACACACACACACACACACACAAAGGTTCTCTTAGTGGTGATGACCGTATGTGCAAGGATGTAGGGCCATGTATATTAGCATAAGCAGCCTCTCAGGGGCACGGCTTTTTTCATGGAACTTTATTTACCATCATTATCTCATGCCCTACTTTCATTTCTTAGTATTATGAATAACAACCTTGAGAACTCTTGACACTTCCCATTAATAAAATCATCGAGTCAAAAGACTTAGTAACTACTGTGTCTGACCATAAATGTTCATTATTATAACATCACTGATTCCTAAACAAATGTGTATGTGTGAATGGAGACAAACATATGCATATAAAATGCATATACTTACACGTTTACATACAATTTGAATACTCATTGAAGGATTTTCCCAAAGAGAACCTTCAAAGAGTCATATAGGATTTATTTCATCAGGGCAGGACAATTATGTATTTCAACAACTCTCTTTGGCTCAGTTTTTCTCTTGTATCTGGTATAATTAAAATTTAATTGTAATAAATTTTCTGCTAATTATTCATTTTTCAAAGTTCATCCAAAATATAATGATTGTACATTAATGATATCAGGAACTGGATTGCAACTGAATTGGATATGTCATTTCTAATATATCAAAGGAAATATGTTTCCATGGTGGGATTGAAATGCTAGTGTATAATTTGTAAAAAAATATAAGAAATAAAGTTTTTATACTATTTACATCTTCTTTTATGTAAAATGTCTTTCTTAGAAGTAGTAGATCTTTTTCAGGTGCACAGTAAAATTTCAAACACCCATCACTGAATTAAACCAATGCCAAATGACCATACGGTTAAATTATTCACCATGGAATACTGCTTTTTAAAATTCTTTTCAGTTAAGCTACTTCAGTCCCTCACCAATCCTGGTGCATTAAGAATGTCGGACACATTAGCATATTTCATAATTGAGTTGAGAAATGATGTTACTATTAATTTATTTTTGAAATATTAACTTTCTTTTATATAAAGTACAGTGAATAAATGTCAGAAGTATTTATGACAACACACTCTTCTATCAGGTATGCCCTTGAAATTCCAAGCTACATTAACGTGAAGATTACTGTGCCTTTGAAGAAAGTTCTCTTTGTGTGAAGGAAAATTGTACTTTCAATCAGTCTATGGGACAAACCATTATAAGCAATTTAAAACTGAGTAGATGGAGGATAATTAATTATTCTAATATAGTTAATCTGACATGCCTCTTATCAATGTAAAATAATTTGGAAGAATTCATAATTAACAATGTTATTTGTTTTCTATGAAACTCTTAAACATTTATATTATACAATGATCTTTGGCATTTAATTATGTACAGTAAATCCACAAACTAATAATATTATGTAAATGCCATTTTCTACTAAAAGTTCAAATTATGCTTGCTAAAAAATATGCTACATTTTATAAAAACTATACATAACACTTTCTACATATTTAAAATGATCTTAAATTAATTCCTTTACAGTATTGAAGGTAGAAGACTTGACATAGAATTTATCATATTTAATAAATTAGATTAATTAGTATATAGCAAAGGCTATGGCTTGATATAAAACCTAGTTCATCTACTGAGATTTTTCTGAATCTTACATGAGTTCTGAATACAATCAATGCTTTCCACAATTTATGTGACTTAACATAATTCTGCATGTAAATATACATATTTCCTTAAACCCTAGACATGTCAAAAGAATGCAAAGCAAAAAATATTTAAAGAAACAAACATTAAATATACTTTTATATTTGCTGTGAATCTCCTAGGAGAACACTGAGATGAGAAAATGAAGGCAACATAATATTTTATGGTCTCTAAATATACCATTTAAATTTTTTATTTTTAATAATTGCTGTACTAATATTCCTGGACTATATTTAAGTTCTTGATCATTCTAAAATATTTCTAGAAATGCTTCACTTTTTGAAAATCAATACTTCTAATTTATCAGCTCCTCCTGCTATATATTAAATTCTTTCCATACATAAGAAAGTACTTATTAAATTATTTTTTGGAGTGACAGATCAGTATGTAGACAGATGGACCAATTGATATGATGCCCTTGGAAAAAGATTATTTTACTGTAGTCTTTCTCCTATTTTAGTACATTTTATTTTTTCCAACTGTTCATAGGGTTTTCTAATAATCTTTCAAATGCTTAAAGAAAGTTAAACATTAGCATATACTAGGTATTATAAATAACGAATTCAGTGAAGTTTACTTTAAATTTGAACCATATTTTTAAACCATTTAAACCATACCTTTAATCTTTATTAAGCATTTCCAGGGGGTAGAAGTAAAAATTTTATGAGATTTGCACACCAACTTTGCTGGGTAAAACCTCTCTTCCCTCTGCCTGTCTTCCCTGAAGCATCTGCCACCTGCAAACCCATAAGCTCAGGTCTGGACCTGTTGCTTTCCAGCATCATTTGCTTCGGAGCCACATTTGCCTTGCCAGCTGGTCCTTCTTTGCCCATACACCTCCATCTCCAACATGTGGGAATGCCTATGACAATTTTCATACTCATAGGTCTAGGTCCAGAGTGGTGGCCTCAAACATGCTATGTTCAAGAGTCATCTTTGAGTATTGAGACAATCCTCCTTTCTCCAATCCATCCCTCAATGCTGCCATCTCAATTCTCAACAGGTCAGATCTACGATTTTGAAGCCATCTTTGTATCAGTAAAAGGCGCCATCTACCTCTACCAGCTTTAACGGGCCTAGCTCAAATCACACAGCTCCTGCAACTAGTTCAGTCTAAGGAAAGTCAGATTATCGCATCAGATACAGACAAGGAAGATAATCACAGAAAACCTCAAGTGAACCTGGGCAATGGACCGTGAGGGGTACAGTCCAAATACATATATTACAGGTCTACGTCTATCACTCAAGGAACATCAAGGAAAAAGAGACCTAAGGATTGTCAGAACCACAAGAATATTAGGACATCTCCTATTAGTATCTCAGAGACATGATGCATTATCCAGACCTGAACAACGCTAAGCATGCATGATCTCCAGTTTCTTGGTGACACTGTTTGGCATATGCTGGTTATAATTAAAATTTTCCTAAGGCCTAGCCTCTAGTGTTTTCTGAGATACATGAATAGCTGTCTGTTCTTTAGTAATGCACAGTACATTCATATTAGTATGCATAGTTCGTGGAGCTTTTTAGTCCTGTTTCTCAATACACTTCTAAAGCAATTTCATCATTTCACTTAAGTAATTGTAGGTCATTTATTTGTTCATGCTCCAAATATCAGTTCCAACTCTCTTATGACTTCCTCCTGCTGTTGTTACTAGTACAAAAAAAAATCACATTTCAGAAGAATGTATTCAGGAAATTCACTTGACTGATATGGTTGTGCAAGCTTTAATCTCAGCAGTTGGGATTCAGAAGCAGGCAGATAGATTTTGAGTTTAATGATAGCGTTGCTACATACTGAGTTCCAGGCTAGCAAAGATTACATAAAGAGTAAAGAATCTCTCTCTCTCTCTCTCTCTCTCTCTCAGCAATCAGTAAGCCAGTACAACGGAGTGACTGAAATCAGTTCTTTTGGGAAGTTAGACAAACAACTTAGTTATTTAGGCATTGTCACACTGGAGGAGAAATAGGAAATGAAAGTTATTCTATGTTTTTTACAGTCTGTTTGAGGACTGTTCCACAATGAAACAGCAATGTTGCTCATTCCTAGAATTTTTTGCTTCATATAGTTAGACAAGCAGAACAACATTCTATCATAATGTCTGGAAACTCAGGTATAGAAATGTAAATATTTTCAAAAAGATTCTTGTTACTAAAGTCCAGTTTTCAGAGATTGACTTACATAGGAAAATGTCTTTTTTAAAAAATACTTTCTCCAAACTATTTTGTATTCTGTAAAAATCTTAGACAAAATATGCATAATTATTTTCACAGAAAATGCATAATCACAGCATAGAAAACATGTACATGTCATTTCTGTAGCATGACCTAGACATTTAAGTGTAAAGTTCTGTGAGCACTACATTTTCCTTATTATGGCACTGCTAATTATTAAAAAGAATATTTAAATTTCTTAGTTTTGATGTTTATTTTCATGATGGTAAAAAAGAATTGATATAAATAATGAACGTTTTTAAAAATCACATTTGCTATATCTGAAATTTACTATAAATCTTCAAATTTTTTTGATTAGTGCAAAATAAACACAGATGCAAAATTTTTAACTTTTGGTTCATGTCAGAAGTCTTCTAATTCATTATCCCGTTAAGAAAAATTCCCTCTTTCCTTTTTTCTGAATTTTGGTTTTATGACCACAATATCTGAAACATTTTGGAGATAAACAAGAAGGCAATTTAGTGACTGTAAGTCTTCATATAGTAGAAAATGTTTGGGGATTTTTATCCTGTGATGACTTCTTTATCGATATTCTTAAGCATTTCAGTTATTCACAGTTAAGATTTTATTAAAAAAAAAGTTGAGAGCTGCAGTTCTTTGACCTTGAACCTATTTCCACTATTATAATCGAGAACTATAATGTTTGAAGTTTTAATAACTTTTTTAGAAGGTTAAGCCTAGGACAAGCCTCAACAATGTTCAGCTCTTCCAATTATGATTTTTAGGTGAGGCAGAGAGACTTCCATGTAACTCTCAGAAAAAGAAACAAGTGTGATATATTAGTACAATGTGATCTATTTTGTGGGTTTATTATTGCAACTTAATAAAGTAAACTATTTTGTGAGTTTCCATTACAAATAGTTCCTGTTCCAAATGTTGATTCGTCTCAAAGCAGCATTTATATTTCCTAATAATGCAATTATAGGTACTCCATCTGATCTTTCTGGATAATATAAAATAGGGTAATTAGAATGCATGAATAATATAGCTTTATAATGAACAGATTTTTATACAAGAAAAAATAAAAAAATATGTAAAGTGAGGATATGAAGAATTATTGTATTGAGAAAGCCAAAGCTTTATAATAATTCCTTGAAAAGTAATATATATGTATTAAATAATAATGATTCACTTGGAAGGCACTTCACTAATCTGATATCAATATAAAGACTCATAAAATTTATGGCATCTAATATCTTTTAATATATTTATGCTGTGTCAAAAGCACTCATAACATTTAAATAAAAATAAGGAATTTTCTTTTGACTTTAGTAGTTTATAAATAAATAAATAAAAAAATTACACACACACACACACACACATATATATATATATATATTTATATTCCTAACAGAACCAGTTCATCCTGCAGTAATATTTATAAGATTATATCTTTAGCCTAGAGAATGCATAAAATTATATCTGGTTAAAAGCATTGTTATTGGTACCACTCAGACACAGTCTATAACCAAATGAAAGCCTTTCCATTGTTCAAATTGCATATATAAGAGAGGATGGCCTTATCTGGCATCAATGGTAGTGGAAGCACTTGGTCTTGTGCCTTGGTCCTGTGGAAGCTTCATGCCCCAGTATAAGGGGATGCTAGGGCCTTGAGATGGGAGTGGGTGCATGGGTGGGGGAGCTCCCTCATAGAAGCAGAGGGAAGGGGAGGAGATAGGGGGTTTGTGGAGGGAAAACCCAGAAGGGGGATGGCATTTGAAAAGTTAATAAATGAAATAATCAATAAAAAGAGAAAGAAAAAGGAAGAATTCTTTATTTCAGCCAGATGGGACTCTTCTCAGGTATTCTGGACCCAAATATAGCTTTGAGCATTTATGGTAAAAGGCTAAAAGCAAAATAACATCTTGTTATCTTGCTTAGTAGCCACAAGATACAGTTCTACAAAATCAAGAAGCTTAAGAGAACCTAAAGATAAGCAGTTAGGTGGAGGGGGAGGTTTGTATAAGCAGTTTAACAGAAGTCCAGGTAAGTTAGGTGGATGTCATGACCTTGGGTTCATAAAATAAGAATTTAGTAATCCCACAGCTTCCTCAGTAGGAGAGGATGTGCCTAGTCCAACTAGGACAGATTTCACTAGGGGTTCCCCATTCTCTGAGGAGAAGGAGAGGGTGTAATGGAGGGACATATTTGTAAGAGTGGGGCTGGGACTGGTAGGAGAGGTGTCTTGATGTCTTGGCTGTGATTATGGTCTGGCAGAAAGTGAATAAAAAATAAAATTATTGGAGAAAAAAGTGGTCAAATTCTTGTTAAAGTGACCTCAGCAAGAATACAAGATGGAGGAACCTTTGCACTGCCTTGTTCTATCGTTTTTTTTTTTTTTTTTTTTGATTTTTTGACAGGGTTTCTCTGTGTAGCCCTGGCTGTCCTGGAACTCACTTTGTAGACCAGGCTGGCCTCGAACTCAGAAATCCTCCTGCCTCTGCCTCCCAAGTGCTGGGATTAAAGGCGTTCGCCCAGCGCCTTGTTCTATCTTAACAACTTCTCTTTTACCCCTTTGAAAGAATGGTAAATCATCTATCCATTTATTTGACTTTTATGTTCAGTGTTTGATAATAGGTAGTTGAGAATAAGATAAGTATTCTAAAAACTAAAATGTCCCTGTACTTTCTATCTCTGTCTATATATGTAAGAACATTATTTCTCCCCAATTTTCTATGTATTAATGGGAGTGCATATATCCCTGATTATATAAGCTAGCAAACATTTACTAAGAACAGCATATACAACTACAACACCATAGAATATAGTCCCAAACAATTTTTCATATTTTAATCTCTAATTTCTCATATTTCATTCAATCCTCTCTGATCCAGTATTTCTTCATGTGATAGCTTAACCAATATTTAATATATCACTGAACAATGGTATAATACTACTTACATACATAGATTTCTTATGTGTAAATATTAATTTATTTTTATTTTAAGTATATTTAGCTTTAAATAAAATATCCTAGTATGTCCCCAAGTCAAAAGTACAAGATAAAACAATAATATTCTTTTTTTTTGTCTGTTATGCTGGTTAGTTTTTTTTTCAATATGACACAAAATATATTCATCAGTATAAACAGGAGACAATCATAACCAATCAAAATACAGATAATAAAGATATGTGGAGTTCTGTCCCAAGGGTTACATCTACAATATAATTGCTGCACTTAAGCTCACTGTAAAAGAAAATGCAGACAAGATTTTAGAGCCAGAGGAATTGGAAGTTTTCTGTGAAATCATGTATTCCAGAAATGTCAGAAACGAAACCCATCATGTCTCATGAGCAGTACTGTATAAACATCAGCTGAAATACACATGCTAATGTGGAGGGAACAAAGTCCATTGGGCCTCAACTCTCCCGAAGAACTATTTTGCCATTTCAGGTTATATTAATATTCTTGACTGTTTGATTTTCATTTTAATATTTGCTTATTTGTTTCTAGCTATTTCCTTATGTTTTGAGAAAGAGACCGACAGACAGATAGACAGACAGACACACACACACACACACAGAGAGAGAGAGAGAGAGAGAGAGAGAGAGAGAGAGAGAGAGAGAGAGAGAGAGAGAGAACATGACATTACATAGATAGAGAGGTAGGGAGATCTAGGAGGAGTTTGGGGAATACTTGATGAAAATATATTGTATGAAAAAATTAACACTAAAATTAAAAGTGCAGAGAAGGACAGGCAGTTAAAGAATTGGTTGTCTAATACAAAATGCGTATGCCTGAAAACATATATACAAATAATGTTATATAGATTGATCAGGTTGTACTTATGTATTTTGCAATACATGCTTATGAAGGAAAGGTCATAAATACATAATAGAGAAAGGATGGGTATATAGAATCGTTTGGAGAGAAGAAAGGGGTGGAAGAAATTATGTAATTACATTATAGGATCAAAAAATAAAAGAAATATTTTTTATATGTAAGAGTGTTGAGAGTGTTGTCAGTGCCTGCAAATCCCTCTCCCACGATAACTTGTCTATCTGAAGTTCACAGCATTGCATTTCAGAAATTCATTGATTGATAATTTCCTTTTGTTTTATAAGTTGAATACCTCATGCAACTGTTATAAGGTTGGTACTTTCTATTTAGAGTAATATGAATGTAGTCCCCCATAGATAGCTCCAGAATAAGAAAATCTATTCTTCACTTTGGGGCAAGTGCTGGTTTTTACATGAATGAGCATATGAACATCGGTGTTTTTTTTTTTCATTCATTATTATATTGTATATGCAATTGAAAACGATGACTCAGATTCCCTAAAAGATCTATTGTTTAAAAATTGCTCTTCACAAGTCTTCACTAAGTAAGAAGTAGTAACTAGAACCTTTACAATACTTCTTGGTTTTCTGAATTAATACACTTGCAGCTAGTCATCTGCTTTAGGGAAGACCAGAAAGTTCCATTTTATTACCATTTTCCCATTTCTAGGTTCTTTCTACATTAACACAGGCTTAGTAACTGCACCTTTGATACTTGGTTTTGATTTTTATCATAATATGTGTACTGTTCAACTAATTTGATGGTGTTTTTGCTTTTCTAGTAGGAATATTCACAAGTAATTGCACACTGCATTATCAATCACTTTGCAGTTCAATGGCAATCCTTAGTGAACTAATTTTTAACATGAAAATTCTAATAATTATTGTTTCCACTTAAAAAAATAATAGGACATTTTTCCTGACTTAAAAGCTTCCTATTTGAAGTTTTCAAAGGGAAGAGCTGCTAACGAGCAGTCCCTGTGGGGGACATGTTTTCTAGTTAAGGTTTTCCCTCTTTTCATCTACCTCCCAGAGCTACCTTAGCATCTCTAAATGAGTAATTAGCACTCTCCCTGCTGATTTGGAATAATGGGAACCTCTACTCAAAAAGGTCAGAATTTGAGAACTGATCATATTAAATTCTAATCTTTCCTAAAAAAAGATTCATTCTTTAATTTGCACTAGTCCATGGAAAATTAACTACCTCCAATTCCAGCATATTCACAGGAATAAAAAACACAAAACAAAACGTAAGACCATAAGAACATTAAATTCAATTATTTTTCTTTATATAGCTGGCTTTTACAAAAGCTATTAAATTTATTCTTATATAGTTAGACTGTATAATTAAACTACTCTGCAAAATAAACATTTAAAAATATTGTGTTGTATAATTTAGCATTATGCAATATTTATTAGATATTGACTTAGCCATTTTAAATATGAATGAGAAAGACATATTTGTTTTATATTACATAGAAATATAGAAATATGTTAATAAGCATGCATATATACATGTAAAATATATATGTATTTTACAAAGATAGGAAATTCTTTTATAAATGAATTAACTTGAAATTTAATGTGTCATAGACTGCTATTTTCATGAAATCGTGCTGAGAAATTCATGAAATAAATATCATGAGATATTGTTCATGAAATACAATATCAATAATGAATAAAAATCTAGGTTTGCCAAGCAGTAATCATACAGGGAACTATAAGATAGAAGAAGGTACAATTTTTAGAAAAATTTCAGAGAGTCCCAGTGTATTTACCACGTTATGTAAGAGTTCAGGGCCACATGTTGGGACATATATACATATATAATAATATACATATACACATATATAAATTTTAAAAAAGAAGTCAAAATGGAGCTCTCTTATAATGAGTAACAGTGCCCCTATTAGACAGCATGTGGTAATAAATAAGAAGCCGAATGCCAATAATGGATAACTTCTTTGAGAGTATTGTTGCTCATTGAAGACACAATGACATCCAAATATTACAGGCCATTGCCAATGCTATTGTTTACATTTTAAAATGTAGCTGTATATCTAAACTATCACACATTTGATTAGCAAAACAAGAACTCAAGCTGACTGTCCAGAAACTATATCTTTACTTGCTACCTTATATAGTTGTGGGATATGTGACCAGCGGAGAACATTAAGAATCAATCTAACCCAAATGTGAATACTGGGAAATACAATAACTATTGACCTGGTAAAGACATGCCCACTGATGCAATAGTTGCAAGAATGTAACAAAAGTAACCAAATACCTCTTGATTAGATTTAGTTTCTATTCTCAAGTCATAGGCACTAGTGGAAAACTTACTACTCTTATTATGCTAAACAGACATAGTATTAGGCCAATTCCTATTGACCTATCAGGATCCACATAGATTACATCATCTCTCAACCTGCATCAAATATATCTGTTTGCACTATATGAAAATCATCACAATAGGTCTACAATGGGCCTAGGCTCAGACAATAAGAAACTATAGAATATTCATCCATAAATAGAATATCCATACCATACCTCCTCCTCTAAAGTCTCAAGGATCACTCCAGAAGAGCATGAAGAAAGAAAGAGTCTAAGTGCCAGAGAAATGGTTATTGTACAAAATTAAAACATATTGTATGTAATGTGCATATGTATGTGTGTGTATGTGTGTGTGTGTATGTGTGTGTATGTGTGTGTGTGTGTGTGAGAGAGAGAGAGAGAGAGAGAGAGAGAGAGAGAGAGAGAGAGAGAGAGAGAAAGAGTCGAAAGATGCTTGAATTTTTAGAGTTCAAAAACAAAAGAAAAAGAAAAGTCTCCATAGTAGGTGTGCTGAATAGTTTGATGGCAATGTGACACAAGACAGTCATCAGAGAACAGAGAGTATCAATTGAGAAAATGACTGCATTTGTTTCAAGTTGGCTCAATTTGAACCATTTGATCAACTGGTAGGTCATTTTTTTGAAATTAGTGATTTAAGGGGAGATCCCTGGCAGTTGCAGTTGGTACCATCCTTGGACTGTCCTGGGTTCCATTAGGCTGTATAATTAAACTACTCTGCAAAATAAACATTTAAAAATATTGTGTTGTACTTTTTATCATTGTGCAGTGTTTATTAGATATCGACACAGTTATTTTAAATATGAATAACAAAGACATATTTGTTTTATATTACATAGAAATACAGAAACACATTAATAACAATGCATATATACATGTAGAATATATGTGTAGGCTGAGCAAGCCATGGAGAGCAAGCAAGTAAGCACAATCTCCCCTTGGCATCTGTAATACCTCCTGCCTTCAGGTGACAGCTCTGCTTCAGGTCCTGTTCTCATTGCTTTTGATGATAAAGTTATATGAAATAGTGAGCAAGAGAAATCCTTTGCTCCCCATGTTGCTTTTAGTCATAATGCTTCATCATAGCAAAGATAACATCTAAGAATGAAGAAGAAATCAGGGGAAAAATGCTATTATATCAAGTGCCCATAGAGCTGAGTCAAATGGCAGCAGACAGCTTATCTTTCCCAGATTGCTTTAGAGAAACAAACACTAAGCCCAAAGTACCAGAGAAAGCAGTGAAGAAAGAACACAACATCTCCTTACTAAATGAGAGCTTGCTTTCTAAGTTCCTGTGGTATATACTGAGGTATCTTTCTTCTTCAAATCTATTCTTAGATTAGAATAATTGTTAGCTTTGTTTCAGTAATATATTAAATCTATATTCCTTCCAAACATGCTATCAAGTCATAGAGAATTATTTTTCATTTTATATAAACAAAAATGGAGGGTAAACAGTCTATACAGTCTACATGAGCTGATAAAGTAACAGGTCCAAGATGGAAGAAGCAGACCACAGTTATTTTCCTCCCAAGTGGGCACATTTTCCCTTTGGTGTATAGTTTAGAAGAGGAGAACCTAAGTCAGGGAAGAATGACAATAGTCTTTCTACATAAAACAAGGACAAACTTGAAAGTTTAAAGATAGGAACATCATTGTTCTTTGAAAAGTTCAAGAAACACTATGAATAATGCTTGCCAATTCAGATGTATTGAAACCTTGCAAACTGTATTAACAAGATTAGATTTCAGTTTTACAAAAATGGAACTTGTCGACTAGAAAGATTCTTGCTGTCTTTCAAGAAATATGAAATAGTTAACGTGACAGAAATATGTTCCATTAAAATGTAAAAATCTCTTTGCTGTTCTGTGAAGGTAATGTTTGGAAGACATGACTGAGAATGGCAAAGTGTAAAATGCTATCAATGCAAACATATGACAGATTCCAATGTGGCTATTTCACTGGAATGAGAAGGAATATACACACAGCATGCTGATGTATTAATTCATAGGAACCTGATGCTGTATGGGCTCTAGACCATGAGTAAGGGGGAAAAATGGAAATTCTTTCTAGAATACATGGGAAAGCCAGGAGAAAGCATACTGAATGAAAAGGGCATGTTGAGGTACTTATGCACAAAAGTTTTAAATATTTTTTAGTATGTTGAATTTGATGTATCTATAAAGAGGAAGTTGGGTATATTGTTAGCATATGAATACTCTTTGCATACTCATGTAGATTGACACACGTGTTTTAAGAGGCATTTCTACATTTGTCATGCATTGCTCTTTAATGAAATGGTTTTAAAAGACATTAAGAACTCATAATCTGTTTCATTCAGACCTGTTCTAGTTGTATGAAATTGATTCAAATTGCAACATGTAACATATCATCTCTTTATCAAATACATTTCCATGTTTAAATGAGAATTAGAAAGACGTGCTCTATGAGGTAAACTTCATAAGAATCTAAGATGAAAAGTTGAATCAATATCTCTGCAAAATTACTATTATTTTATAGTGGAGTATAATTAAGATATAATTATAAGGTGAGGCATGAAGTAAGCTAGAAAGCCAAAATCTAAGCACACTTTATTTAGCAGCCAGTGTCCTATTTCTAAATAACTTTTTCTTTGGATCAATTCTCCTTTCAGATGAAACAAGACACAAGCTCCTGGGGTTAATATACCTCTCCAGAAATGCATTGTAGAATAAGAAAAAAAATATTCTAAGAATAGAAATCTTTGGAAGACCTAAATTTACAATATGAGAAGAGATGAACTTACACAAGGACATAGCTAATTTGTGGGAAAATGCTAAGACATTGGAAACAGATCACAAAATGCATCCTGAACAATAGCAGAGTGTATAAAAGCAGTGCTGCCTATTACATAAGAGATCAGGGTTACTGTCAAGTAGCCAATCTTTAATTACAGTGAAGAAAGAACACTTGAAAAATGATTGTTCACATGTCTGAGAGCAAGTTCAACAACACTTTTATCCACAAAGCATGAAAATGCTAATGTTTCATCCTTATTATGAAGCTTCTAATGACAAAACTGAAAATGAACTAACAAGCCTTCATTCTGATGATAATAGGTGAAACTAGTTGGTGGCATAGTGATATCACATTTTCAATTCAAGTTTCTACAAGTTAATATTGCATTTTTGCAGTCCTCTGCAGGAATTGAGTGGCTCAACTTAATAGTCTTTCTCTAATGTGTTATACATATAGCATTTGACAACATTTAAATTCTATGGTCAAAAGAGAGTATTTAAAACTCCAATTATTACATAAATTATATAGGTTATAGATTGACATTCTTGGACAATTGAACTATAACTTATGTTCAGAATTTTCATATTTTTTTCTAGTTTGTGTTTCTTTCTTCATCAAACTTTAGTTTTAGTAAAAGAATATGTAGACTTTTTCTTTATTAGGTATACAAATTCTTAACATAATAACACCTTTGATCTGTGCTCCTTAAGGCAGTTATTCTCAGGGCCAGTGTCTAAGGCAATCATGATAACTATCTGACAGTAAAAATCTTATCAAAAGCCAGGTGGCCAAAGCAGGAGAGAGTTAGGGGCTTTTTGGGATGGGAATAGCGAGAGGACAAGATGTAGCTACTGGTGTCTCTGGGTTTTATGGAGAATCCTGTTGTAAGATTTAGATTAGTATGTTTTTCAAGAGTAGGAATCTAGGTGTTGCGCCCAGCAATTGAGTTACCATTGTTCTTGAACTAAGTTTGTGTGGCATTTTCCTTCACGAGATGATTCGACTGAGTTCAAGAGAGAAAGTGCAGCCATGGCTCATGGTCCTAAGAAACATCTGAAGCATGGAGGTTCTCACTTGGGAAGAATTGGTGTGATCACCAACAGAGAGAGACATCCTGGCTCCTTTGTTTTGGTTCATGTGAAAAATGCCAATGGCAACAGCATTGTCATTTGGCTTTCCAATATTTTTGTTATTGGCCAGGGCAACAAACCATGCATCTCTCTTCCCTGAGGAAAAAGAATCTGCCTCACCATTGCTGAAGAGAGAGACTAGAGGCTAGTAGCCAAATAGAGCAGTGGGTGAAATGGTCTCTAGGAGACATGCTGGAAAATTATTTGTACTCTTCCTACTACAAGCCTTTCTAGGCAACATTCTATTCCTCAGGAAAATGACCAGAGGCAGGCATCCCCTCAGCTTGTGAGGACCAGTGGATGGACTAGGAGCAAACAAGCTAGTCAACTTATCCAGCATCCAATATTTTGGAGCAGCTACATGCTTCAGATATTTCTTGGGACCATGAGCCCTGGCTGCACTTTCTCTCTTGAACTCAGTCGAACCATTTTGTGAAGGAAAACTCCACACAATCTTAGTTCAGAAACAATGGTAACTCAATTTCTGGGCACAACAACTAGAATCCTAATCTTGTAAACCATATTAAATCTAAAAAGGAAATCCTGAGTGAAGGTGTATTATGACAGGGACACAGTTATGGGAAGGACTTCTATGTCTCAGACCCATAGAAATGGCAGAAGTTTCCTTAGTGAGGCTGGGGCCAGGAGTGCTACCCAATCCTTCTTCTGTACAACTGACTACTATGTAAAAAACCTAGCAGCTGCAACTTCTTCCTTCTGGATATCCACAACATGAGACCATTCCCCAACAGAGACCTCCTATTGTGACTAGCTAACCACTCCTCTTGTACTGTACAAAATAAATACTCTGAGTTAAAAAAAAAAAGACCAAGTGGTCAATGTTCTTGTGACTATGTTTGATTAAACCTACGAAGACTGGTATTATGTTGATGTCAAAAAAGCTAAGTATGATGCTAGTTTTAAATGAATATTTGTTTTTGGAATGGTTTAAAAATTAGAGAAAAATAAAGAATACAAGAAACTGCCCATGTCTCACTGAATTTTATCTACTAATAAGGTGTATTTATTAAATAGACAAAATTCCATGTTTCAAATAAATTAATTTAGTCTTAGTATAATATAATTTTAACCTGTTTTAGGATGACAATTCAGTGTTCCATACATCATTGAGTTATTATATGTTCTTAAGTTTCTCTTGTGACAATTTCTAAGATGTTTTTTGTTTGTGTTGTTTTCCTTTTAATTTTGAGTCTTCCTATGTATACTGTTTGACCTAGAGCTGGATAAGTAGACCAGGTTAGATTGTAGTTCATCAATTTCCACCTGTTTGTCTCACTGAAGTGTTGTAATTTAAGGTGTGAGACATCTGGCTTGTTTTTCTTATAACACTTTCAAATTTGAAGCCTGTTCATGAGAAATATTGTAAATTCCACCTAACTAGTATTAGTATGATATTTTTGTATTAATATAGAGCTTTTTAAAAATAATAGATCACAGAGATGATGAATGTGCTATTTTCATCTCATCCAGTAAAATTTACATGCTACAAACACAGTCAGGATTGATATTTCCTTTGAGATAATGTTATCAGATTTATCCATTGTTAATTTGCTCTTGTGTCTTGTAGCATGTCTGGAACAAAAAAAAAATAATATGAGGTGTGCACATTTAATTAGGATGCTATAGTTGATAGCCTTCAATGCTGAAATTCTTCAATAGATTATGCTGGTTTAAATAAAGATGGCTATTTTAGGCCATATATCTGAATGTTTAGTCATCATGAAGTAGCACTACTTGAGAAGAAATGGAGGTGTGGCTTTGTTGTAGTAGTTGTGGCTTTGGTGGGCTTTGAGGTCTCAAAAGCCCAAGCCAAGCCCAGTGTTCCTTTTTCTTCCTTCTGTGTGATGGCAGATCTGTTCCCCATGTAATTTTCTCCACTATGTCTGCCTGTATGCCACCATGACCCCACCATGAAGATAGTGAACTAAACCTCTGAAACTGTAAGCAAACTCCACTTAAATGCTTTCTTTTATAAGAGTTGCCATGGCCATGTTATCTTTTCACAGTTATTGAACATGCACTAATATACATCCTAAAATTTACCTGAGTACATCCATTTGTTGACTTTTTAGTAACTGATATATATATATATATACATATATATATCAATTATATATATATATATATATATATATATATATATATATATATATATACCATGAAGTAATTTTTTTGGTACTGATTATGAGCCAAAGACCATTTCTGTAATCAATGCCTTATGATACTACAACTTTTGCTATCCTGAAGTTCTTTTAGTTCAGTCTTTTACTTAACTCCTATCCTTTTTTTTCCTTTTAGAGTAATAGGTCACTTCTGGCTCATGTTGTGCATGTTTCCTCTCAAATTTTATAATGGTCAATATTTTTCAAAAGACATCAATCCTCTGTTGGAGACTGCTATCAAGAAGCAATATCAATGTTCTGGTGATTGTCACTGCTCCTTTGTCTTTTGTTTACAGGTTCTCTCAGCTGATAGAGAAAGATCAAATGTTTATTGTGTATGTTTTAGATGTCATTATCAGTTGTCTACTGTAAGCTAACCCAAACTCATGCTCACATGTCTACTCTAATTCATAGTTCCATGAATCTGTCTCATGTCTGCCTATTGTTTTTCTGTATTCCTATTTTCCATTGCCAAAGAATTTGATGTTGACTTTTATTTCTTCACTTAATTGTTCAGTTGAAGTATCAATGAATAAATAGTATATCATAATCCTTAGTAAATGTTTCTTTAGAAAATGCTTTAATGAGGTACAGCTAAGGGCCTTTATATATTTTGTTTTTTCTTTAATCTATTTTGAATGTACATGTTGAAATGCATATGCATGCATCTGTGTCAACCAAAGGCTGATTTGGGTACCATCTTCAGGCAGCCTATTAATTTTTTTTCATACAAGATTTTTCACTAAACTGACTGATTAGTGAGATCTAGGGATTGCCCTGTGTCTGTGTTGCCCCCACACCATTACATGATCACTGGGATTAGAAATATGAATTACAACATAGAGCTTTGTTGTGGGTCCTGTGCACTTAAACTTACAAACACTTTCTTGTATGCCAAGATCTTTACTTTTAATCTTACACACTACTTATATTCAAATTCATTCATATCAACAACTTTCTTAGTCCTCCATATACTTTAACAATGAGGTTAAATTATTTCCATATTTGTATCTCAATCTCAAATTTAAATATGAACATTTAAACAAGAAAATATATCCATTATTTTTAACCATTGGACAAATTTATAATTATGTATTCACATTGCCATGTAGTCATCTTTTCCAGTATCAAGAGATACTTTGTTTCACTGAACTCCCCCTAACCCATTGTGTTGCCTTGAAGCTCTCATTGTTTTCTATATTGTAATTTTGCTTTTGTAGAATGTCATGAAATTGGGGTTATACACTATATTGTATGCTGTTATGAGAAACCTGACAAGACTCAACTTAAGAAAAAGAGATTTTTTTGAATAGGTCATTGGTATATACATCACCATTTTTGAAATGTCATGGGAGCAAGAACAAAAAGATGGTTAGGAATAATTCATCCAGTCAGGAAGTAGTGAATAAACACAAAGTAAGACTAGGCATTGTATCCTCAAGGACTGCAAGAATCATGATTTTAACTCAGTCCCTAGGATTCATGTGGTAGAAGAGAACACCCCCCCACACACAAACACACATGCACACAAATAAAAATAAGCAAAGACTTACCTCCAGAGACCCATAAAATACTCAGAGAAACATAATTTGAGGAAGGTAGGCTACATTCAGTGTGACAATTATATAAGAAACATTTTTATCATAGCGGGGAAGGCATGGCAACAGGAGTAGATCAGATGTTCTCAAAGTGTCCATAGTCAGGAAGCAAGTGGAGAATAGGAAGTGGGGCTGACTTATAAAGTTCTGCTTTCAAGTTCCACCTCCTTTAACTAGCTCCCTCGAGCAAGACTTCACTGTTTAAAGGGTTTTTACTGTTTCCTAAATAGTGTCACAAGTTGAGGACCAACTGTGTATAGCCATGAGTCAATAAGGTGTAATTGTATTGAACTACAGGAAGGAGTAAGTATTTTATTGACTTTGTTTTGTTTTTATTGCTAAATAGTACTTTATTTTAAATGTAATATGAATCAATTCCTGTTTTAGTTTTCATATGGTATTTATTTGATGTGCTAATATATAGCTATTAATTTTGTATCATTTTTTCACTTAAATGAAGCCATGTTATTTACATTAAATAGAAAATAAAGTACATTAAAATTTTCATGAAATATACATATCAAACAATGACAAACTGTACTGCCTAAGCCCATGGAAGCTTATTTTCCAATGCTGTGAGATGAGAAGTACAAGGTTATAGGTGGGTGTGGTATAATATATCTTTAATCACAGAATTTGTGAGACAGAGTTAGGCAGATATTTGTGAGTTCCAGGCCAGTCTGGTCTGTATAGAGAGTTCTCAAACAGCCAGAACTACATAGAGAGACCCTGTCTCAAGAAATCAAAAGCAATCCAAAATAAAACAAAACCAGAGGAAACTGTGTGAAATTGTATTATCTACAGAGTCACAGTAAGTCTAATACTATAGAGGAGAATTTCCCTGATATTTATTCTTCATTACTGATTTTTTGGCCACTTCTTGGCATCATCTGCCTCTGTCTCTATATGACATCTTCTGTGTGCTGTCTTCCAGCATCCCATCACTTGTTTTCTACCTCTGCATCATTACTCATAAGGAAATGAACTCATATTGTATTTAAAGCTCCTGTCTCAATCCATAATGCCTAATCTTAATGTACATAATTTTCACTAATGATTAATTTATCTGTATAAGGAAGCATTGGTTGCTGCCAGTTTGGGACACTAAAGAGGAATGCTTTCACCATTGATACAAAGCTGCATGTACCCATGTAAGTTTTCATGTTAGTAAGGCAATCTTTCAGAGATATTATAGTAACAAAAACTTCAATAAGAACAGAAGTAAAATTATGAGGGTATTATTTTCTTTAGATAGAACTTTTTGTCTAAGACTCATATGTGGTCATCAGGGTCCTCTGTGTACAAGAAGTGATGATATTTCTACAACAAAGAACATAAAAGTTCAAATTGAATCCAAGTAACAAATGGAAATGAAAACACAGCAAAGCAAGGTAAAAATAATACTGAAAGATTTTATACCACAATATCTGAAACCACTAGGCCTGGCAATGCTCTCTCTACCATTAAACAAGTGAGAGAAAGTAAACCAAATAAATACAGAGCAAGGAGGAAAATAACATTTAGTAAGTGAATGGCAGTTTTCATGTTGGCCCACAGTGTGCGGGGAAAACTTTCTTATCTAAAGCACACACTTAATGGAAAGCTAGGAGGTAGCCAGCAAAGGAGTCTTTTATGATGAACAAAATAAAGTTCACTTTCTAGAGTGCAAAGGAATCCTTTCATAGGATCTTTGCTCTTAAAAGGGTTTAATCTTCTGAATAAAGCTTTCAAATATCCTGGCCCTCAAAAAATATTCATCAAACTTTCACTCAAAGCAGACTCCATTACAAAAGTATATTTATACAGAGACAAAGAAAATTAATCATTGATGTTATATTAGTAAAAATATTTAACTTATATGTTTGTAATAATTAGATACATAATAGAGTTTTCAAAAATAATGTGTTTATAAAATACTTTGTAAAATCAGTAAATTATAAAGAAGCCTAAATCTCCAGGTAAATAGATGGAACTTGAAACAATTATTGCAAAGTAACCTAGATCCAGAAAATTAAAATATCTACGTATTGTGTCATGTTACATTTGAACCATAAGGTATCTGTACTTTTGATTTGGAATATTAATAAAGACTAGGAAATTAGTAAGAGGTCGATGTGTTCAGCTTTCAAGAATACAGTGATATAATGGGATACTCAGAAATAATGGAACAGAGGTGTTTAATTGGGGTCCAGTATAGAAGATGAGCTCTGAAAGGGAAAATTAACACGAAAAACATTCTGATAAAGCCATATTTCAACCTACTATTGTAGAATCTTTCTAAAATAGGTATATACTAGATATATACTGACATACAAGATAAGCTTAAAGGGAGTTACCATACAACATGAGGAGGAAGCCCTTAATAGACACCAGAGGCTAAAAATTCAAGTGCCAGAAATGGGTTACTTTTTAGGATTTGTTGGCCAATAAGGTCCTGTAGATCCTCAAACATTACATGCCATTGTCAATGATCTTTATTTACTTTGATTGCAAATACTATTTCTGAAAAGTTCCAGAACACGGAGAAATCAAGAAGGTAACCTCCTAAAAGTTTCATCCCTATGAGTTAGCTTTTATGGTGCTTAAGAGTGCTATGAATACTTATTGGAAAAGAAAATAGTCATCAAACATAAACATATGTGAATCCTACCCCTATATTAACAACTGGCCTGTCAAGATACAACATCAGGTTCAATAGTGGCACAGCTATTGTGGAATTAGCCAAATCACCAAAAGTTGAAACCCACATGTTGCTGGGTCAAGAATTTTTGTTCTAAGATCATAGACCTTAGGGGAGAATCTAACACTATTAATAGGCTAAATGGACAAAGTATTCAATTAAATACTTATGACTTACCCTTAGAGAATCTATTGCCTTCCTTACAGAAGATTGTTTGCAAAGTGTTATGGTAATTAGTAATGGTGAAACACACAACTAATCTGATGCAGAGAGAGAGAAAGAGGAAAGGAAATATTCAGTCCTAAATAGAATACAAAAGTTACACTCCTTGTCCACAAGATCCATTTGGAAGTGAGGATAGAAAGAATTTAAGAGACAGATGCAGGGCCATACTAAAATGTGAGAATGTTTGTGTAATACAGCAGATCATATGTATATACACTACAAACACACACACACACACACACACAGACACACACACACTCTCTCTCATACACACATACACACACACACACACACACACACACACACACACATCAAAGAAATTGTGACAGTATGCGTAGATCTGGGAGTAGTTGGAAAGTGTGGTTAATCTGATCAATCATATATCAAAATATCAACAACCATATAAAATTCTTAGTGCAGGACAGATGGCTCAAAAGTAAAGAACACTTATTCTTCAGGGAATCTGGGTTCCATTTTCCACAGCCACCAGTAAAATAACCACTAGTAACTCTAGTGCCAAGTTTGACAAGTCACTCTTCTGACTTTAATGGTCACCTGCACAAATGTGGTGCACATATATACCCTTGGGCACATATCTATATAAGATAAAACAATGAAATAAATATCTATACAATACATTGTGTGAAATCCTCAAAGAAAAAATTAAGTGTATATAAGCATGCTAATTATAAAATTAAGTTCTGGAGAGTATGCAGATAAAATATTATAATATGTAGGTAACAGTAAATTATCTTATGTGTATAATTCAATCATACCCATCTTCTCTAAATAGAATAATAAAAAAATAAATGTTACAAAGGAGAAAATTTATAGTACATATAGATTCATGCTTCAGGGTATAAAACTTTCAGATAAAAAAAATAGGAAAATAAAAGATAGAAGTCAGTATACAAAATAACAAAAGATATATTAGCCTAAAGCGATACTAGAAGTAAAGTTTTATATTGATCATTATAGTCATTACATTCACTATCATTTTTAATTGGCACATAATGTTTTATAAATTGGAGTATCACGTTATGCTTTGATGTAGATATATATTATATAAATAGGAAATGATGGTAATTATCAAATATCACTTCAGATTATGTTATTTATAGTAAACCATTCAAATTCCTTTCTTCTAGCTATTTTTAAAAAATTCAACATGCTAGATTTTCCTAAAGTTAACTGACTTTGTAATAAATTGATCTCCAGAATGAACTGTTAGCTATTACCCCTTTCTGCCTCTCAATTTTCTCTTAGATTTCTCAACCAAGGCCTAAACAAAGAATCTTAATAATCACTGTGCTTAAAAATTGTACAAATTGGAACCAGGTATATGGAAAAGTGACTTAACAGCTCAATCAAATGAGCCATGAGTTATCACTTTATCCCAGTAAAAATAACTATTATTTACGAGGCACATAATTCAAAATTGTATCAAAGATGCATATTGCTAATAAAATGTAAATTAGTACAGTTATAGACAACAATTTGAAAAATTTTAAGCAAGTTATACATATACAATAACTGTCTTATGCATATATTATACAACACATACATACATATGTATATATCAAATTATTGGATTCTCATTTTATCACAGACTTGGTAATAATAAGGCATTAAATTAAGCAAAATGTGTATAAGTTGATGATAGAAATTGAAATTGGGCAGACATTCATAATGAAGCACTTATCCTTGAGAGATGTAATCTTGTCATTTGCAACAAGAATAAAACTAACAAATGCTAAGTCAGGCAGGATAATGCAAAGCTCTATGATGTCACATGTACACAGAGTCAAATCAGAAGAAAAGTATAGAATTTACCGACAGTTCAGATACGCAGTAGGTAGAGAAAGGAAATCCAAAAGTGTCCATCTTCAAAGTCCCTCAGATCATGAACATATTAATTTATTTTGCACAATAAACTTTGCAAACATTAAAATTAGGTAACCTGAATGGGCAAAAATATCTGTAAGAAGATAGTGTTTATATTGATCACACTGATCATTTAAAAAGGGGATAAGGTGTTTCCAGAAACATGTGATTATTTAAGATGGGCCAGAGACTTAATTTGCTGCCTTTTTCGAGGGACAAAGGGGGCTCTAAGCCAAGCAACATATACTGTCTTTAGGAACTTAAAATCCTGGAAGTAAATTGTCCCCTAGAGTCAGGAAAAGAATTGCTTCCTTATTTTGCATTTACTTATTCTCTATGTATGTGCAAGCACATGTGTTTATTTGCCGTGACCCATGTGTGGGGCGGAGGACAACTTTGTTGAGGCCTCTTGACCCCACCCACTCTCTGTTGCCAATTCCATCCCCACCCCCACCCCCACCCCTGACCTCAGTAAGACAGAGCCTTGCTGTTTCTGCTGCTATGCTGTGTACTTATGACAGCTTGTCCAAGAGCTTCAAAGGGATTCTCTTCTCCAGTCCACTCTTTCTGTGTGAGTGCTGCTATTCCGGGGCACACTACCTGTTCCAAGATTTTTTTGTGGGCCCTGTATGGGTTATCATGTTTGTGTAGAAAGAACTTTACCTGCTGAGCTATCTTCCCAAGCCAAGTAACAGCATCTTCACTTTCACACGATGCTACTTTGCCTGACCTCTTTAAAATCATACCAAGTCATTTTTTTCAATCTCTAATAGTTAGATTCCTATTATAGAGACTTGTTAAATAGTTTAGGTTGACCTTGATATACGATACTCCTGCCTTTGAATTTGAAATGCCTGGACTGCTGATTTTCTCCATCAGACTTAGATATGTTTTGTTGTTTTAAACCAAAAATTTTGTGTGTCATAGAATTTACCATATGTTTCCTCAAATTACGTATATTTAGGTGAGGTACCTAATTTCCCTGCTGAATAAAAATATATAAGCATTCCTGTTTTGAGATAATAAAATAAGTTATTAATTTTGAAATCATCAGTGTCAATATGGAATAAATAACTGAGAAAAAAAGAACTAGTAAATTCAAATTGTCTTGATGAATTTATAATAATGTTTGACTTGGGATTGCATGAATTGGAAAAGTTTTCAAATTTTATTAGATGAATAAAACCCCTTGTAGTTGACCAGTAAAATGCAGAGGAAATACAGGTTTTTAGATTCACAAAAATAGATATGGTAAACATTATTAAATATGTGAAAGGTAGATTCATTTACCCTGCAAAAACACACACACTAATCAAGAAGTTTCAGTTCTTCATTATGCCTCTTGGGTCACTGTGCCTGATTGAGTCAGCCTTGGTTAGCTTTACCGAGGAACACATAATTAGAGTCGTCAATATGGAAAATCCTTTCCCTGTCTGTTTTGCAATAAGCTTTTTACTGCTTCTATTTTCTTTTCTTTTTTCTCTATAAATAGGAGGAATATTATAGAAGCAGACTCCGTATTTTAGAGTTCTGGGCAAGGGAATCTTGGTCCACTTGCATTCATCTCAGTAAATACTATTTAATTCCTTTGAAGGTAGGGTAAGATTTGATTATTACATTTCTTTTTTTTGTGATTTCAAAGATATATTGTTTCTACATAATGTATTGTTTTAGCTGCAACACACAAAATTATATGGTAGGTACTAGTGCTGATGGGCAGAGTGGTACATGCCTTTAATCCCAACCATCAGGAGACAGATGCAGACTAGCCTGATCTTAGAGATTTCAGGACAGGCCATGGCTAAACAGTAAGAGTATGTGTCAAACAAACGAACGAACAAACAAACAAGGAAACACACAAACAGGTTCTGAGAGGCATTCTTTGCTAGAAAAAATGAAAATTACAGAATAATACTTAACCCACAATACTATTAATATTTTCTTTTCATAACAATAAAATTTAACAAAAAAATCTCCTTGTTCATAGAACACTTAAAGAATTATATTCTGAGAAAAAGATCTTATGACTTGACTCCTTCAAAAGATAACAATCCTATGGTTTTCCTATAATAAAGCAATTAATAAATCAGACTGAGACAAATAATGAGTGACCTTAGATGAAATGTTTAACAGTGGGTAGTGAGAACTCCTAGAGTTTCTCCACCTCTAGTAGATAGACAGGGCCTCAAGGGAAGGGATGCAATTACCAATCTACAGTGAAAATTTCTGACCTGGAACTGTTCCTGTCTAAAATCACTGCATGGACAAAAGGAGAAGAAACTGACAGAAAGGAGGTCCAGTGACTGGCCAAAAGGACTCAAGGGGAGGTTCCAAGGCCTGAGACTATTACTGATGCTATGGTGTGCTTACTGACAGGAGCTTAGTATGGTTCTTCTCCGAGAGGCCCAATTAGCAGATGACTGAAATAGACACAGATATTTATATCCAACCATTGGACTGAAGTTAGGGACCACTATGAAAGAATTAAGTGAAGGATGGAAGATTCTGAAGAGGAGGGTAACCCCATAGGAAGACCAGATGTCTCAACTAACCTGGACCCCTGGGAGCTTCTAGACACTGAACCACCAACCAGGCAACATATAGGAGCTGGTCCAAGGCCCCCAACACACATGTATCAGAGGACTGCCTGGTCCGGCCTCAAAGGGAGAAGATGAGCCTAATCCTTGATTAGACTTGAGGCTCCTAGGGAGAGAGGAGCCCTGGTACTGGAGGACCATTATCTTTGAGACAGGTAGGAGAAAGAATGGGATGAGAAACTGTGGAAGGAAGGCTGGGCGCGAGGGCAATGGCTGGATTATAAATAAATAAAATATTACTACTGCTAGTACTAGTACTACTACTACTGCTGCTATTAAAATAATAATAATAATAATAATAATAATAATAATAATAATAATAATTTAAAAAGATAACTCATGTTAACTTAAATGTCAAATAGTAAATCATAACATTCACTATTGAATACCTGAATAATAATACAGAAAGTTATATAGTGTTGATTGTATTACTCTCCATTATCCATATTTCATATTCTTAATTATAGCTGAAACAGTGGGTGAAGTTTAAAACCTTACTTGTCACGGAGATCAAAGTTAAAAAGATTTGTGATTTGCACATTATACTATGTATAGTAGAACAGAAGAGGAAGTGTAGAAAGAAACAATGTAAAGTTATTACATTGTACAATTTCCATTTGAATAAACGGAAATCTAGAACTGCAATTGAGAGTTTCAATTTACTCAAGGAATACACCTTGTAGTCAGATCGTTGTTTATCTCCATGTAAATTGCTTTCCTGAGTGCTCCAACAGCATGTATTAAAAATAAACACAAACATAAACCTCAGTGAGCATAATTTAAAACAGTGGAAACCCAGATTGAAATATTCAGAAACTGCTTTTAGTCTAAGCTCATATAAGATGCTCTTTAATTCTACTTTATTGCATTTTGAGATGTACTCCAGTGTAACTATTAAAGAGATTCATAATCGGTATTGAGTTGAATACTATTTGAAGTGCTGATTCAACCATCCTTGTCATTCATGACATTTTATTAAGTTCTGGATGATTAAAAAATGGACATTAGTCAACAAACCTCTAGTTTAAAACATTCACTGATTTGCATTTTCATTATGCACAAATACATTTAAACTGCTTAGTAAGTGAAGCTTAGTGGACATGACCAAATCTATCCTATTTAAAATAACAACTATTAAAAGATTAAACTAGTGTAAGGATAAATTCTCAGCATATAAATGCACTTTGGGAGAATGAAAGTTTTCAACATGAGTTCAATAGTTGTAGAATATCTAAAAGCCAAAGGTCAAGACATTCATGTTTAAAATTTTAAAATGATGAGTGCTTGGGCATGAAAGATGTTATTTGAAGATTTTCCTTCAAATGTACATTTATTTTAGAGCTGCTTTAAATTTACAAGAAATTTGTGAAGATAGTATACATGCTTCCTATGTGCTACTCATATTGTCTGGTATGGATATTTTGTATTAGTTCAATGCATTTGCAACAATTAAACAATATGGAAACATTATCCTAACTGAAGTTCATGTTCTATGCCTATTTCCTAATTTGCTTAATATATGTATTTAGTTAAGTTACACCACATGATATTAACATTTCAGCATGCTTATGCCAACTGTCTGGTTACTCTTCTCGTCTTAAGAAAATTGAGAATAATTGGTTAGATACCTTGGATTAATTTATATTTCTATGGTCTAATTTTGTAATTAGAATAGGTTTTGTGTTTCAAAGATAAGGTTGATGATAGAGGTATTGCATTACATTAATTACCCATGATAACTGTTTTAGTTAATATAACATAAACATAACATAGCATTAACATAAACATGGCCTAGTGCTAATTTTAACATTCATCACTTGAATTCATCAGTTGATTGAGTAGTAGCTATATGGCTGCTTACCAGTGAAGTTAGATTTTATTCTTCAGAGTAAAATAGAAAAAATACTCTGTAAAGTTCACAGTTAAGAACTGAGACTCTGTCCCCTCATTCTGTAGAGAGATGGGCCCAAATAAGTGTTTTGAATTATGCATAAAACTTAAAAGTTTTTTTCATGTAAAAGAAACTTTTTAAAAATTTCTTTATTAGATATTTTCTTTATTTAGAGTTCAAAGGTTATCCCCTTTCCTAGATTACCTTCCAAAAACCCCCTATCCCAGTCCCCATTCCTCTGCTTCTATGGGGGTGTTCCCTCACTCACCCACCCACTCCTGATTCCCTGTCCTGGCATTCCCTACACTGGGGCATCGAGCCTTCATAGGACCAAGGGCCTCTCCTTCCATTGATGTCCTGACAAGGCCATCCTCTGCTACATATGAAGCTGGAGCCATGGATCACTCCATGTGAGCTCTTTGGTTAGTGGTTTAGTCCCTGGGAGCTCTGGTGGGTTTGTTTGGTTGATATTGTTGTTCACCCTATGGAGTTGCAAATCCCTTCTGCAACTTCAGCCCTTTCTCTAACTCCTCCATTAGGGGTAGGGAGTGCTCAGCTGTTAAGAGCACTGACTGCTCTTCCAGAGTTCCTGAATTCAATTCCCTGTAACCACATGGTGGCTCACAGCCATCTGTAATGTATCCAATGTCTTCTTCTGGTATATCTGAAGAGAGTGACAGTGAAGTCACATACATTTAAAAAAAAGAAAGCAAAGAAAAGAAAAAGAAACTTTTAATCATTCACCAGATGTAATTGTCATCTCAGAGGCTTACTACTGAGTAAACTTGCTTAATTAGTTTTAAATGTTCTAACAAAACAAATGATTCAAGATTCATCAGTGCCTTTTGGAGACTTTATAGTACATTTTCTTTTGATGAGTGAACAATAAATGTCTTTCTCATTAACATTTATTTCTTTATTGAAATTATATTTTGTATCTGAATTAATTGTTTCTATATTTAACTAAGCAAATATAATTAAAGCAGTATTTTAATAACTTAAAAATCATGTGTAAATACCAAGGGGTATTATGTTGACTTGTGTGATAATTACAACTTTTAAATTTCAGCAATTGTAATAAGTGGGTAAGTGTATTTTACTACTGTATTAATGGTTCATTATTTACTGTTGAATAACTGAAACTATTTATGTAACCATCAGCAGTGCATTTCCTTTAGTAAAGATATTTGGGCTATTTTGTATTTGGCTGGTTAGGCATTTTTCAGTTTTGATAAAATATATTTGTACTATTACCAAATATTCTCTTCTTATTAATGTCTTGCATTTTTAATTTTAAATGATTTCGTGTAGGTACAGAAAGTTTTAATTTGTTGGAGGTCTAATGTGCTGATCTCTTGTTCACAAATCATATCTGAGTACACTATAACAAATACCTTGTAAATAGACCCAAGAGAGTTTGTATTTCTATATTTCTCCAGACATTTTATAATTATACATTTTTATGTGAAGTATATGAAAACTTTAAGATCCCTATGTTTTTCTTTTTATTTATTTCCTTGGTTTATTCAGGCACCCATTTATTTTAGCTTAATTTACTGTCAAATTTATTTTTTATTTTTGTATTATTATCTGGTTAGATCTAAGCATTTTTTTCCTTATTTTTTCTTTTTATTTTTTCTCTAAGTTTTTTATTTACATTCCAAATGATTTCCCCTTTCCCATTTCCTCCCTCCCCAAAAGTCCCATAAGCCCCCTTCCCTCCCTCTTTTCCCCATTTAACCCCCTCTCGCTTCTCTGTCCTGGCATTCCCCTACATCCAGTCTTTCCAGGACCAGGGGTCTCTCCTTCCATCTTCTTAGAAATCTATTGATATGCGAATTGTGTCTAGGGTATTCCTAGATTCTGGGTTAATATCCCCTTATTAGTGACTGCATACCATGTGTGTTTTTTGTGATTGGGTTACCTCACTAAGGATGATATTTTCAAGCTCTGACCATTTGCCTAGGAATTTCGTGAATTCATTGTTTTTAATTGCAGAGTAGTATTCCATTGTGTAAATAGACCACATCTTCTGAATCCATTCCTCCGTTGAGGGATTTACTTTTAAAAAATGAGTGGTTAATGGGTCTGACTGCTCTGACAGAAGAATGGATTCTTATCGTCCTTATCAGATGACTCACAACTACATTAACTCTAGCTGCAAGAGATCTAATGCCCTCTTCTTGATTCTATATATTCCTGAACTCATGCAAAATCCACACAGAAAAAAACATACAAAGGATTTAAAAATAAAATAAATTTTGGACTGGAGAGATAGCTCAGACATTAAATATTAGGCTCACAACCAAAAAAAAAAATTAAAGACATAACTATGAAAACAAAAGTCTATCCTTTCTCCATTACTTTGCTTAGTGTCCAAAATCTGTTGACAGAGTAATAATTGGAGGTGTTCTCGATTTAAAGTGAATTCCATCTACATATGCATTTATATTTTCTGAACACCATGCAATATGTTTGAATTAATTACTGTAGAGTACAAAATCACATAGCTTAATTATCTTCTACTAGGCTTTCCCTCATAGTGTTGAGTTTGATTTGCTCAACTTTTAAAAAGTTATAGTTATAGACAAATTATAGACATATTTTGGTGATATAGATGTAATATTTGAGTCAGTTGATAGCTAAGATTTTTATTCTAATAACAGTGATTTAATATTCAATATTATGACTTCTGTTATTTTGTATCTCTCTTTATAATTTCTTGGACTCCTAAAATTATTGTTTTTTAAATTAAATTTTATTTTTATTTTTTGGTTTTGTGCATACAGTGCCTATGTGTGTGCTATTTTCTATGGACCAAAATACTTTGTTTTGTGTAACTAAGAAGTTGTTGATGATGTAATTTCATTATATAAATTGAGCTTCTACTCATACAAATTTTATTTCATTTAATCTTGCCAAATCATTTTTTTGTAGAAGTTATCATTTATAAAGTTAAAATAGTCACAACATAATGATATTTTGTAGCTATAATTTTTATTTCTTACTTGGTCATTACAGATATCCAATATTTAAATCCGTATTTCACATTAAAGATTTACTTATAATTGTTAACATTGACTTCTTAAGTATAAAAAACATAAAAGAATACAGTTATTTGAAAAGTATCTTAATATAATAAGAATTAGCATTTTAAAAAGCTGAATATTTATGAAGTAATTATTTCTAATGTGGGATAAATATTTTATTTCTATACATTTAAGCTTTATTGTATCTTGCAGCACTTTATTATTATAAATCAGTTCCACTATACTTGGGAAATGTCAGTTGTAGATGGAATTAAAAAATACTGAGCATAAATTTTGAGATATTATGGTGTTTAGAGTTTGGAATGCAGAAAGTGCTTCTGTTACAGATCAGTTTTATTATTTATTTATTTATTTATTTATTTATTTATTTATTTATTGGTTTCTTATTTTAAGAAGTGAATTAGATGATGATTTTTATTTAAAATATGTGTTCACACTATACAGAATATCTTTTTGAAAACAACTTATAATTATATTTCTAAGTATCTATTCAATTTACTGATGTCTCAGTAAAGAAAAAAAAAAGCAAAATTAAAAGTGAACAGCTTGTTAGGGGACAAAATAGCTGTATAGATGTGTTCATTGAAGACCAGAGAGCCTAATCGTGAGACAAAACTAGAACAAGACCAGCTGTAAAGAACAGAAAAATACTTTATTCAAGTTGGCAGCTTTACCACCCCTTTCATTAACTGATAGATCATGGCGGCAGAAAATCAGTAAACAGTGTTTGACCTTAATGCTCTATCAATCAAAATGATACACTTGACACTTAGAGAATATTCTGTTTGACAGCAGCAAAAGCACATCTTTTTTTATACTAAATAAGATATTTCCCCACACAGATGGAAAGAAGGATAATAAAGCCCTTTATAACAAATTTAAAAATGAATATATATTTTGTTTTGTATGAATACAATGGGATTAAATTAGAACCAGCCAAACTCAGTAATTAGAGAATTAAAGGGAAGTTAAATAAATACTCAGAATACAGACAATACATTTCATAATTCAGACCTAAGGGGAAGTTTCCAAAAAAAAAAAAAAAAACAAGATTTTCAAAAATGTGAAAATGGCTATAATCTATTGTGCTCTATGTGATTCAATGAAAATAGTAATTAAATGAATTTATACCTGTGTGTGTGTGTGTGTGTGTGTGTGTGTTTACAAAGAAAATAAATTTAAATTAGTTTATTTTTCCTGTCGACTAGAGAAAGATAAATTGTGTTTAAAAATTACAAAAGCTACTAAAAAATAAATCTGATTAAAAGTAGAAAATAATAGAAAATTATTAGCATCAAAACCTGATTTGCTTGTTCCTTGAAAGATAAATAAAACTGAAGCAACAAAGATATAAATTAGCAATATTCAAAGTGTAGACGTGTAGACATTAGTAACTCAACATTTATAGGAAAATAAAACAAAGAGGTTGCCAACAAATTTGATAACTTAGACACAATAAAGTATTTTAAAATGACACAGTGTAAATGTTGGTTTTATTTCCTCAGAGGAAGGGATGAGATGAGATCTGTACCCAAGCTTTAAAAATACATGGCTTGGGCTGAGCCCAGAATGGTTATATCTAACTAGCTCTAGACCTAGCCCTGGAAACTTCTAGTCTCAGTGCAGTCTAATCTTCTGCAAGTCTGGACCGCAAAGGCTTCAGCTTTCAGCTTCTGTCTGCTAACCTAGGCCTAGAATATTTCATTCTCTGAGACTTATTGCTGAATAAACTAACCCTTTCTAGATCTTTCGCAACTGTGGATAACTGGTTCAAATCAGCTGTTCTGGATCAAACTCCTCTCCATGCAAACTGAATCAAATTGTCTTATCTTGGCTTCTGACTGAATTGCTTTGCTTGGTAAAACTGCCTGTGAACTCTACGAACTGAAATGCACTGAGTGCAGGGACAGAACGGAACTGAACAGAACTACACAAACTCCATTAGCCTCAACTGTACTGAAGTGAACTGCACAGAACTGTATCGAACTCCACCGCACTCACTGGGATCTGCTTATGTAGCCTCTTTCCTAGTTTGTTCTTATGTGATTTGGGCAGATCCTGTTTCTGACTCATTCTGTCAAATTTTTCTCTGATTTGTCCCTTTGTCTGCTCTTCAATTAAATGCCATTGTTCGAGATTAAAGGTATATACTAATGACATCTTTGTATTCCAGCCAAAGGGATTAATGTTATGCCATTCCAACTGAATCACAGAGACTTAGAAGGTCTTTGGATCTGATTCCTTGCCAGAGCAGCCATGATACTAGATTAAAATTCCTCTACGACACAAAGTAGAAAAATCAACAGCAAAGCTTCATATAGGTAAAAAATAGTATTTTATTAACACTGTTGAATAAAAATATATGATGCTTCCATACAAAATAATCACAGGGCCCAGATGGCATCATTATGAAATCCTATCAAACAATTAAGGAGGAACTAATACCAAAACTTCTCTTGAAAAATAAATACAAAGGGAAGATTTCCCGTCATTTCATGAAAATAACCAATATCATACTATGAGAAATAGAAAAGATTTACAAAAAGAACATTTGTCTATTTATGTCAAAAATTACTAGAAATCTAACAACAAAGGAATTTTCTCAACTGATTATCTACAAAAGGCAATACAATAAAACAAAATGCTTCTTATTAATACATTTATTGATAAAAATCCATACTTTCCTTTAAAATTGAGAGGATTTGTTGTCTAAGCACTCTGAAATTTTTGTTATTGTTATAAAAAAAGTGAATGAAAAACATTTTAGAAAGAAAGAATATAATTGCCTGTGTGCAAGACAATTGTCTATGCAAATAATCCTGTGTTCAAGTAGAACAAGCCTGAAAGGCAAAGATAAAAATAAAAACAAAATATATGTCTCAGCATGTTATGAATATTTTGTCCATAAGTGAATATTTCTTACAAAAGAATCTTTATTTTACAGGATTAAATATGTGTAGAAATTGCATATCCTGAAGCTCAATTTCTATAATATGGTATAATTTCCAACATTTGCTTTGATATTTTAAATTTTTCAATAGTTTTAATATGTTTCCAAAAGTAGAGCAAGAAAAATATATGACATAAATAGAGGTATGAATTTAACAGAGGTGTTAATTTCTTTCTTAAGAAAAAGTTAGGAAAAAATTTCTCAATCACAGACAGGTTGTGAACATGGAATAGGCAACACAGCATGTTGGAAGATTGAAACACCTGCTCCTGAAACATATATCTTTTTTTTTAATTTTATTAAGCAGTCTTCTTTAATGTGTGATTATTTGATGCATGCACAGTAGTGATTATTAGTGAGTGGAGCAGAATCCACAAATCATATGGTTTCCTTTGACTTAGTTATTAATCTACAGTTAGATTATTATTTAATATCTGACACATTTCCATCGGAATGTAGACAAAGAAATTCTGCACTGTAAGAAAAGAAAATTTTTTGCAGCCAGTATTGAAAGAGCATTTTCTAAAATCAGAAAGCCAAATTATATGTAATTGGCAAACCCAATACCGAAACCCTACTTTTAGAATCTGAAACAGGCATTTTAGATGTTTTTCTTTACAACTTGAATATGCTAATTTTTATCTATTACCGTACTAAAATTCTCCAACAAAACAGCTTAAGCAAGAACATATGTATTTTAGCTTACAGTTCTAGGATGTAGTCTATTTGGAGGGAATTTCTAAGTGTCAGGAACTTAAATTATCTGGTCACAATGTATCCAATATCATAAGAAAGATGCGATGTTTACATGTGTGCTGCTACCCAGCTCCCCTTCTTACATATACAGTGGAGCATTCCTTACGCAGGGAATGGTTCTATTGACCATTATTGTGAGTACTTTACATTAACCAATACAATCAAGAAAATTCCTATATGTGTGCTCAGAGACTGCATTCCCTTTTTGACCCACCTCTCGGGTTTAGACAAACACTGGGCAGAATAAATGCGAGGCTATAGAATGTATTTTCCCTATGTCACCATGGAGTGCTCAGCTTGAAAACACTGATGTACCACTCAGGGGTGGGAAAACACAGTCTAAAATATGGAGGCCAAAGTTGGGTTCTCTGATTCATGGACTTCCAGTCACCTTGAAAACTGTACAGAGGAGTCAGGAATAGTCTAGGATTCAGGGGCCTATAATGAGATTCCCTGGCTGGGGTCTCCCAAACTGCTGAACATCCAGACACCACTGGGTCAAGGGGAGTTGGGAATAGAGTTGGGTCCACAGGTTGAGGAGCCCAGTGATAGGGAGATGGAGAAATCCAGCTTAGCTCAGCTGTGGTGGTGGGAGTTTGGGAGTCCAGAGAGGCCTTCTGCTGGAGACTTAGGCTGTAAGGCTCTGTATTTATTATCATTATCATTATCATTATCATTATTATTATTATTATTATTATTGTTATTATTATTATTATTAATTTTTACCCTCCATTTCTCCCCTCCCTATTCTCCACCCATATCTACCCTCTGAATATTCCACATCCTGTACCTTTTTCCAATCTGTTGATAGTCATTCTGTACTATTGGCAGTGTCCTTTGCTTTTCAATTTTATGGTGTCCCATTTGTTGATTTTTGATCTTAGAGCATAACCCTTTGTTGTTCAGGAAAAATTTTCCCTGTGCCCATGTGTTCAAGGTTCTTCCCCACTTTCTCTTCTATTAGATTCTTTGATTTGGTTTTATGTGGAGGTCCTTAATCCACTTGGACTTGAGCTTTGTACAAGGAGATATGAATGGATCAGTTTGCATCCTTCCACATGCTGACCACCAGTTGAACCAGCACCATTTGTTGAAAATGCTATCCTTTTTCTACTGGATGGTTTAGCCTCTTTGTCCAAGATCAAGTGACCATAGGTGTGTGGGTTCATTTCTGGGTCTTCAGTTCTAATCTGTTGATCTACCTGTCTGTCTCTGTACCAATACCATGCAATTTTTATCACTATTGCTCTGTAGTACAGTTTGAGTTCAGGTATGTTGATTCTCCCAAAAGTTCTTTTATTGCTGAGAATAGTTTTCACTATATGAATGTCCCAGATGTCATGAAAGTAAGAGGCTCCCAGGACCCAATGGGAATAACAATAGCTAAAATACCCAACAAAAAGGAGAGAGAACCTGTAGAAACCATATCCAGAGGTTAGTCACCACCCCAATTTAGGGATGGCCCCACCCACCCATCTCCAAAATTTTATCCCAGAGTTCTTCGTGTCTAAAGGAAATATAGGGACAAAGAGTGGAGCAGAGACTGACTGAAAGGCCATCCAGAGACTGCCTCACCTGGGGATCTAACCCACATGCAGACAACAAATCTAGACGCTATTGTTGATGTCAAGAAGTCCTTGCTGACAGGAGCCTCATATATCTGTCTCCTGAGAGGCTCTGCCAGAGCCTGACCAATACAGATGCAGATGCTTGCAGCCAATTCCTGCTTAGCAAGGGGACCCTAATGGAGGAGTTAGGGGAAGGAGGTGAAGTGGTTTGCACACCCATAGTAGTAAAAACATTAACCAACCAAACCCTCCAGAGCTCCCAAGGATTAAACCCTCAACCAAAGAGTTCACATGGAGGGACCCATAGCTCCAGCTGCATATATGTAGCAGAGGATGGTCTTTTCTGGCATCAGTGGCAGGGGAGGCTCTTGGTACTGTGAAGGTTTGATACCCCAGTGTAGGAGAATGCTAGTGTGGTGAGGCAGGAGTGGGTGAGTAGGTGGCAGAGCACCATTATAAAAGCAGGGGGAGTTGGAGGGGATATGGGGTTTGCTGAGGGGAAACTGGGGAGGAGGATAACATTTGAAATGTAAATAGAATAACCATTAAAAAAAGAGACAGTACATGCTTTTCCATAGAGTTTGTTGACTGTTCATCATGGAAAATGTGTGCATGTCACCTCCTCACGGTGTATCACAGATACGTTTTGCAGGAAGGGCAGCCTATTGGCTAAACCCTTGTGACCTATATGTAATTCATTAGTATAGAGAACTCTGTTCTGGGCTATGTGACAGACAGGAGGAGTGGGGCACATATGTGTTCCCAGCCAGGAATCTAGTAGGAAGCAGGGAGACACCTAATGTCCCAGGTTGGTGTCTGTGTGTCAGGGTCTTTGAATACTTTCAACCTTACCAAGTTTTCTGCCATGGTCCGCTCTTCCACAAGAAGCAATGTCCAGGTGATTCCAGATAGTCAAATTAATAACTTACAGCAAACATCACAATATGATCAAGTTACACTTCAAATTTTTATTGAAAAAAATAACAAATAGACATTTTATCAAATGTCTTAAAATATATCAATGTAGGTTTAGTTCTTGGAATATGTGCATAATTATATTATACTTTGCACATGCTTTTTTAAAACTCTTGCTAAATAATATACATTTTTTTGTCATAATGAGTTTTGATGTAGCAAAACAGTTATATTTTTAAGACATATCATAAATGAAGCACCGTTTTTCTAATTTTATAGTTTATGTCCTCTACTCAATAATTTTCTTCTCCAAAGTGAAATACAATTGATTTTCTTGTTTATCACTACCCATCTGCTATTGCTAGCAGAACAGAATATTCCAATATACATTTACAATTAAGGGTACTCAGTGGTTGCCATGATAAAAGTGTGGTGATTCCCAACTTCCTGCCATTTTTTCCATCTAATATTTGAGAAGTGGGGACACGTCCATTCGCAAGACATGAGAAGATCAATATATGATGTATATGAGCAGAAATAAGAGCACAATGTATTTCTGTCAACAGACAAGTGCTGCACAGCACTGCACAATCAGCTGAGCTAGGCACCTGTGGCAGCAGGAGCTATGAGCTTTTTCTAATATGCTTTCAAATTAGGTTTCCCTATACTTATCTGCCATAAATGGATAGTTTAAATAAGATTATTTTGACTTTTAAAATATGACCTATCACTATAGAAATTTTATTTGTAGAAGGCTTTATGTAGAATTTAGAAACTGAAAGATCTATATGACAAGAACCTCAAGACTTAGAAGAAAGATATTGAAGAAGATATCAGAATATGGAAAGATCTTCCATACTCATGAGTTGGTAGGAATAACATATTAAAAATGGTCATCTAAACAAAAGCAATTTACAGATTCAATGCAATTTCCATAAAATTCCAACAAAATGCTTTACAAATCTTGAAGGAGCAATTTCAAACTTCACATGGACAAACAAAAACTCAGGATAATTAAATCAACTTTTTATAATAAAAGACCTTCTGGAGGTATCGCCATATCAAGCTATATCCTCTTTGAGACAGGGAAGGAGGAATGGGATGAGAAAATGTCAGAGTGTGGACAGGGAGAAGGATAATGACTAGATTTAAAAAAATTAAATAATAATAATAATGATAATAATATAAAAATATAAAACCCAGATGGCATTGACATAAAAACAGATAGGCTGATCAATGGAATAAAACTGAAGACCTCGAAATATATTCACACACATACAGACACTGGATTTTTGAAAAAGAATCCAAAAGCATGAAAGCATCTTCAACTAATGGTGTCGGTATAACTAGATGTCTTCATGTAGAAGAATGTAAATTGTACTTTATTTATTACTCTGCACAAAACTCAAAGTCCATGTAGATCAAAGACCTCAACATAAAGCCAGACATGCTAAATTTTATAGAAAAGAAATCGAGGAACTACCTTGAACACATTTGCAAAGGACATAACTTTCATAACAGAAAAAACAATACTCAGACATTAAGGTCAATAATTAATAATTGGAACCTCATGAAACTGCAAAGCTTCTGTAGCAAAAGACATCATCAACAGGACAAAACAGGAGCCTACAGAATGGGAAAAGATCTTTACCAATCCTGTATCCCACAGAGGGCTGATATCCATAAATTAAAGAACTCAGGCAATTAGCCATTAACAAACCAAATACCCAATTCAAAAATGGGGTACATATCTAAACAGAAAATTCTTGACCGATGGATCTCTAATGGCCGGGAAGCACTTCAAGAAATGTTCAAGATCTTTAGTCATCAGGGAAATGCTAATCAAAACAACTCTAAACTTCATCTTACATACATCAGAATGGATAAAACACTGAGAGGCTCTGCCAGAACTTGACCAATGTAGATATAGATGCACAACCATCAGACTGATCACAGGGACCCCAATGGAAGAGTTAGGGGAAGAAATGAAAGTACTAAAGGTGTTTGCAGCCCCATAGGGAGAACAACAATATCAACCAACCAGCTCCCTCCCCCCAACACACACACACACACAAAGTTCCCAGGGACTAAACCACCAACCAAAGAGTACACATGGAGGAGGAGAGGCCCTGGGTCCTGTGAAGGGTCTACGTCCCAGTGTAAGGGGATGCTAGGGTGGTGATTCAGTAGTAGATGGGTGGGTGGGAGAACACCCTCATAGAATCAGGGGAAGGAGGATAAGATAGAGGGTTTGCAGAGAGGAAACCGGGAAGGGGGACATTTGAAATGTAAATAAATAAAATAACAACTAAACAGAAACAAAAACATAAACAAAAACAAATAACTCAATTGACAGCTCATGCTGGCAAGGATGTGAAACAAGGGGAATACTCCATTGCTGGTGGGAATGAAAATTTATATTGTGGAAGTTAATTTGGTGGTTTATTGGAAAATTTGAAATATTTCTTCTTTAAGACCTAGCTATATCACTCCTGGGCACACATCAAAGAAGCTGTACCATAACACAAGAATACTTGCTCAACTACATTCATAGCAGCATTGTTCATAAAAACCAAAAACTGGAAATAACCTCATTGTCCCACAACTGAATAATTAATTTAAAGAAAAGTTGTACATTTATATAATGGAAAATTACTCAGCTATTAAAAACAGAGATAACATGAAATTTGCAAGCACATGAATGGAACTAGCAAAGATCATCCTGAGTGAGGTAACCACTCAGACCCAGAAAGAAAAACAGGTTATGTACTCATAATTGAACATTAGCCATATAAGTACAGGATAATTTGATATTATCCACTGACCCAAAGAGCCTAAGAAATAAGGAGAGCACAAGCAAGGATGCTTGAATCTCATTCAGAAGGGAAAGCAAATTATTCATCATAGGTGAAGGAGGGAGGGAGGGAATTGGATGTAAGAGGGAATGAAGTGGAGAATGAGATGAGGATCAGGTATGTGGAGAAGAATGAGGGAGAGGGAATAGCAAACAACAGAGGGCATCTCAGGGAGTAACTGAAGGCCTGGGATGGGAGAAATTGGAAAAAAATTCCTCGAAGTAAAATGAAATATGAACATAATACAACAAAATATTTAGGATAAATTGAAGCAGCTCTAAGAAGAAAGTTTATGGCATGAAGTACCTACAAAAAGAGAAAGAACTGAGATCCCTAGTAGATAATTTAATTTTTGTTCACAATTCTGTTCGTTATCCAGAATCAAAATTCAGTCTATTGTGTTGTTTGGTCACTAATATAAAATATTTGAAAGATTCTTGTTAAGGACAATTTATTATTTTGGCCAGTTATTGGCAAAGTAATCAATTAGCTTTACTTTTTAAAATAACTTCTTAAAACACATACATACATACATACATACATACATACATACATACATACACACACACACATACACACACACACCACAAACACAAACACACACACATACACACACACATACACACACACAAACATATGCACACACACACACACATATATAAAATCAAGAACTTTAACTTTTTATATCGATATTCAAATAGTTCATTAAAGTGTACTTAATAAAAAGAAAATTAAATTTGAAAATTATTTTATTTTCTTAATAATGCTGGGGAAACTAATTCAAAATAGCAGAAACAATTAACATTGTAACCAAATGCTAAGAAGAAAATTATATTTATTTTCAAGCTATATAGTCTTAATTATGTTAGCAATATCAGTTCCTTATATTTCAAAAAGTAATGAGAGGAAATTTCATTTATGATTAGTAGTTATATATAATCAACTTAGACTTAGTCTAAAATTTTGTTCATTAGTTCACTTAGTTATGTTTTAAAAATAAGCTAAATTTACTTGCTCTTCAATAGAATGTTTGATCTTGAACCAGGATGTGAAATGCTATAAAATGTTGAGCTAACCCTGCTCTGCTTCTTTTTAATGTGCTTGTAACTAAGTAGAACACTGGGGATTTTAACCATAAATACAAAGCTTTGCACTACATATGTTTGGAGTTAAAGTTCATACAATTGAATAGATTTATAAGAAATCAAACCTGAAAATGCCTATTATAACTAAATGCAGCTACAAATCTATTCAACTTTCAAACTGGTTGCTGTATCAGTTAGTGTGCTTACTAGAACTCTGAACTATGAAATAAAAATAGATCCTAGACATGTGAAGTAATAGAAACTAAGTCTAAATTAGAATAATGATTAAATAATTGTATATTTATTGATTGTTATATGGTTTTTAATATATGTCAACATTAATTAGATGACCATACACATTGGTACCTAGGAATATTTTTACTACATTTCAAAAATAATAGTTATTTTTTTTCATTGAATAGAAAAACAGAAGTTATCTAAAATGACAATATATAGAATTATATAAAAATTAAAATAAATACTACAATTATGTGCAAGAATCAGTGAGAAATAAAATGAAGTACATAGTTAAGGCAAAGTGTTTTAGACAAAAATGTGTTTCAAAGAAAACCTTTTTACATGGTTATTAAGATGTTAGAATTTAAAAATGAATTTTTGAATTTCATTTTTGTTTTACATAATCAGATTATATAAAAATATGTACTTATTGTTTTATGTTCACATGTATTGCTGCTCTCTGGAGTAATTTAAAATAATACAGTCATTATATGGGTTATATAAATTCCTTATTTGTACTTTAAAATAGTAGTATCTATACCCTAAAATCTGTTGCAAGAGGGATACATCAGCTAGTGCTGAAAATGAACTTTCTCTAAGGGAGCTGAAATTTGTAAAGATTGTTCTCTTATACTACTCTTCACTTACACACATCAGTCACACACTGGTCTACAGACATTCCGGTTTCTATTATTTATAATTTACTCTTATTTTTACAAAGTAGCAAATATAATTTTTTTCACCATATAAATGTCATTACAAAGTATTGTTAACTAGTCGTATGTCTCTTTAGTTTTCAAGAAACCATATTTACTTCAAATAATTTTATTTTTTTATTATTTTTAATATACATTTTATAACATTCATGCTCCTCTGCACAAATCTACTTTTCCCAGACAAACTTCACACTCATTATTTGTTTTATAACTAAATCCAAAAGTATGTAGTTTGACTCGTGTTAGCCATCATGTGAGCATGGCATCTGCCCTGGAATGGGGTTGACATACTCAGTGTTACTCTACAGGAGACAGATTTTGTCCTCTCCCAGAAGCTATCAATTATGAATAGTTTCCTGGCTAGGGTTGAATCAAACCCCCTTCCTGGAATTTCTAGTTTAAGCTTCTGCTTGTGCATACTGCTACAGTCTCTGTGAATTAATCTGTGCCACTCCATAATATGTCTCAAAATAGCTGTTGCCTTAAAATCATCCATTATAATTGGCTTTTACAATACCCACCCTTTCTCATTGATCTCCCAGTGTCAATATGTGGAGCATGATATAAACATCATATTTTTGGCTGAGCCCTCCAAAATCTTTCACCTCTGCAGCTGTGAATTTTGATGTTAATTATTGTCTGTTACAAAAATATCCTTTTCTGCTGAATATCATGTGATGCACTTATCTATAGATAAAGGAGTAGGAATATATAGATATAGGAAGATATATTTATATCTATCTATATATCTATTTATATATTTATATATCTATCTAATATATATATATATATATATATATATATATATATATCATGATTCATTTTATTTCTGTTAATTTAACTGTACAGTTGTAATACATTTGTTCCTAGGAGTCATTTCCTACCTAGATTTTTGGGCTAAACAATGTCATATATGTTTCATCACATAGAGCAGGCCTAAAATCAAATAAAATAAAAATAGTTGGCAACTGCTATAGCACTCATGTATTGCCATTGTGGACAGATCTTATAGGTAGATCTCTATTATAGATTATAGGTATCATAGTTTGGTTAGTTCTGTCATTACTTTTCTATTCCAAGAACATGTTATTAATGTGCTGCCTTGCAACATGATGAATGCTAACAAATGGGAGAGATGATTCTAGTTAAGTGCCAGCCAGATATCTCCATGTTCTATGACATAATGATGTGGTGTTTTAGCAACAGGGTTCTGCCATCAGGTTGCAGAGTGTGTAAGATCATTGGCAATCAAAACTAATGTTTCTGGCTGTCTGTGGAAAGTCTTTCACCAAAGAATCAAAAACATGCAACCTACATGTACTTCTACATGATGTCTGCATCAGTTCTGGGTCAATGCTCTTTTTGAATTCTCGCCCTAACATCTCTTAGTCATAGACTCTAATGTGTATTTGTAACCTGAAATAAACCCTTTCCTACCTAAGTTGGTTTTGTTCATGGTATTTTATCACAGCAATAAAAAAAAAACAGCTAATAAAGCAATACTATATGAATATGAAAAGTGGGAATATATACTATTATATTTATTTCAATAACTATGTAATTTTTTCTAGAAAAAAGATCCACATGCTCTAGTATCTACTCAGAGAAAATTGCCAACAGGAAGAAGAAAAAGAGATATATGGAGTCTATAAAAAAGGTGATTTTGGCCCACCTTTTTATTGTACATTAGAGAATTCTGTTGTTTGCTAAATGAGATGGAAAAGGAAGTTTATTATGCAAAAATGCAAGAAGATATAGTTGTAACTTATGTTTCTGCATAAAAATGTGTCTAGAAAACAGAATTAAAAAATAATAAATGCTGTTACATCTGTGATTGAACCTTTGCCTCTCTTTGGAACACTTGAGCTTCAGTCAATCTTAACAAATGCGCAGTACAGCAGATCATGCTTAACAAGCTATTTTCTGTTACTGCAAAAGGTTTATTTTAAATTATGTGTGCGGTACTCTGGGGAGAGTGAATCTAATTTCACACTTGTATTAACCATGTTTGTTTATAATATGGATTTCATTTTTTTAAATAAAAGTGAAAACAAAAAGATTATAGTGTGACTCAATATTTATACACTATAATGCCTTAAAACCACATCTTTAATCACCATATTGAAAACATATTTTTATAATTAATTTGGTTACAATAATTCTGATATTTACTGTGTACAATGAAATTTAATATGAAAATCAAGAGTCCAACTTAAAGACATTTTACTCAACTGCGCATGTTTCTTGGTGTTTGCATAATCTTACTCTTTCTAATATTTTCACAAGTTTATTTCTATAATGGTGTAGTTATATATAGATTTTTAAAGAACTTTATATTCACGGCTTTAACTCATAATAATATTTTCATCTCTGTAAATGCACTGCATTTCATTAGGAAAAATATAATAAATGTATTACCAAATAAGGCAGTATAATTTAGGTCATTTCTGAGAACAAAACAAAATCTCTATAAATTCTAATAATGAAAAACGTAAAACAGTGGACATTAAATCAAATGGTAAAGAACAACTGCAGAGTAAGTTTCCATGATGTGTGAAGTGTGCAGGGACAATGCGATAAGAGAATCCATGGGAGAGGAGAAAGAGTAGAAAATGATTAGGAAATGATTGTTCTGCAAATGCATTACGTAAGTCCTGGAAAGTACTACATTATCCATTATTGCATATAATTTATCCATGTTGATGAAAAACCTTTAGAAAGCAATGGGAAGCCACACTACCCCAAGAAATGATAAAAGTATACTATAGCGTGGTCAAAACTACAAGTTATACAACATTATAACCTTGTCAGTCAACAATACTTTAAACACATCTCTCCTCTTGCAATTTTTTCTCTTAGTTTTTACAGTGCAGTTCTTTGTGTATTTACATATTTTATTACTCAGGTATGGCCGTAAAATTTGTTGCTCTATGAATATATTTATATTATTGAGTTATGTGGCTATATTATCAAGAATATTATTCTAAGAGTTATTTTAAAAAGAAAAGAAAAGGCTGGAGAGACCGGTACCCAGGCTCTCCCCCCGATATAACATCACTTGGGACACGGCCTGTTGGGGCTTCCATCTGTGCCCGAGGGCGGGTTGGCGCTGTGGTCGTCTGGGTGCCAGATCGGCGGGCCATCGTGACCACAGGGTGAGCGGCGCCACGGAGAGTGCCCTCCGCCATCTTTGCTCCAGTGACCAGGTAGTTGGGACCGCCAGGCTCAGAGACAGACAGGCATAATATCGCTTCGGTTTCAGGCAGCTTGTGTGTAACCTGCTCCCAGGTGCTGGGCTGATCTGCAGTAACCAGCACGCCAGTTCCACGGTGGGACCTTCTGCCTGGTGGAGGGACCCCGCGCAGGGAGGGAGCCTGCCAGCTTCCCTTCCGCGACCTCTGTTCCCGCGGACTGCGCTGGAGAGACCGGTACCCAGGCTCTCCCCCCGATATAACATCACTTGGGACACGGCCTGTTGGGGCTTCCTTCTGTGCCCGAGGGCGGGTTGGCGCTGTGGTCGTCTGGGTGCCAGATCGGCGGGCCATCGTGACCACAGGGTGAGCGGCGCCACTGAGAGTGCCCTCCGCCATCTTTGCTCCAGTGACCAGGTAGTTGGGACCTCCAGGCTCAGAGACAGACAGGCATAATATCGCTTCGGGTTCAGGCAGCTTGTGTGTAACCTGCTCCCAGGTGCTGGGCTGATCTGCAGTGACCAGCGTGCCAGATCTGCTGTGGGACTTCTGCCTGGCAGAGGGACGCCCCCTCCCCCCCCCAGGAGAGATCACACACCCCTGCACAGGGCAGGAGCCTGCCAGGCTCCCTTTGGCGACCTCTGCTCCAGGAATCCACTAGGCTGAGCCTTTAGATGTGCAAGGCCTCCCCAATATAAGATCACTTGGGGCAAAGCACATTAGGGCTCCAAAGTCACTCAGGAGCAGGCAGGCCCCAGAAATCGGTGCCATGGTAATCCAGGGGGGGCAGAAATAGCTTTGCAGGCTCACAGGAGGTCCAACCAACAGCCAGTGGCAGCAGGACCAACTAACACCAGAGGTATCCAGATGGCAAAAGGCAAACGTAGGAATGTTACTAACAGTAATCAAAGTAATGTGGGACCATCCGAACCCAACTCTCCAACAGCAGCAAGTCCTGGATACCCCACCACACCCGAAAGACAAGATCTGGATTTAAAATCACTTCTCATGATGCTATTAGAGGATCACAAGAAGGACACAAATAAATCTCATAAAGAGTTACAGGAGACCATGAATCAACGGTTAGAAGCCCTTACAAAGGAAACACAAAAATCGCTTAGGGAAATGCGGGAGAACATGGATCAAAAGATGGAGGCGCACAAGGAGACAACACAAAAATCGCTTAACGAGATGAATCAACGGGTTGATGCACTCACAAAGGAATCACGAAATTTGCATAAAGAAATGCAGAAGAATATGGGTCAACAGACGGATGCCCATAAGGAGGCAACACAAAAATTGCTTAAAGAAATGAATCAACGGTTAGATGCCCTTACAAAGGAAACACGAGAACTGCTTAAAGAAATGCAGGAGACGATGGATCAACAGATGGAATCCCATGAGGAGGAAACACAAAAATCGCTCAGAGAAATGCAGGAGAACGTGGGTCATCAGGAAGAAATCCTGAAAGAGGTAATGCAAAAATACCTTAAAGAAATACAGGAAAATACAAACAAACAAGTGAAGGATCTCAGCAAATCCATCCAGGAACTAAAAAAGGAAGTAGAAACAACTAAGAAATCACAAAGGGAGACAACTTTGGAGATAGAAAACCTTGGGAAGAAATCAGGAGTCATAGATGCAAACATCAACAATAGAATACAAGAGATGGAAGAAAGAATCTCAGGTGCTGAAGATTCCATAGAAAGCATCGACTCAACAGTCAAAGAAAATGCAAAATGCAAAAAACGTGTAACCCAAAACATCCAGGAAATCCAGGACACAATGAGAAGACCAAACCTAAGGATTATAGGTATAGATGAGAGTGAAGATTTGCAACTTAAAGGGCCAGTAAACATCTTCAACAAAATTATGGAGGAAAACTTCCCTAACTTAAAGAGAGAGATGCCGATGAACATACAAGAAGCCTACAGAACTCCAAACAGACTGGACCAGAACAGAAATACCTCCCGTCACATAATAATCAAAACACCGAATGTTCTAAACAAAGAAAGAATACTAAATGCAGTAAGAGAAAAGGGCCAAGTAACATACAAAGGAAGACCTATCCGAATCACATCAGACTTCTCACCAGAGACTATGAAAGCCAGAAGATCCTGGGCAGATCTCATGCAGACACTAAGACAGCACAAATGCCAGCCTAGACTACTATACCCAGCAAAACTCTCAATCACCATAGATGGAGAGACCAAGATATTCCATGATAAAACCAAATTTTCACAATATCTTTCCACAAATCCAGCCCTGCAACGGATAATAGGTGGAAACCTCCAATACAGGGAGAGAAACAACACCCTGGAAAAAATGAGATAATAACCTTCTTGAATCAAACCCAAAAGTAGATAACCACTCAAACATAAAGATAGCGTCAAGAATGGCAGATGGCAATAATCACTATGCCTTAATCTCTCTTAATATCAATGGTCTCAATTCCCCAATTAAAAGACATAGACTAGCAGACTGGATACGTAAACAGGACCCAGCATTTTGCTGCATGCAGGAAACGCACCTCAGTGTCAAAGACAAACACTACCTCAGAGTAAAAGGCTGGAAAACAATTTTACAAGCAAATGGCCCCAAGAAACGAGGTGGAGTAGCCATCCTAATATCGGATAAAATTGATTTTCAACCCAAAGTCATCAAAAAAGACACAGAAGGACACTACATACTGATCAAGGGAAAAATCCACCATCAAGAACTCTCAATCCTGAATATCTATGCTCCAAATGCAAGGGCACCCTCATTCGTAAAAGAAACTTTACTAAAACTCAAAGCACACATCGCACCGCACACAATAATAGTGGGTGACTTCAACACCCCGCTCTCTGAAATGGATCATTCAGGAAAGCAGAAACTAAACAGGGACACAGTGAATCTAATTGAAGCCTTGGACCAAATGGAACTAACTGATATATATAGAACATTTCATCCTAGAGCTAAAGAATACACCTTCTTCTCAGCTCCTCATGGTACCTTCTCCAAAATTGACCATATAATTGGTCACAAATCAGACCTCAACAGATACAAGAAGATAGAAATAATCCCATGCCTCCTATCAGATCACTATGGAATAAGGGTGGTCTTCAATGGCAACAAAAACAAAAGAAAACCCACGTACACATGGAGGCTGAACAATGCTCTACTCAATGATAACTTGGTCAAGGTGGAAATAAAGAAAGAAATCAAAGACTTTTTGAAAGTTAATGAAAATAAAGGCACAACATACCCTAACTTATGGGACACAATGAAAGCAGTGCTAAGAGGAAAATTCATAGCCCTGAGTGCCGCCAAAAAGAAACGGGAGACAGCATACACTAACAGCTTAATGGCACACCTGAAAGCCCTGGAACAAAAAGAAGCAAATACACCAAAGAGGAGTAGAAGGCAGGAAATCATCAAACTCAGGGCTGAAATCAATCAAGTAGAAACAAATAAAACCATACAAAGAATCAACAAAACGAGGAGTTGGTTCTTTGAGAAAATCAACAAGATAGATAAGCCCTTAGCCAGACTAACCAGAGAGCACAGAGATAGTATCCAAATTAATAAAATCAGAAACGAAAAGGGAGAGATAACAACAGAAACTGAGGAAATTCAAAAAATCATCAGATCCTACTACAAAAACCTGTATTCAACACAACTAGAAAATCTTGAGGAAATGGACAATTTCCTTGACAGATACCAAGTACCAAAATTAAATCAGGATCAAATAGACCATCTAAACCGTCCTATAACCCCTGAAGAAATAGAAGTTGTCATTGGAAGTCTTCCAACCAAAAAAAGCACAGGTCCAGATGGTTTTAGTGCAGAATTCTATCAGACCTTCAAAGAAGACCTAACACCAATACTCTTCAAACTGTTCCACAAAATAGAAACAGAAGGAACACTACCCAACTCGTTCTATGAAGCCACAATTACACTAATACCAAAAGCACACAAAGATCCGACAAAGAAAGAGAATCTCAGGCCAATCTCTCTTATGAATATCGATGCAAAAATACTCAATAAAATTCTTGCCAACCGAATCCAAGAACACATCAAAACGATCATTCACCACGATCAAGTAGGCTTCATTCCAGGGATGCAGGGATGGTTCAATATAAGGAAATCCATCAATGTAATCCACTACATAAACAATCTCAAAGAAAAAAACCACATGGTCATCTCATTAGATGCTGAGAAAGCATTTGACAAAATTCAGCATCCTTTCATGCTAAAGGTCTTGGAAAGATCAGGAATTCAAGGCCCATATCTAAACATAGTAAAAGCAATTTACAGCAAACCAGTAGCCAGCATCAATCTAAACGGAGAGAAACTTGAAGCAATCCCACTAAAATCAGGGACTAGACAAGGCTGCCCTCTCTCTCCATATCTTTTCAATATAGTACTTGAAGTTCTAGCTAGAGCAATTAGACAACAAAAAGAAGTCAAAGGGATACAAATTGGAAAGGAAGAAGTCAAACTATCACTATTTGCAGACGATATGATAGTATACATAAGCGACCCAAAGAACTCCACCAGAGAACTCCTACAGCTGATAAACGACTTCAGCAAAGTGGCCGGATATAAAATCAACTCAAGCAAGTCAGAAGCCTTCCTATACTCAAAGGATAAGCAGGCTGAGAAAGAAGTAAGAGAAATAATACCCTTTACGATAGCCACAAACCATATTAAGTATCTTGGCGTGACGCTAACCAAACAAGTGAAAGATCTGTATGACAAGAACTTCAAGTCTCTGAAGAAAGAAATTGAAGAAGACCTCAGAAGATGGAAAAATCTGCCATGCTCATGGATTGGCAGGATTAATATAGTAAAAATGAGCATCTTACCAAAAGTAATACACAGATTCAATGCAATCCCCATCAAAATCCCAACTCAATTCTTCATAGAGTTAGAAAGAGCAATTCAAAAATTCATCTGGAATAACAGAAAACCCAGAATAGCTAAAACTATTCTCAAGAGTAAAAGAACCTCTGGGGGAATCAGTATCCCGGACCTCAAGCTGTACTACAGAGCAATAGTGTTAAAAACTGCATGGTATTGGTACAGTAACAGACATGTAGATCAATGGAACAGAATTGAAGACCCAGAAATGAATCCACACTCCTATGGTCACTTGATCTTTGACAAAGGAGCTAAAACCATCCAGTGGAAAAAAGATAGCCTTTTCAACAAATGGTGCTGGCTCAGCTGGAGGTCAACATGCAGAAGAATGCAAATTGACCCATCCTTATCTCCTTGCACTAAGCTCAATTCTAAGTGGATCAAAGATCTCCACATAAAACCAGACACACTGAAACTAATAGAAGGGAAACTAGGGAAGAACCTTGAACATATGGGCACAGGGGAGAATTTCCTGAACAGAACTCCAATAGCTTATACTCTAAGATCAAGAATAGACAAATGGGACCTCATTAAATTACAAAGTTTTTGCAAGGCAAAAGACACCGTCAAAAAGACAAAGCGGCAACCAACTAACTGGGAAATGATCTTTACCAACCTTACATCCGACAGAGGGCTAATATCCAAGATATACAAAGAACTCAAGAAGTTAAACTCCAGAGAGGCAAGTAACCCTATTAAAAAATGGGGTACAGAGCTACACAAAGAGTTCTCACCTGAAGAATATCTAATGGCTGAGAAGCACCTAAAGAGATGTTCATCATCCTTAGTCATTAGGGAAATGCAAATCAAAACAACCCTGAGATTCCATCTCACACCAGTCAGGATGGCTAAGATCAAAAACACAGGAGACAGCAGTTGTTGGCGAGGATGTGGAGAAAGAGGAACACTCCTCCACTGCTGGTGGAATTGCAGGCTGGTACATCCACTCTGGAAAGCAGTCTGGCGGCTCCTCAGAAAACTGGGCATGACACTTCCGGAGGATCCGGCTATACCACTCCTGGGCATATACCCAGAGACTTTACCTGCATGCAATAAGGACACATGCTCCACTATATTCATAGCAGCCTTATTTATAATAGCCAGAAGCTGGAAAGAACCCAGATGTCCCTCAACGGAGGAATGGATTCAGAAGATGTGGTATATTTACACAATGGAATACTACTCTGCAATTAAAAACAATGAATTCACGAAATTCCTAGGCAAATGGTCAGAACTTGAAAATATCATCCTTAGTGAGGTAACCCAATCACAAAAGATCACACATGGTATGAAGTCACTGATAAGGGGATATTGACCCAGAATCTCAGAATACCCTAGACACAATCAGCATATCAATAGATTTCTAAAAAGATGGAAGGAGAGACCCCTGGTCCTGGAAAGACTGGATGTAGGGGAACGCCAGGACAGAGTAATGATAGGGGGTTGAACGGAGAAAAGAGGGAGGGAAGGGGGCTTATGGGACTTTTGGGGAGGGAGGAAACGGGAAAGGGGAAGTGATTTGGAATGTAAATTAAAAAAATAAAATAAAATAAAATTAAAAAAAAAAAAAAAAGAAAAGAAAAAATAAAGTAACCCTGACATGTCTTAAATTTATGTCGATAAATGTGAAGTAATATTTATATAAGCAATTTAATACCATGTTTCATATGTGTCTTAATAAGCTTCATTGCTTATTGGACCAATATAGTTTCAAGCTTAGTGTTCCGGCAGTGTCAAAATCTGTCATTATAAGGCATGGGCACCTTAGAGGATTAGCATATCTTTTAACATAGCGCCATATAAGAGTGAGAATTGATAATATAGGTTCCTGAACATTGTTCTGAGAAGCATTTCCTAATTTTTGAAGTTAAAATTTTATATATATCATCGAAAAAATAATTTAAAAATATACTAAGGCTTGTCCACATTATTTCAAGTTTCCAGTACATAAAGGAGTTTAACAAAAAGATCACTTGCCAGTAAAGTTCTTTGTAAGTACTTTTTTCTATAAAATTGTATTTTTAAAAAAGTTTACTAAGTTTGTGCCAGTAATAATCACCACAACTTAGAGAAGTGGTGGTTATAGCTAGAAATGTCTGCTTTCTTCTTTAAGGATAATTATCTCCCTTAACTATAATGTCTCTTATTAGACTTTTCCATATATTTTCAAAGTTTTTCATATCCTGAAGACATTTATGTCTTGTAATTTTTAACAAATATTTAATTAATGCATAGTATTTGTCTTTAACAACAGCATGACAATTTTGAAGCTATATACTATGAAAGATTATTCAACTGGTAGAATTTGTAATTGCATCTCCTTAAAATGTTTAATTTTTTGGGAACTCTCACATTCTTCTAAATAGTAATCTTGAATTAGACATGAAATTGTTTGGACTAGTATAATTCTCATGTGCTAGAACAGTGGAAATAATTCTTCCTTTTTCCAACCTCCCTTTTTGTTTCTGATTCTTCTCCTATTCCACAATTTCTAGTAGTTATTATTAAATTCTCTGAAATTAAATTTATAGTCTTGTGAAATTTAATAACACATGAGCTCTTTTAATTTTCATGTCTTTAAAATTTTTCAGGTCTAATTTTTATTATTTAACTTTGGAAAATGTTCTCCAGTTCCATCCATCCAGTTCCATCCATGTTCCATCCATCTCCAGTTCCATCCATGTTCCATCCATGTTCCAGATACAATATATATATATATATATATATAGAGAGAGAGAGAGAGAGATGGATAGGTAGATAGATAGATAGATAGATAGATAGATAGATAGATAGATAGATAGATAGATAGATAGATAGATAGATAGATATAATCATCATATAGGGAAGAGAGTTGTGAAATATAACCTTCTTGATATGACATGGCTGCTAAACACATCAACTCATCTCCAATGATTGCACAAGACCTGAACAATATCAAGACACTCAAATTTGCAGCATGAATGAGGGAGGGACAACACATGTTCCATCCTCAGAAGGTGACTCATTAGTTGATGGTTTCTGGGTAGAACAGTTGGGTATGTTCATATGTCCTAGTAGATTGCCCCAATCCTATGTGGACTTGGACAATACCAATTGGGTTACAGGCTGTTAATAACACACCAAAATCAAAAGACATGTGGTCGGGGAGGCGCAGGTGTGAAGATAGATCAGTAGCTTCTTTTTTCAGAGGATCTTGGTTCTATTCTTAGAGCACTCAGGGCACTTCGTGTCTTTGTTTAACTCCATTCCCAGGTGATTTGACATTCTCTATTGGGCCCCAAAAGAAGCTAAGCAAGCACATGATACACAGACATGCATGTAGGATAAATGTCCATATAAATAAAACAAAATAGCACATGTATTTTAAAGCAAAAATACATGAAATTAGAAGAGTGACTTGATAAGGCAGGTACTAGGGTATATGGAGAGAGGTCATGGTGGATGGATATAATCAAACTCAGTAACATTTTCAAAATACTGATAAAACTATTGTTAGATAAAAGTAAGCACAATTAAATCAAATTTCCAAATCCACAAAATAAGCACATTAAAATAAATTAAATTAAATTTTGCTTATCTACTCATTTTTTCTAGAGAGTAGAATTTGAGATTAGTTATTAACTTATTTTATATTTTGAGTGAGGTAATAATATCTACTTTCTAAATGTTGTGATGAGTGGCTGGTTCTATGATAATCTTCTAGTTGTCTGGATTTTATAGTTCTGTTCTGTTCATGAATACTTAACCCTTAATGTTTCAATATTTTACTTGGAAAGCTTTACCATGTTTTATTGGAAACCAGTATAATGACCATAATATCTTCATGAAATAACTGATTCTTCTAAACAACTGACATAGCTTTATACTTTTACTAAACTATAATAAAGAAATAAAGAAAAGATGTCAGCTTTCTCTATAATAGATAAAGCTATTATATCACTCTAAGAACTGTGGAAGAAGAAAGGGAATGAATTTGTTAGGAAAATTGCTTTATTCTCTTTTCTGTCTCTCTGTAGGCATTTAAATCTACTTAAATATTCCTACACCATACTTCACTTCCTCCTTTTCCAATTAGCTATGTGTTATCTAACCGTTGCCTCCAGTTGAACACTCTAATTCTTTAGTCTATTTTTTTCCAATTGTTGTTATTTCTATAACTGTATTATTTCTAACTTCTAATAAATGATTTTAAATAG